>JAAGEH010000015.1:21829970-21982704 GCA_011751065.1 Lasiurus cinereus | reverse complement strand
TTTTTTTTAATTGATTTTTAAAGAGAGACGAAAGGAGAGTGAGAGAGAGAAAAGCATTAATGTGAGAGTGAAACATCCACTGGCTTCCTCCTGCATGCCCCCTACCTGGGATTGAGCCTGTCACTCTAGCATGTGCCCTAACTAGAAATTTAACTGATAAACTTTGGTGCACAGGACAACAACCAATCAACTGAGCCACACTGGCCAGGACACCAAATTGTCAGGCTTTAAAACGTGTCACATGTGTTTCCCACCCTAGTGTTACCTATGAGTGCAATAGTTAATAGTCTCTATCATATGATTTGAGGAGCAAAGAACCTCTCCTCAACTCAAAGTCCATCCCTGACAGGGAAACTAAATTGAAGTAGACCATCTGTAGATTACTCTTTTTGATGCCCTTTTGCAGTTCCCATATTCCTCTAGAAGAGGTGACATAGATAAAAGTCACTGCCCACAATGCCAGGAAGGAGGGTTCTGCTGAAACCTTTGGGTGCCAAGCTCTTAGGGTGCAACTGAGACAAAGGTACAGAGGAAAGGGAAGGGATAAAAATGGACCGCACTATTCAGGCAAGATTCTGCCAAATCACCTCTCTAGAGAGATGTATAAGAGGCAGTTAATATTAGACAAGTTCCTTAACCTTTCTGGATATCAATTTCATCACCTGTGCCATCGTGATAATAATGTCTACTTTGTAGGAACATTGTGGCTAAATTAGATAATGGTTGCATGATGCTGGAAGACAGTGCATGCTCAATAAATACTTCATAATTCTGTTTACAACTGGCCCTGACAGTGATGAGATAAGTTAATGAGGAAAAAATGTATTGCTTTGTACCTTGTTGGAACAATACAATAAAAGGGAGGGCTGGAAAGGGGAGAAATGTAAAATTGTCTATCAGAGCACAGAGGTTTATTTTTACAAGTTTCAGAGGAGAATTTGCTGTGGGGCAAAAAGAAGCCTAAATAGGAGTACTTGGAGTGTGTCTAACAGGAGGAGTCTTCATGGGACATCCTATATAATAAAAGCCTAATATGCTAAGTGACCATTCAACTGTTTGACCAGTTTCTATGACATGCACTGACCACCAGGTGGCAGATGCTCCAACCAATAGGTTACCTTGCTGCTGGGGTTCAGCCAACTGGGACTGTGTGAGACACCTGGACACATCCTGAAGCTCTCCTGCAGTCCTTCCCCGGCCCTAATTGTCCCTGATCAGGACTGGGTGAAATGGGTCAGACACTCCCTGGAGCTCTCCCATGGTCTCTCCCCAGCCCTGATGGTGAACCAGTGGAGTCCCTCAGCCTGGCCTACAGGGATCTGGCCGAAACCAGCTCTCCAACATCCCCTGAGGGGTCCTGGATTGCTAGAGAGCACAGGCCAAACCGAGAGACTCTACTGGTGCAAGATTTTCATGCACCAGGCCTCTAGTTGATAAATAAAACTCGGTGGCTCATAAGGTATACCACTTTCTCCTGGCTTTTTGTCAGAGAATGGGACTGAGGATAGAACTTTCAAGAACTTTCAAAAACCCACTTATTAATGCTTATCTCATTGCTCTTACTCAACACTCACCAAACACTTATTCTGTGCCCAGCATGGCCCCAGCCCCTTGAGTTCACAGGTATATATAATGGTCAGGACACCATTCATAGATATTGTTTGAATGTGTTTTTGGTGGTCATTTCCAAATGAGATACATTAATGAGGAAAAAATGTATGGAAAAATCTGGGCCTTTGGTCAGGAGCACAATACCCTGTTCCAATATTGCTCTCATGGGAGAAGTTAATATGATGCAGTGTGTATTCACCTGGTTGCCTGCCCGGCATTCTAACTGGGATCAAATTTAAGCCAATAGAATAAAGCATGAATGTCGCAAAAGAGAGAGAAAATTGGGTCATATAATGAAGAGTAGTCAAAGGGAGGTTGTTGCTGTTGTGTGTATGGGGGGTTGAGGTTGCAGGAATGGAGCTTGTGGTTACAGGCTCTCATGTTCATTTCAAGATTTACAGCCAGAAAAGCTGGAGAAGGAAAGGGAATGGAATGCTCTAAGTGTCTATACCAGAACCGGAGGCAGTGACTGTCTTCCCTACTGTTCCTTTTAATTACTTTTTTTATTTTGTTGGGGGAAGGCTGGGGGTGGAGGGGAATGCTATCTTTTGGTTAGGTGTTTCATGCAGCCTCAAGCCAATGAATTCCCAAATGAGATGACATGGATGGCAGAAACTATGTGCGGGTTACCATAAAATTCAAGTCCCAAAATTTGCATCTAGAAGCTTTAGGCAAGAAAAAGACTTTTGAAGAAAAAAAACAAACATTCCACAGGGGTGAATACGGAACATGAGCTGATCTGGAATAGGTAGGGAAAGTCAAGAGTGTGCAGGCTTTGTAGGTGTCTTTCACATCTAATGGGCTGCAAGTTCTCCCCTATCAAGTCCCTCATTCCTCTATCAACTTCCTTTCTCTCTCCTCCTTGGAATTATGTGTCAAGGTTAGTAAGTGTTGCTGTGTTAGATAATGAAGCTTAATGCTTTAAACTTTCCAACTAAATGACCTTTTGTGGTAAACACCATCAGGGAAGCCTAAGCCAAAATTATTTATGGGGTAATGCTGCTAACATCTAATTAAGAATGGCCCTAACCAGTTCAGCTCAGTGGATAGAGCGTTGGACTGCAGACTGACGGGTCCCAGGTTCAATTCCAGTCAAGAGCATGTACCTTGGTTGCAGGCACAATCCCAGCAGGGAGTGTGCAGAAGGCAGCTGATGGATGTTTCTCTCTCATTGATGTTTCTAACTCTCTATCCCTCTCCTCTGTGTAAAAAAATCAATAAAGTATATATTTTTTTTAAAATGGGGCAAATGGGCCACACTGAATAAAGCAGTCTCAGGAAAAGGGAGTCTAGTCTAAAAGGAAAGAGGCTAGACTGGAATTTCTGGCAATGAGGTATAACAATGTCTCTGCATGAAACCTGAGTTTGCTGGATCTAAGGAGAATCATTTGGTCTCAGAAGGAGAGTCTAGGGAATACAGGCCTCATTTGAATTATAGAAATATCTCTCCTACTTTCCAAGAGAATGGAATGAAAACATTTGATCTGCCACCTGGCTTCTCTTTCTTCTATACTTATCACTTTATGTTCACAGTCTGTCTCATAGTTGAAGGTAAAGCTTTACAATACATACAGAATACAAGCCCATAGCTATTCAATTTCTAGAATATTCTCTGGTCATGAACATTACAAAGATGCCATGTCTTTTTGCTAAACTAGTTTGAGATATTTTTTTTCATCAAGATAAAATCTGCCCTATCTGGTTTTGCTCAGTGAATAGAGAGATCATCAGCCTGTGGACTGAAGGGTCCTGGGTTGATTCTAGTTAAGGGCATGTACCAGTTGCAGGCTTGATCCCTTCCCTGGTCAGGGCACATGCAGGAGGCAACCAATTGATGAGTTTCTCTCACTTGGATGTTTCTTTCTGTCTCTTCCCCTCCTTTCCACTCTTCTAAAAATCAATGAAAAAATATCCTCAGGTGAGGATTAACACACACACACAAAAGATAAAGTCCTAATCACTTAGTTGTTCTGTAGCCTGATTTTTCCTTGTTTTGTGGCTTTTGTGAGATATTCAAATGAGATATAGGCAAGTAAGATGTCATGATCCAATCACCTAGAAAGAAGTAGGGAAGAGACAGGCAACAAGACAAAAAAAGCAAAAAGCGTAGTGATAGATATGGTGAGAGAGATGAAAGGGGAAGAGAGGAGATTTATTGAGGGAGATATGCTTTAGCAGATCCATGCACCAAGGGTCAATTTAGAATTAATCTAGGAGAGAGAAAATTTGAATGCATTCTATACTTGTTTCTGCTCCCCACCAGAGCACTATATTTTGATGATTGGTCTTTTGGCACAAGACTAGAAAATGTAAAACTGTGAAGGCAGAAAGCATTGCACATATTAAACAGTGGTTGGTGCAATACACATTTAGTGTAGCTTCCAGTGATCTGCATTTGCTCCATTTCAACCCACTGGACTGCTAGATAGATAATGGAAATTGAAGCCTGAATGTCTACGCTAGGACAGAATACACTCCCTGGAATTTTTTTTTTTTGAATCTCTATTTATCAAGCTTCCTGACTGGTGTGAAAATCTATACAGCAGAGATGGCATCAAGGATTTTTTTTCTTCCAAAGAAAAATACTCTTTCTCTCAGATAGTTCATCCTCTGTGCAGACGGAACACAACATTTTTAAGTCTAAGCACTAATTAGAGAGATAAAGAAATGCATCTCCTTTTGTTCAGAAGGAGAATTCTATTGAGCCTTTGACAATGAAGCTGCTTAAAGGACAGCCTGAGTTGCTGCCTTTGCACAGAGCTTCTGTAGAAGGAAGATAAAGAGCTCACTTGTAAAGTACTCTGGCTTTGTGCCAACCCCTTGCTGCTTCCTTTAGACTCCAGTGGGAAATAGAGAACTGAAAGTAAATAAAAGGTCCAGGGAAGGCCAGATAAAGCCTATGACTTGAAGCCACAAACCAGAATGCTCCATTGGGTCACCTAATTGCCTCAGGAAAGTCTTTCTGAGTTTTTGCTCCTCTTTTTAAGCCCTGGTGCTCTCCCCTGGCATCAGCTGACAGATTGTGGTAGGCTCACAAAAAGACAGGTCACCCAGGAACCTAGCCAAGATGGGTTTCTGAGAAGCACAGAAGGCTCCTTGAAGTTGTGTGACTAGTTTATCAGGAGCCTATGGGAGTGTGGGGTCCACTTTGTCCAACCACAGACAGTTTACTTTCAAAAGTGTCATTGAGAATGGGAGAAACTGTAAACAGCAGCACCCTCAAGACCATCTCCTCTAGGGATTGAATGCAGGACTTAGAGAACACTATACATTTACTGACCACATGCCTCATGCCTCACCCATGTAGCTCCCTCACTATATGTAATCTCTTGTCCTTTCCCTGCACAGATTGGCTAAACAGCTCCACTACAATCCCTGCTGCACTTAGGTCATTCTCACACCTCTCACTGGATCCTATCAGTCAAAACTTTAGCTTTTTTCTTTTTGATTTGAGAAAATCTTATAGTTGAGGTAATATGTAAATACACACAAAGTAATGCACAAATCATAAGAATCCACCAGAGTGAATTTTCACAAATTAAGTGTGTTCATGTAATGGATGCCCAAATAAAAAATTAAAATATTATTAGCATCTCAAAAGCTCCCAGTTTCCCTCCCATCATTATCATCAAAGGTAACAACCATGTTGACTTCCATTAGCAAAGATTAATATTATCTCTTTCTGTACTTTACAAAAATTAAGCCTTATAGTATGCATTCTTGTGTCTAGTTTCTTTTACTCACTATTATATTTTAGAAATTCATTCAGATGGCTGAATACAATTTTATAATGTTTATTCTCATTTTTGCTAAATGTTTATTCATCCAAAATAATACTAATTCATTTATCCATTCTACTACCGAGAGGGACAATTTTCCTAATTTTAACTGTCACAAATAGAGATGCTATGAACATTCTAACACAAGTGTTTTGAGAAACATATGTATATTCTCATGGACTTTAGCTTTCTCATCTCTGCTAAGCTCAAAGGTCTGCCTGATTCCAAATCTCACTAGACAAGAGCTGATAGAACTTATTCATTATTGTGATTTTTATAGCCAACTGTGGCCCCTTGTTAACACCCTATATACTAATCCCTTCCCATTGAGTGTATGTGACCCATGAATTGCTTCTAAATAACAGAAGATGGCAAAGGCTGTCACTCTTATATTAGGCTATATTATATTATACTAGCGGGAATATGCACAAAATTTGTGCACTGGAGGGGTGTCCCTCAGCCCAGCCTGCACCTTCTCCAATTTGGGACACTCAGGGGATGTCAGCCATCCCTCTCACAATCCAGGACTGCTGGCTCCTAACTGCTCACCTGATTGCCTGCCTGATTGCCTCTAATTGCTTCTGCCTGCCAGCTTGATCACCCCTAACTGCCCCCCTTCCAACTTGGTTGACACCTAACTGCTCCCTTGCCGGCCTGTTCTTCCCTGCCAACAAGATCACCCCAACTGCCCTCCCCTGCTGGCCTGATCACCCCTAACTGTCTCTGCCTCAGCTTACACCACCATGGCTTTGTCCAGAAGGAAATTGAATGTATGGAAGATGTCTGGTTGACTGGTTTAATTAACATATTACCCTTTTATTAGTAGAAATATATAGATAAGTTAACAGTAAAAAGATGGAAAGTACATATCATGCTAACATGAATCAAAAGAAAACTGAATTTCTATATTAATATAAGAAAAATCAGATTTCATCGTATTCCCAGGAATAAAGGAAGTCATTTCATGGTAAAGGGGTCATTTGTCAAGATGACACAATAACTATAAATATGTATATATGTAACAACAGAGCTTTAATACATATGGAATAAAGGCTGAAATAACTACAAGAAGAAATAGATAAATACACAAATGCAGTTGGAGATTTCAACACCTCTCAACAACTGATAGAAGAATTAAGCAGAAAATAAAGACATAAAGTACTTTAACAATACTGCCAATCAACTTTACCTAATTGATATTTATAGGGCATCACACTCAACAGCACAACACAAATTATTTTTAGATGCACATAATACATTTACCAAAACAACCATATTATGAGTCATAAAACAAGTCTTGATACATTTCAAACGATTCAAGTTATAAAAATCATATTCCCTATCCACAATGGAATGAAATTACACATAACAGGGGAAAAATTTTGTAAAATCCCCTAATATCTAGAAAGAAAATAACACACTTCTATATAACCCATGGGTCAAAGAATGTAAAAGGTAAATTTGAAAGTATTCTGAATCAAATAAAAATGAAAACATGACTTATCCAAGTTTGGGGTTCCCACCAAAGCAGTACTTGGAGGGAAATCTATAGCACTAAATGCCTGTGTTAGAAAAGACCATCTTAAACCAATTACCTCAGCTTCTACCTTAAGAAATAAGAAGAGCATATGAAAACCAAATTTAAAAAAAAAAGAAGAAGAAAAATCGGAGCAAGAGGACAGAGAGGGAGAAATTACAAAGAGACATGAAGAACCTTTTGGAGGTATTGGATATGCTCATCATCTTGGTTGTGGTGATGGTTTCACAGGTATATACATATGTCAAAAACTACCACATAGTACTTTTTAATATGTGCAATCATATTATTATGTCAATAACTCCTCAGTAAAGCAGTTTTAAAAATGTAATCCAGATAGAATAGCAAATGTTCTCCTTGTTTTCAGTTGGCAGTTTATTTCTGTTAAGTATCTACTCAATACCTTGAGCCTCTTCCCTGCTCAGGAATGAGCCACCACAAAAGGAAAGAGATGAAAATGCAGGTGGCTAGTTGCCAAATGGATAGACTAAAACTTGAGCCTGATAACTCCATTGGGTTCTATGAAGATCAAAATTGATAAGAACAGAGCTCATAACAAAGTTAGAAAGTATTATAGAATGTAAAGGACTTAGCTCTCTAGTTTCTGGTTTCCTGGTGAAGTGAATATTAGGACTAACTGGAGCCAAATTTCGAAGAGGTTCAAGTTTTTCTTTGATCCTTTATTCCATGGCCCTGATGCCCACGTGCTGTGATTGTCAAGGCAAGGGAAGCCCTAAACAGGGCCACATCCTGCAATTTTTTTCTCCTTTCTCAGCTAACCTCTATCAAGCTTTCTGTCTCCCCTGGAGAATCTTCTCTCAACTAAATGACAGTGGATGTTAAATAAGTAATTCAGATAAATAACTTTCTTTAAAGCTATTTACTAATACATTATTTTTGACTCTTAGTAGTTTACACTGGTTAAAAGCTAATTTCAACAAAATTCTTCAATGACTGGATTTTACTAAGGGGTGACATTTGGAGGTAGATGGCCACTCACTCAATTTATCCTTTCAGACATGAAACACTTCTTGGAAATCCCTTCTGTTGAGTTTACAATGCTGTAGCTTTTCTGCTCCAGTTATTTTATGATAAGTCAGGGATCTATTACATGAATATTCCTAGAACTATAAGTTTCCTCCCTCTCTCCTACCTATGTGTGCACATCTTTAAAACTAATAAGAAAACAAGCAGCTCAGATCAGTAACAGCAGTGCAATGTTCAATTTCATCCCCTTCATCACTTCAGGATTATAATTTAAATGGATTGCTAATCTGTAAATCTGGTCTCATGGGCTCCATTACTATTAAACACATGGTAAATGTTTGGCACTTAACCAGATTTTTGAACTAGTAAGCCTATCAAATGCCACTCCCCATATAAATATCCCAGTGTTGTTGGGTTTTTTAAATATATTTTTATTGATTTCTGAGAAGAGGGGAAGCTTTTTCTGTTTTTTTAAAATATATTTTTATTGATTTCTGAGAATAAGGGAGAGAGATAGAAACTTCAATTATGAGAAAGAATCATTGATTGGCTGCCTCCTGTACTCCCCCTACTGAGGATCGAGCCTGCAAAATGGGCATGTGCCCTTGACAAGAATTGAACCCAGGACCCTTCAGTCCATTGGCTGACACTCTATCCACTGAGCCAAACCAGCTAGGGCTCTCCAGTTTTGTTCTGTATGCCAGGTTAGTGGTCTTGCTTTTATCATTTTTTTTTTTTGTTTCTTGAATAGGTAATAATTCATAGTAGTCACTCTCAGATCTCCAACAAGCTCTCCTAACTATAACTAGTGGTTTTTTTGTTTGTTTGTTTGTTTAATGTATTTAGTCTGAGATAGTCTATCTCTCTCTTTTGGAATGAAGTATAAAATATAGGTTTATGATAGAATCAGTCTTCTGAAGTCTTTCTAAAAAGAAAATGATCAGAAGAGAATTTAGTCAGTTGGCAACTTCACTTGCCTAAATGTTCTTGAATCTTTTCCTTACCAAAATATATTTGGGATGCTGCATTTACTGCCTCACTGCATTAAGGGTGAATTACTTTGTTTTTATCCATTAACTTTCAGCTTATCATTATTGTACTAGCACATGGCCAGAAGTTCTTACTTTTTAAGAGACATGCAATGTACTATGTCCTACTAATTTTCACAGCCAAGTAGGCGTCTACATTTTCACCAAGCTAATCATGGCTCAGCCTGACCCTGTACTGTACATTCCTTTCTGGGGCCATCATACTTCTTCCCCTGCCACAGGATTTGGTTAAAAAAGCCTACTCACCTGCACCGTGTGGCCCCAGTCCACCAGCCTCGCTAGCCATCATTAAAAAGTCAAAAGAAAAGGTTTGCAGTGGAAAGAAAACTTTTTTGATGTCTATGTTTTGTCCTCTCCTAGAATGGCACTTTTCTGACTTTTCTTTAGGTTCATGATCTGGCAATGGGCATTAGAGGAAATGGTAGGAATAGCAGGAGAGGGTGTATTTACCCACTAGTTAAATACTGTACAATTCATCCTCTCTCTCCTCTGAAGTTACCTGATGGGTGGGGTGAGATTTGAAAACTTGGTTTATTTTCTCTCAAAGGTCTCCAGTACACACCCAGCCAGCATGGCTAAGTGGTTGAGCACTGACCTATCAACCAAGAGGTCACATTTCAATTCCTAATCAGGGCACATGCCCAGGTTGCAGGCTTGGTCCCAAGTGTGGGGCTTGCAGGAGGCAGCTGATCAATGATTCTCTTCTGTCTCTCTCTCTCTCTCTCTCTCTCTCTCTCTCTCTCTCTCTCTCTCTCTCTCTCTCCTCTTTCCCTTCCCCTCTGAAATCAATTACACACACACACACACACACACACACACACACACACACACACATACATACACACCTCCAATACCTGGGGAATGCTCTTCCTCTTTTTCTAACAATCTCAAAAAAAAAAAATCCAATAGAGGAGATAAATGGTCTTTTGGAACAATGAAATGCTGAAAATAATTTCTAAATCTAGAAGCAAGGAGTCTTCCTGAATCTTTATTAAAATGGCCAGCTGATGGACTCCTTCTAACACTGTTCTTTCAGGATCTTCAAAGCCTATATGCATCTTACTTCTGCAGTATCCTCAGAAGATGCAATCCCTTCTAACAGACTTCATTTCCTAAGAGCCTGGGCTTGGTAGGATGTGTGACTGTGAGATAATTTTTTTTCATTATCAATCTAGGGGGTGGGGGTGAATTCCCAGGCATGTTTTCCCCACCCCTTACCTTCATTCAAGTAAGTAGTTGCTCTGTGCTTATTGTCTCAGAAGAAAGATGTGGCAGAATAGAAAACAGAAGTAGATCATTCTGTCTTTTAAGTTCAAAAAGTTAAAGAAGCCCTTAGGAAAAGGGGGTCTCTTATAAAGACAAACTGTCTTAGCCTGAACTACAAAGGGAGAAGGTTTTCCCTCAGCTGGTGGAAGCAAGAGTAGGAGAGAGGCACTATATCCTAGCTCCTGTCATGACCTGCAAGGTGGCAGGCAGCAAGATGCTAAATAATGAGCCCTGGCCAGTTTCGCTCAGTTGTTAGAACATCAGACTGAGACTGAAGGGTTGTGGGTTTGATTCTCAGGCAAAAGTATGTACCTCAGTTGCAGGTTTGATCCCAGGCTCCAGTCAGGGAGCATGCAGGAGACAACCAAATGATGTGTCTCTCTCATGTGCATGCCTTTCTCTATCTATCTGTCTCTCCTCCATCCCTTATATTCTCTCTAAAAATCAATGGAAAAAATATCCTCAGGTGAGGATTAAAAAAAAAAGATGCTAGAGAATGAGATCTGTGGGTCTTCAAAATAGAAGAGTCCATAGCCCCCAACTTTAAAGGTGCAGGCTGATTAGACAGCAAGTCCCCACAGAAGGAAAGGCCACACAGACACACGATGAAAGGGGGAGATGGATGAGAGGATGCAGGGCAAAGTGCATACTTAGCAAGAACTTATCCTTCCTCAGTACCTCCTCTCTGTTGCCTGGTAATATTCTATACTTGAGGGCTTTTGGGCTCAAAAAGTCTTTGACATTTCATGTAGTAATTTTAGTGTGAATATAAATTGGGGTATACTCTTCTGTCTCTAGACTAGATGGACTTCCTATGGGTCCTCCTCAGTCCAAGGGACAAGAAGAGATAAATACCCCAATTTCCTGATAGTAAGTGCCAGAAAAGGCAGAGATAAACTACAGGGCGTGAATAAAATCTCATCTTAACAAGTTAGTTCACCTTAAAGCTCTTTTTTTTGTTGTATAAAATATTCATTTCTCAATCTTGTTTTTTTTTTAAAAAAAAACACGTAATTTTTGTGAGAGTTTATTATTGAATATCTTTTAAATTTCAAATTGTGATTGAAAAGCATATCTTATAATAAAAATGGAGGTGTTTTTGATTTACCTTAATATTAAAGAATGCAATTTCATGCAGCATTACAGAAAGCAAATTGAGAATGGGGACATGGCATATCTGATCCCATGCAAGGATTGGAATCACTGCAGTGAACGGAAAATACCTACAGCTATATGTAAATAATATATAAACCTTGTGATTGCAGTGAAAATTGTTATAATTCTAAACAGGTCTCATAAATCTTAGCAGAGACAATCTGGAAATGTTTCAAATCTATAGAAAAAAATACTTATCTGAAGTTTCTGTATAAATTTTAAAGACACATTTTTCAATAATTACTGTATTCTATTTTTATGTACTCTGGTTATATTTGCGAACATTTCAATTGTCTTTTATAATTTGAATTCATATAACATTGAAGTATTATTTATCCAAAAGCCTCCAAAAAACTAAAATTCTACAACAGGAATGTAAGCAATTAAATAAGGATAGTTGTAATATATACAAAGTAAAATCTGAATTGTGTGCCATGAATCAAAAGAGGGTTTGGGGTAAAACCTTTTAGAATAAATATTTACAGGTATTGTGTTTGCTTTAACCCTGTAGAATTTTATTTTTTAAATTTTTATTGAATTTATTAGGGTGACATTGGCTAACAAAATTATATAGCCTTGAGCTGTACAATTCTGTATATTGTATTGTGTGTTCACCACCCAAAGTTGAGTCTCCTTCCATCACAATTTATACCTCCTTTGCTTTCTTTTACCTCTTCCCATCCCCCTTTTTCACTGGTAATGAATTTTTTTTTCTTTGCTAAACACCCTCACTTTTTCATATTCCAGGTATCCTCTTGATCCTCAATAGAAAAAGTAAAGATAATGAATGTTACTGCATTAAAATAATTCTAATTGAAAAAATAATTTTATAAACTGAAAACTTTGGTTAACAGTACATAGTATAATATATTTATTTTTAAGAAAATGGTGCAATGTTATAAAAAGAAGAAGAGCATGTAGCTCAGAAAAGAGACCAGGAAATTAAATAGTTTTCAGATAAGGGCAGAATTCAGTAGAGCTAAAAATATTTGAAATTGTGAAGTTCAAATAGTATTATAAATTAAACAATAGGACTCAGAATTGGTATATTCATCCAAAAATCATATTTGTGAATCTTGTACCATTATATGTGAAACCGAAACTTGTAAACTGAGCATTTGAAATTTACCCTTATCTTATGGTAGACAAATAAGAGGACCCTCCCCTCGCCTTTAACTTCAGCAGGAAAAGAGTAGTAGTAGAGACCTTTGCTTTCTTAAACTAAGAACTATCAATTGCCAAAAATCAAGGTCTTTATATTGAAAGCAAACAAATAATTAAATGAAGCTATCAGACACATTCTTATTTAACCACAAATAATGAGGAGCTAAAAGTGATTTGAGAATAAAGAAATCTTACCACACCTTGTTGGTAAGATACAGCTAAGAACAATGGGAACTGTACTAAAAATCTTGACCTTTATTTAATAGCTCTATTGTTTGTTTTAATATTGTATTGTCATTTTGGAACTCTTCTTGTGTTAACAAATTAAGCAACTAATTATATTTATTGTGTTAGGAATCCAAAATATAGTAAGAAATTCTGTGCCATAAGAAAAGAATTAGAAATGTCGATATGAAACAAGAAAATGCACAATTATTTTCTAACTCTGTTCATTGAAATGACCTAAGAGCAATAAAACCCCCACAGTGCCGCCTAGTGGTCAGATTCTGGTCTCTGACACTGTTTTTCCACTGAAAGGAACCAAGACTCCTTGGACCAATAAGTGATTCCATGTCTGAGGTATAAGTGGAAGTGAGTATAAGGGGAATAAATAGTAATAGGGAAAAAAAAGTAAGCCTGAAAAATCTTGTTGTGCCAGAAAGAAACAAAACTTTCAATGATTAGTCTGCCATCTGAGATAGGACATTGGAGATAATTTAAGAGACACTACTGATCAAAGTTGTGACAATTTTGCATGTCATACCTCAACAAAGTGATTTTTTTTAAAGAGAATAATTACTGTAGTTGATTAAGTAGATGAAAAGCCATACTTACATACAATACACAAAGAGAAAAATGAATGATTCTTAAAGAAGGAGAATAAAATAGAGTGCATTTTTTGAGGCTTATTTCTCATTCATGAAGCATTATTAATTTATTATTTAAATGGAAAATATAAAAATTATAATGGTAAATACATCAGTTGAAGGACATTTTCTGACTCTAGGGAAATATCAGAGTGGGCTATAAACTGTGGTCTCAAATCAGAAAATGCCAAGTTAAATATTTAGACCTCAATTGGGTACAAATTTAAATATGCTTAAAATTTATATCATAAGAATATGAATGAGTGAAAAAGTATTAACATATCTCAGTATTTCATCACTTTCCAAATTCTTTAGAGTAAGGAGACTACATTAATATATAATAAGGTTTTATCAACTTGGATGGAAGCTGCAAACTTATTATGTAAAATATAAAACTTTAACCCAGGGAAGTAGGCTAAATAGCTGATCACTCATTTCTTAAGATTATGGGATCACTTACAAAACAACCACAAATACGGTTCAAGATGTCCTCTGGGGTCATAAATAAGAATTTAGTGGGCCTCCAGGCCTAATTCTTTATGTGGGATGTCTTAGAATTAGATACAGAAATATTTAAAAGAAGGAACCCATCATATTTATATTGTTTTGTTAAGAGGAAAGTGTGCATATTTGACATTTTATATACTTGTGATACATGAAAGAATTTTCCCTGTTAGTGACAGCCTTGCAAATCTAATTTAAAATGTGAAATTAATTTGGAGGTATGATTACAAAGTGAAATCTTATTTGTTTTAAGTATTGAAACACTTAAGACCTTTAGACTTGTAATTTTTATAAATTTATATAATGAAAAAAAATATAGTTCCCAGGCAGATTTATTTGGTAGATCAGACAACTGAAAACTGGACATGTATGAGGTGATGCAGTTGTTAACACTGCTTATAGACAGTCAGCCCACAGCAGATGTTCCTCAATTGTGTCCCCAGGTCCTACTGTCCTAGCCACACAATGGAGCCTCACTACGTGAAAGCCTGCTTGGATAGAAACCTGCCTTCTCTAGACACTGTTCCCTATACCCAGACTGGAATCTCATGGCTTCTAACCTATTTTTTTGTTCTAACCCAGCATCCCACTTGGAGCACACATGGGCAAACAGGATGGTATAATTAAATCAATGTAAACTACTGAAATTAGCCCGGCCAGCATGGCTCAGGGGTTGAGCATTGACCTATGAACCAGGAGGTTAGTTTTGATTCCTGGTCAGGGCACATGGCCAGGTTGTGGGCTCAATCCCCAGGGATGGGGAGGGGGTATAGGAGGCAGCTGATCAATGATTCTGTCTCATCATTGATATTTCTATCTCTCTCTCCCTCTTCCTTCCTCTCTGAAATCAATTAAAAATATATTAATAATACTGAATGTACTGAAATTGTACAAAGATCTTACAATATAGCATCCTCTCAGTGTGTTTTTGCTACCTTCTTCGTGCTTCTTATAATGCAGAGGAGCTGCTACCAATGTGACACAGGACACAACTGAAGTTGAAGGACCTTTACCTACCTGCAGATTGATTTTATTGACTGTTTCCAGGAAGTGGGATACTCTTATGTCTCAGTTGTAGTGTGCCTTTTGTCCGGATGGCCCAGGGCTTTCCTCTTCAGTAAAGATTATGCTTTACAGTTGTTTTAAAACATTTATCCCTGTGGAAATCTTATCAGGAACTCAGACCAAGGTTTTTGTTTTAAGGGACAAACTTTCCAACTCATACTTAAAAATGTAAAAATAATAAATTTAAAATATAGATTATTCACCACCATCAAAGCTCTGTAAAAGTAGAAACAAAATAAAATCTGAGACATTAAATGAGGACTAAGTATATTTTGCCATGAAACAGTCCTTCAGTGGCCTAAGGCCCTTCAAATTATGATGAACCTGTGAGCTGCAAGTCACAATTCAACCTACATGCAACTGTCCTTCAGCTATTATTTCAGAGCTTTTGCTCAAATGTTGAAGGATACACTGCAATTTTATAGTCAATGGCAAATGTCTACATTTCCTTTCAGAATGTGTGTAGGCTGCCAGATCAACACTGGACTCCACACCAAAATATCTCTTCCAGGCATTAGACTAGGTCCAAAAAATATATTTCACAGTATAAACCATCTCAAACTCAGAGGTGCCAAGTCCCATGAAGTTCCCATGATTCACCCTATCTTAGTCCATGCTGCTATAACAGAATACCATAGGCTGAGGGGCTTAAACAATGAACATTTATTTCTTAACAGTTCTGGAGGCTGAGGAAGTCCAAGATCTAGGCATCTGCAAATTCAGTGTCTGGTGAGGACTTATTTCCTGGTTTATAGATGGCCATCTTTTCGATGTGTCCTCATATGGTGAAAGGAAGGAAGGGAATTCTCTGGGGTCTCTTTTATAAAAACACTTATTCCATTCATGGGGGCTCCATTCTTGTGAACTAACCACCTTCCAAATGACTAATCTATGCAGATTAGGTCACATACATGAGAGAGAAAGAGAGAGATCTCCATCCTGGGGGTTAGATTTTTAACACAAGAACTTTAAGGAAGACACAAACATTCAATCTATAGCACACCCACACAGCTCTGTCGGCTCCAGATCATGCAATAGAAACATACATCTAATTACAAGCCTGCTCCACCTGTGAACCAGAGCACCAAGCCCATAAAAACAGGCCAAATCTAAATCTCCTGCAAAACACAGACACAACTTAAGATTTCAAAGCCTTGTTGAGAAACCCTAGGTTCCAAAGCCAGTGGCATCTTTAGCCTAGAAGAAAAAATAGTTTTGTCTTCCATGAGTCATTGATGTATTGACCACAATAAAGTCTCAAAGAAATGCATAGGCAGATAACATCAAGGCTAAATATATGAACTGGGAAACAACTGAGCTAATAAATGCCACAGTCTTCTTAACTGTATTCACCTTCCTTATCATTTTAATTTGCCATCATCCACTAGAAAGGGCTTCCTTTCCTGCCTCCCACCTTGTCCATCTCCCCAGATTGTCTCTTATGGTGATGGTAAGCAAGTATAATCCTTGTTGAAGCATATGCATACCCAAGTTTATGTACAGGTAAAATGTCTGAACTTAAAATCTACAGAGGATAGAATATGAAGAAGAAATTAGCTCCTTCATTAAAAGTCATTGCTGCCCAGCCAGTGTGATTCAGTGGTTGAGCGTCGATCTATGATCCAGGAGGTCATGGTTCGATTCCTGATAAGGGCACATGCCTGAATTTCAGGCTCGATCCCTGGTGTGGGGCATGCAGGAGGCATCATTGACATTTCTCTCCATCTCTCTTCCTCTTTGAAATATATCTATATCTATAATCTATATCCATATCTATATCTATATCTATATTTTTAAAAGGCATTGTCCATGCCAACAGTTAGAAGAGAAAAAGTGTCAGCAAAATGATAAGTTTTCCTAGACAAACAGTCACCCCACCCTTTCAAATGGATATTACCAGCACCTCTTTTAAATAGCCCTTTGGAAGTTTGCTAATTTATGATAACTTCTTACATCCTGCATTAGATAAGGTCTCATATTCTCCATCTGAGGATGACAAAGAATCCTCATCTCATGCTATCACAAGACAATTCTTGGAAAAGGTTCTTAGGGTGTATTCATATATAAACAACAGCCTGCGATTTTGAAGTAAGGATCAGGGCTGTGGTGGGCCTCAGCCTCTGACTGGTGAGTACTTCTCTACTCTACTTTTTGTAATACAATTATTATAAACAGCAAGGCTTAATTAAAAATTCTGATTCTGCACTCTCTTTTTCTAGAGCTACTTAAAGAAAATGAAGAAAGCTACATTTTATGCACACCTGAGTTTCAGACAGATTCATTGCTGCTATAGGTGCACATGAACAGAATTTCTAAAGATGGGCATACAGGGCAATTTCACTGGCAGATTATATGGGAATCAGGCACCAAGTCTAATGAATGCAAGGTGAGAAGGGAGAGCCAAGACAGGAACCCAAGGGTGCCTGAAAATACAACTGCACACAGAGCAAGGTATAGTGCAGGCATTTAGAAGGTAGGCGTGGTTTAAAAGGCATATTTTTCAGAGCCAATGAATGGAGTACATTATTTTGTTTTTTTTAATTAAATCTTTATTATTCAGATTATTACATTTGTTTCTCTTTTTCCCCTCCACAGCTCCACTCCACCCGGCTCCCATCCACCTCTACCCTTATCTCCCTCACATTGACCACATTCATAGGTGTATGATTTTTGTCCAGTCTCTCCCAGCACCCCCCTCACCCCTTTCCCCTTGAGAATTATCAGTCCACTCCCTTTCTGTGCTCCTGATTCTACTATATTCACCAGTTTATTCTGTTGATCAAATTTTTAATTCACTTAATTTTTCGATTCACTTGTTGATAGATATGTATTTGTTGTTCATAATTTTTTATCTTTTACCTTTTTCTTCTTCTTCTTCTAAAAGAGTACGTTTCAGCATTTCATATAATACTGGTTTGGAGTTGATGAACTCCTTTAGTTTTTTCTTATCTGTGAAGCTCTTTATCTGCCCTTCAATTCTGGATAGAGTATTCTTGGTTGTAGGTTCTTGCTATTCATCACATTGAATATTTCTTGCCACTCCCATCTGGCCTGCATCGTTTCTGTTGCGAAATCAGCTGACAACCGTATGGGTGGCCCCTTGTAGGTAATTGTTTTTCTCTTCTTGCTTTTAATTTTGTCTTTTGCTCTTGGTATTTTAATTATGATGTGTCTTGATATAGTCCTCTTTGGATTACTTTTATATGGGGTTCTATGCACTTCCTGGACTTGTAAGTCTATTTCTTTTACCAAATGTGGGAAGCTTTTAGTCAATATTTCTTTAAATAGATTTTCAGTATCTTGCTCTCTCTCTCTTCTTCTGGCACCCTCATAATTCTGATTTTGGTACACTTGAAGCTGTCCCAGAGGCTCCTTACATTATCTTCACATTTTTGGAATCTTTTTTTCTTCTTGCTTTTCCAGTTGAGTGTTTTCTGATTCTTTATATTTCAAAATTTTGACTTGATTCTTGCCTTCCTGTAGTCTGCTGTTAGGTCTCTGTATAATATTTGTTATTTCTGTCAGTGTATGTTTAATTTCTAGTTGGTCCTTTTTCATCCCTAGTTGGTCCTTTTTCATCTCCTCTTGGGCCTCGCTAAATTTATCCATCTTGTCTAGGATATTATTGAAAAACCTTATAACAGTGGTTTGGAACTCTATATTCAGTCGTTTGTTTTCCTCCATTTCTTCTGTTTGTGATCTCCTCCTTTGTCTCCACATTTTCACTATGCCGGGAGAACTTCTGTGTTGGATTCAGCCTTATGATACAAGACTTGCAAAACTGCACAAGCCTCTCTGTTGAGCTTGGGATGGGTGGAGTCTCATGGCTTAACAGCCCTGCCCTCCATGGCCCCTGAGTCTTACTTGACTGGGTAATCGCTGGAGTCGCCCCTGTGTGTGTGCACGCTCGGGCTCTTGTAGTGCTTCTAGACTGCTGCCTTTCCAGCTCCCCTGGGCTCTGGGACCATGTGAGGTTGGATCCCTAGGGTTTCACCCTAAACTGGGGTTTAGTGGAGTTACATGTGGCGCAGTTGGGATGCTCTGTCTCCCACCCACTTGTGAAAGCCAGCGGCACAATCAGCAGTTGGTCTTCTGCACACAGTGCTGTGCACTCCACCAGACTACTGCCCTTTTGCGACTCCCCTAAATTTCCGTTCACTTCTCCCTTTTCACAGTCCAAACTCCCCCTGTATGAGTTTCGGCTGGATCTGGGGTTTAGTGTCGTAGGATAAGGGGTTCAATGCCATTGGGAGTCTCTGTCTCCCTCTCACTAGAGAAAGCCATCCAGGTACTTTGTCACCTGCTCTCCCCATGCACGCGTCTCTGTACCTCAGCTTTTTGCAGCTCCTCTGGGTCTCTGTGAGCCCCTCTCTTTCTTTCTAGTTGTAGAATTTCCACTCAGCCAGCTTTCCTGTGGTTCTGGATGATGTCTGTTCTGTAATTTAGTTGTAGTTTTGAAATTGTTGTGTGAGGCAGCAGTGTAGGTGTTTACCTATGCCACCATCTTGAATTCTCCTCATGAAGTACATTTTTAAAAGCTTTCTGCAGACCTAAGCAAGACTTGGAGTTCAGACTCAGAGTGCTTTGGGAATGCTTTTCAAATATTTGTTTAACATTAATTTAGTGGTGGTGGGTAAAAGTAATTTTATATTAATAAATAAAAAGGCATTTATTAATTAATCCGACTGGCTGAATCTATTTTAGCAGCATGTTTTCTACTTTTCTCTTGCAAATTTCTGAACCAAACAATTTCTAGAGTTATATTAAAGGGTTTAAAGTTTAGTTAATAACATTTTTTATTACCATTATCAGCACTATGCCATATGTGATTAAGTGTCAGAATTTCAGCTGACTGGGACTTTAAAGTGAGTTTGTTGTGTGGTATTGTTTGTTTGGTTTCTTTTCTTAATTTTCACTCGAGGATGATGTCTACTTTGGAAGAAACAGAATCAATTTGCATGTGCAGTTTCATGAAGTCGTGTATGGAAAACTGAATAAACTAGTACTCTTTTGCTGCTTTATTCCAGTAATGTTTTAGGCCCTGTCTAGATTGACACTCTGGAAAGCCTTCCAACTGCTGCCTCTTAATTGACCACCTGGCTTGGTGAAAAACAAACAAACAAAAAAACAAACACTAAATGTCCCAGCCTGGCCAGTGTGGCTCTGTGGTTGGGCGTCGACCTACAAACCAGAAGGTCACAATTCCATTCCAGGTCAGGGCACATGCTCCAGTGTGGGGCATGCAGGAGGCAGACAATAAATGATTCATTATTTATGTTTCTGTTTCTCTCCACCTCTCCCTTCCTCTTTCAAATCAATAAAAATTTATATTAAAAACAACAACAACTAAATGCCCCAGCCCATTTCTGTGGTGGGAGGCAAATTTCCATGACTGCCCCTCTGTCTGATGCCTCTCCCAGTGGTCCAGCTGCTGAAGTTCATACACACATCTCTTTCTTCAGTCTGCATTCTGGTCCCCTATACTGAAGGGGTGCTTCATGAGAAATGAAGATGGAGTTATTCAGGTATAAGAGTGAAAGACAGGTTTGCCATGGACTGGGTATGGAAGAGGGACAGAAGGTGGTAGATTCTCAAAGAGGAAGCAGGTTGCAGTAGAAAGACTTTTGTCCAAAGGCAAATTAATCCAGCCTAACCCATTGACTCTAAGCATAGATACTAACCCTCACCTGTTCTCTGCACACTGGCACTTGGGTATTTGGGTGCTCTCAGTAGGGACAGGGGCATGAATTCCTACTCCTACTCCCGCTCACCTCCTTAGTGATGGCATTGTCTGAATGCCCTCACCATCTCACTTCTTTCACAGCCTGGAAATGCTCTCTCAAGTCTTTGGGGAAATAAAAATCAAATTGTTATCGAAGAATTGCATGGATTGCCCTACTCCATTGCTAGTGAGAATGAGGTTCTTGGGGCTCCACTGGAATAAGTATTTCCAGAGGCCTGAACAGGAGGATGACATGTATTAGAAAGCTTTGTGTGTATGAAATTATAACCCTGGGTTTGCAAAGTCACATTTTCCTTAAATCAGTCCTGGAAAAGGTGCACCTGGGGATTCAGCAGAGCTCAAATCAAAGCCGGTGCAGAGTTTCCATGCCATGATAAAGCTGAGTCTGGCACAGCATCAGACTAATTGCAGTCCATTAGTACATTGTGTGTGGGGTCCACATGGCTGTATGCCATGTAGGCAAGTGCAAAACATGAGAGTCCTTCAAGCCAGAAGTCAGGCACAAGCAGCAAGAGAGAAGGACCAGAACTCCTTTGTTGGGGAGTTTATGTATCTAAGATTTCACACCATTGCAGTAGCCATACACATTCTGGCCAATAACCTGCTCCCAGGTATGACTGACAGGCAATCATCTATCCTATGCCACCTAGCCCTCACTAGGTGTATAATATTCGACCTTCCCTTTGTTTCTTTCGAGTTAATTAGTAACTGGGTTAAATACAATGATATCAAAATCACTCTTGGAAAAGTTAAGGAATCCTATATAATAAAAGTATAATATGCTAAGTGTCCAATTGTCTGGTTGCCTGGTCAATCAATCAAAGAGTAATATGCTAATGATATGCTAAGGCCACTCAACTGCTTGCTATGATGTGAACTGATCACTAGGGGTCAGATACTCTGACTGGTAGGTTAGCTTGCTGCTGGGGTCAGGCCCATCAGGACTGAGCAAGATGGACCAGACATGCCCTGAAGCCCTCCCACAGTCCCCCGCCCCCCTCAGCTGGCCAACCTCTCCCATCCCTCGCTATCCCCAATAATGCACTGGTGGGGTTTCTTGGCCTGGCCTGAACCCTCTTGCAATCTGGAACCCCTCAAGGGATGTTGGAGAGCCATTTTCAGCCCAATCCCACAGGCCAGACAGAGGGACCCGACTGGTGCACGAATTCATGCATCAGGCCTCTAGTTTTGTATAAAGGCCAGGAAATGGGGCATTAATGCTGAAGGTCAAATAGACTGTTAAACCAATCAGACATTGGGCTTATTATCTGCCTAGCCCAAGACAGACTTGGAGTTAGGAAATATATACACATGAAACATAAAACAAAACAAGGCAGTATGCTAGAGACCATGAGGTACTTATACTTAGTTACTTTTATCTGATCTATGAATCCCCAAGTGAAATAAAGAAGAGACCACTTTAGAAAGGAAAGAGAGTTGAACCCTTAGTTCAATAGTTCTCAACTGGGAATGATTTCTCACCCTGGGGACATCTAGCAATGTTGAGGCATTAGGTTGTCACAAGTAGGGGTTTGGGGGAACACTGGCATCCAGTGAGTAGAGGCCAGAGGGCTCCTAAACACCATACAGTGACAGTCCCACAACAAAGAATCCATCTGCACAAAATGTCAATAATTTCAAGGTTGAAAAATCCTACATAGAGCAATGGTTCTCAATTTTTAGCATGCCTCAGAATCCCCTGAAGGACTTGTTAAAACACAGATTGCTAGATCCCACCCCCAGTTTCCAATTCAGTAATTCTGGGGTAGAGTCTGAGAAACTGTTTGTCTAACAAGTTCTCAGGAGATTCTGAGGTTCCTGGTCTAGGGACTACACTTTTGAGTCCCCCTGCCCTAGTTTTCAGCTCTAATTGCCCTTTCAAATATCCACCTGCTTGAGAATGTGGTTAGATCCACCTTAGCCTAGAGCACTCAGATGCTATCAATGCTCACAAAAGGAAGGCGGCAAGAGGCTCTCCTTTAAGCAAAGAGATTTCCCAGAGACTTAATTAAAGTTTGGAAAAGTATCCCAGGAGGCGGGGGTAGGATGTGGGGTCAATAAAATTGATCTAAATAAATTCTTTGCACAGACAAAATGAAACTCACATGCACAAAAAGAAATTTGATCAATAAATTAGTAAATTCAGAGTGAGGAGGGAGTAATTAACAGGCCCATTAAAAGTGTGGAATACATTAAATACAGAATGAGTGACTCCACTGAGACCACTGAAGCAGGAAACACCAATGCATTTGAGAAATGCATTTGAGAGGCCTGGAAGATTAGAAACATATTTCAACAAGGAGAAAATAAGAGAGAAAAGGGAGAGCCCAGAATGATAAAGATGCCAAAGGAAGTATGCATCAGAGCCTTTGGAGCCTCGGATTTTGAAATTGTCTGAAAGGCTTAACCAAATTGCACCTGTGCTCTTGTGTATCTCCCAGGCTCAGGAAACAAGTAATCTGCTGTGAGAGCTATTCAGGCCATACCTGGTCCTGAGCAGTTACTATGTCAAGACCCTTTTCCATTAGAGTAAACAAAAGGTTTATCCCAAGTCAGTTGGAGCTAAGGCAGACCTCACTGGTAAAAAAAAAAAAATGCCATTTGAATGTCCTGATAGTCTGTAAAAATGCCCTGCCAGGGAAACTGATCCCAAAGCAGACTCTATTGCTAGTTCGAGCCAGAGTTGAGGACTATAAAGCACTTGGTTGATGGAAGTCAAGTTCTGGGGCAATTTACTATTGAGAGTAAATAATAAAAGGCTGACCTACCTCATACCCACACACTGAACACATTCTTCACAAGAGGTGGGGCATGCAGGAAACCAAATGTATGACTAATAGCAGGGCCAAGAAGGTATAAATTACTGCTAAGATGAGCCAGGATATACCTAACCTTTAGTTAGAAGCATAGGAGGCTCCGTTAAATGTCATATCTCTTGTGTTGAGATTGATTTCAAAGTTCAGTTCTCCACTTCATCCCCAAGTAAATCCCTTGGGGCTTCTGTTGGCAATGTACATCCAAATTGGATCAGCCATGTGTATGAGTCATTGTGATAATTCTTTTAGACCTGGTGGAGAACTAGACCTTGGCCAAGGAATGCATCAGAAGAAGCAGTCCTCTTTGGTTTCTCTGCCTCCTTATAACATGCCTTGAGACTTCTATGAAACGTAATAGCTTATTTTCCACTAAGGCAGCTCAGCCTAACCCCATGAAATTCATTCCAGATTAGTGAAGCTGGGAAGTGATTTTTGTTTTTTATAGAGCCCCGGTCTCCTGAGACCATTAAGAAAACTCTTTTTAAACCTAGGGAACCTAACACTGGTATCAGGGATGGAGCCCAAAATTCAGTTCAGAAGACCTCAGGGGCTTCTCCAAAGTTCTCTAAGCTTCATTTTTCTCACAGGAGTATCAAGGCCCAGGCCTTAGCCTATAGCAGAGTTGGTAGGAGGTTGCCAGGTTTTGTTTTGTTTTGTTTTTTATCATTTCCCTCTGCCAATTTTCACCAGGCCTTCCTCATTAGCTGGATGAGAAGGTTTTCAGAGACAAACCAGCAGCTGATTCCCTCAGGCACTGTTTTAGTTCTAGTGCTTCCCCTGGCTTTGAGCATAAAAGTGCCTCCAAGGATGAGGTGACTTGCCACACATTTGGCTGACACCAGCCTATGAAGAGAGACAGCTGAAACCACTTTCCTAGAACAGCCCTGAAGCAGTCAAGTCAGCACTGCCTATAACAACAGCCTTTCGTCCTAGTCAGGCACAGATCCCACTGCAGAGCCCAGAGATGAATTCTTAGTCTAGTCAGCCCTTGCAACCTACTGGTCAAGACTTTGCTGTCATCACAGGTGGCTTACATGGTCCTCCAAGAGTGAGGTCACAAAAGGAATTAAGCTGCAAACTCCCAGACTCTTAAGAGGAAGGTGGAAGCTTGCAGGTCATGCCTCCTACACTCTGGATTTCAACATCCTAGGCTGAGAGGCATCCCACCTTTGAACACCATATTTCCTATGGAGCTACATGGAATGTCTGCTGACCCTGCCATCTGATGCTATCACCAATCATGCACTTTGTCTTTGCAACTATGCCAGATGGTTTGTGAGGGCATGAGCCATGTATCCTGCTTTTTGTGCATCCCATAGCATTGATGGCTGGATCTAAGACTGCTGGGTAGTATTCTTAGTTGTGTTCTGAGTTTCTTCACTTGTGGTAACAGTGCCCTCCCAGCCCCCTCTCCCTCCTCAAACATGAATTATTTTCATTCCAGCTCCACCCAGCTGCTCATACCAGGGCCAACTTTGAGGAATAGTGTTATGTTCATAGTCATCTTTGGGAAATATCCAAGTAATATTTTGTTAATCTTTATTGTTGAAAGTATTACACATGCCCGCCCCCATTGACCGTTTCTAGCCTGCCTTCACCCCTTGCCCAAGGTCATCACCACCCTATTGTCTGTGTCCATGGGTTATGTGTATATGCACATACATTCTTTGGTTGATCTCTTTCCCACCCACCCACCCTATTCCTTCTCTCTGAGGTTTGACAGTCTATTCCATGCTTCTATGTCTCTGGATTTATTTTGTTCATCAGGTTTCTTTGGTTGTCATTTGTGTATTTTGATTGTTTGTATTGATTTTATACAGAGAGGAAGGGAGAGGGATAGAGAGTTAGAAACATTGATGAGAGAGAGACATCGATCCAGCCGCCTCCTGCACACTCCCTATTGGGTATATGCCTGCAACCAAGGTACATGCCCTTGACTGAAATCGAACCTGGAACCCTTGAGTCTGCAGGCTGAAAGGGCTGTTCATCAGGTTTTTTCCTATTTTTAAAATTAAACTTTATTGTTGATATTATTACAGATATCCCTCTTTTTTTTTTGCCCCCATAGCTCCTCTCCACCAGGTTCCCACCCCACCCAGGTCCTCACCACCCTATTGTCAGTGTCCATAGGTAATGTATACATTCATATAAGATCTTTGTCTAATCTCTTCCTGCACCCCCCATACTCCCTTCCCTCTGAGAATTGTCAGTCTGTTCCATTTCCATGTCCCTGATTCTAATCCATTCACCAATTTACTCTGTTGATCATATTTTTTATTCATTTGATTTTTAGATTCAATTGTTGATAAATAAGTATTTGTTGTTATTTTGTTGTTCATATTTTTTTATATTTACCTTTTTCCTCTTCCTCCTCTTCTTAAAGAATACCCTTCAGCATTTCATATAAAGCTAAAGAGTTCAACACTTAGCTTTTTCTTGTTTGTGAAACTCTTTATCTGACCTTCAATTCTAAATGATAGCTTTGCTGGGTAGAGTAATCTTGGTTGTAGGTACTTGCTATTCATTACTTTGAATATTTCTTGCCACTCCCATCTAGCCTGCATAGTTTCTGTTGAGAAGTCAGCTGACTGTGGTATGTGCACTCCCTTGTAGGTAACGAATTGCCTTTCTCTTGCTGCTTTTAAGATTCTCTCTTTGTCTCTTCCCCTTGGCATTTTAATTATGATGTGTCTTGGTGTGGAACTCTTTGGACTCCTTTTGTTTGGGGTTTTCTGTGCTTCCTGGACTTGTAAGTCTAGTTATTTCACCAGATAAGGGAAGTTTTCTGTCATTATTTCTTCAAATAGGTTTTCAATATCTTGCTCTCTCTCTCCTTCTGGCACTCCCATAATTCAGATGTTGGTATGCTTGAAGTTGTCCCAGAGGCTCCTTACACTAGATAGCTTCATATTTTTGGATTCTTTTTGCTTCTGGTTGGGTGTTTGCTTGTTTGTTGTTTTTTTGTTTTTGTTTTTGTTTTTGCTTCTGCTTCTTAATATTTTAAATCATTGATTTGATTCTCAGGATCCTCTAGTTTACTGTTGAAACCCTGTATATTATTTTTATTTCAGTCAGTATATGTTTAATTTCTGACTGGTTCTTTTCCTTTTTTTTCTTTTTGGCATTCTCCCTAATGCCCTTGAAAGTCTTATTAAGTTCCTTGGAAGTTTCTAGAAGATTCTTGAGTAACCTTATAACTGTGATTTTGAACTCTATATCCAGTAATTTACTTTCTTCCATTTCTTTCATTTGTGACATGTTTCTTTGTCTCTGCACTTTAGCTGTTTCCCTGTGTTTGTTTCTATGTAATTGGGTAGCTAGTAAGTCTCCTTGAGTTGATAGAGTGGCCTTGTATATTACGTCTCCCCAATCACCTGAGATGGACACTCTTGGTGCACCTCTTTGTGGGTTGTGTGCAGTCTTGTAGTTGAGCCTTTATTGCTGTTGGTATCACTGGGAGGAATTTACCTCCAGGCCAATTGGCTGTGGGGACCTGCTGCGAATACAATAGGAGAGCTGATGTTCAGGAGACACCCTTATGAGGCAGGACTTGTTTCAGTGGAGCTCTGGTGCTCATTGAGTCTGCTCCTTGAGTGTGTCACTTATGGTTGTGAAGAGTTGTAATCTGGTATGGTCTCACACTGACCACTGGGTACACTGGCTTTTGGGTCTCCAGGGAGGTGCAAAGTCAGCCACTGCCTGGGGCCATCCAGAAGGAGCTACAGAGAGATCTGAAGATTCCTCTTCTTTGTAATGGGTTTGAAAGTACCCAGATGAGGCCCAGCTGTGAAGCAAGGCAGGCTGGTGTTGGTGCCTGGCCTTGGGCCTTTTATTGATACGTTTGGAGCTTCCTGATCTAGCTGTAGCTTTATTGACAGGTTTTAGACTGAGAAAGAACAGGCCATTCATATGCAAAAGCAGCTGCACAAAGCTTGGGTGGTGTTATAAATTGAGTGAGAGGAGGTCTCAGGGAATCACCAGGGTGAAGCAAACAGAAATGGCTGCCAGTCATCCTTGCACTAAGGAGGTCCCAGCCTGGGAACAATGACTGCTGCGAGCACCTTTGTCTGGAAGAGTTCCTGCCCCAATATCAAACAGTCCAATTTCTCCCCATGTGTGTCCGGTTCCCCCAGAGCCTGGTCTGGCACTGGAGCTCAGAGGAAATGGGAGCTTGTAAGTTCAGTTCATGGTGCTGGCCTTTTAAGAGGAGCATCTGGGTCTCCAGCAGCCTGTGTATCACTCAGCCCCAAGCCACACTAGTTTTTACAGCCTGTAGTTCTTACTGCCCATAGAGACTTAATTCCCCAGCTCTGGGACCCTTGGCTGGACATCTGGTGTGGGGCTCGGACCCCTTGCTCTTCCAGGTGGCCTCTACAGAGGTGATTTCCCTCCCAATTAAAAAAGCAGCCCATTCCACACCTCTGCATCTCCTACCAGTCTCAGTGTGCTTTCTTATTTATTTTTCTAGTTGTAAGACTTCCATTCAGCCAGCTTTCCAGTGGTTGTGGATGATGGTTGTTCTGTATTTTAGTTGTAATTTTGATGTGGTTGTGGGAGGCAGCAAGTATAGGTGTTTACCTATACTGCCATTTTGGTTCTCTGTTTTTATTATTCTTGCTTTTGCACACATCCCAGTCTGAGATCTTCACTCTTGGTTTGCCCAATGGCTTCCTGTGTGCAATCTTAAAGTAGAAAAGGAAATGATGGTTTCAATTCTGAAATGCAGACTGTTTTCAGAGATATTTTAGAAATGCAGCAAATCTCTCCGCTTACTCGTTTAGCACCATGATAAGCGCCAGCTGAGCTAAAGCCTCCCAGGGCTCACTGTCACCCGCCACCAGGTAAGAAACTGCCTGGCCTTCCCTGAGGGACTCATGGTTCACAGTCTTGGGCCTTGGAGCTACAGGCCATGTGCCCTTTGGGGTCAAAATCCTCTAGGAGAGATCATCAGTTTTTTTATTCATTAGATCCCACATATGAGTGAGATCATGTGATACTTATCTTTGTCTGACTGGCTTATTTCGCTTAGCTTAATACTTTCCAGGTCTCTCCAAGCTACTGAAAATGGTAACACATCTTGCCTTAGGACATTATCAGCTCATTCTCTCCCTGAGCCATTTGTATCTGTAAGTCAGTCTGCATGTGCAGCAACACGGATCCCACCTCCAAAAGGCCAATTGACTGTATTCAGGGAATAGCAACACTATCTTCCTGGGATGTCCTTTTGTATTTGCTCTCCATGAGTCTAACTGCTCTGAACCCTCAAGCCTCTTGTTCAATCTGACAGCTTCCAGGAAGTATCCTCTCCTTTCCTGAACTCTTATGTGCTTCTCTATGCCAACACCTAGCATTAGAAGAATATGCAACTTTCTTCTATAATTGTTAAACATGTTAATGTTTTGTCTCCTCATGTACAGTGCAGCCTCCTCAAAGGCAGGGACTGTGATGGTGACATATCTGCATTTATCACAAAACCTGGTACAGTAATGGGCATACAGTTCAGTATAAATTAAGTAGGTGTTTGATTTCGAAATCTCTAGAAAAAAAAAAGCTAACAGTGAGTGAGTCAGGGTAGATAGTTTAACCTAAGATTCCTGAATTATTATGACATTGTTTGAGCACCTGCTAAGCGTAAAGCTCCCAACTGTCTTAGTGTGATAGAACATCCTTGGCAAAAGATGCCCAAATCCCCTCTTCTTGTAAACCCAGAAAATACAATCTGTTTTTAATATGCTGTTCTTTGAATTTTACACACAAAATTCCACCTGGTCATATCCTGGAGGCTGCTTGTCAGTGTGGCCTCTATGATCTGTGTCTCTGGCAGTGGGGATGGGTTTGCCAGGAGTCATCCATAATCTCATACTTGGGACACAGTATTTGTAAAAAATGGCAGGTGAGGCTAGAGATCCACCTTGAAGGAAATGTCTAACTTCAACAGCAAACCTGGTGAAGTTCTAGTGAAAAATTAACCTAGTTTCTAAGGGTCTTCTTAAAGTACCCAAGGAAATGTGCCCAGTGAGTAAGGGAGCTGATGGATATGGTTGATATGATCATATGACAATGCCTGATGAGACTTCATATCAAGTAGTAATAGCATCTCTGTTGGAGACCTTGGCCCCTGAAGATATGGAGTGGATAGGGCATGCAATCACTTGTGAACTATGCTTAGACATCAAGGACTTTTGCACAACCTCTGCCTGGACTGGTCTCCCCTCCCACCCTTCATTACTAGCTCCTTCTTGGTCTTCAGGCCAATGTTACCTCCTCTGAAAGGCCTGTATAAAGAAGCTTCCCCACCAATACTTCTTACATCAGCTTTCTCTCATAGCTTTTGCATTATTTGTAATTAAAAAATATTTTTCACTCATATTGTGTCTATGTCTCCATATACTTATATTTTCTACATACTTAGAATATAATAAGCTCCAGTGAAGACATGGCTATGTCTGTTTCACTCAACACTGGTATTTCCCACAGGACTGTGTACAATTAGTGCTCAAAAAATTCTTGAGGTTATGATTATGAGAAAGTGTTGCAGAATAGAAAACACAGGAAATTTAAAATCAAGTAAGCTGTGTTCCTGTTACAGCTTAGTCATTTACTTGCAAATTGCTTAACCTCTCTGAACCTCAGTTTCTTCATTTTTATATGAATTAATATTACCTACTTCATAATACAGTTTGGAGGGAAAAGATAAGCTAATGAATGAGAAAGTATTTGATAAAATGTAGAATCCTGAACAAACATGAATTATTTTAGTATTATGTGTTACCAAAAACAGTACCTCTGCTTTCTTCCTGGGATGCCTACCACAGGCACCAGATAACCCCGTAATCAGTCACACCTTTGGATTAGTGCTATCTCAGAGACATAATAAATTGAAAAACATCTTACCTAATAATAGAGAAACATGTAAATTGACCATATCTCTGCTATACCATAGCCAATCAGAGTGAGTATGCAAATTAACCCAACAAAAATGGCAGTTAATTTGCATACATATCTGGGAACCTCCTCAGCACCCAGGTCACTCCCAACCAGCAATTGGAGGGGCGGGGTGGTGCAGAGGGGAGTAGAGAGGGGGGAAGGCACTTCCCAAGCCTAAAGCCTGGGGCTTGGGAAGGGGCTGAGCCTGTGACCAAACACAGACCATCTGGAAGTCAGCGCTGGGTTGCCCAGCTGCAGCCTGGCTACCCAACACTGACTGCTAAGGTGGCTGAGACCCAGAAAGTGAGTCAGGATCTGATCTGCAGCCTCAGTGGAAGCTCTTGATCAGTGTACTTACTGCTCTCTTTCTCCCCCTCTTTCTGATCTTCTCCAGCAGCCAGGCTTTTCTTTCCCTCTCAGCCTGCCGCTCCCAGCTGCTGTTAAGCCCCACCTCTTTTATTAGGCCCAGAGATAGGCCTGGAGATGAAGACTAGCATAGGAACCAACCAATGAGAACCAAAGGCAGGTGCTGTGCAGAACCAATGGCTGCCTAGGAGGCAGGGCTTCTGATGCTCACTAGCATAGGAATTGACCAATGAGAACCAAAGGTAGGTGCTGGGGGGAGCCAATGGCTGCCTAGGAGGTGAAGCTTTTCACACTGGCATAGGAACCAAGAAATCAGAACCCAATTGGACAGCTGAGGAGGGCAGTTGGGGGCAACATCAGGCCTGTAGGAGAGGGCAGTTAGGGATAATCAGGATCGCAGGAAGAAGCAGTTAGGGGCAATCAGGCAGGCAGGCAAGTGAGCAGTTAGGAACCAGTGGTCCTAGATTGTGAGAGGGATATCTGACTCCCTGGGACCAGGCCTAAAATGGCAGTCGGGCATCCCACAAGGGGTCCACAATTGGAGAGGGTGCAGGCTGAGTTGAGGGAACCCCCCCCCTCCATGTACGAATTTCATGCACTGGGCCTCTAGTTGTGAAATGTTAGTCCAGGCATTTGACTTCATCATACCTGGCAGAGAGCAGGTTCCTACAGGATGGGACCAGGATAGGCAGTCTCAAGAAGAGTGGTGATGGGAGGAGAATCCTGAAATGCCTTAACTCAGACAATTCTGGAGAATGAGTTCAGACCAGGGAAGGGGAAAACTGCAGTGGGGCCCTGGTGAAGTCATGACACTGAGTTGTTAGGCAGAGGAAAGACACAGGAAGGGAGATGGAAGTGCCAGCTGCAAACGTTCTCTCCTTGGCCTATGTGTATGTTAAGGACACTTGATTTTACAGAATCCATGTGTGTACATTGGAGAGGGGGGAGGGAAGCCAGAGAATAGGAAACAAATGCCAAGGGAGCTGTACTTAATCATAATAACCATTAGTATTGACTTTAGTGCCATTTTAAAGAAGCCATTTGTTATGAGAACCAATAGTCAAAACCCCAAGTCGGCCTGGCTTTGTCTTTTGAGCTCTAAAAATAATGGCATTTTTCTGTTCATCTGTTTTAATTTTCAAAAATCAAATACAATTTGAAATCAATTCAAAAATTGATTTCTTTCTTCTAAACAAAGGAGAAAGGGAGGAAGGAAGAAGGAAGGATAGATAGACCATGCTTTTCAGTGAATCACATAATAATACCCCAAAATCAGGAACCCAAGGTAGTAATTATTCCCCTAACTGAAAAATATGAAAGGAAAATAGGTGAAAACTATGACCATATAAGCAATAAGTACTACCTCTCCAGAGCTAGGGCCAGCAAATCACTTACTTGTAGCTTCAACAATGACATATGAAATCTTGGAAAAAACAGTTAAGATCAATTGATGTCTAATTTTTAAACTACCACCTCATTTTAATCAGCTCCCATGCCATTCTGCATCTCCAGCTGGCAAACTGGTTAAGCTAAATCAGAGTTGTTTGCGCTCTTTCAAGCCGATCTAAACAAAGTGGAAATAGTTCAGTGCTCTTGAAGTTAAGATAGTTTTGAAGAGATCAGCAGATTATTTTCCATCCAGAACTTGTAAGGGTTTCTGCACTTTCCTATGATCCCTACAGCCCAAGGTCTGGCACTCTACAGAACCTCTGGGGACTGGTTTAAAAATAGCAAAACTTATAACAAACAGACTAACAACCTGAACCACTAAGTTATTAATAGATGATGGTGGAATGGACTCATCCAACAGCAAGAATACTTGGACCCACTACCCTGGTGTCCAGGACAGAAACCAAACTCACTAAACAAGTCTAAATATGAGAAAATAAAAAACTGCATTCATTTAAATCCAGACTCATAGTTTCATAAAACTTAATTCTTTGGGCCTGGATTTTCTGATCTGTACAAAACAGAATAATTTTCCATGTAGCATTGCTTTTTATATTTGAAAACTTTTTGTGAACTGGAGAGCATGATACAAAAAGAAGTGATTATTTCTGGCATTGAGAAGGCAGTTTGGTGCACATAAAATCTGAGAAAAAGGAACTAGAAAGTTCTGGAGGCAAATTTCCCCCACCCTGGCAGAACATAAAACATTGTCCACACTGCACTACAGAGACTGTCTGTGTGAAGACTGGAAGCCACCACAGAGTTTCTGTCCCTTGGACACATGGAGAAACCACAGATCTTAAATCACTTTTTTCAAAATTCCTTATCAAACATCAAAAGCTTCCATCATCCTGGCATCACCTCATGAGGCACATGTTGAAACTAATGATATTTCAAGGGACTCCCATGAATTCCCTCTGACTTGGATGCCTTCCTGGGGATAACTCCCTTTCTGGCAGTTAGGCACACCACCACCTCAGCAGCTGCACCTTCACGCAGTTTTTCTAGGTGTGATGCTCCCATAAAAAAATTGCACTTACCTACTCTAGGAAGATTCATGTTGCCTTTCATTCCAGGGGGTGTTCTTTTCTGATATGGTCCCCAAATTCTGGGTGTCCCCCTTTGTTGAGAACATGAGGAATTCCCACTCAGAGCCACACAGGGAGAGAGGAAATGGGAAGGGTAGTGACAGCACAGAATGGATGGTTCTAAACCCCCAGAGATCTAATCGGTTGTCTGGGACAGTGAGAACCTGACACCATTCACTCTGGGAAGAAGCAAGAAGCAAGGAAACAAGAGAAACCAAGGCATGTTTCAGAAGCCCGAGTGGTAAACCCAACGGGGACTTCCCACTGACCTTGGAATCAAATCCAAGTTGGGTGTCATAATCCATGAGGCCTTGAGTGATCCAGACTCTGCCTGATGCTCTGACTGTACTCTATGTACTCACTCCCTCCCCATCACTCCACTCCATTGACACTGGCCTTTATAGTCTTAAGACCTCCCAACCTGTTCCCAACTTAGTCTTTGCAGCTGATGTTCTTTCTGTCTGGAACCCTCTTCTCCCATATCTTTGCCTGATTGAGTCCTTCCCATAATTCAGGTTTCAGCTCAAGTGTCATGTCCTTGAGGCCGCCTTCTCTGATAACCTATTAATGTTGCCAACTCCATCAGCCACTCTCTCTCCCATTATCATGTTTTATTTTCTTCATAGCCCTTACACGACATTATATTACTTTTTTCTATATTGTCTGATTCTATCTCCATAAGAGACAGAATGGAGAAATAGAATAGGTGAGACTGAAGAATTGCAAGTCAGAGCCGCTACAGGCTGTGGGGAGAGACAAATGCTGAAAGCCTACAGAGGAATGCCTTGCATGTGTATAAGCAGACTGGATCTGATTAAATAGGCTGGGGTCAAAAGGCCTGGCTTATGTAACAGCTACCTTGGCACATATTATTTTCCACCTCACATCTCCATAGAGGGAAGGACTATTGTCCCATTGCTTAGAAGGAAGGGAGCAGTATTAGAATTCCACATTTGCTCCTCTCCACTAGAGGAAGAGCAAACAATAACTGAGCAATAGTAACCAGAAGGTTTAAGATCACTTCATTGAAAAAATAATGTGGGCCTGTCTCTTTTATAACACTTTCTCAGCTTCTGGCCTCTATTCTATAAACCCAAATTGGTAGGGACTCTTATTGCAAAAGAAGTTTTCCATTCTCCAGCCTCAAAGCCTATGTGTGGACTTAGATCACTGAAGATTTATCCTGGCTCTAGCAGCCACTGCATGACCTTGGATAAGTTATTTAATATTTCTATTCCTTAATTTTCTCCTTTATAAGATGAAAATATTAATAATATCCAGTTCATAGAATTGATATAAAGATTAGGTAATCCTATCTAATAAAAGAGTAATATGCAAATTGACTGTGCCTCCCTTACATGCCCACCAGCCAATCAGAAGGGAGTATGCAAAAAATTAACCCAACCAAGATAGCTGTGGCCAAGAAAGTTAGGGGTCACCAGGCTGGCAGAGGAGGGAAGCTGGGGGTGACCGGGCCTGTAGGGAAGGCCAGTTGGGAGGGAACCAGGCCTGCAGGGGAGAGTAATTGAGAACTCCAGGCCTGCAGGGGAGGGTAAGTAGTGGAAATAAGGCTAGCAGGGAAGTGGTTAGGGATTGATCAGGCTGGCAGGCAAAAGCAGTTAGGGGCAATCAGGAAGGCAGGCAGGCAGGCAGTTGTGAGCCAGTAGTCCTGCATTGTGAAAGGGATGTCTGACTGCCCATTTAGGGCTGATCAGGCCTAAACGGGCAGTCAGACATTTCTTGAGGGGTCACAAATTGGAGAGGGTGCAAGCTGGGCTGAGGAAAACACACCCCTGTGCATGATTTTGTGCACTGGGCCACTAGTCTACCTAATAAAAGAGTAATATGCTAATTGATTATACCTTCATGATGCCCACCAGCCAATCAGGAGTAAGTAAATTAACCCAACAAAGATGGTGGGTTAATTTGCATACACAGACTCTGATGGCCAGGGATAGGGCAGGATGCTTGTGTCGGCTCAAGCCTGGAGCTGAAAGGCTGATCCAGCCAGAGCAAAGGTGGTGCCAGCAACCAGGGGAATGAAGGCCCGTTCTTGTACAAATCTTCATTCATGCATCAGGTTACTAGTATGATATAAAATATCTAGCAAGCTATTAATAAATTTTGATTATCATCACTATCAATAGGTAGACAGATAGGCAGATTAAATTTAAAAATATCCAACATGGCCCAGAAAACTTAGGTTATAAACACAGAGAAGAGCATTTGGGGACCAAAGTACTATGATAAGACACAAAAATTTTTCTGTGGCCTCCACAACATTGGTGTGTGGAACCTTATATGTGGCATCATTGGGGTCGGCTGCCATGATTAGTAAGTAGCTTTATTTTGAGAATCTGGAGCTTTACTAGGATTTGACCTTGGAAAAGATCAAAGTGAGCTTTAGACTCAGTAGAAACACTCTGGGTCCCTTAGACTACACAAATCCAGCAGAATTTTCATGAGTTTCAGAACCCCCTAGGAAGAGGGTAAGTTCCTTACTAGACTCAGAGATGACTCACCTCAAAACCAGCAGGCCCCTGGAGCTAGCATAAGCATTAGTTGATCTGTAGTATGTGGGAATAGTTAATAGAATTGGCCTTTTTTGTTTGTTTATAGGGATTTTACATCTGATATATCTCTCAGCTAGAACTGCAGTCCAAGACTTTCAACCACAAGAGCAACTAGGTTCTTTTTTAGTTAAAGAGCAATAATATAGAATGCAGGGTTTTTAAGTGATTAATTTTGAACATTGTTAGGTGGCATTGTATCAGCTGCTCCAAATTCTGACTCCCTTGATTGTGTCTAAAATAGCATTCAGGACCAAGGAGGAAGCCTTAAAGGGAAAAACCTTAAATCCATTTGAAAGACCCACAGACTTCCAGAGTCTCTTTTCCTCCTCCACGTCACCTATTTAGGAGGATGTGAGCTTTTTGCTTTGTAAGTATGTGATATTTTTCTGATATGTTTGCCAAGAGGCTTAACATCACAGATAGGGAGGGATAGCCACTTAACTTTGATACTGCTTCTTCCCCATTCTCCTTCTACTTCTCTTACCTCTCTCCCAAGCCTCAAAACAAGTTGTGTTCTTATTTATTTTAATCTTTATAGTTGAAAGTAGTACATATGTCCCTTTTTTTCACCCATTGACCTCTTCCAACCCACCCTCTACTCCCACCCCAGGCCTTCACCACTCTATTGTCTGTGTCCATGGTTTATCCACATATACATACAAGTTCACTGGTTGATCTCTTCCCTCCTACCCACCCACCCACCCTTACCTTCTCTCTAAGGTTCAACAGTCTGTTCATTGCTTCCATGTCTCTGGATCTATTTTGTGAAATAAGCCAGTCAGAGAAAAATAAGTATCACAATATCTAACTCATATGTGGAATCTAATGAACAACATAAACTGATGAACAAAATAAGTTGTTTTCTTATTCTATAGACCCCAAGCTGTGAGTATTTCCCAAGTGTTTTGCCTTATTTACTTTGCTCTTTTCTAGCCCATGCTCAGTAGATTTGTCCACTGCCAAAGCTTCAGCTCTCTCCACCAAGTAGATGACTCCCCCACTGGGTACTCCCTGCAATTGTATTTCAGATCCATATTTCACACCTCCTACAGGCAATGCTATGCTGGTAAATGTTTAACAATTACCTTATGGCAAGAGTAGGAAACCTCTGATTTCTAGTTTTTGCCAATTTCTGTTTCATCAACACTCACAACATGGTCAATTTCAAGCTACTATTGTGATGTCACTGAGCATATAGTTAAGAATATATATATAAAATCAGCTCTCACAAGCCAGTACAGCTGGATCCCCTGTGGCTACAGGTGTCTTCTACTGGATGTCCTGCTATCACCTCAAACTCAGCATCTCCAAAAACAAGCATCTTTCCACAAAATTTCTCTTCCAAGTTACCTTCATTCTATCAATGGCATCTGTTAGAAGGGAAGTAGCATTTCCCATGTTTTCGGTTTCCCTGAGGAAGCTTCAATTAGAATAATATGCATGGCCTCTCTTTGACCCTCATTCCCTGTCCCTCAAGGCATGACTTAGCTCACTGATGAGAGAGATGAAGAAACTGTTAACTCAGTTCCTTCCATGTCAGGGGTCAGCAAACTCCAGCCTGTGAACCAAATCCAGCCATTCAACCTGTTTCTGTAACTAAATTTTTACTGGAACACAGCCACACTTGTTCCTTTACCTACTGTCTGTGGCTGCTTTCTAACCTCAACAGCAGAGTCAAGTAGTTGTGACAGAGACCAGCAATATAACCTGCAAAACCTCAAATATCTATTATCTTGCCCTTCGCAGTTGACTGACCTAGGTCTGGAACTTTATTTTGCAGATATGCCTACCTTGAGAAAGGGTTTTAGGCAGCTCTCAGGTAAGTGGAAAATCTTACAGGATGAGCTATTTTCCTGGAGGGAAAAACTACAGTTGTCGTGGTAGACTAGTTACTATATAGGAAAATCTGCACAATTCACAGGATACTCACATTTTTAAAATATACTTTTATTAATTTCTGAGGGTAAAGGAGATAGAAACATCAGTGATAAGAGAGAATTATTGATCAGTTTGCTCCTGCACACTCCACAGTGGGGATTGAACCCACAACCTGGGCATGTTCCCCAAATGAGAATTGAACCAGGACCTCCTAGTTTATAGGCTGATGCTCAATCACTGAGCCACACCATCCAGGGCAGGACACTCACATTTTTATATTCATTCATTTATTATTTATAATTTATCAATAGGTTCTGAGCTCTGGGGAAGATGTATTATTTATTGCTCCCCCTAAAACTTAATAATACTGCCTGTTTTCTGATACTCCAACTTAGAAATCTTGATATCCTCTTAATTCTTTACTCTTTCCATCCATATTATTTTGGCATAGATATAATGTTGTTTTTAGGATTAAATGAAATAATTCTCATAAATGTTGCAGAACCATGCACTAAATCAATGTTAGCTGTTATTATAAAATAATGTGCCTTCCCTTCAAGAGATATTCCTTGGCAGGTGTTGTAGGAAGGGCTGTGGCCACAGGGTTTGGAAGGTTCTAAACCTAGTTATAGAGAAACTTGAAAACCACTATGATAGCCAAATACATGTTCTATTGTTCCCTTCTCTCCTTTTTCTCAATTCTATCTATTCCTATGTTATTCCTCCCTGCATAAAATGTATTCCCCCTCCTTTGTTTTCACCTATCCAAACCTAGCACAAGTCCAGATCCTAAAATATCAGTGTTCTTATAATCAATAACATGCAATTTAATACTTAATTGTTCTTTAATCCTTTCATGATATCTACATCAATCATTCCAAAAAAATAATACATTAAATGCTACTGTTTGAATAAAAACATCATCTAGTTCATAGTATGTGCTCAATAATCTATGAGCACTCTGAGAAAAGGTTAGGAATATATTCAAGCAGGCCTCAGCAACTAGGTCATTTATCAGTCATTAATAAAATACACTTGGTATTACAATTTGGTGATCTGAAGACCATGGATCCACTATCAGACATCCTGGATTCAAATCCCAGCTCTAGTGCTTGCTAGCTATGTGATCTTAGACAAGTGACTTAACCTCCCTGGGCCTTGATTTATTCATATGGATAATGGGTGTAATAAGAACAAACAAACCTCATAGGGTTGTCAGGAGGGCTTAATGAATTTGTCTAGAATATTTAGCAAGATGCCTGGAAGTGTTGGCTTACATTGTAAGTATTGGTTGCTAATATTATTATAAATTGCTTTATCAGATTAAGTGAACAGGGTCTCCTAGAAATGAAACACAGAGCATATATATTCTGCCAGGAAAGCCATATATATTCAGACATAGAAGGACAAGCCCAAGGGGGAATATGTAAAGAGGGGTCCTGGGGAACTATGAGAAACCACAATAGGAAAGAGAACTCCTAATGTGGAACACTCAACACAAACTTCAGCTTCACATGTTTGTCTTAGGCTGATTCTCACAGTGACTACAGTACCCTAGCCTGGCCCAAGTTTAACTCTAAAAAAAAAGAGAAGAGCTAACACTGCATTTTTGAAAGACTCCCATTTGGTTTATTAAGTAATTAACTTCCTGATGCACAGAGGACAATCACTGAGGGGCCCTCTGTAGCCAATTAAAGCCCAAATGACTAGATTGCTGCAAATAATAGGTACACAGGGAAAAGCCTTCTCTTTTGGAAGCTACCTCCCACCAACCTACTAATTAGCCTGGAGAGAGAAAAAGCAATGGCAAGGAAGCCAGGAAATGCCAACCTGAAAGAGGAGGGGGTCTGGGAGCCAAAAGGAAATTAGTAAATGCTCAAACCATCCCTCAGTGAGTGTTAAGCAGGAACCAGGCAAGCACAATGCACCATATCTGACCAGCTACTTGACTGGGGGCACTGACCCATTTCAGAGGCCCAAAGCCAACTTCTAATGTTCTGTTATGCAGGATATCCACAACCACTTTGGAACCCCAGGATGGCCTCTCTCTGAGTCTCAGAATATTCCCTAGATAACCAATATCACTGTTATTCACCAGAGTCATTCTAATTTTAAGATGAGTCAGACACAGCAGAGAAAATACACATTGTTTCCTGTTTCCTGATTTTTTGAGCCATCCCTTACTCATTTCTCTATTTCCCACTAATACCTGGCACAGTGCTTGTACAAAGGAAGTGCTCGATAGATGTTTATTGAATTGTAATACATTTGCATCTCAAAATTGGCTAAGGATGAAGGAGGAACAGAATTAGGAAAACAGTTATTGGTCATTTGCAACAACATTACTTCTTTTTGTATATTTTCTGCTAAATCACCTTGACTACACTAAACTATCCATATTTAGCAAGATATGTGACAAATTATACAAGAAATATAATGCATTGGAATCCTGATTTTATTATGTTCCTTCATCTTCAACAATGGCCTCATTTCCCAAAAAGTATTCTCAAAAAAAAAAAGGAAGGTTTTTGAATCATTGGTTTCAGCTCTAGGTTCTATGTAACTTGGGGCAGTATCGTGTAGTAGAAAGAGCACAGATTTTGAGGTATATGACCTTGAGCAAGTTACTTAACTTCTCTGAGCCTCTGTTTTCTATCTGTAAAATGGCAGAATATAATAGACCTTAACTCATAAGATTTTGAGTTCTACTCAAGTGAACACTTCTAATATGTTTAGAAAAAAGCCTGACCATAATAAATACTTAGTAAATTTTAGGAAGTATGTATATGAGAATTAAGTGAAAATAAATTAGATGAAGCATGTAGAACAGGGGTCACAGCTTGTATATAATTAGGACTCAGAAATATTTGGCACATCTGGTATAATCTTTAAACAGCCCTAAGGAAGTTATTTTAGCATTAACCTGAGGAAGCTCCTAGAGAGCTGTGGTACAGGAAGGAATAAGGTTCTCTAACCTTGATCAGGGGATGGCGTAAAAGGGATAAAATAGCTTAGTAACTAGGGATCCTGAATGGGGTATCTACCACTTGGATTTGTTTCCAAGCCCAATTCCTTAATGGCTTGTGTCTGAATAGGGAGAAATGGAACAGATAAGACCATTAAAGATTATTATTAAGAGCTATAAAGGAAGAAAAGGTGTGAGTTAAATAATTGTGGAGGTGAGTAGAGACTGTAACACTAAAGAGAAAAACAGCTATACATAAGCACTCTATACCCTATTTGTGAAAGTTCTTTCCCGCTGAAGTATGGGTTAACAATTCTGATAATGCTATATATATACTAGAATTGAACAATTAAGTAAATGGCAGAGAGTGGGAGCCAGATTTCTTGCTGTTGAAATGGGAATTCACAGATCAGTGAGGGGAGAGGATAGAATGATCCATGTGGTAATACAGTTGGAGACATTAGGTTTAACTCATGTTTAGCTTAATATAGATTCATATAGTTACATATAGAACTATTAATAAATATATGTGTGTACATGTATAAGTATAAACACATATAAACACATATATCTCCTTGCTCTGTCAGCTAAGAAAGCCTAGAGGCCATAACACTTCAATAGCAACAAGGGCAGATAGTACTCAGATCTTGGTTTCTAATACCATTCTTTAAAACAAAAGGATCATGACTCTTTGGAGAAATAGCTGACTCTAGGAATTGGACAGGAAATTAAGGGACTGTTTTGAAAAAAAATCACACACACAGATGCTAATGAGGGTATATCAAAGAGGCAATGGGATGCAGGAATCCAATGAAAGAGCTTCCAATGGCCAAAGTGGGAATTGTTTTAGCAACAAATTAATAAAGTAATACAACAGTCTCTATTCATTAATAGCGGTTAGTTATGCTCCATAAAGTCTCCATGTACACTAAATTATTGAAGACTGAACCACTGCTCTTAGGGGAAATACAGATTAGGTTCCTACAAGCCTGTAATCACACCTTTCTTTTTAACATATCAATAAATAAGCTTGTTTAAAGTAATTTTCTGTTTAAAGATAATCTATTTTATACATATTGTTGAGTCATTAACATTGAACTCATGGCCAAGAGCACTATTATTCCTGCCTGAAAAAAAAAGCTCATCCTAACATGCATTTTCTGTATCATAGCCTTCTTGCACTCTGAAACACTCGGAAGTACTTTGGCATTAAGCTTGGACTATTTTAAAGACTGAGATCACACACACAAAAAAAAAAAAACACAAAATGGGAAAAAATGTGACACTAAATAGACCATGAAAAGGATACTTGTTCATAGTTTGAGAGGTAAAATAAGAAAGCAGAGTATTACCTTTTTTGACCTTAGCTGGAAATATGCACTTCAGACTACTCAAGTTTTTGTTGTTCTGTACATGCCTACAAATGAACATGAAATCTCTACAAGTATTATTCTAGGTGTTACAAATAAATTCTAGTGAGTAGGCAAATGCAAAAATACAAAATCCATGAATAATGAGGATTAACTATACTAAGTTATAACACAAAATTTAGAACAAATATCCATGAGTCCACATTGATATAAATGATTAGAGGCTGGGTGCACAAAATTCATGCATGGGGGCTGGGGGGAGGGGCGGACTGTCCTTCAGCCTAGCCTGCTCCCTCTCCAATCTGGGACCCCTGGTTCGGGCCTAAATGGTATGTCGGACATCCCTCTCACAATTCAGGACTGCTAGCTCCCAACTACAAACCTACCTGCCTTCCTGATTGCCCCTAACTGCTTCTGTCTGCCAGCCTGATCAACCCCTAATCACTCCCCTGCCAACCTGATTGATGCCTAACTACTCCCTTGCCAGAATGTTTGCCCCTAACTGCCCTCCCCTGTGGGCCTGGTCACCCCTAACTGCCCTCCCCTGCAGGCCTGGGTCCTCCCCAACTGCCCTTCCCTGTAGGCCCCGTCACCCCCAACTTCCATTCTCTGCCAGCCTAGTCATGCCTAACTGCCCTTCCCTACAGGCTTGATCACTCCCAACTGCCCTCCCTTGCAGGCCTGGTCCCTGCCAACTTCCCTCCCTTGTTGGTCATCTTGTGGTGGCCATCTTGTGTCCACATGGAGGCAGGGTCTTTTGACCACATGGGAGCAGTCATCTTGTGTGTTGGAGTGATGGTCAATCTGCATATTACTCTTTCATTAGATAGGATAGAGGTCTGGTACACCAGTGGAGTATCCTGGATCAGGATGGGTGCACCCAAAGGGTGTCCTGGATCAGGGTGAGTGTTCCCTTGGGGTGTGGGATGGTCTAGGAGAGGGGCCTGTGGTGGTTTGCAGGCTGGCCACGCCCCCTTGGTGACCCAAGAGGAGGCCCTGGTATCTGGGATTTATTTATCTTCTACAATTGAAACTTTGTAGCCTGGAGTGGAGTCAAGCCTTCTGCTCCCACAGGCATTGAAACTTTGTTGCCTTAAGCTCCAGCCAGGGTGTGCAGAAAGCTTGGCTTCCTCCACTGCCATGGGCAACCCAAGCCTCCTTCCTGCTTTCTCTGTGTCTGTAGCCATCTTGGTTGGGTTAATTTGCATACTCACTCTGATTGGCTGGTGGGCATGCTGGTGGGTGTGGCTGGTGGGTGTAGCAAAGGTACAGTCAATTTGCATATTACTCTTTTTTTAGATGGGATTATATAAATAAACAAATAAGAAAGAAGAGACAAGTCTCTGGTGCAGAATAAATTTAAATAATTTATGTAGATACTTATCCTCAAGATAGCCCCCACTCCTTAAATGTTAGCTGTGCATAGTGACTTCATTCTGAACAGTGCAGTATAGAAAGGCATTTTTTAAAAATATTTTTCATTGATTTTCAAGAGGAAGGAAGAGGGAGAGATAGAAACGTCCATGATGAGAGAGAATCATTGATTGGCTGCCTCCTGCATGCCCCACACTGGGTTCAAGCCCACAACCCGGAAATGTGCCCTAACCAGGAATTGGACTGTAATTTCCTGGTTCATAGTTTGATGCTCATTCAACACTGAGCTATGCTGGCTGGGTGAAAGGCTTTTTTTTTTTTTTTTTTTAAAGAAGAGAGTGACTTTACAGTGGAGAAACCTGACAAACATTACCTCAGTCAGGTGATAAAGTTCAGTGTTAACTGGGATAAGTCATGCTGAAAGTAGGTACCTTGGATATAATGTGATGAGGATGGCATTTTACCTCTACGGTCTTCCCCGAAAAAAACCTACATCCCAAGTCTAACCATGAGATGGATATTAGACAAATCTCAACTGAAGGAAATTCTACAAAATTCCTGCTAGTGTTTCTCAAACCTGTCAAAATCACTTTGGTTTGTCTCCAGGTAAATTTTGTTTTTTTTCTTGATCTCATTGTTAACATATTGACTGTTTAAAAATAGGTTATTTAGCCTCCATGTGTTTGTGTTTTTGAGTTTTTAATTGTAATTAATTTCTATTTTCATACTGTTGTGATCCAAGAAGATTTCAATCTTCTTGAATTTTTTAAGGTTTATCTTGTGGCCTAGCAAAATATCTATATTAGTGAATGGTCCATGTGAATTTTAAAAGAATGTATATTCTGCTGCTTTGTGATAAAATGCTATAGTATGTGAGTGGTAGAAATGCCCTGTAAATTTGAGCTGCTATGCATCTCTTCTGATGACTCATTTACTGACAACATAATTGTGGCTTGAAATCAGCCATAATGGAGAGTATTTACAATGTGGTAAGTTGAAAATGCTAAAGCAACCCTGGTTAGTTTGGCTCAGTAATTAAAACATTGGCCTGCAGACCAAAGGATCTCTGGTTCCATTTCTGGTCAAGGGCACATACCTTGGTTGCATGTTTGATACCCTACCCCAGTTGGGGCACATACTGGAGGCAACCAATCAACGTGTCTCTCTCACACCAATGTTTCTCTCTCCCTCTCCTTCTCCCTCTCCTTTCTCCCTGCCTCCCACTATCTCTAAAAATCAATGGAAAACTATCCTGGGGTGATGATTTAAAAAAGAAAGAAAGAAAATTCTAAACATAAAGTTTTGAGACAGCAGGGGGGTGAGGGCATTTACAGGAGTGGGGTGGAGGAGCAAAGGGAAGACATGGACACATATGTAATACCTTAATCAATAAAAAAATCAATAAAAAAGTAAAAAGTTTTGATATTGTTTTATTGATTGTCTAGACTTCAAAAGGTGATGGATAAAGTGTTAATAATATTACATTTTAAAGTATGCTGATTTGGATCTGTAGCCATTACATTGTGACTAACACAAAAATGAAGTATAGTATATCTTCCAGTGTACAAAAACTATTATCAACAAAGGAGTTGCTCACATCACTGATTAATAAATGAAGTTCTGTCATGCATCTTTGTTGTTTCACTTTCATCTTATTCCTTAATGGAATTAAAAATACCAAACAATACTTATGTCAGGATTACATTCATTTGTCAATTGCAGCCATAGGTTGGTCACAGATACAAGAATTCAGAAAAAAATTCAGTGACAATGACCTGCCTATATGGAATTTAAAATAAGGAATAATGTGTACTTTATTATTTTTAAGATTGTGTGATACCCATACTTTCTATCAGTAAAATGTAGGAACACACACACTTTCTTCTTTTTTTTTTTTTAATAGAGTCCATTATTAAACTTTTACCAGCACACCATAGGCATCTTGTCCCTTTGCTCCTAGTTTATTGCTTAGGTTTCTCTAAGTCACTAGAGGCTGGTTGGGCAACAGTTCAAGCCTGGAAAACAGAGATAAGAAAGGAGGGACTGTGTGAGGCAGCTGGGCAGAGGCTGAAGAATGAGCAGGCTATACCTATGAAAATTGAAGGAATTAGAACCAAACTTCACACATGTTAAGCAGTTCTGGCCAATGTCAGTTCTAGCTCTCTTTCTGCTTCTCCCACCTGGACCAATTGCAAGCAAGTGCAGCTTTTTTCATTCATCCTTGTCTTCTAAACCAAAGTAAATACATTCACTTTGCAGAAGTTTCTGCTGCCAACAGAAATTGCTATGTTAAAGTGGGGGGAGCATTTTTTAGATGTATGTTGTGAGGGCATGAAAAATAGTGAAATATCAGGGTAAATACTGCAGTGTTTGTTTATGTTTTGACACTACTACTCCCTGTCAGCTTTGCCATAGATAATGGAGAGATGACTGTCTATTATGAGAGGTGGCTCAGGGGACCTACAATCAGCATAGCTGAAATTTGACTTTCAGAGAAGCTCTTGTCAATTCATACAAAGTATTACAGAAGCAGACAACCATAGTACTTCCTGCTGCTTCTGCCCAAATGGCTACTAAAAATTAGCAGCCAGCAAGATTATATCCTTGATATATTCTTGATATCATAGTATATATGTTAAGTCTGGAAAAAACACTTTCATTTTTGCCCTGTTTTTTAGTATGAGAAGAAGCTTTATCGTTTAATTTTCACATTATAGTTATGCCATGTGTATTGTAATGAGGAGACAGAGGGAATTTAGGTAAACATGGATGGGACCACGGACCAAGAGGAAGTAGAACTGGGAAACCTAGCTGACCAGTAATTGCTAAGACCAACCTAGCAGAGCAGGGAAGGAAGGATGTGCCAGAGAAGCGATCTTTAAAATGTATGGATGTTGCTAAGATAGGCAGCTTGCAAATAATCAATCACAAGGCAGTGAGGCATAAACCAATCACAAGGCAATGAGGTATAAACCAATCCCAAGGATGTTAGTTACTAAGGCAGAATTCTTTGAAAGAACCAATCAGATGCTAGAAAGCATGTATTTACCCCTAGAAAAAGAAGTGTGCCTTGAGTTCCTCTCCCTCTCTTTCTCTCTCCCTCTTCCTCCTCTTCCCCTTCTTCCCCTCTCTCCTTCTTCCCCCTCTTCTCCAGGTCCCCCTCTTCTCCTCTCCCTCCTCTCCCCCTCTACCCCTCTTCTCTTCTTCATGCTGGGTTCCTGTGGGGGAGGGGATGTGCTCCCTTATGCCCAGGAGATGATTTCTCTCAATAAACTTTGTTTCCACTAACCGTTGTTGTTTTTGTATTTTTGTCCATTAATCCATTCTTTGGTTTTGTGAGACAATGAACTTGAACTCAAACACCACGTTTTGGTTTCAGTATGAAGAATTTATGAAGAAGGGGGTCAAGGCCATGAAGTCATAAAATGTCAGCGTTTAAGCCATAGGATGCTGGAGCCAGCACAAACTCTCACAAGAGACAACTGAGCATATCTCTCCCAACACCGAATTCAGTGACTACAAGTTGGTAGTTTGAAACCCACTTGATGAGAATATATACACCATAGAATCTACAAATCAGTGTGTTTCCCTGGCCCCCCCCCGCCCCTAGAGAGCACATCAAATCTTAGTCATCATCAAATGTAGCTCTCTGGAGAATACTAAAAAGGTAGGATTGGGACTCTCAGAAAAAGGAGAAAGGAAGAGTGAATTTGCTAAGGAAAGGGATAAAGAAACCCTGCCCTCTTTTCATACCCTAGGTCTTGGCTCTTATTCCATTTTCTCAGTCCAGCACTAGAGAGTGTGTGTGGTGGGAAAGAGAGACAAGAGAGCAGTTGCCATAAATACTCCTCACAATAGTAAAAATATAGCTTCCTCTGCCTTTAGTGTCAGCCCCAGGGAGAGTAAAAGACAAAGGGTCATAGATTCCCCACCTAGTTCCTAGGAGGCAAAACTCCAGTACAGCTCAGCATAACGGTTTCTAGTTACAGAATAGCTATGGATAATTCACCCACTGTTCCTAATTGATAAATTGGGTTCAAGTGGCTATTACCAAAAAATAGAGGAATTAAATGACCACACCCACTTCCTTAGCCCCTCTCAACTTCTCTGGGTCATTCAAATGGACATTGCACAGGGTCACACAGCACTCAGAAAAGCTCCTTCATTGTCCCTGCCCCTTCTCTTTAGTTGTTAGATTCTGAAACCATTCAGGAAAGAAGCTATTAATGTTTACCATAATTATCTAGCATTCATTGTGTGCACTGCATTCACCAATCAGGCCTGGCTCTATGTTCTTATTGACATCTTCCTTTTCAAAAAGTGTTCCCAGCCATAAGTATTTAGAGTGCCTACTATGTGTGAAATATATACATATGTCACTCTACTACAGGACAAAATAAAACTTAATGTTCAACAGTAGCAGAAATCCAGAGCTATGTAAGTCCCTGGCATCTGGAAAGATGGAGGCAAAGGGGAATTAAAATAAAAAATATTATCTGATGTTTACTGAGCATTTACCATGTGCTAGATTCCATTATTCCCTTTACATAAATCATCTCATTTAATACTTACAAACAGAAAATAAAATTGGTAGCAACATCCTCACTTTACAGGTAAAAGAAATTCAAGGAGCAGAGGTTAAATAATTTACCTGACATCATACAGCAAGTCAAATGTTGGAATAATAGTCTGCTATGGACTGAATATTTGTATATCCCCCAAATTCATATGTTGAAACCCCAATCCTCAAGGCATTAGGATGTAGGCATTTAGGAGGTGATTAGGATATGAAGGAAGAATGCTCATAAATGGGATTAGTGCTCTTATAAAGAGATTTCAGAGAGCTTTCTTGCACCTTCTGCATTGTGATAATATAAGAAGTCACAGTCTTCAACCTAAAAGCATACCTTCATCAGTACTCAACCATGCTGGCACCCTAATCTTAGACTTCCCTGCCTTCACAACTGTGAGCAGTATTTTTCTGCTGTTTATAAGCCATCCAGACTATGCATTTTGCTATAGCACCCTGAAAAGACTAAGACTGGGTCTATCCCAGGTATTTCTGATTCCAAAACCAAGGCAGGGTTCAAGGGAAGTTGAAATGAAGAAGAATGTGGAGCCAGCCGATATACTCAGTGGTTGAGCATCAACCTATGAACCAGTAGGTCACTAATGCTGTAGGCAGGCTGGGACACCTATGTGTAGAAAAACAAAGATAATTGTAAAGATGACTATTAAAAATAAAATCTTAACATCTTGGCACCTTAAGAATATATAGCCTAAACATGACTAGCTGAGCTATTAAAAGTCACCAAGTGAATAGTTACAAATAGACTGGAGATAGACCTTGAGACTTAGTGAGAAAAATCTGTCCTTCCGAGATATTTTATTTGTCTCCCACAGTGCCTATTATGTTTTCTTTAACTTTCTGACATTTAAAAAAAAGTATCTATCATGTTAGGAGCAATCAAGATGCTTCCTTCTCTTGAAGAATCAGATCTAATAAGATTTAGCTCTTGGTCCCATGTGGCAAAAGAAGGCTGGAGTAAATAGGAAATGGGAAAAGGGCTGACTCAGCTATCCAAATAACCTCAGAAATGAAGTCCTCACCACTCTTGAATGTCTCATACTCTCAGCCAGTTTCATTTATTTACAGGGTGCGACAAAAATAGGTTTACAGCTGTTTGTTTGGAAAATAATAAGTAATTAATAGATAATAATACAAGAATAAACTCTGTGTTTCACATACTCACAGCTATAACCCCCCTTTTTTGCCCCACCCTGTATATTTCCTGGCAAACTCCTAGAGGAGTTTGTGATTCCTGACTGAAGTGCCAAATTTACAGTACTTTGCTGAAAAAAAAGAGTGAATACATCTCACCTGTTCACTCATATACTCAACAGTGGTTTAGGAAACTTCTTTTCCAGAATACGGTATAATATTGTGCCTTGTAAAACTTTTTTTCTGGGATGTGCAAAAGGGAATTGTTTCCTCTCTCCCCAGGTTCCCTTCTATGGTCACTTGGTGTATTCTTTTTGGTTAGAATCATTTGTAAATAAGGACAGTGTGACCTCTGGGGTAGGAGGACCCTTAGAGTGAAGAAAGCTGTTAGCAAATCAATCCTAAATTGATTTATTTCCAAGAAGTAGATAGCAAGGAGGCTGTGTATATTTATCATTTGGACAAGGCCTTAATAAAGATAAATTCGGAGTTTGAGTTTCTCCAAGGAAGTGGCTTTAACTTCCGACGTATGCCAAAATGCATGTCACAGCTAATTAGGTGGGATTCACATACGACTTACAAGTGGATATAGTTAGGCAATAGATAGGAATAATGTGTTTGTCTGCATTTAGGTGTACTGTTGATGGTCTGCAAATTTAGGGGGCTTTGAGAGCAAAGACCAATGTCAGGAGTTAAATCCAAGGAGATCACTAAAGCTAGGATTGAATGTGTGCTCATTATAAAATCTATGTCTGGACTTTGTTTAGTTGCAGCATAGAGAGCAAAATATCAGTTTTACATCCCTGTGATGAATAAAATCATGATGGCTGAATTTCCTTTCTATTGTCTCCTGTCTGCATTTGTAGGCTCTCTGCATTTTGCAAAAAGAAGTGGGTGGGTAGGTGACTTTAAAGGGCTGACTCAGTTATCCAAATGATCTCAGAAACTGCTACTTAGGACTAGGATAAGGCATGCCAGGTTCCTAGGGCGCAAAATTAAATGGGGCTCTCATTCTCAGGGTTGGGCAAATGCTGGGTCAGCATGTTTGAGTGAGCACCTCCTTAAATTTTGCTCCCTGGAGGCTTGGTTTGCCTCACCTTAGATCCAACCCTATTGGGAATTTTTTTCATTCTTTAATTGTGGTTTTATAAGATCTCACTGAATTAGTAGGAAAGCCAAAATATATGAAAACTCATATACAGCAACATATACAGTCACAACTTATTAGGGTACATTGTGTAGACACAATCATAAAGATTTACATAGTCACAGTAAAGAAATAGAGGAGTCAGCATAAATTTGTAGCATGTCTAAATATCCTTTTCTTAATTTCAAAGCCTAGTAATGAATGGTATTAAGGTCTAACAAGATATTGACAAGGAGAGAGCCTGCAAGTGAGATGTGAGGACTCTACTCTGAAGTTCTTTAGTTTGTAGTTGGTGCAGTGGGGCAAATAGAAACTAAAACTCATTTCTTCAACTAGGCAAAGAACCCAAAATCTTGGTAACATGATTTATTTGCTTGTGAGACTGTTTTCCATACAGAGACAAAGAGGGAAACGTCAACCCTGGGTCATTTACAACAATTTCCAAGTAGAAAATCATTCCAGTTAGGAGTTTCATCATGCAGGCTGGAGAGTGAGGCAGGAGATTTTGTTCCATATAACTCAAATTAGATTACAAAGTAGCCTCTTTTTTAAACCTTAGTCCAGTTCATCTCCTCTCTTTATTCACTCCAACACTTCATGACAGGACCATGAAAAGTATAGACTAAATTGGTGCCAAACTGAGAAGAGTCATTCTCATCTAGCTTTAATTGGAAGACAATTTGAGATTTTCTAAGTGCAAGATCACTGAGTGCTTCCAGGTGGAAAAAACAACAACCACTTCAACAAAAATTTATCACATTACCTCATAATGCTCTGTGGGTACAAAATCACTCTTTTTTAAACAGAAAGTCTCTCTGGAAATGAATTCCAAACATAGGGATTGGCATTTCTTTTGACAGGGTCACAGCACATGGATGGGAAAAATCCTTGATAAAAAGTGGTTTCCATTTGTTGAATTCCATTTAACTCACCTTGGTTTTCTGGCAGGTTCTACCTTAGTTTGTTTGGCTGGACTATGTGGGAGTGGGATTTTGAACAGACTGTTTTCAAACAAGTGATTTCATTAAACATAGTCCAGAGCCTGGCATAAGCAGGGTTCTCAACCTGTGAGTCACTCAACCCACAGGTTGAGAACCGCTGCTGTAGAGCCTAAGACTATCAGAAAACACAGATATTTACATTATTATTCATAACAGTAACAAAATTACAGTTATGAAGTAGCAATGAAAATAATTTTTTGGTTGGAGGTCGCGGCATTAAAAAAGTTGAGAACCATTGCTCTAGGGGATGGTAAAGTAATAACTTGTTAGATTGACAATTTATATGGAGCCTAAATTCTTGAATGGCCATGCAAAGTAGAGCCACTACCATTTTAAAAACTTGTGACAGACCTGTCACAGGAGAAAAAAAAAGAACTTCTGAATTTTTAAAGCCATTCTACTATATATCTGCCTCTCTCTCTCCCTTTCCTTATCTCTCTCCCTCAACAAGGGTCCTATGTTTACCCTATAAATTCAGACACGTAAAATTCAGATATAGAGAAATAGTGAAATGGGTATTATTGCTGGTTAAAAGAGCAACATAGACACAGGGGTTTGTAAAATTGTGCATGGAGTATTCAAAGAATTATAATGGTTTGGCTGGCATAGCATAGAGCGTATTAAGTGATAGCAAATAGAATTGGAAAGGTAAGTTCAAAATTCAGATAATGGGCCCTGGCTGGTATTGTGAAGTGATTAGAGCATTGGCCCATGCACCAAAGGGTCACAGGTTAGATTCCCAATCAAGGGCATGTACCTGGGTTACAGGTTCAATCCCTAGCAATCAATCAATGTAATTCTATCACATCAATGTTTCTCTCTGTATGTTTCTCTCTGTGTGTTTCTCTCTCTCTCCCCCTCTCTCCCTCTAAAGAGCAATGGAAAAAATATCCTCTGGGGAGGATTTAAAAAATCAGATCGCGGGATCTGGCTGTCCAAGCCATTGGTAACAGGGAACCATTGAAGACATAACAAGGAAATGTACAAAGTTTGGAAAAAATTATTCTGGTAATAGGATATGTGATGGGTTGAAGTAGGAAAAAAAGTTGTCCAGTTACACTTTTGAATAGTACAGCTGGAGAATGGCAATAAGAACCTCAATGAGGTTACTTCTAGTACAAATATATTAATGAAAGTGTCTATGCTAAATTTAGGTATTCCTCCAAATAGATCTAATAAGAACCTTTGACTTCTCAGAGGCAGAACTAATGATAGAATATCTAGTGTAAGATAAAATAGTCACTCCAAATTTCATAGAAAAATAGTTAATTACCATAAATCTTTAAACATGGACTTGACTCACAAAAAAAAGAAAACAAATTATTATAGGGGAAATGTTTCATAACCAGAAAAGGCTAACTATTATGTGAAAATGTATCCAAATGTATTCTTCTTATTATCTGCATTTTTACTAGTAAAATTGAATTTTTATAAATGAAATATCATCTTCCCAATGAGCCTCTCTCATTTCTGAGCTATTTTCTCTTTGACCAATTATCCACAGTAAACATCTAAATTTCAGTTTTTCCCCCAGATTTTATTACACAGCTAAAGGCATGGAAAACATTTCAATACACTCCACTAAAGCCAAATTGTTTGTTTACATTTTTAGTTTAAAAGTGATTTTGTAATTTAACTTTTTAGGAATTTAGATTTTGTATGTGGGTCATGCTTTAAAGCATGTCTCAGCCATACTAAAAAAATAAATGAGTTTAATGCTAAATATACTCCAAGTTGGTGACTTGTTCGAGTATCAGGATTATTGGATCCAACTGAAGCACTCCTGAGGGTACACACACACAAATATTGAACTTTAAAATTACAGGCTTCAAGAGTGTAGAGAGTACACTAAAGAAGTTGATTGGAATCAATTACCCTCCTGAAAACTGGGAAGTGTTCAGAGAACAATTAGGAAGAGTCCAATCCATATTCATTAATACAGAGTGGGTCTCCAAATGACAGAAATATCTGGTGTGATTAACAAAGAAGTTTAAAAAAAAGCCTCATAAAAAACAGGTGTGGGAAAAGGCTTACAAAGCACAATAGATAGTAACATCCTTAAATTGTATTAGAAAGAAGTTACAATCTTAATCCATAATGATATATATTAGTAATAGAAACAGAAGTGAGGGCCTCAAATTCAAGTGTGTTACTCAATACAGAGAGGAAGTGATGAAGCCTCATTCATTCTTGCCCATGGCTTATTTGATATCATGGTAATATTCTATATAGTAGGTAAGACAGAGCCCAGACAGAGGCATAGAAGGAAGACTTCTGCACATGAGGAGGTCCCTAGCCAGAATGCTCTTCCCTGCTGGGCTGCCACCATTTGGACAGCCTCATAATTCACTCCAGGCTTTAATAAGCAAGGAATTCAGAGCTATGGGTTCTAATCAAAGGCCTACTTGCTGAGGGCCCTTGAGGGAATCAACTTCTCTGTAAAAAGGTGATGATAATACTTCAAAATTGTTTAAAAATCAAATGCAACTGTGTATATAAAAGTTATTTATTGCTGCATAGTGCAAGGCTTTTTTCATTATTTTACTGCTTTGTTCATAATAGCAGCTTATGCCAGTTTATACCAGGTAATGTGTTAACCACTTAATCATTAATGATTTACTTTCTATCACTACTCTATAGAAATGGGTTCTATTATTATCTCATTTTACAGGTGAGAAAATGGAGCTTCAGAGAGTTTAACATCCCCAAAATCACAGTTAGTAAATGGTAGAACCAACATGTAAAGCTAAGCAGTTTGATTTCAGAGCCCATGCTCTAAACCACTGCACTCCATTGCCTCCTGATATTTGTGTAGTATTTCACTTTCTCTGAACTTCTGTTGTTTTTTCCCCCATGAACCTTCTAATTTAATAAACACCAAAGTCCTGTGAGGTGGGGATAGTGTTACCTGTATCATGACAGGAAAACCAGACTCAAAGAAAGTGACTTAACCAAGGCCAATTGACCAAGCTAGTAAGTGTTAGGTGTTCTTGCCAATACCTTACCAGTTCTTGCCAGACTTACCAATTTGGTATCCTGGGTACATGAAGATCAGGAAATATTCCTTTGACCATTTAACATGAGTATTCTATTCCCTGGAAATATATATTTTTTTAATTATCTGAAGTTTCATAGAATTTAGGAAAAGCAAGGACCCTGAGTTGTCAGAGCACAAGACAACCATAACTAAAAGTTAGGACCAGGCCCAAGCTCTAATGAGGTGCCACAAGGGAGAGTATGAACGTTCAAATGCATTCACCATTGACAAGCAGGTTGAATAAGCCATTTTTGATCAATTGCACCTCATAAGTTCTTCATTGGTAAATCCATAGACAAGCATGATTCATTAACATACTAAACACAGTTTACAGAAGGCGTAATCTGTAGAGATTTTAACTTCAAAGAGTCATTTGTTTGAATGCAGAATTCAGCATCAGTCAATGAATAAAGGTCAGAATTAGATGACCTCTCTTCAGCCGGTTTCAAGTCAACCCTGAATCTCAGCCATCAATGTACTCTCTATTCCCTCTGTCTCCAACCCCAAAGGCAAATGAAGTACACCTGAAAGGCATATAAATCTTGCTTGGGGCATGCCTTTATTCCCCTTCTGACTCTCTGCTCTCTAGATGCCTAGTGCCCTCATGCTGCCTCCCATTGCTGTGTAACATCTGGTATTGCTGTCCCTGCAGTATTTCATGTCTCTCACCTAGCTTATCTGTTTAAGTGACCCCTTTCCTTAGGATATCACATAGGATTTCAAGTGCCTCTGAGAAGTTAATTACAATGAATTTGTTAATAGCTAGAAATTAGTTTTGTTATTCAACCCCATATTTATCCCACCATAAAAAAAATAGGAGGGAGCATGGTACATACAGAAATAAAATTTGGCCTAAATATCCACCAGACTGAAAGTCAGTACAACAGGGTTCTAGTTCATGGTCTCTGTGGATGGGCTATGTGATTTGTTATCATTGAGCATCAGTTTCTTACTTGTGACTAGAACCTATTACCCATTCTTGGATTGCCAGAACTCTCCTGCATGACTCTGCAATCCCTACCTGGCCCAATGTGAAGAACTTATTTTGGTTTCTTGCATGTTTTTCTACAAATCAGGACTGGCTTTACTTACATTTAAACACAGCTCACTTTTCTCCAGAAAAGGCCCTCCCTTCCCATTAATTGAGCCTGACTCTATAATTCAAATAATTAATGAAAGGAGAATATTCAAAGCTGTCTTAGAGAATTTTAACTTATGTTTCAATCTTATTTCATTGTAAATGCCAAGACAAGAGTCTAGGACTTGATTTTCGAGGAGAGTAGGAAATCATGGAATTTTTTCAAACAAAGGTATGACATAAATAAGATTGTGTTTGTAATACTAAACACTTAGATGATTACTCTATGTGCTAACACCCATGGGAGAGCTTTATCTACCTTACTTAATCCTTAAAACTATCCCAAGATCTAGGTATTTTCACCCACATTTTATAGGTCAGGAAGCTGGGGTACAGTTAAGTTACAGAACTTGTTTAAGGTCAAACAACTGTTAAGTGCTGAGTGTGGCATATGATCCATGTCAATCTAATTTCAAAGCTTACACTCTTTACCACTGTACTGAACAAAGAGAGACCACTTGCCTCTTGAAATTCAAATTCATGGTGATTAGGAAAAAAAAAAGAATGTTTTCATACATTCCACTCCTGCCTCTACCCCAACCTCCTACTGCCAGATGCCAAAAATTTCATATAGAGATTTAGCCTTTTAATTGAGTCAGGTCCCCTTCAATTTAGTGGCCCTTGAAGCTGCCACCAATCATTTCCCCTTCAGGAAAAAGCAATTTCCCATGCTCTCCTGAAGTAGGATGTAACAGATGTAGGACAGAAGAAAGGTTTTAGGCTCTGGGAACCTAAGAGGAAATAAAAAAGGAAGGGGTAAAAGTGAGTAGGGTAGAAAGCCAATGAGGATGAGGATACACCAAAGATGAATTTTTATGACTTCATAATTTTGGCAATGACTGCTTTGTATATTACAGAAAGAAAAATTTTAAAATAAAGTTAAAATGTAAATAAAGCATCTGAGCAATATTCTTTGACACTTAAAAGGAAAAGAAAATGAATGTTCCTCAATATTCCAACCAATGCAAAATTGTTCACTCAAATATTTCATTTTAAAAACTGGCTCAACTAGCTGAGAAGATGGATTTCTCAAAACTGTTGCCTCAGCTAATTACACTAATGACATTTCTAGCTTTTCTATTTTTATTTCTTCCCCCATACCTCAGTCCTGACTCAGATATGCAGCACTTACTTGAAAAAGTTGTTTTGTTCAAAGCTACCTATAATAATAAAAGTATAATATGCTACTTAGACTGAATGTCCTTCCAGACATCCTTCCTGATGATCTTCTGGATGAAGCTGGGTCTGCGAGGGAAGCTCAGGTCCCTGGTTCCAGAGGGAAGCCAGGAGAAGGAAGGCCTATTCGTGCATGAATTTCATGCATCAGGCCTCTAGTTTCTTTATAACATTGATGAGGTGCCATAGGAACTTAACTCTTGCTTATATCAATTAACCTAGAGTACACTTGCTTTTCTTATATGTGGTTTCATTTAAGCTATCAACAACCTTAAGTGAGTACTCTCTGTACCACCTTCAACTTCTGAACAGAATTATGGCCTGGTGTAGCTTGTTTACTGATTTTGTGTCTATTTGAAGAATCAGTAATCACTTCTGGTCCTATTAAAAATTGGCAGCCAAGGGGAGGGAGGTAAGGGTTCTAAAGCTGCCTCACTTGTCCATTGCAGCCAGACTCTAATAGCAAATAAGATGGCTCTCATAGATGCTCACAAGTTAGGGAAACAACCAGAGGAGATGTGTGTGTGTGTGTGTGTGTGTGTGTGTGTGTGTGTGTGAAAGAGAGAGAGTCATCTAGAGATCATATCTTATTCATCAGAGAGGCAAAACCTTCATGAAAAAAAATTGATGGCTTCTATAACTTACTTCATAGCAAGTGGCTGGGCATTACACACTCTCTGGACTCCAGTGAAATTATGTAAATTTTCCTCTATTTGTCATGTAGGCACTGGGAAAGGCATGTCATCATAGAGATAAAGAAAACACAATCCCCAACAACATTGATGGCCATACTCTACTTCATACATATCTCTCTTATTAAACTCATCACTTCATTGGAAACCATAAGGGAAGATCCTTAAGGACAGGAAATATCCTTGTCTCCCCAGTACCTATTACAATACCTAATCCATTGCAGAAACTCAAGACAGGTGGCAAACAGTTTTATAAATAAAGCAAATCCTACTTTGTCACTAACACCAGAGACTGATGAAAATCCCTAATGTATCTTCAATTGATCAATAACTGCAAACACTTGCATCTTGACTCCTCTCAATGAGTGGTCTATGATATGTTAACAAAGCACAGAAGCACAAAGAAAGCACCTTCAATTTTAAGGAACCCTTTGTATTCTAAAAATTAACCACCCCAATAATGTAGTTGGTCTTTCAGGTTAAGCTTGGAAAACTTGGTCTTCTAAAGCAGAACTACCTACAGCAGCAATTTCTTCCAGCTCCTCTTACAGAAAACAACCTTCCTAATCCTATATAATAAAGAAGGAATATGGAAATTGATTTTCACTCCACCACAAAGATGGCGGTGCCCACAGTGAAGGTGGCGGTTTCCATAACACAATATGGGTGCAACCACAATGGAGGCTGAGTTCCCATAACGAGCCTTAATGAGCAATTGGCAGGGACCTGAGGCCAAGACATCCCCCCCTCCCCTGCCATGTGAAGCTTGACAGGAGATCTCAGGCCACACACTTCCACCTGGCAGGGTTTGATGGAGGACCTCAGGCCACACCCCCACCTGGCATCCGGCTAGGGGGTCTGCAGTCACAACCCGCTCCTGGCCAGGCTTGACAGGGGACCTCATGGTGCACCTCTCTACCCCAGTGCTGGGCCAGGGGGCCTCAGGCTGCTCCCCTTGCCCCAGGCAGGGGAACTTCAAGCCACACTCCCCACCCAGCGAGGCTTGATGGGATCTTGGGACTACACCCCCTCCCAGCACCAGGCCTGGGGACTGAGGCTGCACCCCCTGCCTGGTGGGGCTTGATGGGAGACCTCAGGCTATGCCCCTCCACCCAGTGGGAATTGATGGGGAATCTCAAGGACACCCCCCACCCCAGCCCAGGTTGGGGGACTTCAGGCCATGCCCCCTGCCCCAACACCAGGCCAGGGGACCTGAGGCTATGCCCTGCCCCCACCCAGTGGGGCTTGACAAGGGTGGGATTGGCCAGATCTGGATCTATCCCAATTGGTGGGAGGGGGGGCAGTTGGGATTGGGTCTCATGTGATTATGAGGTACACATGGGTGGGCAGAGACTTGACTCTGGGTCCCATGGTGCGCCCCAGACTCTGACAGGAGGAAGATTTGCATATACATTTTACTAATTTTCTTTTGTCTCTGACACTTCTATTATAGAGAAAGGGCAAGTAGCAATATTAAAGTATTTCCTCTAATTAATCTCCCTTTAATGTGCATGAATTTTGTGCACCAGTCCACTGGTTTAAATATAGCCCCCCTCCCCCAGGAAAAACAGTTCCATCCCAATAACTGAGTGAATTCACAGCTGCTGCTTATTGTTAGGCACCAACACAAACCAATCAGACATTCTTGTATCTGCTGAAAAAGAATGAAATCACACATTCATGCCTAACTTCCTCACACCTGTGTTCAAGAAAGTGGCAATAATACTGAACATCTTGTGACTAAATCTGTAATTTGTCTACTTTAAGCCAAGTGACATTTAGTGTTTCAGGTAAGCTTCAAAACTCTCTACTGGATACATATGATTTGGAATACATTTAATATTTCAGTTTTAAACTCTGTCTGATAGACTTCCAGATCACAGCTATGCAGAGATCCCAGCATAAATCTATAGCAGTCAGTCTGCAAATTACTAGATAGGCCCTCCCTAAGTGAACAGAGACCTCAAGAGAGAAACTGACTCTGTTTCCAAGTAATGGTAACGACAATTTATTGTGTACTTACTGTATGCCAGACACTACTTTAATCAGTATCTCACTTTTTACAGGTAAGGGAGCTGAGGCATAGAACTGCTAAGTAAACCTGCCAAAAATCACAGCTAGTAGATGTGAACTCAATTAAGTCCATGTGTTTTAAAAATTAATTTATTCAACTCACTACTCATAATGCAATTAAAAATACTCATGTTAAACCAATTATCATGTTACAGAATTTACCAGGAGATGGAAAAATACACAGGAGTACCCAGAGATACAGGAAAAACCCGTTTATTTCCAGATGAATAGTACCTTAACTCAGGGGAACCTATTTCCAAATCCTGAGTAAACCAATATGGAGGAAGCTTTCTCTTCATACCCTTTGATTTCTTTGCCCCCATATATGGATCATACATACAGAACTTTCGCAGGCTTTGCTAAAAGCCTCATGTGTTGGGATGGGGGCCATGAGACCACACCTAAAGGTGCCAGTGCTGATAACCCCCTCCGAGGGGTTGTGTATTGTTCATGGTTTATGGCCTCTGTAAAATGCGGGTATTTAGGAAAAAAGGTCTTGCAAGACCAGATAATTAAGAAAGGAGCAGTGAAGGACTATAGGTCAACAGGAATGTGCATTAGGGATACAGAGTTAGGATGCTAGTGCACCCACCCCCCAAATGTCTTATTTTCCTCATCAATCATAGTTTGCTAATTTTAAATCAACAGTCTTTAAATTACTATCATTGTTATTCTTTTATCTTTGCCATAGCACTTATAGTTTGCTTTAGTCAGACAAATGATGATGTCTGTGCTCCAAATTTTCTAGGCATGGTCAATTGTCAAGAATCATTCCACCTCTCTGCTCATGTTTTTCTCCTAATTCCACCTCTTCCTGTCAAAATCCTATACACCTTCAAGATCTGTCTCAAATACTCTCTCCTCTCTCAGCTTTTCTTAGTCACCTAACTAGATACAGTCTCTTACAATCTCTTCTTCCTCATATTTCCCTAGTAGATTTTAGATTCATTATTTTATCCTAACTTTATATTCATCCTAAGTTCCTTAGAGGCAGAAATTAAGCTACACTCATTTCTAAATCCTCCATGGAGCATAGCACAATGCCTTGCAAATAATGGATTCAAATATGAGTTTATTAAATTGAACTTTTGGTTGAGAAGTATACATTGTATACATTGCTAGGAAACAAAGAACAGTGAGAGATCTAAAAAAAAGTAATGTGGAAGATGTCAGAATTTTAAGAGCATAAGAAATAAGCCAGAAGTAAATACAAGTATCAAAAGTTTGTATGTTAGTAAAGGAAACTAGGAAGGAAATGTGCTAGAATGAAAACCATGAGGCCATAAAGAGGACAGTAGATAATCACTAATGCCCTGGTCATAGTATCAAGGGAGCAATAAGAATCTAGCATGATAATCAAAGTGATAAAATCATTTATATTGTTAAATGGCAGAACATAAAGTCAAAAAGAGTCAACTAACAGAGAGAAAATAGTAAAAGCCATAGAGAAAATTTAAGTACCTAATTCAGTACAATAAGTGGTCAGCTTATTTAATATCAGAATATTTCAGTAGAATTTTTGGCAGAGCATAATTTTTGGATACTCACTATTACTGACTTTCTCTTCCAAGGTAAGAGAGGAGTAGTTGCATTTTGTAATACACTAACAATTCTGATCAATCAGATTTTCACATCCCATTAAACATCCTATTGCTGTTTTGGACAAGCCCTCAGCTGACTGGAGAATCCAAGTTACACCTAGAACTTTAAAAAATGTTTAAAGTCTGGCCAGTGTGGCTCAGTGGTTGAGCATTGACCTAAGAACCAAGAGGTCTTGGTTCAATTCTGGGTTAGGGCACATGCCCAGTTGCAGGGTTGATCCCCAGTAGGGGGCGTGCTGGAGGCAGTGGATCAATGATTCTCTCTCACCATTCATGTTTCTATCTCTCTCTCCCTCTCCCTTCCACCCTGAAATCAATAACAATATTTTTAAATGTTTAGAAACCTTGTCAAAATTCTATAATAACAGGGCAGGGTCTAGTCAGTAAGGAAGGTCCACATTTGGAACAAGGCTTTGTGATGGGTCCTGATTCAGAGTTCTAGTCCTTAGCCCATTTCTTATAGCTGAGATCAGCCCAAACTCTTGGTCAGATCTCATATGCCAATTCATATATCCGTGCTATTCTGAGATGTAGTTTACCCCAGCTAGGGACGAAATGGAAAAAAAAAAGATAATTATGACTAAATTGTATCATGTTTTTGTTTTGATTTTTTTTTAATTTTTTAATTTATTTTTTATTTTTTTAAAATAAATCTTCATTATTCGGATTATTTCAGTTGTTCCTCTTTTTCTCCCCACATAACTCCTCTCCACCTGGTTCCCACCCCACCCCATGCCCTTACCCCCCCTCCACTGTCCTCATCCATAGGTGTATGATTTTTGTTCAGTCCCATTGCGCAGCCTCCACACCCCTTTCATGCCAATAATTGTCAGTCCGCTCCCTTTCTATGCCCCTGATTTTATTATATTCATCAGTTTATTGTGTTCATCAGATTTTTTATTCACTTGGTATTTAGTTTAACTTGTTGATAGATGAGTATTTGTTGTTCATAATTTTTATCTTTATCTTTTTCTTCTTCCTCTTCTTAAAGAGTACCTTTCAGCATTTCATATAATACTGGTTTGGTGCTGATGAACTCCTATAATTTACCTTTTTCTTATCTGTGAAGTTCTTTATCTGACTTTTAATTCTGAATGATAGTTTTGCTGGGTAGAGTAATCTTGGTTGTAGGTTCTTGCTATTCATCATGTTGAATATTTCTTGCCACTCCCGTCTGGCCTGCATAGTTTCTGTTGAGAAATCAGCTGACAGTCATATGGGTGCTCCCTTGTAGGTAACTGTTTATCTCTTGCTGCTTTTAATATTCTCTCTTTGTCTTTTGCTCTTGGTATTTTAATTATGATGTATGTTGTTGTGGTCCTCTTTGGATTTTTTTTGTTTGGGGTTCTTTTTATGGACTTATAAGTCTATTTCTTTTACCAGGTAGGGGAAGTTTTTAGTCATTATTTCTTTAAATAGGTTTTCAATATATTTCTCTCTCTTTCTTCTGGCACCCCCATAATTTGGATGTTGGTATGCTTGAAGTTGTCCCAGAGGCGGCTCCTTCATAGTTTTGGGTTCTCTTTACTTTTTGCTTTTCCAGTTGGGTGTTTTTGCTTCTTTGTATTTCAAATCTTTGACTTGATTCTTGCGATCCTCTAGTCTGCTATTGGATCTCTGTATTTTATTCTTTATTTCAGTTAATGTATGCCTAATTTCTAGTTGGTCCTCTTTCATATCCTCAAGTATCTCATTAAAATTGTTGACCATTTCTAGAAACTTCTTGAAAAACTTATAATCATGGTTTTGAACTCTATATCCTTCATTTCTTTTATTTGTGACCTGTTTCTTTGTCTCCGCATTTTGGCTGCTTCCCTGAGTTGATAGAGTGGCTTTGTGTGCTAGGTGTCCTATAGGGCCCAGGGGCTCAGCATCCCCAGGTACCTGAGGTGGACACTATTGGTACAACCCTTTGTGGGCTGTATGCACAGTCTTGTTGTAATTAAGCCTTGATTTTTGTTGGTATCCCTGGGAGGAACTGACCTCAGGCCAATTGGCTGTGAGGATCAACTGTGTCTGTAATGGGAGAACGTCTGTGCTGGAGACACCCTTATGAGGCAAGACTTGCTTCAGTGGGGCTTTTTTTTTACTTTTTTTTATTAATTTTTTATACATATCTCCCCATTGCCCCCCTCCTTCCCAGGCATACCCCAACCCGCCAGTGTCTATGTTCATTGGTTATGCTTATATGCATGCATACAAGTCCTTTGATTGATCTCTTATCTGCCTCACCTAACTTTAATCTTCCTGCTGTAATTTCACAGTCTGTTTGAAGCTTTACTGTCTCTGTATCTATCCTTTTGTTCATCAGTTTATAATGTTCTTTATTATCCCCCAATGAGTGCGATCATGTGATGCTTCTCCTTCATTGACTGGCTTATTTCACTAAGCATAAGGCTCTCCAGTTCCAACCAGGTTGCTGCAAATGGTAAGAATTCCTTCTTTTTAATGGCTGCATAGAATTCCATTGTGTAGATGTACCACAGTTTTCTCATCCACTCATCTGCTGACGGGCACCTAGGCTGTTTCCAAATTGTGGCTATTGTAAATTGTGCTGCTATGAACATAGGGGTGCATAAATCCTTTCTCATTGGTGTTTGTAATTTCTTAGGATAAATTCCTAAGAGTGGGATTACAGGGTCAAATGGGAGATCCATTTTTAGTTTTTTGAGGAAACTCCATACTGTTCTCCACAGTGGCTGCACCAGTCTGCATTCCCACCAACAGTGCACAAGGGTTCCTTTTTCTCCGCATCCTCGCCAACACTTGTTGTTTGTTGATTTGTTGATGATTGCCATTCTGACAGGTGTAAGATGGTATCGCATTGTCATTTTGATTTGCATCTCTTGGATGATTAATGACTTTGAACATGTTTTCATGTGTCTCTTGGCCTTCCTTCTGTCGTCTTTTGAAAAGGTTCTATTTAGGTCCGTTGCCCATTTTTTTATTGGATCCTTCATCTTCCTTTTATTAAGTTGTATAAGTTGGTTGTAGATTTTGGAGATTAAACCTTTATCAGTGATAGCATTTGCAAATATGTTCTCCCATGCATTGATCTTTCTTGTTGTTTTGTTGATGGTTTCTTTTGCTGTGCAAAAGCTTTTTATTTTGATGTAGTCCCATTTGTTTATTTTTTCTTTAGCTTCCATTGCCTTTGGAGCAGTATCAGTGAAGAAGTTCTTTCGGCATATATCTGAGATTGTGCTGCCTGTGGATTCCTCTAGTATTTTTATGTTTTCCCTTCTAATGTTTAAGTCCTGTGTCCATTTTGAGTTTGTTTTTGTATTTGGTGTAATTTGGTGGTCCAGTTTCAATTTTTTGCATGTATCTGTCCAATTTTCCCAACACCATTTATTGAAGAGGCTATCTTGGCTCCATTGAATGTTCATGCCTCCTTTGTCAAATATTAACTGAGCATAGTGGTTTGGGTTGATATCTGGGTTCTCTATTCTCTTCCATTGATCTTTATGTCTGTTCTTGTAGTATAGTTTGAAGTCTGGTATTGAGATCCCACCTACTTTATTCTTTTTTTCTCAGAATTGCTGTACCTATCTGTGGTCTATTTTTGTTCCAGATGAATCTATGAAGGATTCTTTGTAGGTCTGTGAAATATGTTGGTGGTATTTTAATGGGTAGTGCATTGAATCTGTAGATTGCTTTGGGTAGTATGGACATTTTAATGAGGTTGATTCTCCCAATCCATGAGCATGGTATGCTCTTCCACCTGTTAATATCTTCCTCTATCTCTTTTTTCAGTGTCCTGTAGTTTTCTGCGTAAAGGTCTTTTACCTCTTTAGTTAGGTTTATTCCTAGGTATCTTAATTTTTTTGGTGCGATGGTAAATGGGATTGCTTTTTTAGTTTCTCTTTCTATAATTTCACTGTTAGTGTATAGAAATGCCACAGATTTCTTAGCATTAATTTTGTATCCTGCTACATTGCCGAATTCATTAATTGAGTCAATTAGTTTTGCAATGGAGTTCTTTGGGTTTTTTATGTACAATATCATGTCATCTGCAAATAAGGACAGCTTTACTTCTTCTTTTCCAATTTGGATGCCTTTTATTTCTTCTTCTTGTCTAATTGCAATGGCTAATACTTCCAGTACTATGTCGAACAGGAGAGGTGAGAGTGGGCATCCCTGTCTTGTTCCTGTTCTTAGGGGAAATGGTTTTAGTTTTTGCCGATTGAGTATGATGTTAGCTGTGGGTTTATCATATATGGCTTTTATGATGTTGAGGTTTGATCCTTCTATTCCCACTTTGCTGAGAGTTTTTGTCAAGATGTTGGATTTTGTCAAATGCTTTTTCTGCATCAATTGATATGACTATGTGATTTTTCTCTCTTAATTTGTTTATGTGATGTATCACATTTATTGATTTGCGGATATTGAACCATCCCTGCATTCCTGGGATGAATCCTGCTTGGTCATGGTGTATGATCTTTCTGATGTACTGCTGGATCCGGTTTGCTAGAATTTTGTTGAGGATTTTAGCATCTATGTTCATGAGAGATATTGGCCTATAATTCTCTTTCATTGTGTTGTCTTTATCTGGTTTTGGTATTAGGGTGATGCTGGCTTCATAGAAGGTGTTTGGTAGTATTCCTTCTTCTTGAATGTTTTTGAATAGTCTGAGGAGGATAGGTTTTAATTCTTCCTTGAATGTTTGGTAAAACTCTCCTGTGTAGCCATCTGGACCCAGGCTTTTATTTGCAAGAAGCTTTTTGATTACTGCTTCAATTTCTTCCATAGTTATTGGACTATTGAGATGTTTGGCTTCCTCCTCATTCAGTTTTGGGAGGTTATATTTTTCTAGGAAAATGTCCATTTCTTGCAGGTTGTCCAATTTGTTGGAATAGAGTTGTTCATAGTATTTTTTAACAATCCTTTGTATTTCCACAGGGTCTGTTGTTATTTCTCCTCTTTCATTTCTGATTTTGTTTATTTGGGTCTTCTCTCTTTGCTTCTTGGTGAGCCTGGCTAGGGGTCCATCAATCTTGTTTATCCTTTCAAAGAACCAGCTCTTTGTTTTGTTGATCTTTTGAATTGTTTCTTTGGTCTCCAAGTTGTTTATCTCCGCTCTGATCTTCACTATTTCCTTCCTTCTGAGTACACTGGGCTTTTCTTGTTGCTCACGTTCTAGTTCTTTGAGTTGTAGGTTTAGGTGATTTATTACCATTATTTCCTGTTTTTTGCAGTAGGCTTCTAGGACTATGAACTTCCCTCTCAAGACTGCTTTCACTGTGTCCCATTATTTTTGTATTGTTGTGTTGTCATTGTCATTTGTTGCCATGATGTTTTTTATTTCTTCCTTGATCTCTCTGGTTACCCAGTCGTTGTTTAATAGCATGCTGTTTAGTCTCCATGTGTTTGATTTCTTTCTATTGTTTTTATTATAGTTCATTTCCAGTTTTATGCCACTGTGGTCTGAGAAAATGCTTGATATGATTTCTATCTTCTTGAATTTGAAGAGACTTTTCTTATGACCCAACATATGATCTATCTTTGAAAATGACCCATGTGCACTGGAGAAGAATGTATATTCTGTGGCTTTGGGGTGAAATGTTCTGAAGATGTCAATTAATTCCATCTGGTCTAGTGAGTCATTTAGGATTGATGTTTCTTTGCTGATTTTTTGTTTAGAGGATTTGTCCAAAGGTGACAGTGGGGTATTAAAGTCTCCTACTATGATTGTATTGCTGTCAATCTCTCCCTTAATATCCTCCAAGAGATTTAGGTGCTCCTATATTGGGTGCATATATGTTTACCAGAGTTATTTCTTCTTGTTGGATTGTTCCCTTTAGTATTATGAAGTGGCCTTCTTTATCTCTTGTTATGTCCTTCACTTTGAGATCTAATTTATCAGATATAAGTATTGCAACCCCAGCTTTTTTTTCATTTCCATTTGCCTGAAATACCATGTTCCATCCCTTCACCCTCAATCTGTGTGCATCTCTTTTCCTAAGGTGGGTTTCTTGCAGAGAGCAGATATATGGATAATGTTTTCTTATCCAATCGGTTACCCTATGTTTTTTGATTGAAGCATTTAATCCATTTACACTTAAATTTATTATTGATAAGTACTTATCTCTTGCCATTTTTAGTCCTTACCCCCGAGTTCCTTCTTCACTTCCTCTTTCTTTTTATTACAGCAGACCTTTTAACATTTCTTGCATTGCTGGTTTGGTGGTAATATATTCCCTTAGTCCTTTTTCGTCTGTGAAGCTTTTGATTTCACCTTCAATTTTGATTGAGAGTCTTGCAGGGTACAGTATTCTTGGATTCAGACCCTTCCTTTGCATGGCTTTGTATATTTCATTTCATTCCCTTCTGGCCTGACCAGTTTCTGTTGAGAAGTCAGTAGCTAGTCTTATGGGGGTTCCTTTGTAGGGAACTTTCTGTTTCTCTCTGGCTGCTTTTAAGATTCTTACTTTGTCGTCGGTGTTTGCCAATTTAATTATAATGTGCCTCGGTGTCGGTTTGTTGGGGTTCATTTTGCTTGGGACTCTGTGAGCTTCTTGGATTTGTGTGGGTTTTTTCTTTTCTATATTGGGGAAATCTTCTGTCATTATTTCTTCAAACACGTTCTCTAATCCTTGTTCAGTTTCCACTCTTTCTGGAACCCCAATTATGCGGATGTTATTTTGTTTCATGTTATCCCAAAGTTCCCTTAGACTCTCCTCTTGCTTTTTAACTTTTTTTTCTAAAAGCTGCTGTACTTGGGTATTTTTTCCTACTGTGTCTTCTAGCTCACTGATGCGGTCCTCTGCTTCTTCTAGTCTACTTTTGATGCTTTCTCTTTAGTTCTTTATAGCAGTGATGTCATTATTCATTTCTTCTTGTTTATTCTGCACCTCCCCTAGGTTCTTCTGCATTTCTTCTTGCTGCTTCTTCACCTCCTCTAGGTTCTTCTTCATTTCCTCTTGGCTCTTACTCATATTGTCAAATTTGTCTTCCATTCTTTTCAACCACATTATGATAATTTCTCTGAACTCTTTCTCTGGTAGGCTTATTTGTGGTTCTATTTCGTTTACTTCCTTTTCTGGTGAAACCTGCCTTTCTGTCTTTTGTGGGCTGTTTCTTTTTCTGCCCATGGTCTTTCTTCTCTGGGTGTCTGGTTATGTAGTTCTCTCTCCTACGTTGATTGAAAGGCACAAACTACAACACGACCAGGTACAGCACACAAGGCACTGAGTAGAAATGTATTCAAGATGTTAATAATCACAAATAAGGTGACCACCAATGAAGGACAAATTAGGGGTAAATAGAGAAAGAAGAAGAGGAAAATGAGGAAGAAAGAAAAGAAGGAAGTGCCAAAATCAAATTGGGAGAGTGAGGAAAAAAAAGATAAATAAATGAACAATGAAATAACATTATATAAGAAAATAAAAAGGAGAAAAAGGAGAAGGAAAGAGGAAGAGAAAAAAGTCAGAGAGAAAAGAAAGTGTATAAGAGAGAAAAGAGGAACAAAATATAGATGTCAGGAGACAACTCCAATAGAACAGTCACTAATCCCAATAAAGGCCAGCAACCAGTACCTAGAGATTAAGGCAAATTGCAAATAGCAACTGGTATCGAGGGAGATGAGGGAAAAGAGAGGTAGAAAACAAAACAAGCAAAAAGCAAAATAAAACAAGTAGAATAAACTAAAACAATCTCACAAAAAAATTTTTCAAAAAATCGATATAATCACTTTTCAGGCAAATAGCAACAAAAGGACATAGAGAAAAAACAACTTTTTGGCTAGTGAAGACAAGAGGGGAGAGGTTTGTGTGGACTTGTAGTAGGGGATTTGAAATTAGATATATAAATGGGGTGAAATTTTAACCAGGTAAAGAGAAAAATAGGGAGAATCTAAAGTTGGAAAAGGGAAAGAGAAACAAGACAGCAAAATAGGGAAAGTTAGGAGGAAAGTGTTGGCATAAAGGTGGAGTTGATTTGGAGTAAAATGATGCTAAAGGGAAGATGAAAATAGAATGTAGAACTCTAATCCCGAAATAAAATAAAGAGAAAACAAAATGACACTTTTTTTTCCATAAACGGTAAAGTACTAGTAGTAATTAATAATACTAGTTTAAAACAAAAATGTAATAATTATAAAGGTAAAATCAATTGAGGCAGAAAGAAAAAAAATATTCTTTTAATTAAAATATGTGAAAATGAAAAATAAAGAATTAAAAATTTAAAAAAAGAAAAAAGAAAAAATGAAAAAAATTAAAAAAAGAAGAAAAATAGAATGGTCCTTCACTTCCACTATTATTCTGCTTGGCACTCCTGTTTCCCAGTAGGGGAGGTATTGCAGTTCCCTGTGTTCCCCTCTTGGTGTTTTAATCTCTTTATTCTCTTGTGGTTATGCGAGAGTCAATTTGTGTGTCATCCATTGGGTGGCAGTGTTTCTGGATTGATCTCTGAGACAAAGCACCGGACCTCTCTAGGCTGTGCTCAGATCCTGCTACTCTGTGGTTCCCAAAACCAGTTTGTGGGGGTTTTGCAGCCTGGACACTGCAATAACTCCCAGGTTGTCCCTCTGCCCCAGAGAAAAGGGGAAAAAAAAAAAGAGTCGTTTTCCAGAGCTCTCCTCTGTCAACAGCTCAGAGGGTCTGCCTTCACACTCAGGGATCACGCCCTGACCACCTCTGTGGACCTCTCCAGAGGCAGCTTTCCCGCAGCCCGGCTCCCACAGTGTGCGCGTCTCTGCCCTGTGGGGGTAGGAGACCGCACCCTGGCCCAGGGAAATCTGACCCTTCCGCGCTCCGCGTGGATCTCAGAATCCGCCGCCTGCACATCTGTGCTGCCTGGGAAGCCGCGCTCTGGGTCCTGGCTGTTCTTTGGGTGCCTCCGTCAGCCGCAGCTTTCAGACCTAGGCAGACATCCACCTCCCCCTTAAGTCAGGCGCAATCTGACCTTTCCGTGTGCTCTGTGGATCTCTAGTTCCGCCGCGTGTCTGGGCCGATTGGAGAGCAGAGTTCTGGGTCCCCGGGTCCCTGGCTGCTCGATGGGTGCCCAGCCGAAGGTTTCAGACCGCCGCAGACATCCACCTCCCACTGCAAGATGGCTCGGGCTCCGCGTTCACGCTGGTGGCTCCCGTGGACAAAAACCCCGTGGCAGTGGGGCTGCCTGGCCGGGAGAGCCCCCCCCCCAGCAGTTCCCCGCCTTCCCCTGGAGGACAACTGACTCCTAGCTTGCCAACAAACACTCCCAATGCGACTCTCAGCCGCTCTCTTTCCCTCTGCCCAGCGACAAAGCTCCAGATGCGTCCGTCTACTCCACCGCCATTTTCTCCTCCTGTTTTAATTTTTTGATTTGTCTATTTTTTTAATTCTTACATTTTTTAATAGACTATTAATTATATAATTTAATGTAGTCAACTCAAATGTTTGTTTTATTTTAATACTGTGGCCTTCCTTCTTTCTTGTTTTAAAACTGCCTTTTAGGACTTGTATGCATGCATATAAACATAACCAATGGACACAAGACTCTGCAGGCCCTGTCATCCCCAACTTCCCTCCTCTGCCAGCCTGGTCACCCCTAACTGCCCTCCCCTGCAGGCTTGATCACCCACAACTGCCCTCCCTTGCAGGTGTGGTCCCTGTTGGTCATCTTGTGGTGGCTATCTTGTGTCAACATGGGGACAGGATCTTTTGACCACATGGGGTAGTCATCTTGTGTGTTGGAGTGATAGTCAATCTGCATATTTTATTAGATAGGATAGAGGCCTGGTGCATGGGTGGGGGCCAGCTGGTTTGCCCTGAAAAGTGTCCTGGATCAGGGTGGGGGTTCCCTTGGGGCATGGGGAAACCTGGGCAAGGGGCCTGTGGTGGTTTGTGGGTCTGCCACACCTCCCGGCAACTCAAGCAGAGGCCCTGGTATCTGGGATTTATTTATCTTTTACAATTGAAACTTTGTAGCCTGGAACAGAACCAAGCCTTCTGCTCACTCTGTAGTGGCAGCCATTGAAACTTTGTTGCCTTAAGTGAAGGCCAGGGGCAACCCAAGCCTCCCTCCTGCTCTCTCTGTGGCTGGAGACATTTTGATTGGGTAAATTTGCATACTTTCTCTGATTGGCTGGTGGGCGTGGCTGGTGGGCATGGCTTGTGTTGTAGCAGAGATATGGTCAATTTGCATATTACTCTTCTTTTAGATAGGATAATAGAGTTGGTAGTTGTGTTTGTAAGTATACTTACATGACAAAATAAAATTCTGGCAATTTAGTATTAGTTTTCCATGTATATATCTATATGTATCTATCTATACAAAATATACATCTATGTTTATCTATCTATACACTTTTTTTTTCTTTTTTTAACTGGCCTGGGAGCCTCTGCTCAGAAAGATGTTGATAACCTTAATGGGTATATGCAATGATTAGAGCAAACCAATTCCAATTAACAATGAAATTCAGCATTCTTATCCTGCTGGTGGTGGGTAGCCATTTTCTTCAAGTACAAGGAACAGCAAGTTCTATTTATTTTAAGATACTAATTTCTTTCAAGAGTCTAATTTATGAAAATTTCTGAATATTATAAAGGTAAGTATATTGAGACACATTTTTATAATTACTCCATTTAATGTCCAGAGCATTAAATTATGCTTTTGAGCATTCTAAAGAAAGACACATTCATATATTTACCCTTGTATCAGGCATTTCCCTTATTGCAGCATATTAGTATTTATAGATTATTTTTTCTTAAACTGAGCCTCACAGATACTTCAGTGCAGTCTCTCATCAGCCTTTTGCGGCTTCCTGGTGGAGATGACATTTGCTCAGCTAGAGAATAGACACTTTCTAGCTGAGTTGCTCATCACACTGATACCCTAAGGCCTGGTTGATTGGCTGTCAGAGGACTCCAGCTGTTTAGCTGCCATGATGTGTCTTTCATAGGAAAAAAACACTTCCTGGAACATCAACAGCTTGTTAAGGACTGGGGAATACAGGGAAGAAAACTTGAAATTTTGGAAGAATTAAGTAGTTTGAACTTGAAGGAGGCATGAAAATTAAACAGAGAAAGGGATGATCAGGAGTTTTTTTTTCTCCCATCTGTGTTTAAAAAACTCATTTTCAAAGATAACCTTACAATTTATGATGAGCAACCCTGCCACAACTTGCAAAGTCAACTGTTAGTCAGAGAAGTGGCCTATTACCCACTCTCGGGGTGCATGGATTATGTGAGGATGCAAAACTCATCAAAGAAGGTAGAAAACTCTTCATGAAATTGTCAACAATTTCATTTCGATCTGATTTTTTTTGTTCCTTGATTTGAAAATAAAGGGTGAAGAATACTCTTGGGCATTCATATAAGACCCAGAGAGCAAAAAGCTGACTAAAGATACCTTGATGCTAAAGACCCCTTTGGGAAACCGAATTGGTAGCCAAAGCATGCAGAAGGGAGGTGCAAGTACAATGCTAACAAGGCCATGCTTTCCAATTTGAAGCCCATGTGGGCCAATTACCTTTGCTTTCTTCCACAGACATCTACTAACCACTGAACTTTGGCCAGTCATAACACAGTTCTGTTCCATTGGTCATTGGGATCACTAAGAGAGTGTATGTGGTTGGCTCAGTGACAACTAACTAGCAGAGACATGGCTCCAAGTGTCACCTCTAAACATGAGGGGCAGCACAGCAACTCTTCAGGGCAACAAATATTTTTTAATAGCCTGTTGTAGTCCTTCTGCCACCTAACTGTACTTTCCACTCTCACAGCTCTTATCACCCTATGTTGCCATTGTCAGCTTGCCTATTTGCTTCTCTCACCAATTCTGGACTCTTTGAGAACAGAAATTGTGTCTTACTCAGCTTTATAACCCTGACATCTCATACAGTACTAGAGGCCCTGGGACTGGGGAGAGGGGGTGGGCTCAGCCTGGCCGGCACGCTCTTACAATCTGGGACCCCTCGGAGGATGTCTGACTGCTAGTTTAGGCCCGATCCCCTCTAGCGTGGCCTGCAGGGATCAGGCCTAAATATACTTAACATGTATATTTACTGGGTTTTGACATATGCATCCCCCAAGGGGTGTAGCATGCACGAAGCAGCAGGTGACAGGGGAGGAGCCCAAGCCGGGCTGGGCATCCTAGGCTCAGTGCTTGTTGCTCTTACCATACTCATAACTCCTTAGAACTGCCACAGAGGCAAGAAAGGCTCTCACCACCACTGCTGTGCTCTCCAGCCATGAGCCCAGCTTCTGTCTGAACAGTGCTCCCACTGTGGGAGTGCACTGACCACCAGAAAGCAGCTCCTGTGTTGTGCGTTTGCTCCCTATGGTCAGTGGACATCATAGCAACCAATCGTTCCTGTTGTTCTGTCCATTCCATAGTAACAGTCACTTAGGCTTTTATATAGATAGATTGGCACATAGTAATCACTCAGTAATTCTTTGAGGAATAAATGATGGAATGAGAAGGGCCTAACATTAACACTGAGTCACCAATTTCACCATAAAATTCTAAAAAGTATCCTAAAAAAAATACATGTACTTCAAAACTTGTAATGGATAAATATCTTTGCAAAAATATTACCTATATGTCAATAAACCAATGTGCTTAGTAACAAATTAAATAGTCTGCTAGGCTAACATTATCCTCCAAAAGTTGCTGCTCAGTGGCCTAATTTGACTCATTAAATTGCATGTGAGAAAAAATAAAACTCATTTAAATTTAAAAAATTATAATTTTATTTCCCAATGATGATATTTTGGTCCCAAGTATCAGTTAGAGAAAGACTAAGGAGGTGGGACACCCAGTGAGGGACCTACTAGTAGCATACTCATTTTATAGAAAAAGAATCTAAAAGCCAGAGTGCTTATGTGTCTTTTTCAAGTCGCTTATTGTTAAGTGGCAGAGCTAGGATTCAAATCCAGGTCTTGTTTGTTTGTTTTTTCCCCAAAAATTGTATTTGGAAAAAAATTAAATGCAAAATGTTAAAATATTGAAAATTATATACTCACCATCTAAATACTACCTTCAATGTTTTTCTTTGTTTTATCTGTCTACCATCCCTGTATTCATCAATAAATCCATCTTAATTTTTATGCATTTCAAAGTCATTGTAGATATCAATATACTTCAACCTATAGTATATATGATTATAGCATGCATATTATCAATTAGCATTTAATAATTGTTTGCAGAGTTTTTATATAAAATTTACTCATGATGAAATGCACAAATCTTAACATGTATATTTACTGGGTTTTGACATATGCATACACTTCAGCTATTCAAACTCCTATAAAGATTTAGAATATTATCATTTCCCTAGAAAGTTCCTGCATACTCCTTTCTCACCAATCCCATCTCAGTTCTCAAAGGCAACTACTATTCTGACATTCTTCTACCATATTTGTTTTTTCCTATCTTATAGGGCATAGAAATGAAACCATAAGATATATACTCTTTTTTTGTAAGAATTTATCCATCTGGTTTTATAAATCATGATTTGTTCCATTTCATTATTGAGTGGTTATAGATATACCCTTATTTATCTCTTCTGTTAATAGATACTGTTTCTACTTTCTGTCTATTATAAATACTACTACAGCACTATGAACATTCATGCACAAGTCTTTCTGTGGGCATATATTTCCATGCCTCTTGGGTACATACCTAGAAATGAAGTTGATAGAGCACAGGTTAGGTATATTTTCAGTTTTATAAGAAATTTTCAAACCATTTCTCTATACCATTTTAATAGTTAAATCAGCAATGTTTGACATTCTAATTCATCCACATCTTCACCAACACTTGGTTTCATCAGTCTTTTAAATTTTAGCCATAGTTGTAGGTATGTGGTAATATCTCATTGTCCAACTCAGGTATTTTTAATTTCAAAGTGAATGCTTTTTGCGTCTCACTATACTAAATTTAAGTAAGTATATAAAAAATAAACAGATATAGTACAAGGCAAAATATGAGAAGTGCAATCTAGGTGCCAGAAAAAAATGTATGCACACACTTTGAATAATTGTGAAGGCAGTGTTTATTAAAATACATTTCACTTAAAGAAAAATACCACATGATCTCACTCATTTATGAATAACAAAAAACATTATAAACTGATGAACAAAAATAGATACAGAGGCAGAGAACCATCTAACAGACTGCCAAACTATAGCAGGAAGGCTGGGGAGGGTTTGAGGGGGAAGGTAAGAGTTCAACTGAAGGACTTATATGCATGCATATAAGCATAACCAATGGATGCAAGACACTGAAGTAGGGGGATGAGGGCATGTGCCGGGGGGTAGGGAAGAATGGGGAAAGGTCAATGGGGAAAAAAGGAGATATATGTACTACTATTTGTAACACTTTAACCAATAAAATATTTTTTTTTAAGTGAAGCAAAACCTGTTAAATTGTGGGAAGACTTGGAAAGTTATTTTAAATAAACAATTGCATATAATGAAAAAAATAGATTTCACTTTCAAAATTGAGCTATCAGCTGTTAAAGTGTGTATATATTTGGGTGGGGGGCATACCCTATTTAACCAACTGCCAAAACATCACATAGGAGAGAAATAGAACTTCTGACATGTTTGGTAGGGTTTATGATAGATAATATTAATTTATTCATTCAAAAATATTGAGAATTTATTGGATACTAAAGATAAAACAGTACTCAAAACTACAAAGTACCCTGCCATCATGAAACATAAATTCTAGTGGGGTGAGGAGACACAATAAACAGGTAAAATATGTGTCAGATGATAATAAGTGACATAGGGTAAAATAATGTGGGGGTGGAATAGGAAGTTCTGAGAGTAGGTGGTTATTTTATAGAAAGAAGGTCTAGTCATTTGAGATATACATTGAAGAATCATTAGGGTTCAGCTTGAAGGAGGTAAGTCAAGAAACTTCAAGTAGGATTGGGGTGGACACACAGAAAGCATTGAGCAGTGGAAAATGACAAAAACTACTGGTACATTGAGTGTGGGAGGAGACTCAGGTCTATCTTGGAGCACAGTGGAAGGTGAAGCTGGAAAGAGTGGAGGGGGGCATTTATGGAGCCTGTACCTATTTCAGCAGGCAACAGAGAGCTATAGAATGCATTTGAGCAAGAACGAACCCTATTGTTATCTAAAATTAATATCATGTTATATGTCAATTATATCTCAATAAAAAAGAATAGAAACAATTGCAACCATGTTGTAGGAAATTGAAGATGTGGCACTCCATTCTGTTAAATAAACATTTTCAGTGTTTATTATGTGCTGCATAAAGTGGACTATAGTAGGTAGAAAGTAAAGATTGTGGTGGGGTGTAGAAGAATTAATGAGTTATCTTTCTCATTGTCCAGGCTTGAATATCTAACTAACGCTGTGGAAATGGTAATTAAAAGATGGAAAACTTATTAAGGAGGCCAAATTGAGAGGCTTGGTAACTGAATGTGGTGGTAGGAGGGGTGCTACTCTCTCTTCTTCCTGGGATAGCATAAGTTACCATCCAGTGGCAACACATTTAAATATTGACAGCAGTTCCCATACAGAATAGGGCCTTCATATTTAGAACTAGGTATTTTTCCATTACCTTTGCTACAATATGGCTCTTTACCTTTCATTCTAGAATAACTCTATTTATTTGAATTTCTGTGTTCCTACGCAATATCATGGGAATCTCAACCACTCAGGAGGCAGCATTCAAGAGTGTGAAAGATGTTCACTAGGATTTTTGCACATAGCTAAAAAAAAAGGTGTTTATTTTCAAGGAACATCAAAGGGAAATAGCAGGGAACATTACCACAATCACCCCACCAAAAATTCTTCTTTTACTGATTTGTCAAATGCCTGAAAGTTTCACCATTCAATGAGAGAATTCAGAGACAAAGATTCAAAATTTAGGCCTTTCTATAATCATATGCATTGAGATTATATGAAGACATTCTTGATTGAGAAAAGCAAGAGATTAGCATAAATTCGTGTCTCTGGTGCCTCAGTTACCTTTTTTCATTGAGTAGAATGGGGCCCTCAGAGATCAGGAATCATGAAGTAGTTAAATGAGGATAGATGGTAGGGATATAAAAGAAAGCCTACAACAGGTAACAAACAGCCTGTTTCCAGTTGATAGAGCTTCAACTGATGGGTGCATGAGTGCCTTTGTTAATTACTCAAGGATATGAATGAATGGGAGAATGGGCTATCACAAGGCAATAGTATCAGGATACCTTTTTCAAAGATTTTCCTGTCATCAGTGTTGAAGTATAAAAACTTCAAAAGGGTAGAAATCACAGTCCTAATTAATTAAGCTTTATTTGCTATCAACCAAGCTCTGAAACTTAAAAATTCCAGTGTCAGAACTTAGGTTCTCAGCCTATTACACATAATTGTCCTCTGCATATATTTTTATTTTTTTTCTCTGTTAGGGCCCTCTACTCACTCAAAATGCAGTACTAACAGAATCACTAAGGAGTATCTCCAAGTTCAGCTCTTCTTGTTCAGCACTGGCTGCATATATGTCATTGTACTCAGTGTATGTCTGAAACTTGACTAAGACACTGCAGCACTTTAGACCAGTGAAGAGAGGGTAGTTTTCAACTCACTGGTTAAGTAATGAACAGGGGAAATGAAGCAAAGTGAAGGCAATGATCAGCAACAGCAAGATCTAAAAAGAAGCCTTCAATCAACCTTCACGCCTATCACTTTAAAGATGTGCTAAAGAAAAGGGATCTGTGAAACATAGGACAAATGGCAGTACCTTGGCAGAGTAGGCATTAGATCAATGTATGTTGAATGAAAAAGTAAGAAAAGTAGCATTAGGCTAGGTAGAGGTGCCATGTGACCAGAAGTATATATTTGCTTTTTTAAGAAACAAATCCTGTGCCTCTCCCTCCATTTTTTAGCATTTCATTTTTTCTTATAAATGCATGAAACTATCTCTCTTTTGTCCCTTTATACTTTACAATACATACCTTTCCATGAGATCTTACTGTGGGGGTGTGCCTGGAAGTGACTGTAACATAACTTCTTGTGATCCAAATAATGAACCTGATTTACATGAGAGACCCACTAATTTGGACCCTACACATGTGGAATTAGTGATGACTCAACCAGTGGATATTGTAAACAAAATAATCAGAGGGATATTAAACTAGTTAAAGAAATATCCAGCCAACCAGTTATAGAAAACACTAGATTAATTCTTGTAAGACTTTTAAGTGGCTCTTCTAAGGACGAGGCTATACAATAATATTAAACATTAAAATGCTTCATTAATTCAGACTGGTCTGTGCTCAATATCTCCATCAACAGGGATGAGTGGCGGTCTAAAATGTCTGTCTTGAAAGCTCATTCAGATTTTCAATCATGAATCCTGTCTTAAAGCCTTATAAAGGAAATGCTCTTGTGAGCCTTTAAATCTTTATAAACTGATACATAAAAACAAGGCCCAGCTGGTGTGGCTCAGCAGTTGAGCATTGACCTACAAACCAGGAGGTCACGGTTTAATTCCCAGTCAGGGCACATGCCCAGATTGTGAGTTTGATCCCCAGTGTGGAGCATGCTGGGGCAACTGATCAATGATTCTCTCATCATTGATGTTTTTCTCTCTCTTCCTCTCCCTTCTTCTCTGAAACAAATAAAAATATATTCCAAAAAAAACACAAGAGTTAAGAGAGCTACATGGTAGGAAATAAGCCAACAGTACCCTATTTTATGCTATATAAATGGCTTATAATTGCATCTAAAGGATAATAGACAGCATGCTTTGTTACTGGAAAAATAAGTATGATCCATACTTACAACAGGGGTTGGCAAAAAGTTTTTGCAAAAAGCCAGATAATAAATATTCTAGCCTTTCAGGTCACACTGTATCACATATTCTTCTTTCTTTGTTTTGTTTTGTTGTTGTTTTTTACAGTCCTTTTAAAATCTGAGTATAAAAATAGCCCATAGGCTGGATTTGGCTTGGTGGCAGTAGTTTGCTAATGCCTGTTCTGGGAGAACAGTTAGCAAGCAGAACTGGTGATGAGAACTCAAGTCTACCAGGTACTTATGTGGTCAAAGTTTATAGTGTATTGTATGCTATAACAATGTTTATAGTATGTACTATGCTACCATTTGCCTAAACACTAGGGAAAATATATGTATGTATGTGTATATGAAAGCAAGCGGAGCACAATGGTTAAGAACATGGACTCTGAAGTCAACCAGCTTGGGTTTGAATCTTGGCTCTACCACTTCATAACTATGTGATTTCCTTGTACCTCAATCTCCTCATCTGTAAAATGGGGATAATAATATTATCTACCTGTTGGACTTTTCTGAGTATTAAATTACGTAGTTCATGTTTGTAAAAGTTTTAGAACAGTGCCTGACATGTAGTATTATTTGAGCATTTATTAAATAAATAAATATGCAGAGAATATACCTGGGAGGTTACAAAAGAAATTGCTTCTGGCTAAAAGATAAGAATGGAGAAGCTTACTTTTACACATTTTTAGTATTGTATCAAATGCTTAAATAATAGATATTTTTTAATTAAATATTTCTAAGTACAAGTGATTTGTGTTTCCCAGCATCTCAAATTTTTTGGCCTCATTTCCTCCCCACCTATCTTTTGGCCCATATTTCTACTTTCCATGTTTTTCACTATTGCTTTTTATTCATTTTAGTATCCCTTTCCTTCCTATCACCTCAGTCAGTTCATTAGTCTCAAACTTTCTACATTCATTTGTGACTTCACTACCTTCTTTCTGCTTCTGACTCTGTATTTCAGTTTTTACCAAAACACCAGTATCACAAACTCAAAGTTTCAAATCTAAATATCCCATGAACACAAACTCAACATGTTAAAGTGAGTGTGTCATCCCCTCCCATCTGGGAAAATGAGTATGATCCATCCAGCCTCCTATGTTTTATCTTCTGAGGTAGAAACTGGATTTTTTACTTTTAACTCTTACTTCTATTTCATCCCCTGTGTCCACTAAATCCACCAATTTATTTTTTAACATGTCTCTTCCTCTCCATTCGTCATTGCAGGCATATTGTTGTAGGCCAGTGTGAATAACATGCATATGTATCAACTGGAAAGCTTGTTAAAATGCAAACACAAAGTCAGTAGGTGTGGTAGCCAGCCTATAAGATGGCCCATAATGATCCCCATCTCCCAATATTCGCTTTCTGTGTAGTTTCCTCCTATATTTTATATGGTTTTGTCTGAATGACCATGAAAATAGGATAGAATTAAAGGTATGTCATGTCTCAGATTAGATTATAGAAGACAATGTGACTTTTGTCTTGATTGCTCTCTCTTTCTTCTCTTTTCTTTATTATTTTTTCTATTTTCTCTCTATCACTCACTTTAGAGGAAACTAGTTATTGTGTTGAGAAGTCACTCAGACAGCATATGGAGAGGCCAACATAGTAACAAACTGAGATGTCCAGCCAACAGCTAGTGAAAATGTAAGCTTCCTTCCAATAGGCACAGGAGTGAGCTTGGAAGCAGATCCCTCCACCCCATTGAAGCCTTCAGATGATTAAAACTCCAGCTAAAATCTTTACCACAGCCTCATGAGAGACCCACAGCAAGAACCATCTAGATGAGCCACTCCTAGAAAACTTCTACATGTCTAACAAGTTCCCAGAGGACACTAATGTTGATGCTACTGACTTTGCTCAAGTAGCAGGCCCTATATCACTGCAACAGCCTCTAACCTAATCCTTACCATGACTATCTCTCTTATCAAATCCCATTACATCCCTGTTTTCCAAAATATCATGGTTCCCTATTACCTACCATGTAAAGTCAAAGTCCTCAATACGTTATCAAAAAGACAAGATATAAGAGTTGGTGAGCATATGGAGAAAAGGAAACCCTTAAACACTGTTGGTGGGAATGTAAAATTGTACAGCCACTATGGAAAACAGTATGGAGGTTCCTCAAAATTTTAAAAATATTACTACCATATGATCTAGCAATCATACTCCTGGTATATATCCAAAGGAATTGAAATCAATATCTTGAATAGATATATGCAACCCTGTGTTTATAATAGCATTATTTACAATAGCCAAGATATGGGGGGAAATGTCTTTCATCAGATAAAGAAAATGTAATACTGTTGCCAGGGGAAATAGGGTTCTTCCATGGAGTCATGAGAAAAGCATTTGGGGGACCCACGCATAAGAAAATGAGGTATAGTGATAATATTTTTGGAGAAAAAAAATGAAAGGATTTCCCCCAGGTTCCTAGTGTTTCATCCATGGCAAGATGGCTCAGTTCTATATCGATATAGAATAAGTCCAATCTCTTTTGCCTAAGGCTCACATTTGTCCTCACCAAACCTAGGAGAAGGGCCAGAATCCAGAGATACAGAACTTCTCTGTGTCTCATTTTCCCATCTGCACATCTACTGCCAAGGCTGCACTTGGCCTTTGACTGGCAAAGAACTTGGGCCTGCTATTGGGCCCGAATGGCTGCTACAGAGAGGGAGCACACATACAAACAAATGGGCAAACGGATGAATGAAAGCATCCTACCCATAAAGAACTGTGTTAAGCTTTGATTATATTACCTAAGGCTTGGGAGCAGGCTTTCTTTCAAACTAACTAATCTCTTTCCTAATCCTTCATGGGCTTGTGCTGAGTCATCTCTTATCAAATCTGGTCTTTTTCCCAGGTTTTCTAAGCTAGGCTTTGTCTCCTTATGTTATTTTGGCTCCTACTAGGCATGCCTCAAAGTTTTACCTCGTCATTTGGTTTCTACTATACATGTGTCCAGTAAAGAAATTTCTTTTGGAGAGAAACCAAGATGGTGGTATAGGTGAACACCTAAAATGCTGCCTCGCACAACAATTTCAAAACTACAACTAAAAGACAGAACATACACCATCCAGAACCACAGGAAAGCTGGCTGAGTGAAAATTCTACTACTAGAAGTAAAGAGAGAGACTCACAAAGACTCGGAGGAGCTGTAAAAAGCTGAAGTATGGAGACACACTTGTGGAGAGGACGGGCAGAGGAGGGTCTGGCTGGCTTCCTCTAGTGGGAGGGAGACGGAAAATCCCAACTTCACTGAACTCCAGCTCTAGGCGACTCACATAGATGAAGTCGGGACTGTTATGAAAAGGAAGGAGTGCATGGAAACTTAGGGGAGCCACAAAAGACAGAAGTCTGGGGGCTCGCTAAAGTGCGCATGAAAGTGCACACACAGAGCGCTGACTACTGATTGTGCCTGGCTTCCTTTAGCAGTAGGAAAACAGAACCTCACAACAGCACTGAAATCCAGGTCCAACTGCACTGATCCCAAGTTTTGGGGGAGAACCTGGGGACCCAGACTCATACGGGTCCCTTAAGCATATGGAAACTCAGGGGAACCAAAAGGCAGAGTTACGGAAGCTCACGTGCATGCGTGCCCAAGGCAGAGGTCTGGAGGCAAGCCCGCATGTGCAGACACAGCTGATCCTCACAACCAATTGGCTTGGAGGTCAATCCTCCCCAGTGATACCAACAACAATCAAGAATTAACTACAACAAGACTGTACACACACTTCAAAAAGGGGTGCACCAAGAGTGTCCACCTCAGGTAACTAGGGAGGCAGAGCTACTGGTCCACATAGGACAGCTAGCACACAAAGCTACTCTACCAACTCAGAGAAGAAGCGAAATATGTGGAGACTAAAGAACAGAATACAAACAAACAAAAATGAAAGAAAATAAATGACTAGATATAGGGTTCAAAACTACAGTTATAAGGTTTTTCAAGAATTTCCTAGAAAAAAAAATGGGTAAATTTAGCGAGACCCAAGAGGAGATGAAAAAGGACCAACTAGAAATTAAACATACACTGACTAAAATAAAAAAATATTATACAGAGACCTAAGAGCAGACTAGAGGAACACGAGAATCAAGTCAAAGATTTGAAATGCAAAGAAGGAAAAAACACTCAACTGGAAAAGAAAAAAGAAAAAAGAATCCAAAAATGTGAAGATAGTATAAGGAGCTTCTGGGACAACTTCAAGCATACCAACATCAGAATTATGGTGGTGCCATAAGAAGAGAGAGAGAGCAAGATACTGAAAACCTATTTGAAGAAATAATGACTGAAAACGTCCCCACCTGGTGATAGAAATAGACTTACAAGTTCAGGAAGCACACAGACCCCAAACGAAAGGAATCCCAAGAGGACCACACCAAGACACATCATAATTAAAATACCAAGAGCAAAAGACAAAGAGAGAATATCAAAAGAAGCAAGAGAAAAACAGTTAATTATCTACAGGGGAGCACTCATTCAACTGTCAACTGATTTCTCAACAGAAACTATGCAGGCCAGATGGGAGTGGCAAGAAATATTCAACGTGATGAATAGCAAGAACCTACAACCAAGATTACGCTACCCAGCAAAGCTATCATTCAGAATTGATGGCCAGATATAGAGCTTCACAGATAAAAAAAAAATCTAAAGGAGTTCATCAACACCAAAAGGTATTCTTTAAGAAGAGGAAGAAGAAAATAGTAAAGGTAAAAATTATGAACAACAAATACATATCTATCAACAAGTGAATCTAAAAATCAAGTGAATTGAAACTCTGATGAACAGAATAAACTGGTGTATATAATAAAATTAGAAGCATAGAAAGGGAGTGGACTGATAATTCTCAGAGGGAAAGAGGTGAGGGGGGTGCAGGGAGAGACTGGACAAAAATCATACACCTATGGATGAGAACAATGGGGAGAGGTAAGGGCAGAGGGTGGGGTGGGAACCAGGTAGAGGGTAAATATGGGGGGGGAGAGGAACAATTGTAATAATCTGAACAATAAAGATTTATTAATTTTTTTTAAATTCCTTTTACTGGTTCTCCCTTCCCCCAGTAATCTATGGGAAGGGGCCAGTTGTACCCCAGGGAGATTGGAAAACCGATTCTTCTTGCCTACTCTGGGATTAAGTCACTTCAGTGGACAATGCAGCGGTCCCCCAGGGAGCCTGAGAATGCTGCAACTTCCTAGTGAATCAGGCTTAATGTCCAATTCAGCTTCCTAGTTTATTACACTTAATGTTTGATTCCATTTGCTTCCTTTATTGAAAACTAGCTAGCTTCCTACACTAACAATATGTATACACATACATTTGCACAAACAGAACATTTTTCATGTATAAAAAGAAGGAAATTCTGCCATTTGTAACAACATGAATGAATATAGAGGGCATCATTCTAAATGAAATAAGCCAGACAGAGAAAGGCAAACACTATATAGTATCACATATATGGGATATTTTTTCTTAAAAAAAAAAAAAAAGCTGATTTAATAGATTCAGACAACCCTCTCACAATCCAGGGACCACTGGCTCCTAACTGCTCACCTCTCTGCCTGCCTGATTGTGCTGAACCACTTCTGCCTGCTGGCCTGATCACCCCCTAACCACTCCCCTTCCACCCTTCCAGCCTGATTGATGCCTAACTGCTCCCCTGCCAGCCCAGTTGCCCCTAGCTGCTTTCCTCTGCTGGTCTGGTCATCCCTAACTGCCATCTGTTGCAGCCCTAGTCCCCCCCCAACTGCCCTCCCCTGCTGGCCTGATTGCCCACAATAGCCATCCCCTGAAGGCCTGGTCACCCCCAACTGCTCTCCCCTGCTGGTCCAGGTGCCCCCAACTTCCCTCCTCTGCAGGCCTGGTCACCCCCAACTGCTCTCCCTCCCCTGCAGGTCTGGTCAGCCCTAACTGCCCTCCCCTTCTGGCCTGATTGCCCACAACTGCCTTCCCCTGTCAGCAATCTTATGGCAGCCATCTTGTGACCACATGGGGGTGGCCATCTTGTGCAAGGGCATGATGGTCAATTTGCATATTACCTCTTTATTATATAGGATTATAAATAATATCAATGTCCAAGCTAGATTTTATGCAACTTGAGGTCAGGAATAGTATCTCCTAAGTCTTAATAGATTCAGGGCACCTGGCATAGGGTTAGATACACAAAAAGTAAGTAGGTGTAAAATGACTGAATCTACCTGTCACATTCAATGTAGTTACATGACTACAAGCACTGCCAACATTTACTCCTGGGTTTTATAGCAACAGAGCAAATCCCCACAAAATCCACCGCCTCTTTCCTACCTCCTTTCCTCTACACCAAATTACTGTCTCATTTATTCGTTCCACATCACTGGCAGGTAAAAAGGTAACATATTGAGAGAACAACTTTTATTATGTGCAGCAGTGAAAGGGGAAATAATGTCACAGTAAATCCAAAAGCCATTTCATCTTGGATTTGAAATTTCTTCTATGATCAGGAAGGCAGATGTGCTGTGAACTCATTAGGGGTTCCCTGAACAGTGTTAAAATCATCCAGAAGAACACAATGAAAAGGGAGCCAGGGAAGATAGACCTGAGAACACAATAGCTAATCAAGGAAGACTATCTGAAAAATAGAAATACTCCACAGATAATCCACAACTGAGGTAATGAAAAAAAAAAGTAATACAGAGGTGGTGAAAGTAATACAGAGGTGGTGACAGAGGAAGGGAAAGGGAGAGGAAAAGAAAGGGAGAATAAGAGAGAGAACCCTGATGTCTTGCATATTGCAAACACCAGATCATAAAGACCAATTTACAAAAAGATAACATTCACCAATTTTAAAATATTTTTAATTAATTTTAGAGATAGAAAGATAAAAGGAGAGAGAGATAGAAACATCAATGAAAGAGAAACATCAATCAGCTGCCTCTTGCACTCCCCCTACTGGGGATAGATTCCACAATCCAAGTATGTGCCCTGACCAGGAATTGAACCAGTAACCCCTTGGTGCATAGGACAAAGCTCAACCAACTAACCCAAACCAGCCACGGCAAATATCCATATATATATATTTAGTGTTTACTGTCAGCTATTACAGTAACCTCTTCACATAAATCATGTTAATCCATATAGCAATCCTGTGAGATAGCTGTTGTTATCTTTCCCATTTCCCTATTGAGGATGCTGAGGCTCAGAATAGCTAAGTGATTTCCACAAGACTGCATGGCTGAGTTGTTTGAGCTGTGTATTAACCCAGTACTATCTGGAAGCAAAACCCATATTCTAAATCTCTACGTTCTAAATCTAGCCCTTATCCTAATTTTAGTAGACCTTGAGTGAAAAGATCTATATGTGGAAATTTGGAAAACAGGAAAAAGTTACTATTCAGTGTTCATCCATAGTCAGACACCTGGTAACCTCCTGCCCCATGACTTTCTTGTGGCTACCCAGGGCACCCCATTAGGCTGGGAAGAAATCCCACCTTTATTTTTTCAATAAAATATACACTTTCTATATTTAGACCCTTAATTCCACAATCTGAAGGGTGGCAATGAATGTAATTAAATAATCAAATCCTGTTACCAGGTAACTAATGGATTACCCCACACCCAGGTAATATAAAACATTAGCTCTATTAAAACAGAAAATTCCTAAAGAGAAAATCTATTGACAGGAATTTGGGCACCTTGGCAGGCCTATGGGAAAAAAGTTTGGAGCCAAAAGACCTTTTCATGCCCAGGCCATTATGTCTATTCTTCCTTCTGGGTTTGATGTGTGCCTTAAACATATCATTCCTTGTACTTTTCTTATTTAACAACTAGCAGTAGAACAAAATAGAATTCTCTTAAAAATTATAATGCAGTTTCCAATTCTCAAAAGAAACATCTCTCCATTCACCTATTTATCCCTGCCAAGTATTTGTGGTTTGAAGCTGCAATTTTCATTATATGAAAATTTTCAGGCAATTACTAGGTCTAGTAACCCCCAAGATATAAGCATTTTTCTGATAGTCTAAAGCGAAAAGTGGTTTTGGGTAAATGTGTGCATATACCTTAAGGAGCAAGTCTGCTTTAAAAGACAGGAGAGATGTAGGCAGGTGGGGGAAGGAGTAATGGGAATTATATCTGGCCACTTACTTGTCTTATTTGACATTGGGAGCTCCAAAAAGTATTAATGAGCAGCCCTCCATGTCCCAGGGGGAAGATTTTGAATTTACAGGTTTAAACCATCAGTCATCCTCATTTTGTCACAATGTCAAACCAAAATTTGTCATAGTTTGTTAACGGAGAACATCAAAAATTAATGCTCATTAGAGTGCTCATTAATATGCACAGTGCTTGCCAGTTCGACTTAATTAAGTGAAGCACCACTTCAGGATAGTATTATGGCCCAGGAGAGAGTTGAGGCTGTTCAGGTCTGAAGGGTGTTCCTCTGGGACAGCATTAGCAGCTTTGCAGAGTGGGGCACCTGCCAGACTCTTCCTGAAGCTCTTCCTGTAAGAAAACAAGAAGCTCTTGGAGACCAAGTGTCTCTGGCCCCTGCTGCACTGTCTGATTCCACACTCCAGTTTTTTTGTTCTTCAGTGTTATTTGGGAAAATAAATTAAATTGGGGTTAATGATGCATTCTGATCTTGGCCAAGGAAAAGACCCCTTAAGAGAAAAGAAAGCTCAGAACTTAAGCTCAAGACAAAAAATGGTGGGTGGAGTGGGGATGGGAGTGGATAAGTGAAGTGACAAAAAAAAAAAAGGACAGCAAATTAAAATTTGAAGTAGGGAACAAGGGAGAAACAGAAGTAAGACAGAGATCCAGATACTACCATAATCCAAAGCAAAGGACACAAAAGTGGGGCATTACTATTTGTGTAAAGATTTACATATTTTTATTTTAAAATATTTTTTATTGATTGCAGAGAGGAAGGGAGAAGTAGAGAGAGATAGAAACAGCATTGATGAGAGAGGATCATTGTTCAGCTGCCTCCTACATGCCCACTACTGGAGATCAAGCCTGCAACCGGGCATGTGCCCTTGCCCAGAATTGAACCCAGGACCCTTCAGTTCACAGGCGGAAGCTCTATCCACTGAGCAAACCGGCTAGAACTGTGTAAAGACTTATTAAATATTTGTCAATTTTAGGTTTTTGAAGCTGTTCTTGAAATGTTCAGGGGCATTTCAAAATCAATTCCAGTGGGCTAGTATAGATTAAAAACAATACTTGAGCTCTGGAACTTGTAGCCAGTGCTATTTTACAGGATCTTGAACTTGAAACAAAGGAACGGAGCAATGGAGAAAATGAAAGAAAATGAAAGTGAGACAGAGGAATCTGAATCCCAGCTCTACTACTTTAGTGTAAATGAATGACCTTGGAGAAGCCACTTAATCTTGCTAAGCCTCAGTTTCTTAGTCTCTAAACCATGAGAGTGAACTGTATGAAATTACTATTTCAGTTTTGTAGGTCCAAATGTTCACATTTGGCAATTTCATACAGTTCAACCCAATAAAAAAGATTAAAATGAATATATTTTAATATAATTTTTAAACTGTAAAATGCCAAAGAACATTTATAATCAGTCATAACCATTGTTATTTATTTTTTATTTATAATTTATTTTATTATTTATTATTATTATTTTTTTAATTTATTTCATTTTTATTTTTTCCCTATTGCCCTCCCCACCCCCCACTCCATGCCCTCACCTGTCCTCCCTCCCGCCCCCCCATTGCCCTGTATCCACTGGCTATGCCAACAAACATACATACAAGTCCTTCAGCTAATTTAAAAAAAAATGTGTGTGTACATTATATTATGCTCCACTAATAAAAGCAGATGAATCAGATTAAGCCTCTTCCCCAAACTTTGCCAAAGGCCTTCCTGACTCAAGATTCAAGGTTAGGATAGCTATTGCCCAGGTCTATCACTATAAGCCAATATCATTGACACTATTTAAGATGATTTTAAATTCTCCTGCCTTGTTTTATTAATGAATTTCACCCCAGTAAATGCATTAAAGTAGAAAAAAATATAAAATGATAAAACCAAAAAGTTACTCTTAAAATTAATTAAAATTAAAAAAATAAAATATCCTGTCATGCATATTTACTTAGATATTTAACAGAAAGTGATCAGTCATTTCCAACTAGCTCCATAAGTGCATATAAACACACATACAAACACACATACCTTGCCATCTTCTTATCTCTCTCCAAACTGACCCAAAGCCTTATCGGAAAAATACAGTACAAAGTGGCATCACTCCAGATTATTAACAACAGCAAATCAAAGTACTACCTTAGAGAGAAGGCATTTGTGAAAGCCAACAAGTAAAGAATTTTAGTAGAGATTATGTAGGTTCTAGAAATCAGAGCAGGTAATGAGTCTGGGTCCAGGAGGCTAAGTAAGCTAGAGTCAGAGCAAAGGGAACAGACAAGCTGTAGGTCAGAAGTCTGATAAACAATTTCCTGTGTTTTTCAAGTATCACTGGTTGGGAGCTGACAATCAAAATCATGAAGGGTTTTGTGGCATTACAATAATCTGTATGTGCATGATTTTGGCTTTTCTGAGCAAAAGTCAGTGTCCATAAGATGTATAGTACTTCTATATTCTGGTCTGTGATTGAACCAATTCAACTTGGTCAAGATCACTTTTTGCATTCTGATACAGTGTATCTTGGGAATTGGTTATTCTGCAACAAACATAACTGAGAAGGGATATGAGTTTAATTACCTTGTCACCAAGTGTGGGATTCAGAAAGAGGTTTTCTCCTATGGAATGATTTTTTTATTCAGTTCTCCACTGTACCATCATGCACAAAATAGTCACTGGAAAATCCCTTTAAGTTCTTGTTCCAAGATCATCCTTCTTAAATACCATTCCAAACAGTTTTACAAAATTGACTACAGTCTTACAAAGTCTGAAAATGATCTTCCCTCTGCCAATTCTGGCCTTTCCTGGAACGTAACCAACACTTGCTTATTTGGATTGTATACTTCCAAGATCCCTTGGTAAAGCCATCCCATCAGTTACTGCTACTTAAAATGCCTCCTTCTTTAGTCTATGAGAGTGCAAATATGGATGCATTCTAGGTTATGCTGTGGCAATCTTGATAAGTCTGTTGCTATAGCTGTCTTAAATTTAGTTTTTAAATCAATCACTATAGATTTTGGAACTTTTCTATACCACCCCCTGAGACACCATCTGGAATAACTTCTAGATGGGTTGGAGTAGTGCCTAATACTTCATTTGTTTTTAAAAAGTGTTTTGTTTTGCCCTAGCCAATTTGGCTCAGTTGATAAAGTGTTGGCTTGCCAACTGAAGGGCCCTAGGTTCAATTCTGACCAAGGGCATATACCTGGGTTGCGGGCTCCATCCTCAGTGGGGGGCATGCAGAAGGCAGCCGATCAATGATTCTCTCTCATCATTGATGTTCCCATCTCTCTCTCCCTCTTCCTTCTTCTCTGAACTCAATAAAGATATATAAAAAAATAAAAATATAAAAAGTGTTTTGTTTTGTTTTGTTTTTCAGCAAAGTGACAATGTAGACCTTGCATATTCTCTTATGATAAGAGTGCATCTGTATATATTTTTTATGTGGAGGTGATGTTACAAATAAAATATGTTGATGTCTGAGTGCTAAACCCAAAATATAGCCTAAGCTGTACGGTTGATGTGGAAGGTCATTGTCACTTACTATGTTGTAAGTAGCTATTCAACAAATCCCTTACAATCACTAGTTTATACCTAGTAATGCATTAGAATTCTTTTAGTTTAACCACTTGTGAGTGGCGATAAGGTCGGAAAAAAGAGTTGATCAAGAACTTTCACAAAGGCAAGTGAGTGGTTCCTATCTGCCACTTAGTTAAGCACATCTCCATCCCAGAAAACTTCCTCACTATTAGTTATTGTATTATTCTCCTCCTCCAGTATTGAGCTCTGAACCTTTATCTCAGAGTCTGATTCTATTCATATTACATGCCACTTACTAGCTATGTGGCTCAGGACTGATTAACTCCTGCATATATCACTTGATTATCTATAAATGGGCATAAAATAATATCTACATCCTAGGACTCTTTTAATGGCTAAATGAGTTAAGTTGTAGAAAATTTTTAGGACAGCATGTGTTTGTTTTAAATTTATTTACAAAATTAAATTTATTAGGATGATATTAGTTAACAAAAGTATATAAAGAGACAATCAGAGAGAAAGATGGTGGCTGGCAGGACGGAGGTGAGGGAGAGGAAGTGAGTGAGGGGACGAAAGGAGGGTGTGTGGGTGTGAGTGATGGGTGTGTGATTGAGTGAGGGACAGTTGAATCTCGTAGGAACAGCAGGGGCTGGCAGTCCAGACTTTCTTAGACAAGGAGAGACTGCCACTGCGGCTGTTACTCCCTGGACTGTGGGACTCAGGCATAGAGCCCATGCCATCGTGAAGGGGAAAATGGCCTTTCTTTGGGGACTCATCAACATAGCCAGACAGACAGGCCTTGGAGTTGCCCTGGGACACAACAGCCGCTCCAGCCAGAGTCCTGCTGCCACAGCTGCAGACCCACAGACCCTGGGACCTCCACCTCCAAAGAGGTGAGTGAAAACTCCCACTCCCTGGCAACATAGGTACAGCTGTGGTGCACATTGGTGACCAGCTTGCTGAACACCCTGGTTGCCACGTTTTCACGTGCCTCAGTGGTCCAGTGTACGGCGTGCCCTCAGCACCAGTTTGCGGAACACCCTAGTCGCTGTGTCTGCAGTGCGACCTGGTTGCCCCATCTGCAGCTTGCTCTCCCCGCTGGTTTATGGAGGACCCTGGTCACCACATTTGCTGCATGCCCTCATGACCGCGTTTGCAGTGCACACATGTGGCCAGTTTAAAGAATGCCCTAGTCAGCAGCGCATTTATAGCTATCTCATGTCTGGCATTTACAGCCATCCCATGTCTGGTATTTACAGCGTGCCCTAGTCAGCAAGTTTACAGTCCGCATACATCAGTATGTTTACAGTCCACTTTCAGCAGCATGCTCCTGGCGGTCCACTCCCTAGGAAGTGTTGGGAGCCAGTGGAAGCCCTTGTGGGTGTCATTTTTAACTCTGGTTACCATAGTAATGACTCTCCAGGGTAGGCCCCATGAAACACATCACCCTGACAGACAGGTCCTTGGTGCAACTGTGTCCCCCGCTGGGCACGTGTGATCTCAATTAAGGGTGCAAAACAGCAAAAATAGGGACACTCCCCTCCATGGCTGCCGACTTCTAGACGCCACAGTTGTGCTGCTCAAGCTCACAGGTCCACATCAAGAGAACACAAATAGCTCAAGTAGGGAACTACAATAGATTAAGAAGCACAGAAGAACCGAGAGAATACAGCAGTAACACCATCCTCCTTCCCCCACCCCCCAAAAAAAAACTGGGTAGAAAAGCAATTGGATCTACAATTATAGGAAAACATGGGAAGACAAAAAAGCAATCCCACAGGAAAGATAAAGAGGAATCACCTGAAAGGGAGTTAAATGGAATTGAAGCCAGCAGCCTATCAGAGAAAGAATTCAGAGTAATGGTTTTAAGGATGTTTAAATGTATGGAAGAGAAATACACACAATTCAATGACAAATACACACAATTCAATGAGAACTATAAGGAGCTGAATGAGAATGTCACCAACATGAAAATAAACCAAGAGGAGATGAAGAATAACATAGCTGCAATTAGGAAAACAATGGAAGGCCTAAACAGTAGACCAGAAGAGGCTGAGAACCGCATCAGTGAATTAGAAGACAAGGTAGGAAAAAACACACAAACACAGCAACAACTGGGAAAAAGACTTAAAAAACAAGAAGAGAGCCAAAGGGAGTTTTGGGACAACACAAAATGAAACAACAATCACTTAATATGGATACCAGAAGGAGAGGAAGAGAAGCAATGAATAGAAAACACATTTGAAGGAATAAGGACAGAAAACTCCCCTGATATTGGCAAGAAAAATATGATGCAAATCCAAGAAGTACACAGAGTCCCAGCCAAGCTGAATCCCCAAAAAAGTGAAACCAAAACACATCATAATTAAATTGGCGAACACTAACAACAAAGTAAGAATTTTAAAGGCTGCCAGAGAGAGACAGAAAGTTACCTACAAGGGATCTCCTATTAGAACATCAACTGATTTCTCAACAGAAACATACTAGGCCAGAAGGGAATGGAATTAAATATATAAAGTGATGCAAAGCAAGGGTCTGAACCCAATAATACTATAGCCAAGAAGGCTATCATTCAAAATTGAAGGTGGAATCAGGAGCTTCACAGACAAAAAAGGGCTAAGAGAATTTATCACTACCAAGCCACCAATTCAAGAAATGTTAAAGGGACTGCTGTAAAAAGAAGAAAGAGAAAGGCAAGAAAAAAGACAAACATTAGGGAAAATATGACAACAAACATGAACGTGAAAATATCTTTAAACATAAATGGGTTAAATGGATCAATCAAAAACATAGGGTGGCTGAAAGGTTAAGAAAAAATGACCCATATATTTTCTGTCTACAAGAGACCCACCTCACAGCAAAGAATTCACACAGACGGAGAGTGAAGGGATGGAAAAACATTTTTCAGGCAAATAGAAAGGAGAAAAAGTGGGGGTGGTGACACTTATATCTAATAAAATAGACGTCAAAGTAAAGGCTATAACAAGAAATAAGGAAGGCCACTACATAATATTAAAAGGAAAAATTCATAAAGAAGGTATAACTCTGGAAAACATATATGCACCTAATAGGGGAGCACCTAAATACATAAAAAAAATTCTTGTAAGATATCAAGGTAGAGATCAACAACAATACAATCATAGGAGGGGATTTTACTACACTACTGACATTACTAGACAAATTCTCTACACAAAAAATTAGCAAAGAAACAGCAATTCCAAATAACTCACTAGATCAGATGGACCTAATTGACATCTTCAGAGCATATCACCCCAAAGCCAGGGAATATACGTTCTTCTCAAGTGCACAGGGGACATTTTTAAAAATACAGCATATATTGGGTCACAAGCAAAATCTCCACAAACTGAAAAAGATTGAAATCATATCTAGCATTATCTCGATCACAATGGCATAAAATTAGAAATAAACTACAATAAAAACTTTCCAAAAAATTAAAACATTTGGAAGCTGAATAGCATGTTACTAAACAATTACTGGGTTATCAATGAGATCAAAGAAGAAATTAAAAACATCCTGGAGACTAGTAACAATAAAAACACAACTCAAATGCTATGGGACACAATGAAAGCAGTGCTGAGAGGGAAGTTTATAGCTCTACAGGCATACCTCAAAAAAAGGTAAAAATGGTAATGAATCAGGTAACTCAACAACTCAAAGAATTAGAAAGAGAGCAACAAGAAAAGCCCACAGTGAGCAGAAGAAAGAAAAAAGTAAAGATCAGAGCAGAAATGAATGACAGAAACAAAGAAAAAATCCACAAAACCAAGAGCTGGTTCTTCAAAAGAATAAACAAGATTGATGAATCTCTAGGCAGGCTGACCCAGACGCAAAGAGAGAGAAACCAAATAAAATCAGAAATGAGACAAATGAAATAACTACAGATCCCACAGAAATACAAAGAATAGTTTAAAAAATATTATGAACAACTCTATTCTAACAAATTAAACAACCTAGAGTAAATGGACTCATTCCTAGAAAAACACAAACTTCCAAAACACACAGGAAAATTCTAAAAATCTCAATACACTAAACTATAACTATGGAACAAATTGAAGCAGTCATCAAAAAGCTTCCAGCAAACAAAAGCCCAGGGCCAGACGGCTTCACAGGGGAATTTTAACAAACATTCATAGAACTAAAACCCATCTTTCTCAGATTATTCCAGAAAATTCAAGAGGAAGGAACACTTCCAAACTTCTTCTATGAAGCCAGCATCACCCTAATACCAAAACCAGATAAAGATAACACAATGGAAGAGAATTATGGACCAATATCCCTCATGAACATAGATGCCAAAATCCTCAACAAAATTCTAGCAAATCAAATCCAGCATTACATCAGAAAGATCATACACCATGAACAAGTAGGATTTATCCCAGGGATGAAAGAATGGCACAATATATGCAAATCAATAAACGTGACACATCACATAAAGAAATTGAGGGATAAAAATCACATAGTCATATCAATTGATAGGAAAAGCATTTGACAAAATCCAACACCCTTTCTTTTTTTATGATAAATGCTTTTTATTATTACATAATATTTAGTAGTCATGCTCAACCAACAAGGTCAACAGAAACTTGTAAATATTCTGCTAAATAATTAACTATAATACTTTTCCCCCAATACAGTAACATTAGAATAATCCTTGTTTCTTTTAGTCATATAATTTTGCAAACTGGGGAATAAATAAAAATATAAACACCCAAGAACTCCTTTTCTTAAGCAGGTAAGATTAAAAGTGGTAAAATTATATTTGTCAATAAGCCAAAGATTCACCCGAATCTTAGTAACACCAAACTCAAAAGTAGATCTTGGTCAGAGGAGTATGGGAGAGGGTACACAGAAGTGATTACTTGTGGGTTCCTAGAGGTCTATTTGAGATGATTTTTTAAAACTGCTAAACTGTATTATTAACTCATAATGAAGAGAAACTAATCAAAATTTAAAACATTCTGGCCGGGACCGGTTTGGCTCAGTGGATGGAGCGTCGGCCTGCAGACTGGGGGTTCCCGGGTTCGGTTCCGGTCAGGGTCGTGTGCCTTGCTTGCGGGCACATCTCCACTGTGGGGCATGCAGGAGGCGGCTGATCGATGTCTCTCTCTCATTGATGTTTCTGACTCTCTGTCTCTCTCCCTTCCTCTCTGTGGAAGATCGATAGAATATATTTAAAAAATAATAATAAAATAAAATAAAACATTCTGATCAAAATGGGTCTGCACATGTCTTTCAAACCCTTGCTGGTCATAGTCAGGAGGGAACTGTTCGCTGCACATTGGGCACATCTTCCAGTAACTTTCAACATGTTCTTCAAATTTGCTCTGATCATAGTTGGGAGGGAACATTAATTCACAAAGGGGACACTTCTTGTGAACATCAAAGCTGGAATCAAAGCAGAAGCCTGTTCCGTGCCCATGCAAATGCTTACTTGGAGGATCAGGAGCTGTGGGCACATTCTCATCCTCTTTACTATCCTGAGGGTCTTCCAAACCATCAGGCCGACTAAGGTTCCAAGCAGGCTGGCTGCAGACCACATTATCTTCCAGTCCCCACAAGAGGGTACTCTCACAGGTGGCCTCTGGATTTCATCTGGGTAAAAAGCACCATCTGCTCCATCTCTTGTCTCCTGTGTTGCATAAGGATTACCATATTGCAAAATTGGTTGTGTATCTGGTACTACAGAAACAGGATCATTTTGCTCTGAGCATGTGTTGAGCCCCTGTGAGATCTGCTGAGGAATCTGGGAATTCTGACCTTCCATGTTCCCTTCTGCTTGATTTTCTAGAGTCTTTTTAAGTTCCTTCTCCCTGGAGAGGTTTGCTAAATGTGAAGCTAGACCATCTATTTCTTTGTCTTTCAAGGCCAACTGAAGTTTGTAATTGTCCTCTACTTCAGCTAGTTTTAGTTTTACATTTTCAGCAATTTTTACTTGTTCTTTCCATTTCAGCTCCATTTTTGCAAGTTGATCAGCATATTTACTGTATTTTGTTTTCTCATCCTGCAAGAGTTGTTTACATTTATTATACTTTTCTGTTTTGTCAGCAATTTCTTTGGTCATTTCACAGACTTGCCCTTTTGTTACAATGTCAAAATCTGTCTTGACTGCACCAACACCCTTTATTGATAAAAACTCTCAGCAAGGTGGGAATAGAAGGATCACATATTAAAATAATAAAAGCCATATATGACAAACCCACAGCCAACCTCATGCTCAATGGGAAAATACTAAAAGCATTTTCCCTAAAAACAGGAACAAGTCAGGGATTCCCACTCTAACCACTCCAATTCTACATAGTGATAGAAGTACTAGCCATTGCTATTAGACAAGAAAAAGAAATAAAAGGAATCCCAATAGGAAAAGAAGTAAAACTGTCCTTATTTGCAGATCACATGATACTGTATATAGAAAAACCTAAAAACTCCATCAAAAAATTATTAGATGTGATAAATGAATTCAGCAATGTAGCAGGATACAAAATTAATACAAAGAAATCTATGGCATTTCTATATACCAATAATGAACTTACAGAAAGAGAGACTAGAAAAGCAATCCCATTTACCATTGCACCAAAAAAATTAAGATACCTAGGAATAAACTTAACTAAGGAGGTAAAAGACCTATATATAGAAAACTACATTACACTGTAAAAAGGGATAGAGGAAGACATAAAGAGATGGAAGAACATACCATGTTCATGGATTGGGAGAATCAATATCATCAAAATGTCAATTCTACCCAAAGCAATCTATAAATTCAATACAATCCACATTAAAATACCAAAGGCATACTTCTCAGGCACAGAACGAACTTTCTAAAAATTCATCTGGAATAAAAAAAAAGATCCTGAATAACTGCAGAAAACCTTAGAAAGAAGAGCAAAGTAGGCAGGATATCAATACCAGATTTCAAGCTGTATTAGAAAACCACTATTCTCAAAACTGCCCGGTACTGGCACAAGAACAGACACGTAGATCAATGGAGTAGGATAGAGAAGCCAGAAATCGACCCAAACCACTATGACCAATTAATATTTGACAGAGGAGGCATGAACATACAATGGAGTCAAGACATTCTCTTCAACAAATGGTGTTGGGAAAATTGGACAGATACATGCAAAAAAAAATGAAATTAAACCACCAACTTAAACCATACACAAAAATAAACTCAAAAAGCATAAAGGACTTAAACATAAGGGGGGAAACCATAAAAATATTAGAGGAATCCACAGGCAGCAAAACCTCTCACATATGCCAAAAGAACATCTTCATTGATACAGCTCCTCGGGCAATGGAAACTAAAGAAAAAATAATAAACAAATGGGACTACTTCACAATAAAAAACTTTTGCACAGCAAAGGAAAACATCAATAAAACAACAAGAAAGCATACTGCATGGGAGAACATATTTGCCAATGATATAGATAAGTATTTAATCTCCAACATTTACAGAGAACTCATACGATTCACAAAAATAAGTTAAACAGCTCAATAAAAAAAATGGGCAACTGATCTAAATAGGTATTTTTTGAAAGAATACAGAAGGAAGGCCAAGAGACGTATAAAAACCTGCTCAAAGTCACTGATCATCGGAGAGATGCAAATCAAAACAACAATGCAGTACCCTCTCACACCTATCAGAATGACTATCATGAACAAATCAACAAACAACAAGTGTTGGCAAGGATGCAGAGAAAAAGGATCCCTCATGCACTGCTGGTGGGAATGCAGACTGGTGCAGCCACTGTGGAGAACAGTATGGAGTTTCCTCAAAATACTAAAAATGGAACTCCCATTTAACCCAGTGATCCCACTTCTAGGAATATATCCCAAGAAATTAGAAACACCAATCAGAAAGGATATAAGCATCCCTATGTTCATAGCAGCACAATTCACCAAAGCTAAGGTTTGGAAATAGCCTAAGTGCTCACCAGCAGATGAATGGATTAAAAAACAGTGGTACATCTACACAATGTAATACTATGCTGCCATAAAAAAGAAGGAGCTCCTACCATTTGCAACAACATGGATAGAGCTGGAAAGCATTATGATTAGTGAAATAGTCCTGGCAGAGAATGATAAATATCACATGATCTCAATCATCTATGGAATATAATGAATGGCATAGACTGATGATCAAGATCGGATCCAGAGAATGAGAAATGTTGATCAAAACATCAAACCTCCAGGAAGGTGGGGGTTTCGAGGAATAAGGGAGAGAGATCAACAGCGGGACTTTCATACATGCATATGAGGATAATCATTAGACACAGACAAATAACACTTCTTTATTTCAAAAAGAAAATGAAATATGAGAAAAAATGGCAGCAGAATAGACAGACATGTCCATAGCCTTGTGGTAGAGCAGACAGAAAGAATAGCTGAGGGTCAAACTGGGAGTGTTTGTTAGCGAGTTAAGGGACAGTTATTCTGCAGAAGAAGGTAGGGGACTGCTGGATGAGGCTCCCCTGACCAGGCAGCCCCACTGCCATGGGGTTTTTCTCCCAGAGCCACCAGCACGAACAAGGAGACCAGGCCATCTTGAAGGGGAAAGTGGATGTTTATGGCAGCCAGAAAAGCTACAGCTGCCTCACCCACCGAAGAACTGCAGGACCCAGAACACTGCTCCCTAATCGGTGCAAACACTCGGATACAGAGGAACTCCACACGCCACATGGAAAAGTTAGATTTTGCCTGGGATTAGGTGAGGTCTCTGGTCCCACAAAACAGAGACACATGTACACCGTGGGAACTGGACCAGGGGAAAGCTGCACCTAGAGCAATCCATGGATATTGGGCAGGGTGTGATCCCTGAATGTGGAAGGAGGCCCGCAGAGCTGTTAACAGAGGGGAGCTTTAGAAAGCAACCCATTTTGATCTGAGGAAGAAGGACAGCCTCGGAGTTATTAAAGTATCTCTGCTTCTTGAACAGGAGTGGGGATGGGGGAATGCACTCTTTTCTCTTTAGATCCTTGCTTCTCATTGCTAAGCCCAATACATAGGATCACACAATTGGGGACATCCTAAGAGACTGCAGAGGAAAGTTGTTTTTCTGGAACCTGAGATTACGGAATCATCTCTGGGGCAACCCACTCCCCCAAATAGGTATTGAGTGCCACAGAGAAAGCAGGATCTAAGCACGGGCTAGAGAGGACCTATAGTCTCAGAGGTCAATTCCAAAACACTGCCACCCAGGAGATGACTCACAAATTAACTCTTGCATAATCACAAAAGAATAAAGAGATTAAGACACAGAGCCTGCTTAAAAACAAGGATTGGCTTACAACACTGATCAGTGGAATTCGGGCAACTGCAATACTGTCCCGAATGGGAAACAGGCATACCAAACAGAACAATAGAGGAAGTGAATGACCTCCACTACTGCACATTCTATTCTTTTATTTTTAATTTTTCTTTATTTTTAATTTTTTCATCTTTTAATTAAAAACTTATTTTTCTTTTTTCCTCAATTGATTTTCACTTTTTAATTATTACATTGTTATTTTCAATGAGTATTATTAATACTACTATTTTACCTTTTTGAAATAAAGAAGTCTCATTTTGTTTTCTCTATATTTTACTTTGGGACTAGAGTTCTACATTCTATTTTCATCTTTCCTTTAGCATCATTTTACTCTACCTCAACTCTACCTCTATGCCAACACTCTCTTCCTACCATTTCCCATTTTTTTATCTTAATTCTCTTACACTTTTCCTACTTTAGATTTTCCCTATTCCTTCTTTTTACCTGGTTAAAATTTCACCCCACTTATATATCTAATTTCAATCACCTACTCCAAGTCCATACACACCTCTCTCTTCTCTGTCCTCACCATTCAAAAATTGTTTTTCTCTATGTCCTTTTGTTGTTGTTTGCTTGAACTTTGATTATATCGATTTTTATACTTTTTTGAGAGTTTTTTTTTTTTGCTTATTCAACTTGTTTTATTTTGTTTTTTTTTTATCGCTATTTTCCTCAACTCCCTTGATATTAGTTCTTTTTTTGTTTTGTTTTGTTTTGTTTTGTTTTTGGTAATTTGTATTAATCTCCAGGTACTTGGTAACAGGATTTCTTGGTATTAGTGGCTGTTCTATTGGAGTTTGCTCCTCATATACATAATGTGTTCCCTTTTTCTTTCTTATTCTCTATCTTTTCTCTTTTACTTTTTTTTTCTTCTTCTTCTTCTTTCCTCTTTTTTCTCCCTTCTCCTAATTTTTATTTTGGCACTTCTTTCTCTCTTTTTTTTGCTTTTTTCTCTCCTCTTCTTTCTCTAATTTCTCCTAATTAGTCTCTCACTGGTGGTCACTTTATTTGGGGTTATTAACATGGTGAGTACATTTCTGTTCAGTGCCTTGTGTGTTGTGCCTGGTCATGTTCTATTCTGTGCCTTTAAATCAATGCAGGAGAGAGAACTACATAACTAGACACCAGAGAAGAAAGACCATGGGCAGACAAAAAACAAGTGCACATATGAAAGAAAAGCAGGTATCACCAGAAAAGAAAATAGATGGAATGGAGGCAAGAAACCTGCCAGAGAAAGAGTTCAGAGAAATGATCATAAGGTGGCTAAAAAGAATGGAAACAAATTCGACAATATGAGTAAGAACCAACAGGAAATGAAGAAGAGCCAAGAGGAAATGGAGAATAATCAAGAAGAAATTAAAAATGACATCGCTGCTGTAAAGAACTCAATAGAAAGCATCAAAAGTAGACTAGAAGAAGCAGAAGACCACATCAGTGAGCTATAAGACAAGGCAGGAAAAAAATACATGAGTACAGTAGCTTCTAGACAAGAAAAATTAAAAAGCAAGAGGAGAGCCTAAGGAAACTATGGGATAACACAAAACCAAACAACATCCTCAGAATAAGGGCTGTAGAAAGAGTGGAAACTGAGCAAGGAATAGAAAATCTGTTTGAAGAAATAATGACAGAAAACTTTCCTGTTGTAGGGAAGAAAAAACCCACACAAATCCAAGAAGCTCACAGAGTCCCAAAAAAAAATGAACACCAAAAGACTGGCACCAAGGCACATTATAATTAAATTGGCAAACATCAACGACAAAGTAAGAATCTTAAAAGCGGCCAGAGACAGACAGAAAGTTACCTACAAAGGAACCCCCATCAGACTAGCAACTGATTTCTCAACAGAACTCATTGGTCCAAAGGGAATGGAATGAAATATACAAAGTAGTGTAAAGGAAGGGTCTGAATCCAAGAATACTGTACCCAACAAGGCTTTCAATCAAATTTGATGGTAAAATAAGGAGCTTCACAGACAAAAAAAGACTAAGAGAATTTATTACCACCAAACCAGCAATGCAAGAAATGTTAAAGGGTCTGTTGTAAAAAAAAAGAAAGAAAGAAATAGGAAACAAAGAAGGAAAATAGGGGTAAAGACTAAAAATGTCGAAAAATAAGTACCTATCAATACTAACCTAAATGTAAACGGTTTAAATGCTCCAATCAAAAGACACGGGGTAATGGATCAGATAAGAAAACATGACCCATATATTTGATGTCTACAAGAAACCCACCTCAGAAAAAAAGGTGCACACAGACTGAGGGTGAAGGGATGGAAGAGAGTTTTTCAGTCTAATAGAAATGAAAAAAAGCTGGAATTACAATACTTATATCTGACAAATTAAATCTCAAAGTGAAGGACATAACAAGAGATAAAGAAGGCCACTTCATAATACTAAAGGGAGCAATGCAACAAGAAGAAATAACTGGTAAACTTATATGCACCCAATACAGGAGCATCTAAATACATTAAAAAATACTCCTGGAGGATATCAAGGGAGAGATTGACAGCAATACAATCATAGTAGGAGACTTTAATACCCCATTATCACCACTGGACAAATCCTCTAAACAAAAATTCAGCAAAGAAACATCAATCCTAAATGACTCACTAGACCAAATGGAATTAACTGACATCTTCAGAACATTTCACGCTAAAGCCACAGAATACACATTCTTCCCAAGTGCACATGGGTCATTTCCAAAGATAGACCATATGTTGGGTCATACGTAAAGTCTCTACAAATTCAAGAAGATAGAAATCATATAAGCATTTTCTCAGATCACAATGGCATAAAACTGGAAATCAACTACAATAAAAACAATACAAAGAAATCAAACACATGGAAACTAAACAGCATGCTATTAAACAACAAATGGGTAACCAGAAAGATCAAGGAAGACAATAAATTACCATGATAACACGACAATACAAAATTTATGAGACACAGTCAAAACAGTCTTGAGAGGGAAGTTCATAGTTCTACAAACCTGCTGCAAAAAAACAAGGAACAATGGTGATAAATTACCTAACTCTACAACTCAAAAATCTAGAAAGAGAGCAACAATTTGAGCTCAGTGTAAGCAGAAGGAAGGAAATAGTAAAGATCAGAGTGGAGATAAATGACATAGAGACCAAAGAAACAATTCAAAAGATTAACAAAACCAAGCACTGGTTCTTTGAAACAAGATTGATAGGCCTCTAGCCAGGCTAACCAAGAAGCAAAGACAGAAGACCCAAATAAAAAATATTCAGAAATGAAAGAGGAAAAAAAACAACAGACCCCTCTGAAATACAAAGGATTGTTAAAAAATACTATGAACAACTCTATTCCAACAAACTGGATAACCTGCAAGAAATGGACATATTCTAGAAAAATACAACCTTCCAAAACTCAATCAGGAAGAATCTAAACATTTCAACAGGCCAATAACAATGGGAGAAATTGAAGCAGTCATCAAAAAGCTTCCAGCAAACAAAAGCCCAGGACCAGATGGCTACACAGGAGAGTTTTACAAAACATTCAAGGAGAATTAAAACCTATCCTCCTCAGTTTATTCCAAAATATACAAGAAGAAAACTTCCAAACGCCTTCTATGAAGCCAGCATTGCCCTAATACCAAAACCAGATAAAGACAACACAATGAAAGAGAATTACAGGCCATTATCCCTCATGAACATAGATGCCAAAATCCTCAACAAAATTCTAGCAAATCGGATCCAGCAGTGCATCAGAAAGATCATACACCATGACTAAGTAGGATTTATCCCAATAATGCAAGGATGGTACAATATATGCAAATCAATAAACATGATATATCACGTAAACAAATTGAGAGATAAAAATCACATAGTGATATCAATTGATGCAGAAAAAGCATTTGACAAAATACAACACCCTTTCTTGATAAAAACTCTCAGCAAGGTGTGAACAGAATGTTCATCATAAAAGCCATATATGACAAACCCAAAGCTAACATCATATTCAATGGGCAATAATTAAAACCATTTTCCCTAAGAACAGAAGCAAGACAGGGATGCCCACTCTCACCACTCCTGTTCAACATAGTACTGGAAGTATTAGCCATTGAAATTAGACAAGAATAATAAGTAAAAGGCATCCAAATTGGAAACAAAGAAGAAAAGCTGTCCTTTTTTGCAGATTATATGATACTGTACATAAAAAACCCAAAAAACTCCATCAAAAAACTAATAGACTTAATAAATGAATTTGGCAATATAGCAGGATACAAAACTAATGCCAAAAATCTATGGCATCTCTATATACTAATGGTGAACTTACAGAAAGAGAGACTAAAATAGCAATCCCATTTAACATGACACCAAAAAAATTAAGATACCTAGGAATAAACTTAACAAAGGAGGTAAAACAACTATACACAGAAAACTACAGGACACTGAAAAAAGAGAAAGAGGAAGATGTAAACAGATGGAAGAGCTACCATGCTCATGGATTGGGGGAATCAAAATGTCCATACTACCCAAAGCAATCTATATATTCAATGCACTACCCATTAAAATACCAATGCCATATTTCACAGACCAAGAAAGAACTCTCTAAAGATTAATCTGGATCAAACAAAGACCACGAATAGCCACAGCAATCCTGAGAAAGAAGAATAAAGTAGGTGGAATCTCAACACCAGATTTCAAGCTGTATTACAAAGCAACTGTTCTCAAAACAGCCTGGTACTGGCACAAGAAAATACACATAGTCCAATGGAATAGAATACAGAATCCAGATATTTACCCCAACCACTATGCTCAGTTAATATTTGACTAAGGAGGCATGAATACACAAGGGAGAGAAGACAGTCTCTTCAATAAATGGTGTTGGGAAAATTGAACAGATACATCAAAAAAAAATTAAACTAGACCACCAAATTACACCATACACAAAATAAACTCCAAATGGATATAGGATTTAAACATAAGATGGGAAACCATAAAAATACTAGAGTAATCCACAGGCAGCACAATCTCCGACATAAGCCAAAAGAACTTCCTCACTGATACTGCTCTAAGGGCAATGGAAGCTCAAGAGAAAATAAACAAATGGGACTACATCAAAATAAAAAGCTTTTGCATAGCAAAAGAAAACATCAACAAAAGGAAAGAAAGCCCACTGTATGGGAGAACATATTTGCAAATGTTATCACTGAAAGAGGTTTAATCTCCAACATCTACAGCCAACTAATACAACTTAATAAAAGGAAGATAAATGATCCAATAAAAAAATGGGCAATGGACCTAAATAGAACCTTTTCAAAAGACAACAGAAGGAAGGCCAAGAGACACAGGAAAACATGCTCAAAGTCACTAATTATCCTATATATGCAAATCAAAACGACAATGCGATACCATCTCACACTTGTCAGAATGACAATCATCAACAAATCAACAATTGAGAAGTGTTGGTGAGGATGTGGAGAAAAAAGGAATCCTCATGCACTGCCAGTGGGAATGAAGACTGGTGCAGCCACTGTGGAGAACAGTATGGAGTTTCCTCAAAAAACTAAAAATGGAATTACCATTTGACCCAGCAATCCCACTCTTAGAAATATATCCAAAAAATTAGAAACACCACTCAGAAAGGATTTATGCACCCCTATGTTCATAGCAGCACAATTTACAATAGCTACAATTCAGAAACAGCCTAGGTGCCCATCAGCAGATGAGTATATCAGAAAACTATGGTACATCTACACAATGGAATATTATGCTGCCATAAAAAAGAAGGAATTCTTACCATTTGCAGCAACCTGGATGGAACTGGAGAGCATTATGCTAAGAGAAATAAGCCAGTCATTGAAAGAAAAATACCACATGATCTCACTCATTTATGGATAATAAAGAACATTATAAACTGATGAACAAAAAATAGAAATAGAGGCAGTAAAGCATCAAACATACTGTCAAATTAAGTCAGGAATATTAGGGACAGGTGAGGTAGATACGAGATCAACCGAAGAACTAGTATGCTTGCATATAAGCATAACCAATGAACAAGACACTGGGGAGTTAGGGTATGCATGGGAGTGGGGGGAAGGTAATGGGAAGATAGGTATACATGTAATATATTAATAAAAATTTATTAAAATAGTTTGATATTTTAAAAATACAAATAGATTTTGCATATATAAGATTGTAATCTATGTGAAAAATATGTAAAAATTTCAGATATGTAAAAAAATTTGAGAAGATAAATCATACTAACAGAATAAATGTGAGTTCTTTATGAAAAAAAAAATTGACAGCCAATTTGAAATCCAATGGCCATGACCTAGAGCAAAGAATATCCTTACATGATATTATTCTACAATGTCATTAAATTTTGATATTCCACAACAGCATATTGTACAATTATCCCAAACAAAATTGCAAACTATTTCTTTGAAAGTTTAGCAGCAATTTAAAAAAGGACATGAAAGGATTTATTCCCTGGGAAGGCACTTGAGCATTCTATACTGGCCCCTCTTATCTTTTTTGCCAAAAGGGACCCTCTTCTCACAATACAATGGCCCTCAGCTGTAGCCTGAGCTTTCTATTCACACTGAGGTTGAAGCCTCCAGGTGGCTGGTATAAAGGATCTGTCTCTTGCCAAAAGGTGTGAGCTGGGCCCTCCCTGGAGAAGGAACCTGAATTCCCTGAGATAAGTGATCAGTGCCTGGGCCCCCCTCAGCAGGCCGGGTGATCCCAAGGCAGTTGCTGGGCGTGGAAGCCACGGAGGCATAGGCTACCATGGAGACAGAACTGAACCTCACAACACCCTGCTTGGCCCCAGAGGATGACTGGTTAGCCAGAGACGGGTAAGATTCCTCAGGGAAGGGACAATCTAAAACAGGCACAGTCTCAGAGGGGCCATCAGGAGAGAACTTGGGGGTCAACAGAGGTGGGGGCATAGACCCTCATCCCCCGCCCAACCTTGCAGAGGTCTGAACCCTCACCCCTTCTGAGAGACATCTCCTGCCTCCATGGCTACTTCACTTCCCATACTCAGCACATATCAGGATCCAGGTAACAGACAGAAACTTGCCAACAGCAGCTGCCCTAAATCTAAATCCAGCCTAGCACTAGGAATGCCCAGTGCCTACTCAAGAATGCAAATAAACCTTTCCACTAATATTAACAGGGTATTCTAAAGCTGTTGGTAGAGTATTAAATTTGACACTAAAAGAGTAATCAAGCTTTCAGATTAATTTAAATTGGCAAATTGAAATAACTGAATACCCAGGAAAATTAAAATACAGTATAATGAACAAAAAGTTGTTTCTAAAGTATTAACTAAAATTTCTATTGGTAGTTCATCTCATGGTAAAAATGCTTAACATGCAATTAACATAAAATAGGCATATTTGTGTGCAAAAAATAAAATTTAATGTTATCAAGATTGCATTAAAAATTTTACAAAATTCATTAATCAAAAAAGGGGGATAGTAGGATAATATTATGTAAGGAAAAATATCCAGTAAGTAAATTACATCTAGAAAATTTTTACTTTAGAAAATTAATTTTGATTTGTAAAACTAACAGCAAGACACCCATGAAAAACACATATGGTGTCAAAATAAGCCAAAGTAAAATCGGGTAGGCAAAAATAAAAAGGACCCCAAGTCAATTTTATAGAAAAGATTCCTTTGTTAACGTTTGGTCGAGAATATGTTTATATACTTTCAGAAAACAACTCCAAGCCCAAGTGGACTCCTGCAACAGAAAGGAACTGACAGGTCTGCTCTAACCATGAAGACAAGAGGAGAAACAGTCCAGAGATGGAAGAGGCTGAGGATGCCTTGCCATGGGACCAGTCACCAGCTGTGAGTCACTACAGGATGCCTAGGACCAAACCAGAGAGGGTCGGACCTGCATTGCCACCATTTGTCCACTATCCAGATACCATTGATGACATGTACACATAAGGAACTGTTTGTCATTGAAACTGGGACTCATAACTATTGGACATTGAAATTGGGACTCAAACATTTTTTGTTCTTATAGGTTTATTTCTAGTCTATAAAGGCAAGATGTTTTTAAAGGAAAGAATTAGGGGGGAAGTGGTGTGGAACAGATACAGAGGCAAAGAAGTAATGAACAGACTTTCATGCTACAGTGGGAAGGTAGGGGGAGCTGGGGGGCTTTTAAGAAATCAACTGATGCATGTATGTAAACATAGTCAATAGATACAGGACTATGCATGTATGTAAATATAGTCAATAGATACAGGACATGTGGGGGGGACAGGTTAGGGCATGTACTGGGGAGTGGGGAAGGCTGGGGGGGAGGTCAATAGGGAAAAAAAGGAGACATATGTACTACTATTTGTAATACTTTAAATAATAAAATATATATTTTAAAAGTATATAAGATTTTTTAAAATATATTTTATTGATTTTTTACAGAGAGGAAAGGAGAGGGATAGAAAGTCAGAAACATCAATGAGAGAGAGACATCGATCAGCTGCCTCCTGCACGCCCCACACTGGAGATGTGCCCGAAAGCAAGTACATGCCCCCGACCGGAATCGAACCTGGGACCTTTCAGTCCGCAGGCCGACGCTCTATCCACTGAACCAAACCGGTCTCGGCTATATAAGATTTTTTTATACTCTGATAACAACTAATAACCAAGAGACCAGAGATGTTTAAGACAAAACCTGGGAGCTGTGTAAGTGGTAGAAATGTGGAGGAAGACAAGTGACCAAATGTCCAGAAACTCAGAGGTGTAATATAGGATAAAGTACAATTCAACCAAAAAAGAAATACCACTTTGGGAAAGTTCTAATTTAATGGAGCACAATGTTTCCTCATCTCTCATCTCAGGAGATTGTTATGCTTCCAGCACAAGCAGAGATCAATTCTATAATTGCCAGACTGGGGCTTATAGGAAATAGTATTTGGGATACATGGCTGGTGAAGAAAGAGAGGGTTAAAGATACCATTTCTGATGAAGGGACAGAGGTTATTAGTGGGAAAGAGAGCTCTGTATGTAGCAAAAGGAAAGCACTTAGCATTATAAGAAGTACATAGAAAGCCTGCACGTGCACACGTGCCTCTGCCAATCAAGCTGTGAAGATTTGGAATCCTTTTGAAGAGCGGAATACGATATTATATTAGAATAATTTTCCATTCAGCTCAGATAAGAGATGAATTCTATATTGTACTGGGCACACATCTCTAATAGAGATAAGGCTACCTCCTTTGATAGGTGCATTGTATTGTGTCTTTCCAGCAGGCAATCTGGGCTTATTTTTCTTCCTTTCTAAGTCTGAGCTTCATTCTCAAGCAAACTGACAGTAGGGAATTTCAGTAATGACTTGACACCCTGCTATAGCCCTTTCCTGCTCGGGAAAATATTCCCTCTCTAAGCTTTTTTTTTTTAAGAAACATGTTAGTCTGAATTTACATTTGTTGGATTTCATTGGTTTTACACTCTTTGTTGCACTTCAAAATATAGCATTCTCCAAACTTGGGATTTTCTTCACTCATTAATGGAAATAATAAAAAGCCTGGTTTCTGATACCATTAATGGAAATAATAAAAAGCCTGGTTTCTGATACCATTCCCTTCCAGAGCTATATTAATAATTCATCTCCAGCTTGACAAAGTCCTTTCGGCAGCTGCTTTGTTCAAGGCTTTGCTCCTCACACTGGTGATAGGTCAATTGTGTTATGGTGAGATTGAACTGGCAGGTCTGAGAAGAGCATTTGTATTCCCCGCATGTAACCATGGGGGATTAACGGTGTGAGGGAAAATGCACCGAAGTCCATTTCTAAGGCTCCCTCTGGAGATTTAGCCTCTTGTTCCCTTGTTCTTTCCAAATCTGTTCTTTTTAGCATTAATTATGAAGACAAGGAGCTCAGCACCAAAGTGTAGGAGCTGAATCCCCAGTTACACACAGGAAAAGAAAAGTCTGTCAGTCAAGATATCTTTTCTTTCTCTCAGAGCAGAGAATATAACGGTCTAGTGACAGTGGTCAGCAAACTGCAGCTCGTGAGCCACATGCGGCTCATGAGCTGTGATTTGCTGCTCTGTTGATTAATGAGCTTGCCGACCACTGACTTAGGCTCTGGATTTCAATAATTACAGGCTATTGTCATTCCTTGTGATTAAGCCCCTATCCCATTGGTCAGCAAACTCATTAGTCAACAGAGCAGCAAACTGTTGCTCGGGAGCTGCATGTGGCTCACGAGCCGCAGTTTGCCGACCATTGGTCTAGTGAGGTTAGCTCAGACCTGGGGCATGCAGTGGCATATTTAACATACTGTGCACAGTAGGCACTCGAGTTTCTCTAACTGACTTAGTTATAGTACTAGGCTGGGAAAATTGTTGCAAGGACAAAGACTGGTGAAGTAATACACACCAAAATCATCAGCACTCCCTTTTCTATCAGCTATTCCTCTGGAATATTTAGTGAGACATAGAAGTTTACTGCAGAAAATTGAAGATTTGAAGAGCTACAGAAGGTATGTGTAAAAGAGCCAGCTATAGACTGAAAGTCAAGGGCTATGTGTCACCAGGTGAAAATACTCTGGAGAGAGAGCAGTGGCCTTTTGCAACATGGTGTCAATAGAGTGTGAGGAAGGAGCAGGATGAGGGAAAGCTAATGGTAGCTTTGGGTAATCACAGAGCAGCATCCAGTAACCAACTGTTTATGGGGAAGCTAGCTGAGAGGAAACAGTCCTGTCCTGGGAAAGCAAGGTGCACTGACTTGGAATACAGAACTGGAAACCAGTTTTAAGATGGTCACCAATGGCATCCCATTCAGCTCAAACCATCCTTTGTTCCCTGTGTGAATGAGAGTCCACTTGTTTATGTCCAGCATATATCACATCTGAGTATACTAATAAAATAAAATAAAAAAGAGATGAGACTGAAAATACTAATCACTAAATCAAATCCATACAAACTAGAAGACTGTAGGTGAAAGCACTAGTCCTTGAATGGTGCATGTTTAGGAAACATAATTATTGGGGGATCTAGCCCTTTAACAAGATCCTCATCCTGACATTCTCTTTCCCCCGACAATCTTCTCAGGACATCTTATGTCATTTTCCTTCAAAATATGCACAGTTTTTCTCTCTACTATGAATAAGGAATGGTAGCATGATTAGGTAAACAGATGTCTCCTGGAATGGGTGACATACCCCAAAATCAATGTAAAATTCTGTACTATCAGAGGTATCATAGTATAATGGTTAAGAGTACGGACTCTGGAGCCAGACTGCCCCGGTTTGCAAATCTGACTCTGGCCATTTTCTGTTTCCTCATCTATAAATTAAGAATACTAAAAATAGTGCCTACCTCATAGGATGGTTATTAGGAATGTATGTATTAATATTTGAGGCCCTCATACAGTGCTTAGCATATAATAAGTGCTACATACATGTTTATTAAATAGACTTAGTTTGTTAAAATTGCTTTAAAAGTTCTTAAAGGCATGATCTTTAATGGTAGGTTTAAGGCACTGCATGAAAAGGATACCTTGAAGCAGTCTCATATCACATTACTTGGATAGCCATCCACCACTAACAAGGCCCTAAGACCCTTAGAAATATATTTATTGAGAATGGGTTGACTGCTCATTACTCTCCCACCTTCAATGATTCCTTTCATTGAAAATATCCAGGACACAAGCTGAAAAAAGCAAAAGCTATGGTTATCGATGCCTCTACATCTCCAGACCTTTGCCTTCTGTCTGCCTTTGCAAAGTGCTTTCAGCTAAACACAAATAAGATTCAGCTCCATTAACAGCTCTGTAGATCACAGCTGCAGCTCACTGCTTGGCAAGTTCCAGCCTCCCATTTACCTCCCTGTTTCCTGCTGAATCAACTCATGCTCAAGCCCAGGTGGTTAAGGATATGTCGGTAAGTTGCCAGCATGGGTCAATCTCTCACAGCTTGTAGGGTTGTGGAGGAAGGGAGGACATAAATGAAATAGAGGTCAGTCCAACAGGAAACATAACCCAATCTTTTATAAAAATATTTTGCCTCATATATAATAAAGCTCCCAGTGGGCAGCCTGACACCAATTGGATAGCTGTATGCTTCATTATGACCTGAGCAAAGACCAAAAATTGATGAAGTGATGAGTTTTTTATTCTTCTAGTTTGATACTAAGTTGAAAAATCCTATGAGAAACAAGAACCTGATGGAGTACACTGAGAACAGGGCCTTGGAAGTATTTTGCTCCACTCCCTGACAAAGACACGTACTGACAGAAAAAAGCACAAAACTAGATTATTCACTCTTTGAAGACCTTCACTTGGCAAGCATTTTGAATATAGATACTAGGACCAGGTCTAACCTGAAACAAAACTGAGATATTCTCTCCATCTTTACATTGTTTCCATACCTCTGTTTCCTATTATTAATACTTCACTCATATGAACCCTCAATTTTCTAAGGGTCCTGTCCCCCAAAATTTGTCACCTCACAGAAACCTAACTTTTCCCATCACTTACCCATATTTTGGCAATATATTTCTCTAACCTCCCTATTTTACTCCCCTAACCTAGCCTATATCCTATTCTTTTGTAATCTGCTTCCTAAAGTATTAGTAATTTAATGCACAAAAGTGTGTTAAGGTACCAAAGGTTGAAAATGAATTAGGGTGTCATCCTTATTTAGTATGGCAGAGGCTGTTAGCTGTCCTCCAAATCTGTTCTCCCTCTCCCCAACCCCATAACATGACTAGATTACATTCCTTAGCTTCCCTTATAATTAGATGAAGGCACCAGATTAAATTCTGACCAAAGACATGTGAGAATAAGTTCCAAGAACCACCCCCAGAGGAAACAAAATTACTTTTTAAGAAAAGGATTTGACACTTCAGGTTCACTCTTCTCTTTACCAACTGGGTGTAGATGCCTATGAGGCTGTAAGGAATTGAGGGGCCACAAGATGGGGAAAATCCAAATCTCTAAATGACTGTGGAGAAGAGAACCATTTTGCTGGCCTAACAACACACAGACTGCTATGTGAGCAAGAAGTAAACTATTACATTGAGACATTACATATTTGGGTTGATTCATTACCATAACCTAGCCTAGCCTACTTTTACTAAGACCCATGGAATGTATGCATTTTTACAGATGTCTACTATACACATAATCCCCTATCTCAAAGAGCTGAATTTTTAATAGCAATAAATTTCAGTTATCACTGATGGAGATTTGGGAGGTACAGATTCTTGCAGTATCTACAACATCATCCACAAAAGACAAATAGTAGATGGATTTAACCATAAAGTATGATGAGAGAGGAAATTGGATCAAGCAAAAGACCCACTAACTAGAATACGTGCTGAGGGAACTTGGCCAGAATGTATAGGCTGGCCTCAGTCAAAGCAGTTGAGATTTCCAGAGCAGCATTCACAGCTTCAAGCAGGGATCAGGGGGGTGAGATTCAACTGAGCAACAAGAAATTCTAGAAAGGTTCCACCCCAGAAAACCAATCATAGTGTCTGTCATCATCATGACTTTCCCATATCTTGTCAGTTGATAGGATAACATGGAGTGGACTGGGACAGACTGAGTCTAGGGATAAAAGATTGGCAGGAAGTAGGCAAGGTTCAGAATGGGGACACAGTCCTGGAGGTACACCAGGCAGAATTACTGAGCAAGCTGTACACTGGGATATTAAAGCAAAAGTCACTTAGATAAAAGGGTGGGAGCATTGAAAATCAGAGGTGAAATGAATGCATAAAGCTCACTTTTGGCTCAGTGTTTGAAGCTCCATTAAGAGGTCTAAGTTTGCTGGAATATTTTCTGTCATTTTAAAAACTGATTTGGGAATAGGGTAGGGAGTGCTTTGAGATTCAAGTGGGGCTGTCAATAGAGTACCAAGGCACTAGGGAAGGCAAAGACAAGGGAAACTTGGGAGGAACTGACAATTTAAAGATCAGGGTTTCAGCTAATGTCAGTGCTGGTCAACAAAGCTTCATATTCATCAGAAAGCCATGGTTAAGGTCAAATCATAGGCGAACAATTAAAAAGGCATAATATCATCATTAAATCGGCACCATTAAAGACCAGAACTATTAGCACATGCAAGCATGCATAACCAGTACCTCTCTTACCGGTTAGTGAGCAAATCCTCTTTATCCATGCAAGATTCCATATTAGGCACATTCAAAGGATTATCCATCTAATATTGGCCGTGGCCAGAGTTGGAACTTCATCTGTAGAAATTGCTAAAAAAAAAAAAAAGGCTTTCAGTCTCATTTTGCAATAGTGATCATTTCTGACATTGGATTGTTTGTTGTACATGTATTATCTGTCTCCCTCTGAGCCTTTTCACAGCAGCTAAAGTACTCCCTCTGATGGTCTCTAGGTTTCACTCACAGATAACAACAAGGCATTGTTCTGTTGGATTTTTCCTCATAATACTTCTAACAACCCCCAAAGCTAGAACCCTGAGAACACTTAATTCAAGCTCTGATTAAGCTCTTTTGGCCTTTTATTTGCAAAGGGAAAAAAAAGAAGCTAGTATGATCTGTATTGGACTTTGTAATACACATTAATGTACCAATATATGATGTAGATATAATACATGCATAATTTAACATGGCTCTCCCTGATCCTAAAAGACTTTGCTTACAGAACACTTTGCAAAATTCAAATAAATTTTAAAATGCTATCTTGCCAATCTGGAATGGGATAATATCAGTGATGCTTTACAGGGGAAAGGGAATTGCAGTATCCAATCATTGCAATAAGGAAGCTGTCTATAAAGTGTGATATGAATAGCGAAAGGCCAGCTCCCATCCCCCATACCAAGCCCTACAATTCCAACTATGCATGTCCAAGAGTTTGTAAGAGCCAGAAAAAGAACTTAGAGGTATTTACCCTTGAGCAGCCAGTTTGTAAAAACCCCACACCACTCTTTGTCACTGATAAGGCATTACATATCTTTCATGTACTCCATGCATTCTTTTTACTTTACCCCAGAGCCTGTGGTTACTGTCTGATCCCTAAAATGAGACCCATAGCCTCCTTCTGCTTTGTTCCAATACTGCACTCCATCACAGAAAATCAGTACAAGAACCACAGACCTCCCTTCCTAACATCACAGCAACATGTTCAGTTTAAAATAATATTTTTCAAACACCAGCTTTACAAACTAGGACTGGGCTTTGATGAAGTATGACTTATATTTTACAAATCAGAAAAAGATCAATGAGTTTAATGAGAGTTTGTCATAAAGTTAAATGTTTTCAATGAAACCAACTGTCTTTTATCCTTTGATGATTGTCCTTTCTACTTTCATTATGGGAGGTGGGGCATTAAAGTGCCTTTTTTATATGAAATTATGCTGGTAGTAGCTGGTGGTTGAGATTCAGCTTGTTTTTGCTTTGTTTTTATTTTGAGGAAAAAAAATAAACCCCCTGGAAGATGTAAGATATAAAGACATTAACTAGTTTATCAAATTCTCTCCTTTAAACATGCCAAGAATGAGATCAGTTTTGGTGAGAGGGGGACACAGAGGACCAAGAATGAAAGACTCAGATTAAACACCACAGGTAAGGTTTTTTTGTTTGTTTTGTTTTGTTTTGTTTTGTTTTGTTTTGTTTTTTAGAACTGTGCCCTAGAAGGTAGTGAAAAGAGAAAGGAGAAAGAGGATAGGCAAAGAAGAAGGCCATGGGGTATACTAAAGATGAGCTCTTTTTTATTTTATATTGAAATCCCAATTCTAACTGCATCCCTCTTGTTTTCTGACTAGAGTCACTCTCTATACTTCACATTGAGATATACTGTACTTGCATCATTTGGAAATAAGACTCAAATTTTATCCTGATAGCAATTAAATTTCCAATTACCTGGAAGGCAAACATAGTTATGCAAATTATAGATGCAGGCTGACTAATGTTAGAACTCAAATGGTTATCACTTCAGAACTAGGCATTTTGCAGTTCCTTTCCTTTTTTAAAGGCTGCAGTGAAATTTAGTTTAACTGGACTTAGTGAGTTACAGGACTAAACTCCATTAATTCTCTGAATATAAAATGTTAGTTTAGCTTATCTGAAAATTGACCTTCTCCCAAGACTATCCCCCTTAATCTTTTCCTTCTCTACTTCATCATAAATGTATTATCTAATTCAGTCACTGTATTATTTATTACCTATTATTATTTATTAATTCACTAACACTATAATATAATCCAGCAATGGAATTTTTGGTGTAATGCTTTTCAATACATTTGCATACTGAATAAAACCATATTGATTCTTAAAGATTTTTATGCTCTAGAAATGCTTGCTGCAAACAAATTTTTATTTGGTTTCGAAGACATTATTTTGACATTATTTTGACATGATTTCAACTGACGCCAACAAATCAAACCAAGTTCTGCAGCAAATGCCTTCTTAATGGGTTTTGCACTATTTGTTTTAGTTGACACCATTTATTATAATTTAACAGCGTTTCCTTCCCAGAAAAGTCCAAAATCAATAAAAAATGGTGACATATGTTTGTATTTATTTGGAAATACAAATGCAACCAAAGGGCTCCGTCGGTGTACGATTAATAGAGTAAAAGATATTGTGGTTTGGGAGCATTTGATTGTCTGTCTCATAATATGAATTTTGAAATAGCTTGGGATTCCTGCTCCTCGACTTTCAGGTTAGGATAGAATTTCACATTAATGATAAATCACCCTAGATATGTGGTTTTCTATTTCAAATTGCTGCAATGTAGCTTCCTAAGTTCAAAAGGGGAGGGGGAAGTGGGACCACATGTGGGATGAGGAGAACAATGAGCTGGTAATAAAATACTAAGACAAAGAAATAAAAACATTTGAAATGTTATTACAGAGAGAGGGGGGGAGAGAGAGAGAGAGAGAGAGAGATCCTGAAATTGACATCGCTATCTTTTCTTATCTTTTCTTCCAACTGTCCTGGTGCACATGCTGGCAATGGAAATCCCTGAGCCAAAAATTGGGAATGGAAGTTTAATATCAGGTTCTCCTCACAGCAACCTATGGCCTTTGTAGATAAATTCTTGTTTTTGTTGACAATAGGGAACATGATTAACAATTCCAAGAAGAAAAAAATACAATGTTCTGGGCCTGACTGCCAACCATTTAACAAACACATTTTTAGTATCTGCCTGTTCTTTGACCAGGTTCAGTCCCTTGGTTCTCTTGTGACCAGGTACAAGTGAAATTCTACCATATAATTAGAGCATCTCATGGTTAAAGGGATCTTAAAAGTCGTCTAATTCAGCAGTTCCCAGAGACTAGTCCAGGGACTAATGCCAGCCAATTCCTAATGAAATTTCACAGGTCTGTGAAAAAGAAGGGCAATGTGATGGAAAAGTAATTTTATTAAAGGATTTCCCTTCATTGTATTTGTGGGTATGAAATGATGGTGTTCAAATGGTAGTTTTTTTCCCCCTTTGTGTCCTATTATAAAGTGAACCTTCATGTCTTGTCTCAGATCTCAATGGGAAGAGAAATCGCTAGAATAATACTCCTCTCTCTCTTACCTCTTATTTACTCAATAACATAGGAGGAGTTCATTATTTGATTAAGTTTCAAAGAAGGAACTGAAGATCTTCTACTTGCCTCCTTCTGAGTTTCTCACTTTCTGAGCCAACTTGACTACTGGTGTTAATATTTTTGCCAAATATGAAAGGAACCAATTCCTACAGAGAAAATCTATAGTTGTCCAGCAGGGACAATGATTAGCTAAGCAGGGGCAAAGTATTAGCACGCCCACTTGTCTACAGATTTAAAGCCACAATCTTCATTTCTGCTTTAACAGTGCTAACTGAAGGTGATATTTTTAAGCTAACTTCTGTAACTATATCTCAATTAAGAGCTAATAGCTAGATAAGAGATCAACCAACAACCAACGGACTTTGTATGCATGCATATAAGCATAACCAATGAACACAAGACACTGGGGGTTTAGGGTATGCCTGGGAGGGGGTGGGGCAATGGGAAGATATGTAAACATGTAACACATTAATAAAAAAAATTTTTAAAGAAAAAAGAACACTCATTATGAACAAAGCACTGTTCACATGCTTCACCCTTTGAGGTAGGTACTGTTATTCCATTTTAAAGATGAGAAAACTGAGGCACAGCGAATTTAAGGATGTTCCTAAGGTAAGTGGCCCAGTCTTTATTCAAACCCAGGCAGCCTGGCACCAAATTCAGACTCTGGAAGAGAATAAAATATTATCCATTGCCAAAAAGTATCATCCCCAAAACCTAATCAGGCCTCACTTGGTTAAAAAAAAATTAAAAGCTAGAAACCTATGTGAGTATTTTTTTTTTGAATTTTCCTTAACTAGTCATGGATCCAGTACTCTACCAACAACTTACTTAGTCCAAGCATTCATGCACTTTCAGGAATGCCCTCACCCTCTTCCTGCTCATTGTTCAGCCTACATCTTTGTACATTGACCTATAATAATAGAAAACACTATCAGGACTGCTCATTTTTGTTAGGACAGTGTCAACTGATAGAAAGTTCTTCCTGAAATTGAGCTGAAATCTACATTTGTCATAAGTAACCATATAGAACAAATGTGATGCCTCATGGACAAGGCAACATCCCTAAAACATTTTTTACTCCCAATTAAACATCTTGAGTTCCTTATGCCATGGGTTAGAATGCCTTCATCACACTACTAATCTCCTGAAAGGACTCCAGTCTGATTACAGCTCTTTAAAGGATGGTTTTCTAAAGGAATCTAATACTCCAGGTGAGGTCTGGTCAGTAATGATTAGAGCTGATTCATTTCCTTGCTAGCTTGGGGTTGTACACTTCTATAAATAGCCCCTCCCTCTTCCCTCAATTTAAATAAGTGTTTTTTTTTTTCAGTTACTGAATCATTGAAAAACACATGGCCCAGGCCACAGGAGTTTCCTATCTAAATCTTTATCTTGAAAACAAATGATCTTCCCATTCACATGTGATTAGAAAGTCAGAGTGGTCACTTACATGTACACAAATGATTGACATGACCTGGTACTTAGCTTCTGACCCAGCTCTGCCACCAGTCCCTACATTTTCCCATGGTTACTGATACTTGATGCTGGCCTGATCTGACAATTGGTCTTGTCATGCCCTTTGGTTTCCCTGGAAAGGAATCTTGTTGAATGCCAGGGGAGCTTGACAGTGCCTTCAGGCATAACTGTCACGAGCATTTTCCTATTCAGTTTGCTTATTTGATGTGTGCCTTTGGCTGCATCTATAAAATACTAAAATATCCAGCTTATTCTGTCAACAATTCAGGCAATTCAAAGGGTAAAGATTAGTTAAATCAACTGTTTGTCAACATGTAGAAAAACATAGTAGTCTAAGTATAAAATAATAATAATGTTAAGGTAAATTTATATATGGCAGACCCTTAATGAGTTGGGAAGTAGTTAATATTATTAAAGTTTATTTCTAAACTTTTAAAGTTGACATCATGAAAATCAAACATACCTATCTTCCAATAAAATTTCTCTTACTGCCACAGTTGAAGGTAGAATCTTGGGCAATAGGGAATACTTACATGATCCAATCTGTGAGGTCTTAAATTCTTATCAAAACATGAGAAAGAAACAAAATAATTCAGAGAAAAGATATCAAAATTCAGAATTCATAAACTAGTTATATCATTGAGTGTCTGTGAGACATTTTTTCTTTAATCCAGATTTTTTTATCAATCACAAAGCATTTTATGATAATTAATTCACCAATTCACATAATACTATAGGTAAATAGGGTAATGGTAAATTATTATTTTAACTATAACAACCAAAGATTATGTAGCTTGTCTAGAAATAATAAGTATGACATTTAGAAACTAAAGAACATAGAAAAAATTATCAGTCCTGCTTTTTATCAATTTATAAAGACCATATTGCCTCAGTTGCCTCAAAAAAAATAAATCAGTAACATTTTAGGTTTAAGTATTTGGCTTTTTTTCTAATCAGTCTGTAAATGAAACTATAAGCCACATTAAAGCATTTTAAAAATGTTGTAAAGAAGGAGGTAACAGAAACCTGAGCTTTAACTAAAATGATCACTTGCTTTAAATAAATTTACTTTACCTGAGTTTTAATTTAGATAAATAATAAAGGTAATTTAATTTACTTTTCAAAGTATTAAGACTGTAACATAAGGAATTTTCAGGCTTGAGTACCTTGCACTTACTGGTGAGATATAGCATCACACCTATACTTTCTAGATACTATTTAGGCCCATACGTAGAGTGAACATGTATATTCAGGAAGCCAGCTAGGCTTAGAATCAATCCTTTTCCTGAAGAAATATAAAAGGAACAGTGGACCTATGGTAGAAGAGACACCTCAAATTAACACCTCCCCTATGTAGTCAGGTCATCAATGCCATCTAAGAACTGTCTTCCTGACATCTAGCTCTCTCAGTATGTGTAACAATTTTCATTTGGCGAGGGGAGATGGACTGCACATGGGAACACATCTCCAGTGTTCTAATGTGAGGCAACAGTAAAACACAATTTGTTTCCCATTTAAAATTGTTGGGATATATCAATTTGGTCAAACACTAGACACTTATAGAATGTTGAGATTAAAGAAATGTGCTGTATAAATGCCTTTCATGTACTGAATATGAGCCCCATTTCTAAAAAGAATGCTTAATTTAAAGCCCAAAGGACAAAAGAAATGGCTGTAGACAATTAGAGAGGAGACAATAAAAATAACAGCAATAAAAAATGCTTAAACTGAGTTAAAATATTTTAAGAGTAATTATTTTACTTCTTTCATTTGCTTAGAATTTTCAAGGCTGAGCTTACTATGAAGATCATACATTTGGTTCTGTTCCAAACTACTGCCATTTATTATATTTTGCAGGCATTTTTAATGTTTTCAGTCATGTGTATAAGTAAATAGACCCTTTTAATTTCAGTACAAGCTATATGCGAATCTAGGTTTGAGATTAGTAAAAAGTTTTCCCTTTCCCACTTGGAAACCACTTATTTTATAGGGTGGATTGAAATCCATTGAGGTCAATTATCTCATCACAAGATGCTAAGAATGACAACTTTGGCCTAAGGTCCTTCAGCCTCCACTGCTGTGGCTCTACTACAGGGGTGAAGAACCTTTTTGCTGCCAAGGGCCATTGGATATTTATACCATTCACAGGCCACATAAAATTATCAACCTGGAGAGAAACCAAGATGGTGGCATAGGTGAACACCTAAACTGCTGCCTCACACAACAATTTCAAAACTACAGCTAAAAGACAAAACGGACATCATCCAGAACCACAGGAAAGCTGGCTGAATGGAAATTCTACAAATAGAAGGAAAGAGAGGGGCTCATGGAGTCTCATAGGAGCTGCAAAAAGCTGAGGTACAGAGACACATGTGTGGAGAAGACGGGCGGTGGAGTGTCTGGCAGGCTTCTTCTAGTGGGAGGGAGATGGAAACTCCTGACTGCACTGAATCCGAGTTTCAACTGCACTGAACCCCAGTTCTGGGTGAGACTCATACGGGAGGAGTCTGGACTATAATGAAAAGGGAGGAGTGCATGGAAACTTAGGGGATCCAGGAAAGGCAGAGGTCTGGAGGTGTGCGCACAAGTGCACACAGAGAGAACTGATAGCTAATTGTGCCACTGGCTTTCTCTAGCAGGAGGAAGACAGAACCTCCCACCTGCGCTGAAATCCAGCCCTAACTGCACTGAACCTAAGTTTTGGGCAAGACTCTGGGGACCCAGACTCATATGGGTCCCCAGAGTGCACAGAAACTCAGGAGAGCCAGAAAGGCAGAGGTCTGGAGGCACATGAGCACAAGGATGTGCAGAGAGGGCTGCAGCAATTACCAAGAGACACTGAGACCCAGGGGTTTCATAGGGCAGGGCAGATGAGAAACTAAAGCTGTCTGCTCAGCCCTGAGACTTCACCCCACACATGCTGAACACAGAGGCTTTTGCAATTTTGCAAGTCTTGTCTCATAAGGTTGATACTCCAGCACAGAAGTTCTCCCAGCATAGACACAGCTGATTCTCACAACCAGTTGGCGTGCAGGTCAATTCCCCAAAGTGATACCAACAACAATCAAAACTTAATTACAGCCGAAGCCGGTTTGGCTCAGTGAATAGAGCGTCAGCCTGCGGACTGAGGGGTCCCAGGTTCGATTCCGGTCAGGGGCATGTACCTTGGTTGCGGGCACATCTCCAGTAGGGGGCGTGCAGAGGGCAGCTGATCGATGTCTCTCTCTCATCGATGTTTCTAACTCTCTATCCCTCTCCCTTCCTCTCTGTAAAAAATTAATAAAATAAAAGAAAACAAAACTTAATTAAAACAAGGCTGTACACACAGTCCACAAAGGGGTGCACTAAGAGAGTCCAACTCAGGTAACTGGGGAGGTAGAGCTGCTGGGTCATATAGGATAACTAGGACACAGAGCTACTCTACCAACTCAGGGAAGCAGAGAAAATGTGGAGAAAAGAAACAGATCACAAACAAAAGAAATGGAGGAAAACAAACGACTGGATATAGAGTTCAAAACCACTGTTATAAGGTTTTTCCCAAGAATTTCCTAGAAAAGATGGATAAATTTAGCAAGACCCAAGAGGAGATGAAAAAGGACCAACTAGAAATTAAACATACACTGAGTGAAATAAAAAATATTATACAGAGACCTAACAGCAGACTAGAGGAATGCAAGAATCAAGTCAAGGGTTTGAAATACAAAGAAGCAGAAAACACTCCACTGGACAAGCAAAAAGAATACAAAAATGTGAAGATGGTGTAAAGATCCTCTGGGACAACTTCCAGTGTACCAACATCAGAATTATGGGGGTGCCAGAAAAAGAGAGAAAGATACCGAAAACCTATTTGAAGAAATAATGACCAAAAACATCCCCCACCTGGTGAAAGAAATAGACTTACAAGTTCAGAAAGTGCACAGAACCCCAAACAAAAGGAATCCCAAGAGGACCACACCAAGACACATCATAATTAAAATACCAAGAGTAAAAGCCAAAGGGAAAATATTAAAAGCAGCAAGAGCCAAAACCAGTTTGGCTCAGCGGATAGAGCTTCAGCCTGTTGACTGAGAGGTCCCAGGTTCGATTTCAGTCAAGGGCATGTATCTTGGTTGTGGGCACAACCCCAGTAGGGGTCTGCAGTAGGTGGCTGATCGATGTCTCTCTCTCATCGATGTTTCTAAGTCACTATCCCTCTCCCTTCCTCTCTGTAAAAAAAATCAATTAAATATATATTTTAAAAGCAGCAAGAGAAAAATAGCTAATTACCTACAAGGGAGCACCCCTACGATTGTCAGCTGATTTCTCAACAGAAACTATATAGGCCAGTTGGAAGTGGCAAGAAATATTTAAAGTGATGAATAGCAAGAACCTACAACCAAGATTACTCTACCCAGCAAAGCTATCATTCAGAATTGAAGGGCAGATAAAGAGCTTCACAGATAAGAAAAAGCTAAAGGAGTTCATCAACACCAAACAAGTATTATATGAAATGCTGAAAGATACTCCTTAAGAAGAGGAAGAAGAAGAAAAAGGTAAAGATAAAAATTAGGAGCAACAAATACATATCTATCAACAAGTGAATCTAAAAATCAAGTGAATAAAAAAATCTGATGAACAGAATAAACTAGTGAATATAATAGAATTGGGGGCATAGAAAGGGAGTGGACTGACAATTCTCAGGGGGAAAGGGATGAAAGGGGTGCAGGGAGAGACTGTACAAAAATCATATACCTATGGATGAGGACAATGGGTGGGAGGTTAGGGCAGAAGGAGAAGTAGGAGCTGGATGGAGGGGAGCTATGGGGGGAAAAGAGGAACAATTGTAATAATCTGAACAATAAAGATTTATTAAATCAAAAAGTAAAAATAAAAATATCAACCTAAAAATTAGCCTGCTGTATTTGGTTAAACATTCAATTAACTACCTCTAATGCCTTGGCAGGGTCATACCAAATGATTTATTGGGCCTTATATGGCCTATGGGCCAGATATTCCCCACTCCTGCTCTATTCACTCTTTAACTCTATTATTCTTTGTCTCCTGCATTCCTTAAGCTTATGTTTCATCCAGATTGCTAAGGGTCCTTCCTTTCCCTTCTAATCTAATTGGCTCAATAACGTTTTTCTCTTGAGTGTTTCCTTCCCTCAGGGTCTTGCTTTGTGGTTTTCAAGATGAAGACAAAATGCCCTGTAATAGAATCCCCTGGTAAGAGGAATTTACCATAGTTGTTAAGAGTCCTAGCTCCAGAGTTGGACTGAAATGAATTGAATCTGCCATGTAATGGCTGAAAGATTTGTGGGCATACTACTTAACCACAATGAGCCTTGGCTTTCACATGTCTAAATAGGGGTAATAATACTTACATGACATTGTTATTGGGGGGAATAACTATACAAAGGGGAGAAAGTGCCTGATTCTATGATTTTTGACTTGAGTATCTGAATCAGAGAGGTAGGTGATTAGTTTTGAGTATATACAGTTTATGGTGCCTATGAGTCACCAAGGTAATGCTACCCCTGTGTCAGTTGAAAAATATTGGTTTGTAGCTCAAAATAGAAAGGTCATGCCTGGAGAAACAAACACAAAAGTCATCATACTACATTGATATTTCAGAGTGGTTGGGATTGCCCCAGGGAAAGGTATAAAGTGAAGAGTGCAGAGAGTTATAGTCAAGGTTCTGAAGAACGGTAACAATTAAGAGGTGATCAGAAGTGGAGAACCCAGCAGGGGAGAACAAGCACTGACCACAGAGAAAAATAACCAGTAGGTGTGCGGTGCCAGTAACTAACAGAGGAGAGAATTTTTGAAAATTAGTTAGACAACAGAATCACACAACTCAGAGGTGTCAGCTGAAGTAAAGAAACATATTAGTTTACTGAATCTGACAGATAGGGGTCGGTGACTTGCCAGTATTGTTCTAGTGGAGTGGTAGGGAAAGAAGCATAACTCTCTTAGATGCACATTTTGAAAAACAGTAAAGCTATTTTAATGCATATAGAAAGTGGTTTCCCCATAAACTGCTAGCTAGAATATGTTCCCACTAAAAATGATTGACAGGTTCTAAGCAGCAGCCCCTGAGATGAGAGCCCAACTCTCTAGACTGAATACCTCCACAGAAAACATTTAGGAAGGGAGCTTTGTTTAAGCAGATTAAAAAATAGCTAATGACTCTGGGAATGTTGCATCTTACTATGTAAAAAGAGAAGCTGGTTTGTGTACAGTGTGGTTAATAATGAATTAAATCTTTAAGTCTGTAGCTGCAGACACTGATAATATAGTATAGGATTAAATGATCATGCTTGCCCTGACCAGTTTGGCTCAGTGGATAGAGTGTCAGCCTATGGACTGAAGGGTCTCAGGTTTGATTAAGGTCAAGGGCTTGTACCTGGGTTGCAGGCACATCCCCAGAAGGAGGTGTGCAGAAGGCAGCTGATCGATGTTTCTCTCTCATCGATGTTTCTAACTCTCTATCCCTCTCCCTTCTGCTCTGTAAAAAAACAATAAAATATATTTTTGAAAAATGATGACGCTTGTTTTAACCCAGATTTTGGCCTACCCAAAATAGTAAGGTCCATTATGCAAACTGCAGGCTGTTAATTTGGGGTAGAGCAAATAAGTACCTTGCTTTTAATTCAATGGAATCCAATAAATAAATAGGGCTATGGGCAACACAGCTGAATCTGATAGCCTGTAAGCATTTATTGAACGAATTATACATGAAGCTAGGCTAAGTTCATTGAAATGAAAAAGCCATGTGTTGTAAAGAGAGCTGAAAGAAGGGAATATATTTAGCCTAAAGATGAGCCAACTCAAAGAAACATAAGCACTCTTTCAAACATGTGACTTATAAAAAAGGACAAGAAAATTGTGACTCAAAAGCCATTCTAGGACCTTTTAGTGGACTCTACATAGCTATAAATTTGCACTCAACAAATAAAAGTTCCCATTAGTAATAGCTGTCCCAAGATAGATAGACTACCTCATGGATTAGGAAGTTTCCCACCACTGGAAGTATACAAGCCAAAGTTAAATTGTTATTTGTCTCAGATGCAATAAAACAATATAGCTGGATGAGATCAAATGATATTTAGTTGTATGCAATAGAAAGAAAGCAAAAAAAAAATAAATAAAATCAGAAAATAAAACCATGGCTTGAATACTGTACAGCAAGCATGTCAAACTCAAAAGCTAACATGGCCCAAATAAACAAGGCATGTGGCCCATGGGCCACTAATTTGACATGCTTTGAAATTCAGGTATATTTCTCTTTCATATGAAAATAAGTTCGAAGGTAGGCAGTCCAAAGCTGTAGGGTAACTCCATGGTGTCATCACAGACTTATGTTCCTAACTTTCCATTGTATCATCCTATCACTTGTCATCTACAATCAAGGTTTCTTCACAGACCCTTGGAGATCCAACCATCACATCCTCAATGTAGGACCTGAAGAAGAAAGAAATACAGAAAACCAGAAATGGTCTCTTAAATGTGCAAACTCCCTTTTAGAAGCTCACTATAAGTTCCACATGAAACCTTTTCTTCTATATCACTGCCTAAAAGTTAGTTTCATGGGCTTTGCTAGCTGCAAGAAAGGCAGGAAAATAGGATCTTTTAGTCTGAATAGAAAGGTATCCATCTAAAAACTAGCATTCTGTACCTAAGGAGAAAAATAAAGGATGTTGGAGTAGGCAATGGACATCTCTGACATGAGTCATCTGATGAGTTTGGGTTGAATAAAACTTAAGGTTTCTTTCAAACCTTAGATTGTGTGCATTCATAGAAGAATTGTGTGAAGAGAGATGCTTTAAACATACTCTTAATCTGAAAGGTAAGACTGCCCTCATATGTACCCCATCATCTGTATAACCAGTTCCCTGCATATAATTCTCTCCATTTTAACCACTTAGAGTGTTTTTCTTTTTCCATGTTGGTCTGATTAATGTGGGGCCTGAAACTATTAATCTCATTGGTTAAAATCTTCTTTATTTTGGGGATCTCCAAGGGAATAAAATATAATGTGAAGAGGTTTTAGTAAAAATAATTGGGCAAGAAGGGATGCAAAGAGCATAGAGGCATTTTCTTCAGTAGAGGATGAAAATCAGGAGAACTTTCAAGACAGCCATGAGAATAACTTCATTCAAATACTAAATAATTATTGAGCATGCACTATGTGCCAAGAACTGCTAGATGGTAGAGATAGAGTGGTGAACAAAACAGACACATGTTCTCTGGTCCAACTGAGTTTATAGTTAATAGAAAAATGAGAGATTTTTTTTAAAGTGTAAGATTAGGAAATTAAAGTTGAAGTTGTAGACATTAGTCCAGAAGCAAACTTCAATAGCCTGATAATTTGGGCTTTGCTTTGATTCATGGAGGAAATTGAGAGCATAAGGGCTATTCGGAAATGTCAAAGGAACACTGACCTTGAAACTCCTCCCTCTTTGTACCTTCCTTTGGGATTTCTTAAAGGCAGTGTTCTGTGTACTCAAAATTCTCCAGTCCTGCTTTCCATAATCCTTCCCTTGTCTTATACTGGGTTATGCAGCATTGTGTCAACTCTTGTAAATATTGCTGTATTTGCAAGTATAATAACAAATTCCTTGCAACTCTTCCTTTCCATATTGTCTGACAACAGGCCATTATTGTTTTAAATTTGTACTTACATACAGTAATATTTGCATTTTACATTTAATCATTGTCACATTTTAGTGACGAGAAGTGGACCTGGGAACAATTGGTATTATGTATTTTGACCTGAAATAGTACCCACACTAGAATGTTGCCTGGACCTATAAGCCTTCAGTGATTCATAACTCAGTAATCTTAATGTATCTTTTGACCTTCCAGACAGTTCAGTAATCATTGTTTTGTACCTAGTTTTCTTTAAATCTAAAGTCACTCAATCTAAAGCTAAGGGAAGCAAGTACTGTATTTAAAGGAAGTCTCCATTTTGATTTTGGCAACTGCCTCCCAAAGAGTCTTAACTGTTACCACTTATGCCCTTTGTTTATCATCCTCAGGAATCTTGCAGTTTGGACTTGACAGTGTTGTTTATTACATTTTCATGTCCTTTCTCAAGAGTTTGTTCTTTTTTCTCTGGGTGAATTAATTGTAAGCCATGTAAAGACAGAACCAGATGTTTTCATTCATTTTTGGTCAATAGCACCATATCCTTTCTTTTCATTGCTTCTTGTTTCTCTTTTGATAAAGTTAGTATTTTATCTAATCCCTCCAAAATACCTCAGCCTTCCTACTAGGCTCTGCCAACAACCAACTTTGTGAACTTGGTCAAGTCGCTTAACTTCTCAGAACCTATTTCCCCATTCCTATAATGGATTTAATACCCACCCTTTAGTGTTGCAATTAGAATGAAAATAGAATAACCTTTTGACAATGGCACCTGGCACAGAGACTAACACATAGAAGAGGTTTGTCTATATCTCCTCTCCAAGCCCCACACACCACCAAGGGACACTTATTTGTTCTGAGACCTACACCCTCAGAGTCCTATTCTCTGATAATGTGACCATTCTAGTGAGTTAATGCATTATCCCTGCTACATAATGCATTAATATTTTTAAATGAAGTTCCCTTTACGGAAAAGTCTTAATTCTCAATTGAATTGATACTTGAGCACACTACCTAGTTCTCTTTCTGGCATCCCATATAATAAAGAGGTAATATGCAAATTGACCATCACTCCAACACACAAGATGGCCACCACAAGATGGCCAGCAGAGGATGGCAATTGGGGGTGAGGGGGGGAACCCAGGCCTGCAGGGAAGGGCAGTTGGGGGCAACCAGACCAGCAGAGGAGGGAAGTTAGTGGTGACCAGGTCTGCAGGGGAGGGCAGTTGGGGTGATTGGGCCAGCAGCAGAGGGCAGTTAGGGGTGACTGGACCAGTAGAGGAAGGCAGTTGGGGACAACCAGGCCTTCAGGTGAGGGCAGTTGGGGGGGACCAGGCCAGCAGGGGAGGGCAGTTGGAGGCGATCAGGCCAGCAGGGGAGCAATTAGGTATTGATCATGCTGGCAGGGGAGTAGTTTGGGGGTGATCAGTCTGGTAGGCAGAAGCAGTTAGGGGCAATCAGGCAGGCAGGCGGGCAAGCTATTGGGAGCCAGCAGTCCTGGATTGTGAAAGGAATCCCAGATTGGAGAGTGTGCAGGCCAGGCGCACACACACACACACACACACACACACACACACGCATGAATTTTGTGCACCAGGCCTCTAGTCTTTTATAATATTTTCCTGCTGCATATGTATTCATCTTAGCACTTAGTTCAATTTTATGTGAATTACTTTGTTACTGTGTCTATCTCTTCTAATAGGCTATACACAAGGGCAGAAAGCATGTCTGATTTAATCACCAGTGAATTCCCAGAACCCAGCAGACTGTCTGGCACAGAGCAAACAATAAATATTTGGGGGGATAGAATCACTGATGGATGAATGAATTAATGGATAGATGGATGGATGGATGGATGGATGGACAGATGTACTAAGTGGAAAAATTAATTGAATAAATGAAACATTATGGTAGAAATTTCAGGTTCACTAGGAAGATGGTAAAAATTATTCAGCCATGGTGGTTCAGTGGTTGTGTGTAGACTTATGAACCAGGAGTTCATGTTTCAATTCCAGTCAGGGCACATGCCCAAGTTGCAGGCTCAATCCGCAGTGTGGGGCATGTAGGAGGCAGGCAATCAATGACTCTCATCATTTATATTTCTATCTCTCTGTCCCTCTCCCTTCCTCTCTGAAATCAGTAAAATATATATTTTTTAAAATAATATTTTGGGGTGGACAGGTTATTTGTCACTTCAAATTGTATGAAGATGAATTTCCTTAAAGAGGAAGGGTTAAAGAAAATGTTTGCCTGAATAGAGTAAATAGATTTGTACAGACGGCAAACAAGAGACATGTTCAGCCGAGACTGGTTTTGCTCAGTGGATAGAGCGTCGGCCTGTGGACTGAAAGGTCCCAGGTTCGATTCTGGTCGGGGGCATGTACCTTGCTTGCGGGAACATTTCCAGTACGGGGCGTGCAGAAGGCGGCTGATCAATGTCTCTCTCTCATCGATGTTTCTGACTTTCTATCCCTCTCCCTTCCTCTCTGTAAATAATCAATAAAGTATATATATATATATTTTAAAAAGAGACATGTTCAGAATTTGCAAAGAGGATGTGTCTAAAGGCATGAAAAGGCCTAAACCATGTTTATCACCCAATAGTTTTCATATAAAAATATCAGAAGAGGCTCAACAAATAATTCATTCTCCTCTTTCCTTTGTCTCCCCCACCCACAATTTAGCATTAAAGCCTAGCTGCTTGGACCCCCAAATTCTAGCAAGAGTCCTTAGCTTCTGAAGTGAAAAATACCCCACCAACAAACAAACTGTCATGGCTGAGGAATCAAAAAACAAGTTAGGTTTTTGAGATGTCAGGTTGAAAAGGATTTGTAAGCCCCTTTCCACCTACCCTATGCCATGAAGACAGATTTCCAGAGGTTTGAGAGAGATTTGTACTGTAGCTGCGAGGTTTACAAAATGCCACCATCTGAGGAGTTTGAATTATTCCTCCCCTGTATTTCATTTGTAATGTACCTTTGCCAACACAAGAGTATTAAAAGGACATTTGAACAGTAATAAGGCCCTTAACACTATGAGCAGCTATTTCTCTTGCAATGCATTTGTGCTAAGGGAATAAAAAAAGTAACAAACTGGATTAATCCCCTATCTTCCAAAATCTAATGTCACTTGGTTTATAGTTATGAATTAGTGCCCTGAGAGATTAATTCCTAAAAGATGCAAAACACCTTTGATCTACTCCTTCTCTCCCCTACTCTTCTAACTCCTCACTGTGAGAGAGGAATAATTCACTTAACAACCCCTCAAATTGCAGAATCCATCAAATTTAGGGGAAAATTCTCATGATTCAAAATATTTGCGTGACTCTATTCACAATTTACCAAATAACTGAATTACATAATATTTTAAATAAAGTTTTTAATTTATTTTTCATATTGATTAAGGTATTACATATGTGCCCTAATCCCCTCCCATTGCCCCCATTCCCTCCACTCATGCCCTCACCTCCCTGGTGTCTATGTCCATTAGTTAGGGTTATATGCATGCATACAAGTCCTTTGGTTGATAATTTCCCTTTACCCCCACCCTCCCCTACCTTCCTTCTGAGTTTGACAATGTGATTGATGCTTCTCTGTCTCTGGATCTGTTTTTGTTCATCAGTTTATGTTGTTTATTATATTCCATAAATGAGTGAGATCATGTGATAATTATCTTTCTCTGACTGGCTTATTTCGCTTAGCATAATGCTCTCCAGTTCCATCCATGCTGTTGCAAATGGTAAGAATTCCTTCTTCTTTACCACAGCATAGTATTCCATTAGCCCGCACCCATCCGAGGAGCACTTGGATACATAAAGTATTTTGTTTATCTTTGTTTTCGAGCAAGGGGCAGTAATTAAGTGTAGGAATTAAGAACATAAGGTCTGGCCCAGCCTGTGTGATTGAGAGTTGACCTCTGAGTCAGGAGGTCACAGTTCAATTCCCAGTCAGGGCACATGCCCGGGTTTCGGGCTCCATCCCTAGTGTGGGGCAGGCAGGAGGCAGTCAATCAGTGATTCTCTCCCATCATTGATGTTTCTATCTCTCTCCTCCTCTCCCCCTCTGAAATCAGTATATATACATTAAAAAGAAAAAAAATAGGGTCTGGAGCCAGGAAGAGTCCATTTTAATCCTATCTTCATGTATGGTATTAGCTGTGGGACCCCTATCAAGTCAAGTAGTCTCTCAAATGTAAAATAGAAATATACCAACACCTATTTAATATATTTTTAAAAGTTTTAAAAGATCATTGATGAAAGTATACTAGTATAGCATAATCCTGGTATATTCTAAGAGATTCTTTATGATAGATAAGTTACTGCTAACTTTACCAAGTACTTCTAAGCAGAGTTACTTAGGAAAGACAACCTTAGAATGGTTATTCCTAGACTACTTGCTTGAACATCCTGCCTTATTAAGTAGAGACTTCAAAGTGTTATACAATATTTATTATAGATGAGTACTTTTAAAGTGCTTGACATTTTGGCTTGTTAATTTTTTTTTCATTTACTTTCTTTATAAATAGTATAATAGAAAACTTCATTTAGCCAAAAGTCTTAGTATCACCACTAATGCCACCTAAGAAGATTTTACCATATTTTTCAAAGTACTTATGGGCATTTAAAATAAAAACACACACTCTTTTTCAAAGTATTTATGGGCATTTAAACTAAAAAACAAACATTCTTTTCACCGTTCCTTGCTCAAATGCAAATACGAACTGTTTTTGAAAGGGGTCCACAGGCTGCAGGTGAGAACTTGACATTCAGCCAAGATTTAATTCAGAGTCAATAAAGTAAAACTCTTATGCCTCGGTAGATGTGTAAATTTTTTTCCATCTGATAAATAAACAGGCTGTGAATTCTATCAAATCAATCTTGGCTTGAGTCAGTCTTACTCTAATCAATAAATCTGGATGTGCACTGAAATGTGAAGCCAATATATGCAGTGTTATATTCACTTTAAACTCCTTCATTAAAGTACCCAGCAATTTTGCTATTATTGCCATAAATTCAAAGTACGAGGTTTATTTATTTTGCTTTAAAGGGACAATACATTTCTAGGTTTCCAAAAAGCTCATACTTGGATCTTATTAGAAATCCATATAGATTCTCCCACCCAATCAATGCACTAATGCAGTGGTCGGCAAACTCATTAGTCAACAGAGCGGCAAACCGCGGTTCACTAGCTGCATGTGGCTCACGAGCCACAGTTTGCTGACCACTGCACTAGCTACAATTACATTGGAACTGTCCTATAAACCAGAATTGGGCATGAGGTAGTATTAGTGATGTTTGAAAGTTATTGTTGAGATATCTGGAGTTTTTATTAGAAATTCTAGTATGTTGGAGCCTTGGAGAAATGTGCAAATATAGGAAAGAGAACCACCATTTTCTGGAAAAGGTTCTAGACTCTCTACTCCTTTCCTTAACAACATTCCTTTTCATTGTATGCTTCTATACAACAGAGCCAGCCCCATCATTTTCCTTCTTTGTGCTCCCAATAGATACAGTCAGCCTCTCTACTTCCTTCTAGGCATGCTTATATTTAGTCATGTCTTCTGACACCCTTTACTAGAACCTATGGGATATTGTGGAGATCAATTCTTCCATCATCCCACACCACCACCACAAAGCTATGTATGACCAGATGTGGGTTTATTCCAAGCTTACTCAACTCAAAAAGGATTGTCATTCATTCTGAATTAAGTGTTTATTAAATTGTTAACAGTTGCATTTTAAACAGTTTATCAAGACTCCTAGCTCAGGGGTTCTTATACTGGGGTCCATGGATAGAATTCAGAAGGTCTGTGAATTCGGATGGGAAAAAATAAATATTTATTTTCACTAACCTGTAATTATAATTTAGCAATTCCTTCAACAATGAATGTATAAATCACAGGTAATATTAACAGTAACTATGAGTTTGTCATTAATAAGAGAAATCACAGATATTTTCATATCACATTACAGGTATTGTAGATATCACAAAATATCATTTATGTTCATTGCTACTTCAAAATAATGATGGTTATTACAGCCACCAGTGAATCTTATTATTGGAAAACTATGCCTGCTGCCTGCTTTTATAAATAAAAAGGAGGAAGACAGCCAGGCTAATTCATTTAGGTATTATCTGTGGCTGTTTTTCTGCTACAAATGGCAGGATTGAGTAGTTCCAACAAAGCCTAAAATATTTATTACCTAGCCCATAATAGAAAAAGTTTACCAGCCCCTGATTTAACATGTTAATTATGAAGACACATATACTATTACTATATTACAACTTTCAAATAATTATTCTAACTATATTTCAAAATAACTGGTCTCCTTTTTAATTTTATGACTTTCATTTTGTTCATTTAAAAACCACTTTCATAAAAGTTCCAAAAGCTTTTCCAGACTTACAAACCTTACCAAAATAAGCTTTGTAGGAACCCCTGGCTAGCTGGAGAATGGGTCTCAAGTTCTATTAGTATGCATGTAGGCTTAGTTATGAGTTCCTTTTTACCCTTAACAGATGTATTGAACTACTTAATTATGTGCTTCCTTCTGCTCTTCATTTAACTAGACTGCTTTCATTTAACCTTCTTTAATTTTGTGTCATTTTATGAAGTAATTCATTCATTCAAAAATTTATTTATTGAATACCTACTATGCACTAAGCATTGATCATAAACAAATGAATAAGGCAGATCAGAATCTCTGCCCTCACAGAGCTAATATTTTAGCTGAGAGAGATATGCAATAAAATAAGCAAAATGGGAGTAAGTAGCTAAAAGGATGATAAATACTATAGATAAAAATAAAGCAGAGTTCTGGCTTGTGTGACTCAGTTGGTTGGGTGTCATACCATGCACTAAAAGGTTACTAGTTCAATTCTGGTTAGGGCACGTGCCTCGGTTGCAGGTTTGATCCCTGGATTGGGCACATACAGGAAGTTAGGGTACATGCAAGAGGCATCTGATCAATTTTTTACTCTCACATCAATGCTTCTCTCCCTCTCTCTTTCTCTTTCTCTAAAAATAAATTTAAAACATTTTAATTAAGTAAAAATAAAGCAGAAAAGACAGATGCACCTTTAAGTTAAAGATCAGAAAAGGCCTCACTGATAAGGCAGCACTTGAAGAAATACCTGAACAAAGTGAGAGAGGGAGTTATGCTGAGAACTGAAAACAGGAATACTGTGCAAAGAAACCAGTGCGAAGACTCCAAGGGGAGACTATGCTTGGCTTCTTACAGCAAGGATGCCAAGGTAACTGGAATAGAGTAAGTCAGATAGTGAGTAGTAGAAGAGAAAAACAAAAGGTAAGGAAGCCAGAGATTCTCAACACTCCCTTGGCTTCAGAACCACCTGAGGAATGTTTGTAAAAAACTACAAATACCTGGGCCACATCATTAGTGACCTTCCTGGAAATATAGTTTTAATTTATTTGAAGAAAGAACCCAGATAATTTTGTTTGTTTAAAATTTTCCAAGTGAGTTTTACTTTGCTTGGCTCAGTGGAGAGAGGCTTGACCTGCGGATTGAAGGGTCCCAGGTTCAATTCTGGTCAAAGGGCACACGTCTGGGTTGTGGGCTTGATACCCAGTGCAAGAGGCTGCCAATCAATGATTCTCTTTCATCATTAATGTTTCTATCTCCCTCTCCCTTTCTATCTGAAATCAATAAAAATGTATTTAACATTTTTTTCCAGGTGATTTTATTGTGTAATACTGGTTTAAAACTGGGGAAGGGCCATCAGCCATTGTACAGACATTAGTTTTTGCTTTAAATGAAATAAGGAGTGATTGGAGATATCCTATATAAAAAAGAGGTAATATGCAAATTGACCATCACATCCTCACACAAGATGGCTGTCCCCATGTGGTCACAAGATGGTCACCACAAGATGGCTGGCAGGGGAGGGCAGTTGTGGGCAATCAGGCAAGCAGGGGAGGGCAGTTAGGGCTGACCAGGCCAGCAGGATAGGGCACTTGGGGGTGAACAGGCCATCAAGGGAGGGCAGTTGGGGGTGACCAAGCTGGCAGGGAAGGGCAGTTAGGGGTGACTGTTCTAGCAGGGGAGGGCAGTTGGGGGGTATCAGGCCTTCAGGAGAGGGCAGTTGTAAGCGACCAGGCTGGCAGAGGAGGGAAGTTGGGGGTGATCTGGCTGCTAGGGGAGGACAGTTGGGGGCAATTGGGCCAGTAGGGGAGCAGTTAGGCATCGATCAGGCTGGCAGGGAAGCAGTTAGGGGCAATTAGGCAGGCAGGCAGGTGATCGGTTGGGAGCCAGCAGTCCCAGATTGTGAGAGGTACGTCTGAGGGGTCCCAGATTGGAGAGGGTGCAGACTGAGCTGAAGGACACCTCCCACCCAGTGCATGAATTTCATGCACTAGGTCTCTAGTTTGATAATAAAGTGACATGGTTTGACTTGGGTTTTAACCTTATCACTCAGGATTCTCTGGATTAGAAGGTTAAGAGTGGTATCACAGAGCCTAGTTAATAAATTAATAAGCTATTACAATAACATAAGTACATATGCCATAGTGATTGCAGTAAAGGTGGTAAAAAGTGGTTAGATTCTAATTATATTTTGATAGCTTTTAGATTGAGGGAGAAGGGGATGAGAAAAAGGAAATAGTCGCAGATCATACCAAGGGTTTTGGCCTGAATAAGTGGAAGAATAAATGGCCATTAATTGAAATAGTCCAGATAATGGGAGGATCAGATTGTGAGGAAAATATCAGAAGTCCAGTTTTGAACATGTTAAGTTTCTTATAGATATACTAGAGGCCTGGGGCACAAAATTCATGCATGGGGTGTGTCCCTCAGCCCAGTCTGCACCCACTCCAATCTGGGACCCCTTGAGGGACATTCCTCTCACAATCCAGGACTGCTGGCTCCCAACTGCTCACCTCCCTGCCTTTCTGATTGTCCCTAACTGCTTCTGCCTGCCAGCCTGATCACCCCCTAACCACTCCCCTGCCAGCCTGATTGATGCCTAACTGCTCCCCTGCCAACCTGATTGCCCCTGACTGCCCTCCCCTGCAGGCTTGGTCCCCCCAATTGCCCTTCCCTGTAGGCCTTGTTACCCCCAACTTCCCTCATCTGCCTGCTTGGTCACCCCTAACCTCCCTCTCCTGAGGCTTGATCTCCCACAACTGCCCTCCCTTGCAGGCCTGATCACCCACAACTGCCCTCCCCTACTGGCCTGATCCCTCCCAACTGCCCTCCCCTGCTGGACATCTTGTGGTGGACATCTTGTTTCCACATGGGGGCAACAATCTTGTGTGTTGGAGTGACATTTCAATGATTCAGTTGGAGTGAATTTGCATATTACTATTTTATTAGATAAGACATGAATAGATACGAGGCAGTTGGGTATACAGATCTGGAGTTTAGAAGAGAAATCTGGGCTATAGATATAAATTTTGGATCAAATAGCATGTACATGGCATTTAAAGCCACAAGATAGGGTGACACCACCAAGGAAATGACTGTGGATAGAAGTGAGAAGCAACATGGGACTCTGAAGTTTGAAGGTTGGGGAGATAAGAATCAACAGAAGGAAACTGGAACTGCCAGAGAGATAGGAACATAAAATCAGGTGTATTGTCCTGGAAGCCAAGGGAATTGTCTGCTTTACCAAATAGTGGTGAAGGTCAAACAAGATGAGAACTGAGAAATGACCTCTGCATTAGCAGTGAGGTCAACGGTGACCTTCACAAGAGCTGTTTCAGTGAAGTGGTAATGACAGGAGCCTACTGGAGTGGTATCAAAAAAGAATGAAAACAAATAGAGACAATTTTTTTGAGAAATGTTTGCTGTAGGGGGACAGATAAGTTGACTTTTTAATAATACAAATGATTACAGTATGTTTTAAGGCTGTTGAGAATAATTCAGTAAAGAGGGGGAAATGTTGATACAAGAGAGAGAGAGGGAAGAATTGATGAAGGAATTTAATATATTTGAGGAGTCGAACTGCTTTGGTTTAAATCCTGGCTCCCCTGCTTCTGAGTTATGAGATTGGGCAAATGACTTTCTCTGTGTTTCAATTTCTGCATAGAAAAATGAAAATGTAATAGTAACTATCTCAAAGGTTGTTTTGAGTTGTGTTAGGTATTATGTAAAGCACTTATTGGTACATACTAGGGACTCAAAAATGTTAGTAGTAGTAGTTTTGTAACTACATTCCTCTCTTAGCAAAATACTGCTTACAATTTCTTTTTCTTATAAACCTTTATGATCAAGTAATCCTCGCCACATCCTAATCCTGTGTTTAGTAACTCTACTCATTCAACCAGTCTCTTGGCATGGAATGGATATATAGCTGGATGGTCAGGTCAACATTTACTTCTGTTTTCCCTTTCATATGTTATTTCTGTGTATATATTCTCATAAGACTCCTCTTTCCCCAACAAGGATGTACTTTCTATAGGGATTAAGAGCACAGCTTTCAAATTTAACTGTATTAACTTGGATCCCAGCTCTGTCACTTGCTAACTTTAGACAATGTTATTAACCTCTGTGTCTCACTTTTACCTATCTCACAGATCACTGAAAGGATTTAATGTGTTAATATGCAAGAAGTGGCACATAATAAATTCATGACATATTTTTGCTGTTATTATTCCTAGAAACCATAAACTATGTCTTCCAAACACTTGGCACAGCTCCTATCCAACACTGTACCATGGCCACAACACAATACATCCATCATTTTCCCCAAAATTAGATATTTACATTTCAGTGGCATTTGTGACATAGCATTTACATGTGCTAGGGTCATGTGTGCAAATGTAATAAAAGCCCTGTTTTTCTCCAGGACTTCTTCCTGAAAGAACTCTATCAATGAACCATTTATTCCCATAACAGTAGTGCAACTATATCTAAAAATCAAAAAAATAAACAAGAATGGCTATATTTATTATAAACAATGTTTAAGTCAATCAAATTTATTAGAACAAGATTTTACTTTTCTCTCTTTCCTTTCTGTGGAGGGCAAGAGTGACTCTACAAAATTAACTTCTATTCACCTTTTGGATCCTAAATTAGACATCACTTATTCCACAGAGCCTTTATTCCCTGCTATGTGATCCCTCAGTTCCCCTGTGTTTGTGCCTATCATGATGCCAGTCACACTATATTAGAATCAGTTACTTCTCAGTCTTCTCCACTTCATGATCATAAGTACTGTGTCAATGTCATTCCCTAGTGATTACAACAAAATGTTTACAGTATGAAGTGTTAGGGACAAGTATTTAACCCATAGTAGTTACATAATAAATATTTTGTTGATTTCTTATTATAGCTGTGTTATTCCCAATAGCCAATTTGGTAGGAGTTTTCCCTTTTCAACCAGGAACTTTAGTGTTCTGTAGGTATAATCACAGTATAAAATAAAATACAATGATATCAGGGGGAGCCTTATGTACAATCAGATTAGAAAAATTAGAAAGCTACTATACAAAAATATCTCCTCTACCAGACCACCTAAATCAAGACCATAGATTACCACAGGACCACAGATTATAGGGAAAAAAAAGCAACATTCATTAAGTGCCTACTATGTGCCAAGTATATTATACCTGTTCTCTCCTTTAATCCACACAATGACTCCATGGTGTGTGTATGACTACTCACAGTTTATAGATGAGGAAACAAGCTTGTAGAGAATGAATAAGCTCACAGAGAGTAAGTAAAGAGCAAGGGTTTAAACAGAGGTCTGCCTGATTCCATACTTATATGCTTTCTATTATTCTACATTGACACTCAGGAGACAGGGCCTACACATTAAATAAGGATTGAATCAAAGTATGAAAAATAGCCTGGTAGGTGGCTGTACTCATGGAGGGCTTTAGCAAAAATGGTTTTAGGGATGAACAGTCTAAATGGATATATGTATAGTATATATTTCCCAGTATATATTTATGTACTATGTTAAGTAGATAATGGCTTCCTAAAGCTGTCCAGGTCCTAATTCCTGGAACCTGTGAATATATTATCTTACATGAAAAAAAAAAAAGATTTTTTCAGAAGTGATTGGGGTTAAGGAATTTGAGATGGGAAGATTATCCTGGATTATCTGGGAGGACTCTGTGGAATCACATGGTTCCTAGTTTCTTGTAACAACAAGAATTGATTCTCTTGAAGTTCTGAAGGCTAGGAGTCTGAAATCAAGCTGTCAGCAGGGACACACTCCTGGAGACTCTGGAAAGACTCTTTTGCCTTTTCCAGCTTCTAGTGGCTCTGGATGTCCCTTTATTTGCAGCTGCATTACTCCAATCTCTGCTTCTGTGATCCTATTGCCTCCTCCTCTTCTCTGTCTTCTCTTCTGTCCACCTCAAATTTTCCTCTGCCTTTCTCTTGTAAAGATCTCATCATTACATTTAGAGCCCAGTCAGTTAACCCAGGATGATCTCTCATCTCAAGACTTGTAATTATATATCTTCAAATAACCTTTTTCTAAATAATGTCATATTCACAGATTCTAGGAATTTGGATGCAGACCTTATCTTCAGTGGAGGAGTGGGGACAAAATTCAACCTGTATGTTCTTAAAAGTGGATAACCTTTTCCAGCTATGGTTGGAGGAAGTTGTAACCACAGAAGCCGAATCACAGATGCAATGTTGCTTGTTTTGAAGATGAAGGAAGGGACCACATGCTATGGTGGCCTCTAGAAGCTGAAAGAGGTAAGGAAACTGATTTTTCCCTAGAGCCTCCAGAAGAAAATGCAGTCTTACTCACAGCTTGAATTTAGCCCAGTGAAACTCATTTTGGACTTTAGACCTCCAGAACTATAAGATAATAAATTTGTGTTGTTTTAAGCCACTGTTTGTGGGAATTTGTTACAGTAATGATAGATAATTAATACCAGTGCTTAGGAAAGTTAGAACAAATGTTTGTATAAGAACAAGTATAGAAGCCATAGTCAAGAGAGCAGGTGGAGAAGTAGAAGATGTAAATGCCAGAAGGCAGAGCAGGGCAGATGGCAAGAACTAAGAAATCCACAGTGAGGAGAGGGCCAGGACAAAGAAAGTAGAAGAATTGATATGTATTACTAATATCCAGAAACATCCTTGATATTAGAGCATCAGGTTAGAAGACTTCCTTTAAAATTAGAACATAGGAAGCCCAGAGCTAGTAAGGGGAACATAATTGGAAACATGATCTCCAGTTAGAATATATGTGGGCAGCAGAGAATGGCATCATCTGGGAAGCATGTCATATAGAGCTGCCTACAATTTTCACATTACTCACTCTTTGGTTTAAGGCAGTGGTTGGCAAACTGTGGCTCACAAGCCACATACGGCTTGCAAGCCGCGGTTTGACACTCTATTGACTAATGAATTTGCTGACCACTGGGTTAAGGCATTTAAAGCCCTCCTTAAAGTTCAAGTTTCCTACTAGTATCTCCCATTTAACACATAGAGAATAATTAAAAAGATATCCTTGTCAGTTACCTAACAGGGTCTGAGAGAAATCCCCCAAGACTGTAAGTAAGTGCAGATAAGTAACAACTCAAAAATGTTTACAGTATAAAGTGTTGGTCAGAGATAAGTACTGAGCCTGGCACATGGTGTGAACAAAACAAATTTTTGTTGAATGGATGAATGAATAGGCGAGTAAATGAAAATCCTGAAGATTCTGGAAATTTGCAGGACATGAAGACTTAAAGAAAGAAGGATACCCCCAAAATGGCAGTGGAACTCCAAAGGCAATCTTGGCCTACGTAACCATTGTCCTGAAAGCTGTTCATGGTCAATACTTCCCTGTGATTGGGCTGATGTGTCTTTTCATACCATGTATCTCTTCATAGATAATTTTATTGTTTCTAATTTCAAACGTAACAGATCTCAAAGGAAAGGGAAAAAATGCATGAATATAAATAATCTCATCATCCCAAGATAACTATTTTGGAGCATTTACTTTAGTCCTATGTCTTTGTCTATAACTCTATGTCTATGCCTCAATCTTTCTCCTTCTCAATCAATCTATCTACCTATCTCCTTATCTACATGTGTGTGTCTGTATGTGCACACATTTGCATGTATATAGTATTTAAAAATATGGTATTTTAAATGATATTTTTAAAACACAGCACATACTTATGGTTGCTTTCCCAGGTCAATAAATATTCTATTACAACATGATTTTATATGACTACATACTATCTCAACCTATGAGTAATATATGATTTATTTAACCAATCTCCTATTATCTTTTTCTCAAATTTCCCATCATTAAAAGCAGTGATTCAGCCCTGGTCAGTGTTGGTCATTGATTAGAGCAATGGCTCAGGCACCTGGGTTGCAGGTTCAATCCCTGGCCTGGTCAGGGCACATGTGGGAGAAAACCAATCAATGTGTCTTTATCACATTGATGTCTCTTTAAAAAAAGTCAATGGCAAAAATATCCTTGGTGAGGATCATCAAAAAAGAAAAAGAAACAAACAAGCAGTGCTGCAGTGAACAGCTTTATAATCAACTGGAGGCTCACGTGTACTCAGGAGCGGGAGTGGTCCCTCAGCCCAACCTGCACCCTCTCGCAGTCCAGGAGCCCTCAGGGGATATCCAACTGAGGGCTTAGACCCACTCCCCAGCAATTGTACATCCTTAGTGCTATCGTGGAGGCAAGAGAGGCTCCTGCTATCCCAGCTGGCTTCTGGTTTAGCAGTGCTGTCCCTGTGGGAATGCACTGACTACCAGGGGGCAGCTCCTGCACTGAGCTTTTGCCCCCTGGTGGTCAGTACATATCATCGTAACTGATCATTCTGCTCTTTGGTCAATTTACATACTAGCCTTTTATTATATAGGATGCTTTCCACACCTCTCTAATTATTTCCTTAAGGTAGCTTCCTACGAGTCGAATTGCAGAGTTTGTAAATTACATATTATCATATTATCTCATAAGCAGATTTAGTACCTATTTAGATTTTACTAAAATGTATGAAAATTCAGTTTGTCAAACCTTTGTCAACATAAGCATATTATCAATTTTAATTTCCCACTATGATAGATGGATTTAGGTTGTATCTGTTTGATTGCTAATGAAGGTAAGCATTTCTTCATTTATTTATTGGCCATTTTTGTTTCTTCCTTTGTCAATTACATTTTATGTCCTTTGTCCACTTTCTATTTATATTTTTGTATTTTTAAAATTAACTTGTAAGAAGAAAGTAGATCCATTATACTTAATATTTGCTGTAAATGTTTTCCCATTTGTTGTTTTCCTTTAATTTTTGTTTAATATGGATTTTTAACCTACAAAAGGGGCTTAATATGTTTATTTGCTTTTGTAGCATTAACTCAATCTTTTTCTTCCCAATTTTGTGACTTTGCTCTTATGAGCAGACAGATGTTGCCACTACAAGAACATATAAATGCAATAAATACCCATATTTTCTTTTTGTTATTTTATAGTTTTATTTCCAAATTTTAATCTTTAAACTATTTAACAAAATTTTATTTTATACAGTAAGGGCCTGACTTTAGTTCATTTTTAGTAAATGGCCATTTATGAGATGATGAATTTTTCACTAAAAATTTACCAAAATAAATCCTGGAAAGAGTGTAGTGACTCTCAACCTAGTGAAATAATTTTTGTCAAAACCTACATTTTCCACACTGAACCTTAGGTCTCAGCAAGTAATGAATTCTGATCTGCAAACACAACCCAGCATGCCAGCATTTGCAGATGTACCCATGAGCCAAGCAAATAGCAAAGCTCTTTTGAAGCAAAAGGTCAACTTCCCAGTGTGAAGTCTCCAGTTACATACTCACATTCACTCTCAAATCACCCTAACACTGAGAATACAGACATATTTACCTTTTACACAGCTCGTGAGTAAATTTTGCTCTGAAACAAATCAACAACTAAATTTCTCCTCAATAAACCAAAGCACATTCTACACTGGTCTCCACATAAAAAGCCCTTTGGTAAACTTGGGGAGAACAACAAGAAAAGATAGATTTTTAGATTAAAAGAAAGTTCTTCTATTCCACTTCATTTTCCTTTGTACCTAAATACTCTTGTTTCTGAGTTTATTTCCTATAAGATGTTACTAAGGCAAATGCTCAGGGAAATAGCATCTGGAGGCATTTGAGGGTTACTAATTACAGGGCATCACAGGTACAATTTATAATCCTCCTTGACATATGTGACCCATTACATTAAACACTGTTGGCATGCTTTATAAGCCAGATGCAGGCAGAAAAGAGGTTGGTCTTTGAGTAACAAAGCTTTCCAACAAGCTTCACCATTATAAGAAACTAACTCTATAATCCGACAATCAATGGGTCTGGCTGCCTGTCACTACTTGAGCCAAGTCAGCAGAGACAGGGTTGAATCATATAGGAGCATTTATTCCAATAATGCTGGCAGTATGGAAAAGCACTAGGTCATCCACAAAAATATGCTCTCCCCCCACCATAAGCCAGCTGCTTATATTGGGTAGAAGGATGAAGATTACATGGGAAAGTAGGCAAAAGGGTATGCCAAATGGACAGTTTACAGAATGCGGACTGGAAATTTGCAAAGACTTTTGGGTGTGCAAAAGCTGGGGTCTTCAAAGGGCTAGAAACATGCAAAGGGCTGGAAGCTCTGATTTCTGCAACAAGGTTGTTAACCTTTCCATGATAACAGGCAGCACCGAATGACGAGGATGGGCCACATTTCCAGGTTCCACTTGCAACTCCCAGCCAAGTTGTAATGTGTTTTCTTTAATTAGAACAATACAATCATGATTAACAGAGCATTATTAATATTTCTTATAACTATATCTGTTCCCTAGTATTCTATTTCTTCCTCTATGTAGGAGGAACAACTGTACATATGTAGGAGAAACAACTGCTGACATGATATAAGAAGATTTTTGAAAAATCAATTGGTTTTAAAATATCTCACTCCATAAATGAGTGAGATCATGTGATATTTATCTTTTTCTCACTGTCTTATTTCACTTAGCTTATGGAATAATTAACAACATAAACTGATGAACAGAAACATATCCAGAGACAGAGAAGCATCGATCATACCATCAAACCTCAGAAGGAAGGTAGGGGAGGGTGGGAGTAAGGGATGGAGATAATTCAAAGGACTTGTATGCATGCATATAGGTCTAACCAATGGACACAGACAACTGGGGGGTGAGAGTGTGAGTGGGGGTGTGGGAAGGGTAATGGGGGGATAAGAACACATATGTAATAACTTAATCAATAAAGAAATTTGAAAAATATCTCACTCCGTACCATGAAGTATCAACATACAAATAAATGACCAGATTATTTTGTTAGATTATTAACTCTGCCTATGTTATACAATACCAATGATTTCAAAATTTGGATTGAAACGATTTTTTCTGGTCTGAAGTACACATTTCCAATAAAATATTTTTAAAATTTTAAAAATATATATTTCTGGTTATTTTCTTCCAGCCCATGCTACAACTAAGTAAAATTCATACTATATAGAAATGAATGCTCAGTTAAAAGCATTTTAGGAAGAAGAAAAATTCAAAATAATAACCATCTCTGGATAGTGGATTAAGTGGCTTTTAGACTTTCCAGTAATTCCTGAGATGGCCTGGAGTCAGAGGGTTCCTTAGCCACAAACACACAGAACCATTGTCCCTTCCACACAAGCCATGAAAAGACTCAAAGAAGAATCACATATACCTTTAATCATTATTATTTTCTAAGCTCTCCTTTAAAGACAAACCAAAAGATAATTTATGTTTACAGTTATGTGACACATAAAAAATATAATTAAAGTACTAAATCTCTCCAAAGAACTATGATGTGCAGAATTAAATTCAGCATTTAGCTGGGAAGGAGTCCCCTCAGAGAGGTCAGGTTGATATGTGAGGGATCAGTTTTGAAGTCCTGTTGCTGGTATTTTCAAGGGATAGTATTTTGGTCAGCCCTAATCTGATTTCTCCTCACAAATGTCAAAATGAATTATAGGACATATTACCTGAATCCCCAAATCTAGCTACATTAATAGCCTCTGATTTTTGTTCTTTCGGATGCCATTTAGATATATGGGAGTCGTTCTTCCTATCATATTTCCAGTACTTTCTGACAAAGCAGCATTTAACATTTCCCATAACATTTAATATTTCCCACACAAGGGTTTTTTTTTTGTAATGTATTTCAGAATCCAGAAAGTTACAGAGTTTATTTTTTAATTTTCTTTATTAGTCACATAAAACTGTCAGCAGCTTATGCTTATCTTGAAACTATCAAGCTGATGTAAGGGAAGTTTTCCAGAACTGGGTGGAGAGTGGAGAGAAGGGATAAGAAAATGGAAGAATACAGAGAGATGGATAAGAGTTTTCCCTAAATTTTTGGTAAAAGCATAGTTCATCTCTCTAACACATTATTGGACCTAAATTTTTGGTAAAAGCATAGTTCATCTCTCTAACACATTATTGGAACACAAACTCAGAATGATCAGAGTGTAAGTTTTAAAGACTTACATGCTATTCACAGACTTGGGCACTGACCACATTTTCTTGCATGAACCTTTGAAGAAGCATTTTTGGCTCATCTCATGAAAAATCTATTGGGACATCATATATTTAAAAGTACTATTTTCCCTCCTTGTAAGATGGGAGACTCAATCAATCTTTTGTGTTATGACCAGGTGTAAGTCATAAAACAGCAGTTATTGCAGGTTTTATGGAGCTGAGATCTGGGATACTCATGAAAAGGATAAGTTCATAATAGTCTTAAAGAGCAAACTATTCTTCAAGGTCTTAGGTTTACACAGAGAACTGCTCCACTGATCAACTGTCTTACTTTTTTGCCTATTTCTTACCATTAGAAAACACTTCCGTGTTCATCAACTCAGCTAGATTACCAGTAATTACTGTATTCAGAGGCTTATGTACTGAGAGATGTAGATTAGAAGGAACTGGTTGTTTTCTTCAACCTATAACCTGTCAACCTCCCAGGCAGAGATGTGTGAGGCTCCCCAACCATTCTAATGGCCCTCATTAACTCAGTGTGGAATTTTATCTATGGCTTTGAGCTTTCCTAAAATTATACATTCAGCAGAAGCACCACATTTTTTGAGATAATGTCTTTTCTATGTCCTAAATTAGTCTCTTGTGAATGTCAAAAAAGGGATCCTTAGCTATAATGTAATTGAAGTGTGTGCCTTTAATGTACTCTAATCCTAATCCATCACAACCCTATGGAGCCCAGTTCCTCCCTTAGCCTGCTTAGTCTAGTTCAGCAGCCTAATACCACACCACACCACTCTAAACCACAGAATGAAAATGTGTAGGGCCAGGCTGTTTTCATTTCCTATAGTTCCTACTACCTTATCTCCCTGTAACAGCTAACTAAATATTAATGCTAAACCATCCTATATAATAAAAGCCTAATATACAAAGTGTCCAGTCATCCAGTCGGACATTCAACCAATCAAAGTGTAATATGTTAATGATATGCTAAAACCACTCAATTGCTCGCTATGATGTGCACTGACCACAAGGGGGAAGACAGTCGACCAACTGACCAGTCATTATGACATGAAGTGACCACCAGGGGGCAGATGCTCTGACTGGTAGGTTAGCTTGCTGCTGAAGTCTGGCTGATCAGAACTGAGCGAGATGAGCCAGACACACTCTGAGCCCTCCCATGGTCCTTCTCCAGCTGGCCAATCTCTGTGTCACTCCCCAGCCCCAATTGTACACCAGTGGGGTCCCCTGGCCTGGCCTACACCATCTCAGTATCTAAGACATCTTGGGGGATGTTGGAGAGCCAATTTCGGCCCCGATGGCAGAAAAACCGGTTGCTATGATGCACACTGACCATGAGAGGGCAGACACACAATGCAGGAGCTTCCCCCTGGTGATCAGTGCACTCCCACAGGGGGAAGCACTGCTCAGCCAGAAACTGAGCTCATGGCTGGTGAGCACAGCAGGGGTGGCAGGAGTATATCCAACTGATAGCTTAGGCCTGCTCTGGGCCTAAGCTGTCAGTCAGATATCCCTTGAGGGCTCCTGGACTATGAAAGGCTGCAGGCTGAGCTGAGGGACCACACCCCCGACCCTCGAGTGCATGAATTTAATGCACCAGGCCTCTAATACTGGTATAATAATGGAAGGGGACTAAAGGAGTCGACAGGAAACTAGCATAGATTCACTTTTCCTGGAGCCTTCTGGGAAAAGTGGTGTCCCAACTTTTGTTGTCTAAACTAATTTTACTAATGGCAGAACCAAGGCATGTTGGGGGGTGGGATATGGTGTAGTCTCTTATGAGCTATATAAACTAGACCATGTAGTCATCTACCCAAATGTGTTTTTCTTTGAGCTCCAAGAAAGCAGAGACCATTCTCTGAACTGTTTCATTAATGAATTAATTTAACAAACCTTAGCTTAGTTTCCTTGCTTTGTGGACCAGGACCAATGCTAGATGCTGAGGATACAGCAATAAATCAGACACAGGTCCAGTCCTCAAGTAGACCTTCTGGGAAAAGAGACAATCAATTAAACAAAAACGCAAGGGCACCATATCCATGTTGAGAAGCATCATAATAAAGGAGAAAGTAAAACTCTCATTGTTTGTAGATGACATGATATTGTACATAGAAAACATTAAAGACTCCACCAAAAAAACTATTAGATTTAATAAATGAATTTGGCAATGTAGCAGGAGAAGCACCAGAATGAAAGGTTTGTGGAAGGAATTAATTCCACATGGGGTGACATTTAAGATTGCATAGCTCTCATTTTGGGAAATATATCATTTAAAACAAAAATAAAATTACAATAAAAATATGAAGAAGCTGCCCTTTGGTTACATTTATCTAAAGTGAATTTTATATGTAAAGGAAGTTTTTCATAGCATACCTGACAAATCCATGACAAATAACCAAACCCACGTAGTTGAACTTTGAATTAGCAAGAATAGCAGTGCCTCTCAGTGTTCTTGTGATTTGGAAACACTTCTGCCTTTTTCTGTTTTCATTCAGGGAGAATTAGTAAGCAATAAAATGCACAGATTTTAATTTTTCAGATAAGTTTTGACAAATGTATATATCCCTGTAACCACCATTTAAAGTAAGATATAGAATATCCCTATCAGCAAAAAAAAAAAAAAAAGTTTTCTTTACCTCTTTCCATGTACACATACAATCACTATTGCCAATTCTTCTACCACTATGGATTACTTTTGCCTGTTCTTGAAGTTCATATGTAAGGAATCATACAGCATTTACTCTTTTGTATCTGGGAAGACACACTAGCATTTGGGGCAGCATACTTGAAGGGATTAAAAGACTCAAAACAACATTAGTCAAGTGAGCAACAAATACATAACCGTTCCCACCACAGTGTTTCCATATCGCACCATGTTCATAAAAAAATCCACAGTTATGTATTCATTTCACTGCCCTTCAGCCCCAAATCATTTAAGTTTGTTTTTTCCACAAGAAAAATTTATCTTATGTTCCAGGAAACACACAATTTTTCCTTGATGTGTCCTGACATACCATGTATATTATGCCTCCCTCAAGCAAGTTGTACTTGGCTCTACTTTCATTCCTCAATTATGACACACAGACAATTTACATGATGATCAAACTTTCACTGTGCAACTAACTGAGAAGGCTTCAAGGACACTGCTGTACTATATCACACTAGGTGACAACCACTGGAGACAGACATTCACTCCAAATGAAAGAAGTGCATTTGCCTCCCTATGACAGGTTTTGTTCTACCTTCATTTCCTCACTAGGTCACTGAATAACACTGCCCATCATAACTATTTGCAACAGTTGAATTTTCCCAACCCCATTCAGCCCAGATGCTGCTGTTTTCTACTCTAATCAAAATGCAGAATGCCAAAAAGACAGTTCAATACTGGAGTTAACTGGGCAGGAAATAAAAGAATGTCTTATATCTATGACTCAAGCCTTATATATTTCCTACTTCCAACACTGGGAAATTGTTATGATTAATGATATTCTGTGAAAGATAAACCAAAGAGTTTATATACTTACTAGAGGCCTGATTCATGAAAATTTGTGCAAGAGTAGCCCTCCTTCCCCTGGTTGCCAACACTGACTTCCCTCTGGCACCCAAGACCCATGCTTCCCTCCTCCTGCTGCCCACAGGCACCCGGGACCAAGCTGGCTTTCCTCCAACCTTGGCTTTGACAGAAAGGCCATCCGGAATGATGCCTGGAAGACTTCTAGTCTAATTAGCATATTACCCTTTTATTATTATAGATATGCATATCCCATGGACATGGGCAATAGGGTACTGAAGATCTGGGGGTTGGATAGAGGCTTTCAGGATGGGATAATGGGGGAGAAGGGGAAAATGGGAGATATCTATAATACTATCAACAACAAAAAATACATTAAAATACAAATAAAATTTTAACAATGATATTTTGTGTTGCATAAAAGTGCAGAAATAGGATGGTAGCTGGTAGGATGGAGGTAAAGGAGAGGACATGAGTAAGGGGATTAAAGGAGAGTGTGTGGATGTGTGTGGTGTGTGTGTGAGTGAGTAAGGGACACTTAAATCTCACAGGAGCAGCAGGGACAAGCAGTACAGGCTCTCTTCAACAAGGAGAGACAACTACTGCTACAGGCACACTTTGGACTGCGGCACTCAGGCACAGAGCCCACGCCATCTTGAAGGAAAAAACAGCCTTTATTTTTTTTTTAGAAACTCATCAGCACCACCACCCAGACAGGCCCTGGAAATGCCCCTTGACCCAGCAGCCACTCCAGCCAAAATCCTGCTGCCACAACTGCATATCCATGGACCCTGGGACCTCAACTTCCAAAGGTGTACTGCTCAGCAGCAGTAAGTCCAACTTCCCCCTCTCCAGCAGCAGAACTCTGGACCACATTAGCGCATTTCCAGCGCACAAGCAGCAGGGAACTCCACTCTCTGGGCAGTAACTGGGAGCCATTGGAAGCCTCCACACATGTGATTTTGTACAGACAAGGTGAACGACCCTGCAGTAGAAATTCTGAATTTCCTCTTCCGGAATAACTTTTCACATTTACCCCAGCAGCTCAACCTCAGTGCCAGAAACCCCTCAGAGTGCATCAGAGCACTGCACCAGCAAAAGCTCCCCCACAAAGGAACAGGACACCTGAGCCCATCTATCCACAGTGTGCTCTTGGAGCAGCTCTGAGACTCTACTGGGTGTAATTCTGCACAGACTAGGGTGCCCTGCCCTGCAGTAGAAATTCTGAATTCCCTCTTCCTGAATAACTAGCTGCCCACATTCATCCAAGCAGCTTAACCTCAGTGCCAGGACACCTCAGAGTGCTTCAGAGCACTGTGCCCAGCAAATGCACCTCCACAGATGTGAAGTTCCAACAGGCAAGCACCCTGAGCCCATCTACTCAGAGGACACTCATGGAAGCCATTGTGAGCTCTCCCTGGGTGTGACCTTGAACAAAAAGGGGCACACTCTCCCCCAGCAGTAGAAATCTTGAATTCACTCACCCTGGATACATGCCCACAGACACCTTAATTACATGGCTAAAATTCCAGGGCCCTTCAGAGTGCTTTAGTGTGCCACACTGGTAAACTTACCACGGGTGCTCCTGTGAGCCACCAATGGGAGTAAGTGCCTATCCACGACAGGTGCAGCAGCAAAAGCTAAGTCTGCCCACCACACAACTACAGAACTCTGGGCAATACAGACATGCCTTTCCAGAGTGTAGGCCCCCTGAGCCACATCATCCTGACAGACAGTTCTTTGGTGCCACTGTTAGTCCCCACTGGGCATGCATTATCTCAATTAAGGGTACTAAACAGCAAAAATAGGGACACTCCCTTCCAAGGCTGCCAACTTCTAGACACCACAGTTGTGCCTCTCAAGCTTGCAAGCCTATATCAAGAGAACCCAAATAGCTCAAGTAGGGAGCTACAATAGATTAACAAGCATAAGAGAACTGAGATATTATATCAGTAGCACCATCCCCAAAAGAACCGAGGTAGAAAAGCAATTGGATCTACATTTAAAACATTTCAGGAAAACATGGGAAGACTAAAAAGCAATCCCAAAGAAAGAAAAAGAGGAATAATCAGAAAGCAGTTTATCAGAGAAAGAATTCAGACTAATGGTTTTAAGGATGATTAAACAGCTAGATGCCAAATATACACAACTCAATGACAAATACACACAACTCAATAATAACTATAAGGAGCTGAATGAGAATGTCATGAACATGAAAGGAAATGAAAAGGAGATGAAGAACGACATAGCTGCAATAAAGAACACAAGGGAAGGCTTAAACAATAGACTAGTAGAGGCTGAGGACCGCATCAACGAATTAGAATACAAGGTAGGAAAAAACACACAAACACAAAAGAACTGGAAAGAAGACTTAAAAAGCAAAAAGAGAGCCTAATTTGCTTCATAAGGATACCAGAAGGAGAGGAAGAGAAGCAAGGAATAGAAAACCTGTTTGAAGAAATAATGACACAAAACTTTCCTGATATTGGCAAGGAAAAAAAAAGATGAAATTCCAAGAAGTATATAGACTCCCAAACAAGTTGAACCCCAAAACACCAACACCACGACACATCATAATTAAACTGGTGAATACTAACAACAAAGTAAGAATCTTAAAGGCTGCCAGAGAGAAACAGAAAGTTACCTGCAAGGGATCTCCTATTAGAACAGCAGTTCTCAACCTGTGAGTCACAACCCCGTTGGGGGTCGAAAGACCCTTTCACAGGGGTCACCTAAGACCATCGGAAAACACATATTTTCCATGGTCTTAGGAACCAACACACCGCTCCTTGGTGTAGCAAAATGTAGCAATGTAGTTTACTGTTGTTATATGAAGAATGTTGCCCATGCTACACCATGATTTAAGACAAAATTTCATTGTTTTGTAATAAGAAAGAAATATTTCACAATATATAATTACATATTGTTTTTGTGATTAATCACTATGCTTTAATTATGTTCAATTTGTAACAATGAAAATACATCCTGCATATCAGATATTTACATTACAGTTCATAACGGTAACAAAATTACAATTATGAAGTAGCAAAAGAACTTCTTCACTGATACTGCTCCAAAGGCAATGGAAGCTAAAGAAAAAATAAACAAATGGGACTACATCAAAATAAAAAGCTTTTGCACAGCAAAAGAAACCATCAACAAAACAACAAGAAAGATCAATGCATGGGAGAACATATTTGCAAATGCTATCACTGATAAAGGTTTAATCTCCAAAATCTACAACCAACTTATACAACTTAATAAAAGGAAGATGAAGGATCCAATAAAAA
>JAAGEH010000015.1:21782383-21824970 GCA_011751065.1 Lasiurus cinereus | reverse complement strand
GAAGGAAGGAAGGAAGGAAGGAAGGAAGGAAGGAAGGAAGGAAAGAAAACAGAAGACAAGAGAAAGAAAAGAAAAGAAAAGAAAAGCCTGGGCCAGATGGCTTCACAGGAGAATTTTACCAAACATTCAAGGAAGAACTAAAACCTATCCTCCTCAGACTATTCCAGAAAATTCAAGAGGAAGAAACACTTCCAAACTCCTTTATCAAGCCAGCATTTATGTTGACAAAGAGATAAAGAATGACAGAGAATTACAAGCCAATATCCCTCATGAACATAGATGCCAGAATCCTCAACAAAATTCTAGCAAATTGATCCAGCAGTACATCAGAAAAATCATACAAGATGACCAAGTAGGATTTATGCCAGAAATGCAAGGATGGTACAATATTTGCAAATCAATAACCATGATACATCACATAAACAAATTGAGAGATAAAAATCACATAGTCATATAAATTGATGCAGAAAAAGCATTTGACAAAATCCAACACCCTGTCTCGATAAAGACTTTCAACAAGATGGAAATAGAAGGATCATACCTCAACATAATAAAAGCCATATATGACAAACCCACAGCCAACATCATGCTCAATAGGAAAAAAACTAAAATCATTTTCTCTAAGATCAGGAACAAGACAGGGATGCTCACTCTCACCACTCCTATTCAACATAGTGCTGGAAGTACTATCCATTGCAATCAGACAAGAAAAAGAAATAAAAGGAATCCAAATTGGAAAAGAAGTAAAACTGTCTTTATTTGCAGATGACATGATACTGTACATAGAAAACCCTAAAGACTCCATGAAAAATTATTAGATTTAATAAATGAATTCGCCAAGGTAGCAGGATACAAAATTAATTCTAAGAAATCTATGGCATTAGGATACAACAATAATGAAAGTACAGAAAGAGAGACTAGAATATAATCCCTTTTACCATTGCAAAAAAAAAAAATTCAGATACCTAGGAATAAACTTAACTAAGGAGGTAAAAGATCCGTATGCAGAAAACTACAGGACACTGAAAAAAGAGATAGAGGAAGACATAAACAGATGAAACATACCATGATCATGGATTGGGAGAATCAACATCATCAAAATGTCCATACTACCCAAAGCAATCTATAAATACAATTCACTTCACATTAAAATACCAATGGCATATTTCACAGACATAGAATGAACTTTCCAAAAATTCATCTGGAAAAAAAAAAGACCCCGAAATGCTGCAGCAATCCTGAGAAAGAAGAACAAAGGAGGTGGGATCTCAATACCAGATTTCAAGCTGTATTACAAAGCCACTGTTCTCAAAAGTGCCTGGTACTGGCATAAAAAAAGACATATAGAACAATGGAATAGAATAGAAAATCCAGATATCAACACAAACCACTATGCTCAATTAATATTTGACAAAGGAGGCATGAACATACAATGGAGTCAATACAGTCTCTTCAACAAATGGTGTTGGGAAAATTAGACAGATACATGCAAAAAAATGAAACATACACCATACACAAAAATAAACTCAAAATGGATAAAGGATTTTAACATAAGACGGGAAACCATAAAAATACTAGAGGAATCCACAGGCATCAAAATCTGAGACATATGCTGAAGAAACTTCTTCACTGATACTGCTACTAGGGCAATGGAAACAAAAAAAAATAATAATAAACAAATGGGACTACATCAAAATAAAACCCTTTTGCACAGCAAAGGAAACCATCAGTAAAACAACAAGAAAGCACACTGCATGGGAGAACATATTTGCCAATGAATTAATCTCCAACATTTACAGAGAACTCATACAACTTCACAAAAAGAAGATAAACAAGCCAATCAAAAAGTGGGCAACTGATCTAAATAGGTACTTCTCAAAAGAAGAAGAAGGAAGGCCAAGAGACATGAAAACCTGCTCAAAGTCACTGATCATTAGAGAGATGCAAATCAAAACAATGTGGTACCATCTCACACCTGTCAGAATAGCTATCATCAACAAATCAACAAATGACAAGTGTTGGCGAGGAAGCACAGAAAAAGGATCTCTTTGCACTGCTGGTGGGCATGCAGACTGGTATAGCCGCTATGGAGAACAGTATGGAGTTTTCTCAAAAAACTAAAAATGGAACTCCCATTTGACTCAGTGATCCTACTTCTAGGAATATATCCCAAGAAACTAGAAACACCAACCAGAAAGGATATATGCACCCCTATGTTCATAGCAGCACAATTCACCATAGCTAAGATTTGGAAACAGCCTAAGTGCCCATCAGCAGATGAATGGATTAAAAAACAATGGAAAACTAAGCTGTGGTAAAAAGAAAAAAAAAAGGAGCTCCTAGCATTTGCAACAACATGGATGAAGCTGGAGAGCATTATGCTAAGTGAATTGAGTCAGGCAGAGAAAGATAAATATCATATGATCTAACTCATTTGTGGAATATAATGAATGACATAGACTGATGAACAAGAACAGATCCAGAAACTGAGAAACATTGATCAGAATGTCATACCTTAGGGAAAGTGAGGGTCAGTGGGAGTAAGGGGAAGAGATCAACAGAGGGATTTGTGTTCATGCATATGAGCCTAATCAATGGATACAGACAACAAGGGAGTGTGTCATGAGTGGGGGTGGGAGGTAATGAGGGAATAAGGACACATGTAAAATATAAAAATTTTAAAAATATATAAGAAAAAAATAAAATATTAAATCTAATTCATACTAGTGATCACCATAAAATTAAAAGAAATTGTTTCATGTCACAAATATTTTAAATGAAATTATCTGTAGCCTGAAAATTATTTTGGAAGGAAATAAAGAGAAATTTATTTCAAATGTCATAAGGATTGTAATTGAAAGTCAATATATTTGGCCTCTTTAACTAAAGTAAGTAATTTGTGTTTTTGCATCCTGACAAAGTTTATATTAAGTTACCAAAATAAATTGACAGCCAGTTTGAAATTGAATTGTCATGGCCTACAGCAAAGAATATCCTTACATAATATTATTCTACAATGTCACTATAATTTGTGATATTTCACAATAGCATATTATACAATTATCCCAAACAAACTTACAAACTAATTCTTTGAATGTTTAGCAGCAAATTAAAAAGAGGACATGAAAGAATGTAATCCCTTTCACAAGGAATTAAGGCACTAGGAAGGCACTTGAGCATTCTATACTGGCCCCTCTTACCCTTTTTGCCAAGAGGGATCCTCTTCTAACAATCCAATTGCCCTCAGCTGTAGCCTGAGCTCTCTATTCCTGCTGAGGTTGAAGCCTCGAGGTGGCTGGTACCATGGATCTGTCTCTCACCCAATGGTGTGAGCTGGGGCCTCCCTGGAGAAGGAACCTGAGTTCCCTGAGATATGTGATCAGTGCTGAGGCCCTACCAGCAGGAGAGGGAATCCCAAGGCAGGTGCTGGGCATGGAGGCCACAGGGGCACAGGCTACCAAGGAGACAGAACTGAAACTCCTAATACCCTGCTTGGCCCTGGATGATGACTAAGTTAGCCAGAGAGGTAAGATTCCTCAGGGAATAAACAGCCTAAGACAGGCACAGTCGCAGAGGGGCCATCAGGAGAGAACTTGGGGGTCAACAGAGGTGGGGCATGGACCCTCATCCCCCTAACTTTGCATGGGCCTGAATCCTCACCCCTTATGTGGGAGGTCTCCTGCCCCCATGGCTGCTTTGTTTCCCAAGGCCAGCCTAGATTGGAATCCAGGTAACAGACAGAGACTTGACCGACAGCAGTTGCCCTATATCTAATTCCAGCCTCGCACCAGGACTGCTCAGTGCCTACTCAAGAATGCAAATAATCCTTTCCACTAATATTTACAGGGAAATCTAAAATTGTTGGTAGAGTATTAAATTTGACAATAAAATAGTAATCAAGTTTTCAGATTAATTTAAATTGGCCAATTGAAATAAGTGAATGCCCAAGAAAATGTAATTGTACTGGACAAAAAGCTGTTTCTAAAGTATTAACTAAAATTTCTATTGGTAGTTCATCTCATGGTAAAATTGCTTAACGTGCAATGAATCTAAAGCAGTCATATTTTTGTGGAAAAAATTAAAATTTAAAGTTATCAAGACTGCATTAAAAATTTACAAAAGCCTCCATTAATCAAAAAAGGGGGGATAGTAGGTTAATATCATGTGAGAAAAATATCCTGTAAGTAAATTACATCTAGAAAATTTTTACTTTAGAAAATTAATTTTCATTTGTAATGCTAACAGCAAGACAACCATAAAAAACACACATGGTGTCAAAATAAGCCAAAGAAAAATCATTTGGGCAAAACCAAAAAGGACCCAAGTCAATTTTATAGAAAAGATTCCTGTGTTAACTTTTGGTCGTGAATATGTTTATATACTTTCAGAAAACAACTCCCAAGATCATGTGGACTCCTGCAGTTAGAGAGGAACTGACAGGTCTGCTCCAACCACGAAGACAAGAGGAGAAACTGTCCAGAGATGGAAGATGCTGTTGACACCTTGCCATGCTAGCAGTCAGCAGTTGTGCATCACTACAGGTTGCTTAGGACCAAACCAGAGGGTTGGACCTGCATTGCCACCATTTGTCCACCATCCAGATATCATTGCTGACATGTACACATAAGAACTGTTTGACATTGAAACTGGGACTGAGAACTGTTGGACATTTAAAATTGGAACCCAAACATTTTTTGTTCTTATAGATTTATTTCTAGTCTGCAGAGGCAAGATTTTTTTTAATATATTTTATTGATTTCTTATAGAGAGGAAGAGAGAGGGATAGAGTTGGAAACATCGATGAGAGAGAGACATCGATCAGTCGCCTCCTACTGGGGACGTGCACGCAACCAGGATACATGCCCTTGACCAGAATCAAACGCAGAACCCTCCAGTCCGCAGGCCGTCGCTCTATCCACTGAGCCAAACTGGTTTCGGCAAGGCAAGATTTTTTAAAGAAAAGATTTGGGGGAAAATAGATACAGAGACAAAGGAGCATTGAACAGACTGTCAAACTACAGTGGGAAGACAGGGGAGGTTTTGGGGGGGGCGTGGGTGGATGGCGCTGTAAGAGATCAACCAAAGGACTTGTATGCATGTATGTAAGCATAACCAATGGATGCAAGACACTGGGGGGGGGCAGGTGAGGGCATGTACTGGGGGTAGGGAAGGCCAGAAAGAGATCAATGGGAAACAAAAAGGAGACATATGTAGTACTATTTGTAATACTTTAAACAATAAATAAAATGGGCAATGGACCTAAATAGAAATTTTTCAAAAGAAGACAGAAGAAAGGCCAAGAGACATATGAAAACATGCTCAAAGTCACTAATCATCAGAGAGATGCAAATCAAAATGACAATGTAGTACCATGTCATACCTGTCAGAATGGCTATTATCAACAAACGACAAGTGCTGACAAGGATGTAGAGAAAAAGGAACCCTCTTGCACTGCTGGTGGGAATGCAGACTGGTGCAGCCACTGTGCAGAACAGTATGGAGTTTCCTCAGAAACTAAAAATGGAACTCCCATTTGAACCAGTAGTCCCACTTCTAAGATTATATCTCAAGAAACTAGAAACACCAATCAGAAAAGATATAAGCACCCCTATGTTCATAGCAGCACAATTCACCATAGCTTAGACTTGGAAACATCCTAAGTGCCCATCAGCAGATGAGTGGATTAGAAAACCATGGTACATCTACACAATGGAATACTATGCTGCAATAAAAAAGAAGAAATTCTTATCATTTGCAGCAACCTGGATGGACCTGGAGAGCATTATGTTAAGTGAAATAAGTCAAGCAATGAAAGAAAAATACTACGTGATCTCACTCATTTATGGAAAATAAAGAACACTATAACCTGATGAATAAAAAGATAGATACAGAGGCATAAAAGTACCAAACAACTGTCAAATTACAGTGGGAAGGCTGGGGAGTGTTGGGAAGGGAGGGAAATAGATCAACCAAAGGACTTGTATGCATGCATATAAGCACACCAATGGACACAAGACACTCGGGGAAGTGGGGGATGAGGGGTTAGGGGAAGCTAGAGGAAGGTCAATTGGTGGGGGGGGAGAGATATATGTACTACTATATGTAATACATAGAACAATAAAATTAAAATTAAAAAATAAAAATTGCAAAAATATTATGTCTATATGTCTAAATAGGTACACAATAGCTAGAGAATAAAAACTGGTTCATCACAAGAAAGGAGAACAATACTCAGATATGTGGCTGCTATTTCCATTTATATTTTTATCCTCATGGACTATTTTTTAAAATATATTTTATTGATTTTTTTTTACAGAGAGGAAGGAAGAGGGATAGAGAGTTAGAAACATTGATGAGAGAGAGACATTGATCAGCTGCCTCTTGCACACCCCCTACTGGGGATATGCCCACAAACCAAGATACATGCCCTTGACTGGAATTGAGCCTGGGATCTTTCAATCCACAGACCGACACTCTATCCACAGAGCCAAACTGGTTTCGGTCTCATGGACTATTTTTAACAAGAGTCTTTCACCTCAATTTCTACCACCCCATTAGTGGATTACTTTCCAAAGTTGTCCATCTGTGGGGAAATGAGATTTTCAAACATTCTTTGAAAACTCAAACACACTTCCATTTCTTCTGTGGTTACAATCCTTTGGGGGAAAACTTTTCAATTTCACCCCAGTTTAGCAATTTGCTTTTTGCTCCTCTCTGCTAAATATTAGAGAATGTTAGGTCTTTAGTCTCAATGTACAAACAGAAAAGATGGGAACCTCTAAAGCTAGCCAGATTAAGATGCATATTTTACAGAGTCTGGAAAGATAAAGCAGAGTTCTCTTTGCCTTGAAAATTACAAAAGACTATTCTTCAAGGCAGAGTTGTCCTGGATCTTGAATTCAGAGGGAGGATCAGAGAGTTAATACTGGTTTAAATATAAATTTTGTGGGGTAGCAATTTCATACAGAGATGAGTTACAGGATTCAGTTGTGGAAGAAAACACCCTATGATAATTTCAATACCCCTCTCAGTCCCACCCTGAAAGAACAAGGTCACCATCCCTTAACATATTTTGTTTATATACTGGAAATGATGTAGCCTATTTTGCTAGGGCTAGAAGCTAAGGGCGAGCTAGTTCAGAAGCTATCCCTCCCTCTCCCACCACCAGTACACGAAAGGAACTTCAAGCCAGGAGATTCAGGCTTCTCAAGGGTTCAGCCCTGGTACAGATGGTGTTAGTGATGTTCCTCTACTTGTAAGGGGGAATAAATAGAATATTGTAGACTAACTATAATTATAAGAAATATTAACCATGCTCTGCTAACTGTGATTGTTTTGTTCTGATTAAAGAAGGCACATTCTAACTTGGATGGGGGATTGCATGTGGGACTTTGGACTTACCTGGAAATGTGGCCCAACCTCCCCATCCAGGAGCTGCCTATTATCCTGGAAAGATTAACAACCTTGTTGCAGAAACCAGAGTCACCAGTCCTTTGAAGAACCCCAGGCTTTTGCAAACTCCCAGCCCACATTACCTGTAAACTGCCCTTTTGACATACTCATTCTTATCCCTTTTGCCTACTTCCCCACTTAATCTTCGTCCATCTATCCAATCTATGAAGCTGCCTTATGGTAGGGGGCAGAGCAGATTTTTGTGGATGACCTGCTGCTCTCTCATATTGCAGTAGTGGGATAAACAATCATATATGATTCAACCCTCTCTCTGCTTAGTTGGCTAAAGTAGTTACAAGCAGCCTGGACCTCTTGATCTGTTACATACTGGATACCCCTGAATTGAATCCCTAGGAGCAGAGTGAAGAGTGGCAGGTGGCTGGTAGCTGACTCCAGGGCTTGTCCAAAGGTAAGCAAATTTCCTCATGCTCTAGGCCCTAGCTGGCATTTTTTTTAATGTGGTCTCAAAGGGGAATGTAGATGTATGTATAAATTGAAAGAAATCTGGGAGAAGACAGAAGAAACCCAGGTGCCATTTACTATTATTTAGATAAAATGGTAAAGACACACACTCCACCTGCCACAGTTAGAGTGATAAATGCCTATTTCTTTGAGGCTTGTTTGAAAGTCAATTATGTAGATTATTTGGAGAATATTGACAGATGGCTTCTTTCCCCAGATGAGACAAGTTGAACTTTCATATGTGCATAAAAAAAAAAACACTGTCATTCCTTAAACAGTGGAGGTCTCCTTCATAGGTCACCAGTTTTTTTGATAACTGGATAAAATTTTGCCATTGGGTCTTTTTTCCTCCAAAATCCCCCCCTCTTCTCCCACCCTCAATGGAAGCTTTAATTCTTTTCATCCTATAGTCAAATATTGATCCTCTAACCTGTCCTCAAAGTTTTGATTAACACAGAAGATTGCCATGTAAGCAGCTTTTTGTTTGTTTTCAGCTAATTCATTTTTTATTTTTCACTTGCTACAGTATATCTTACTTTTACTGTCCAACCACTGAACAGAGAAAATGGATTGATCTGAGTAACTAAATAATTTAAGCTGCAATGTGTAGTGGAGGGTGAGGGAAGAGAGGGAGGATTAGAGGGAGACTGAGAAAGCTTGATGTATCACTGCCTTCAGTTTTTTAGTTCTCCTCTGATGCCCAACCCAGGTTACCATTTTGATTAGATGGTGAGGGGGTTTATGGATGTGGCATTGCAGTAGATCTCTGTTGCAATAGCCATAATAAAGGTTTATAAAATGACTGTTTACAAAGATATCCTAAACCAGAAAACAATAGAGATTCACCAAATGAGATCTGTTGCTTATTGCTTGTTACTTTTCATTATATGAGGTAATTCATTTGGCACAATTATATAAATCTGAGGTGTATTTATTTATTTATTTATTTATTTATTTATTTATTTTATTACTAAAGGCACAGATCCATCTTCTCCACTGGAGTTTACTGGTGATACCAAGTATTTTAAAAAGTTTTTGAAGAAGGCAACATGGCAACAAAGCCAAAAATTATATCTAGGTGTAAAATTGAACAAATCACAGCTAAGGCAGTCTAATTTGTTTGTTAAAGGCACTAATTTCAGGATGGGGATAAGGGAGAAAGGGTGAAAGAAGAAGAAAAAAAGAATGAATGGGGATATTTGCTTCCACCCTCTATCATCTATCTCTCTAGCCCTCTTTCCCATAGGTACTCAGGTAAACTCTGGCCTCCTTAAACAGAACACATAGGAAAAAGCTATACATGAAAAGATGGATAGGTTTCACTACATGAAAATGTAAAACTTCTATGTACAAAATGTACCATAAACAGACTTTTAAAAAGCCACAGACAGGATTTACAAAACATAAAGCAGGCAAAAGACACAGATCCAGGATGTATTATTTTCTGCAAATCTCTAAGAAAAACAACACAATATGAAAATGGGAAAAATACTTGCACAGGCATTTCACAGAAGAGGGAATTCAATGCCCAGTACACATGTGAAAATACATTCAGCCTTAATAGTTATCAAAATAATATAAATTAAATCAGTGAGTGCCATTTCCACTACTGAAAATAATGTAAAGTCTGAAAATACCAAACACTGTGAAGAGAATAGAGAGAAAAAAAAAAGAATTTCACACACTGGTGGAATTTCATGTACTTTGAGACATCACATAGAAGAACAATTTGGCTATATCTAGTCAATCTGAACATGTGTATTCCCTAATGCCCAGTAGTTCCTTTATTTTAGAAAAAAGTTTGCACACATGAAGAATCAGTATGTTAAATGATGTTTGCCACAGTGTTGTAATACAAAACAATATAGACATTCATCAACAGATAAATTAATAAAGTGTATTAAAGTCATACAGTGTGATACAGGCAGCAGGTAAAATGAATGATCTAGATATGCATGTATCAACATGGATTAATCTATTTACTATATATAAAAGGCTAAGTGTCCCTCCATCTAACCAGTCACTATGATGTGCACTGACCACTAGACGCTCAATGCAGGAGCTCCCATGACATGCATTGGTCATATAAAAATAAATAGCACCTCAGACATGACACCAACAAAGCAACACTGGGCTTCCCCCAAGTGGGACACAGGCTCTGCCACCACCCCAGAGTGACACCCCACCAAATTGCAGCCAACACTGCCAAGACCCTAGGATCAAAATGCAACCCACAGCCCAGCCCAGCCCAAAAATGGTTGTTATGGGCACGAAGTAACAAAGCCAAAAATTATACCTAGGTGTAGCAATGCCCGGCTTCTTCTCCCTAGTGACTAGCCTCCTTGGAGTTTCTTCAGCCCAGGAACGCAGCTTGCTTTATAGCCAGGTGCATACATTTTACAGTTTAATCAAATATTTGTGAAGTGTTTTCCTGTGCCTCATCTCATTTGCTCCTCACAGAAGTCTTGGAGTAGGTATGTAGTGTGGGAGCCCCTTTCCATGTCCCACGTGGTTCAGGGTTCCCGGTTCAGGGTTCGGGTTCTGAAGGAGGCTGCACGCAAATAAAAAGAGAGACTAGAAAATATTAATTTGGCGATATTAGGGGGCCAGGCAAATATCCCAAACTTCATTTCTAGTGGAAAGGACTACCACTTGCTCTGGCCTTTTTCTCCCTTTTATTAAGGCTTTGGGACACACCCCTAGCCTTTAGGCAGGAAATAACAAAACAGAAATTAACATGAAACAAACAGGTAGAGGCTGCTTTAGCTAACAATGTTTCAACTAAACAGTGAGTAATTAGCTCTAACCTTTGAGAGCAATTCTGGTTGACCAGCCTTCTGGTTTCCTGTTTACATCCATTTACTGAGAACAATGTTTGGTTTCTGGCATCTCCCCCGTTTTCTTTCCTCTAAAAAAATCTTGCATCTGCAGATTAGAAATAAACATTAAGAACAAAAAATAAGGCAAGCAACAATGGCTATGCTAAGAGGTAAATGAATGAGTCTGTAGTAAGTTTCTTTCTGGGCCAACAGTCCTTTGAGTCCCAGTTTCAATGTCCAACATTTTTTTGAGTGCACATGTTAGCAATGATATTTCAGTTCTGGATGGTGGAAAAATGGTGGCAATGCAGGTCCGACCCTCTCTGGTTTGGTCCTGGGCAACCTGCATCAATGCACAGCTGCTGACTGTTAGGATGGCAAGGTGTCGTCAGCATCTTCCATCTCTGGACTGTTTCTCCTCTTGTCTTCATAGCTGGAGCATTCTCTGTTGTGGGAATTCACATGGTCTTGGAGCTGTTTTTCTGAAAATATACAAACATTCTCGACCAAAAGTTAGTAAAGGATTTTTTTCTATAAATTTGACTTTGGATCCTTTTTATTTTTGCCCAAATGATTTTCCTTTGGCTTATTTTAATACTGTGTATGTTTTTCATGGGTGTCTTGCTGTTAAGTAAAAAAATTTTTCTAGATGTAATTTGCTTACAGGATACTTTTCCTTACACAATAATACTTTTCCTTACATAATATTACTGTACTATCCCCCCTTTTTTGGTTTAATTATTAGGAGGCTTTTGGAAAATGTTTATAATGCAAATATGACTGCTTTATGTTTATTGCATGTTAAATAATTTTGCCATGCAATGGACTACCAATATAAATTTTAGTTAATACTTTAGGAACAACTTTTTTCCAGTACAATTAAATTTTCTTGAATATTCACTTATTTCAATTAGCCAATTAAATTAATTTGAAAACTTAACTACTATTTTATTGTCAAATTTAATATTTTAACAACAATCTTAGTTTTCCTGTAAATATTAGAGGAAAGGATTATTTGCATTCTTGAGTAGGCCGTGAGCATTCCTGGTGTTAGGCTGGATTTAGAATATAAGGCAGCTGTCAGTCAAGTTTGTCTGTTGCGGGGTCCCAATCTGAGCTGCACCAAATCTTTGTCTGTCATCTGTGTCCCGAACTGAGCTGGGCCAAATCTCTGTCTTGTCACCTGGGTCCCGATCGGAGCTGGATGTGGGAAGTGAAGCAGCCATGGGGCAGGAGACCTCCCTCAGAAGGGGCGAAGGTTCAAGCCCGTGCAATGTTGGGGGGGTGAGGATCTGTGCCTCACCTCTGTTGATCCCCAAGTTTTCTCCTGATGGCCCCTCTGCAACTGTGCCTGTCTTAGGTTGTTCCTCCCCTGAGGAATCTTACCCATCACTGGCTAACCAGCCATCCTCCGGGGCCAAGCAGGTTGATGGGAGGTTCAGTTCTATCTCCTTGGTAGCCGATGCCCTCGGGGCCTCCACACCCAGTACCTGCCTTGGGATCCCCTCGTCTGCTGGCAGGGTCCCAGCATGGATCACATATCTCGGGGAACCCAGGTTTCTTCTCCAGGGAGGGCCCAGCTCACACCACTGGGTGAGAGACAGATTCATGGTACCAGCCAACACGAGGCTTCAACCTCAGCATGAACAGAAAGCTCAGGCAACAGCTGTGAGAGGGTACCTCTTGGCAAAAAGAGCAAGAAAAGCCAATATAGAATGCTCAAGTGCCTTCTCACTACCTTAATTCTTTTCATGATCTTTTTTAAAATTGCTACCAAATATTCAAAGAATTAGATTGAAAGTTTGGGATATTTGCCAAAAAATTATAATGACATTGTAAAATAAGATCATGTAAGGATATTCTTTGTTCTAGGTCATGGCAATTCAATTTCAAACTGGCTATCAATTTCTTTTTGTATAGACAAGGTTTTAGTTACTTTATTAGAATACTTAATCAAATTGCTTACAAAAACATTGGCTTTTTATTTAGCTGAAAACCTTGTTTTATTTAAAAGGTTAATTTATTAATTAAAGTAGGTATCTTAATTTAAAAAGCAAAGCAAATTTAGTAAATGTTTATGTCTGATTCACAAGCCACAAATGTTGCCCCGCCTCTAGCTTAAGAATACAGGCGGTTAGGGGCTTTTTGTCATTTTAAATTTTGCTGGTGGAATTTTAAGAAATATTTAGTTACTTAATTTTTCCCTTCTTAAGAGACTACAAGAGGCAGGGGAATCAGCACACCTAAGGGTTCTTACCCAAGAAAAGTCAAAAATACTTCCCCATGTGCCCCAGGTAATATTACCGTACAGCTGATAACTGGTGGTATTACAAGGAAGACGTTCTTAGGCATCTGTACCGTCCTCTTTACCATGCTCCAAGTGACATAGGACCCCAAATTCCTGTAGGAATAGCTTTCCAAGCAATATTGGGAGTCAAAGTGACTGCTATAGTCCTGTTAAGATCCAGGCCTGCGCTTCCTGGAGTTGCTCAGATGAGGGAATCCACTGTGGGCCTTCCAGGGCAGGTTTCCCCTATTAATAACGGGGCTGGAAGGCACCCCTCTGGCCATTTCCCGGTGGTTGACAATGCCCTGTGTCTTGATCTAGAGGCTGCCCATTTCTATGAAATTTTGATGTACACTGTCTGGCCCAAGGTTACCTCTCTGACATCTAGGACACCGAGAGATTGGATCTCTCAGAGGCTGTTTACGCCTCTCCCTAGAGTGCTAACTTGTGTCCTTCTTAGAGGTCAAAACCTTCATAACATTTAAAATATAGTTATTAATTCTTATTTGATAAAGTTTTCCATGCAATTTCAAATATATAAGATCAGTTAAATTTAAAAAGATTTCCTTTAAGAAGAGAGAAAAATTTCTTATATTACTCCAGGCCCATGGAGCTTTCCAAGAATCATCTCTGTTAAAGCCTTGAAATTTTAACATGGAAGAAAATCATCAAATATATATATATTCATATATGATTTAAAGATTATAATACTTTTTTATAATTATCTTATATCTTTAAACTGTTTTTTATATTAAAGTTTTTCAGTTGGAAATCACAGAATTCTTTTTTAATTAGACCAATAAACAACATATTTTGAATTCCTAATTATTAGAGAAATTTTATTTTCCCCCAATTTAATTTGCATTTAGCTGAAAACCTTAATAACACAAAATCTTCTCCTTTTGATTCTTTTCTGCCATTTTTCTTAAAAATAAAGACCAGTTCTGGGTTTTTCTTTTTCTGCAGCTTTTACGGAGAGATTCCAGCTTAAAACCCTGTCTAATATGTCCAAAAAGGTGGACAATTGCACGCATTTCTTTCGTGTTTTTTTTGTCCTTCCTTCGTTTTTTTCTGTGTTTTTTTTATTGTGTTACATGTGTACATATCTCCCCATTGCTCTCCCTCCCTCCCAGGCATACCCCAACCCCCCAGTGTCTATGTTCATTGGTTATGCTTATATGCATAGATACAAGTCCTTTGATTGATCTCTTATCTACCCCACCTCTCCTTAATCTTCCTGCTATAATATCAGTTTGTTTGATGCTTTACTGCCTCTGTATCTATCCTTTGGTTCATCAGTTTACAATGTTCTTTATTATACACAAATGAGGGAGAGCATGTGGTGCTTCTCCTTCATTGACTGGCTTATTTCACTAAGCATAAGGCTCTCCAGCTCCATCCAGGTTGCTGCAAATGGTAAGAGTACCTTCCTTTTAATGGCAGCATAGAATTCCATTGTCTAGATGTACCACAGTTTTCTGATCCACTCATCTGCTAACGGGCACCTAGGCTGTTTCCAAATTGTAGCTATTATAAATTGTGCTGCTATGAACATAGGGGTGCATAAATCCTTTATGATTGGTGTTTGTAATTTCTTAGGATAAATTCCTAAGAGCGGGATTGCTGGGTCAAATGGGAGATCCATTTTTAGTTTTTTAAGAAAATTCCATACTGTTCTCCACAGTGGCTGCACCAGTCTGCATTCCCACCAACAGTGAACAAGGGTTCCTTTTTCTCCGCATCCTCACCAACACTTGTTTGTTGATTTGTTGATGATTGCCATTCTGACAGGTGTAAGATGGTATCGCATTGTTGGTTTGATTTGCATCTCTCGGATATGCAACATCTACAGCCAACTTATACAACTTAATAAAAGGAAGATAAACGATCCAATAAAAAAAATGGGCAACGGACCTAAATAGAACCTTTTCGAAAGATGACACAAGGAAGGCCAAGAGACACATGAAAACATGTTCAAAATCACTAATTATCCACACATTTCTTTTTAAGCCGGGCTTCTCTCCTCATGAGTACAGAAATTACAGACACATGCTAAATTGTAAAACTTTTTCATGGCGAGAAAGGAGACTTTAGATTAGCATTCTGGGAAAGTGGGCTTTCATACTGGATTGCCACAGTGTCTCTTCCTTCCCCCACATCCTGCTTGCTTCAGGGGAAAGCATCAGTAACAGATCTGGCCGAATTTCTTTTCATGCTTAAAAGATAAAGACAGATCTTACATTTTTCTTTCTTTTACGCTTTCCGAAGTAATAACTAGCACCTAATTTGGCCAATATTTGCATTTCCCTGAGAGTTCTTCTATAATTTTTAAATGAAACCTTAAGTAATCTCATTGCAGGAGAGCAGATAACCTTGCCCTCTCCTGCCACCTTTGAATTTCTCCACACCAGAGGAGGTTTCAGCAGTAGAGTTTCACTTATTACAGATTTCAGATTCCAAATGCAAACTAAGAGTTTAATTTGAACAAGAAACCACATTATTTAAGCATGCAAACCAAAAGTCTATAATAAAGTTTACTTTATGTTTATAACCTAATTCTTCCCCATTAGCCTGGCTGCAAAAGACGTTCCCAGCCTACTTACAAATAGCAACTCTGCAGTTAATCCGTGGGCTTTGCGTACGTTGAATTCCCCTCACCTTTTCCTAGGTGAATTTTCCCTCACCATTTTCCTTGGTGAATTTTCCTTCTTTCGCTCTCAGGCGAATAATACCTTCTCCTCCAGATGTCCCGCGGTCAGGCGCCAGATGTGGGCACCTCTTTCTGCGTCCCCTGTTGGGCGCCAGATGTGGGAGCACCTTTCCACGTCCCACGTGGTTCAGGATTCCCAGTTCAGGGTTCGGGTTCTGAAGGAGGCCGCGCACAAACAAAAAGAGAGACTAGAAAATATTAATTTGGCGATATTGGGGGGGCAGGCGGGAGCCTTCTGGAAAGGACTACCACTTGTTCTGGCCTTTTTCTCCCTTTTATTAAGGCTTTGGGACACACCCCTAGCCTTTAGGCATGAAATAACAAAAACAGAAGTTAACATGAAACAAACAGGTAGAGGCTGCTTTAGCTAACAATGTTTTAACTAAACAGTGAGTAATTAGCTCTGACCTTTCAGAGCAATTCAGGTTGGCCAGCCTTCTGGTTTCCTATTTACATCCATTTAGTGAGAACAATGTTTGGTTTCCAGCAATGTAGGAGACTCCATAGAATCCTATTTTCTTTTTATTTGCAAGATACGAATAGCAATATTAAAATTTTCTTCTAATTAATTTCCTTTCAATGTGCACAAATCCATGGACTAGGACACTAGTATAATCATGTTAGATGAAAAATGCAAGTTGCTGAATGACATGTAGACAAGTAGTCATTTACATAAAGTTTAAAAATAATAACATTATATTATCTGTGAAAATACACATATAAAAATAATATAGCAATAGACATGGGAAGCATACACACTAATTATAGGAGATCTCTAAAGAGAGATGAAAGAGCAATGTAATCAGGGAGGGTGGAGTATAAAGGAAATGCAACTCTATAACATTTTATTTCTTACAAAAGGGAAATATGTTAGCATTTATTAACTTTGGGTTAGATGAGTGTTCTCCAAACTTATTAGTCAATAGAGCCAAATATCAACAGTACAATGATTGAAATTTCTTTTAAGAGCCAAAGTTTTTAAACTTAAACTATATAGGTAGGTAAATTGTTATTAACTTAATCAGGGTACTCCTTCAATCGCACTGTAGTGTGCGCCCACATGTGGTGTTTTGTGGAAGAGCCACTCTCAAGGGGCCAAAGAGCCACATGTGGCTAGAGAGCCATGGTTTGCCGACCACTGGGTTAGAGTAATGAGCATTCATTATATTGCTCTTTATACTTTTCTGTTTGAAAGAGTTCATAGCTTAAAAATAACAAAATAAAGTAACTAGATAGTATCCTATACCCTATCAAAATACCACTCCAATGTACTCTCTTCTGAACAATTTCTTACTAAGGTATGTATCCATTTAGCAAATGTTTCTTGAGTGTCCACTATATTCCTATCAATCATACCTTAAAACAAACACATGAATCCAAATAAAAGTCCCATATTGGAGTTTGAGGTTCCAGAACAGACCAGTAGTTAAGACTTAGAAACCAGCAAGAGGAGCCTTTATGGGATCTCTCAAATACTAATTCAGATCTGGGTAGAAAAGAGAAATGAGAGAGTAAAAGCAGGGGCAAAAGGTAGGGAGGGCAGGCAGTGAAAGAAAAAAGGAATACCTGGAAACACCTAGAGCTTACAAAGTTATTACTAAGTTTTAGAAGAACCATTTTCTTCCTGTGAGTGGTCCCCTTTCCTGCATTTTATAGATATAGCCAATATTTCCATAGTTTAGCAGTTCTAAATAGATGTTAAAGCCTTTGGTTAGTCTTTGGTACTGCCTAAGTCAACCCCAAAGCGGGATTCAGATGTTCACCACTTAAAAAAAAAGCAATATTTAACATAGTAGGAGAAAGTGTTAATTTTACTGGAGATATTGTGGTGAGGAGGAGGAAAAAGTTTACATCAAAAAGCAAGCAACTAATCAAATTTTCAATAGGCATCTCCCCTAAGTTCCTCTTCAATAACAAGCTGCCAGTGCACCAGTTTCTTATTCTTTCTTCTTATTATTGGTATCCTCATTTAACCTTCTTACCCCTTTTGTATTGAGATCAATTTAGCTCCCTCCTACCTCTCAACCTGAGGAGTAGCTAAATTGATAAGCTTCCAGCTATCTTATAATTTATTTTCTTTTTTTATTAATGTATTACATGTGTACATATTTTACCATTGCCCTCCCACCTCACTCCCATGCATGCCCTAACCCCCCAGTGTCTTGCGTCAATTAGTTATGCTTATATGCATGCATACAAGTCCATAAGTTGATCACTTATCTACCCTACTTATCCCTAATCTTCCCACTGTAATTTGACAGTCTGTTTGATGCTTTACTGCCTTTGTATCTACCTTTTTTTTCATCAGTTTATAGTGTTCTTTATTATCTATAAATGAGTGAGATCATGTAGTATTTTTATTTCATTGACTGGCTTATTTCACTTAGCATAATACTCTCCAGTTCCATCCAGGTTGCTGCAAATGGTAAGAAGTCCTTCTTTCTTATGGCAGCATAGTATTCCATTGTGTAGATGTACCATAGTTTTCTGATCCACTCATCTGCTGACAGGCATCTAGGCTGTTTCCAAATCTTAGCTATTGTAAATTGTGCTGCTATGTACATAGGAGTGCATACATCCTTTCTGATTGGTGTTTCTAGTTTCTTGGGATATACGTATTCCTAAGAGTGGGATTGCTAGGTCAAGTGGAAGTTCCATTTTTAGGTTTTTGAGGAAACTCCATACTGTTCTCCACAGTGGCTGCACCAGTCTGCATTTCCACCATCAGTGCACAAGGGTTCCTTTTCTCCGCATCCTTGCCAACACTTGTCTTTTGTTGATGATTGCCATTCTGACAGCTGTGAGATGGTACCACATTGTCGTTTTGATTTGCATCTCTCAGATAATTAGTGACTGAGCATGTTTTCATGTGTCTCTTGTCCTTCCTTTTGTCTTCTTTTGAAAAGATTCTATTTAGGTCCATTGCCCATTTTTTGATTGGGTCATTTATCTTCATTTTGTTAAGTTGTATAAATTGCCTGTAGATTTGGAGATTAAACCTTTAACAGTGATAACATTTGCAAATATGCTCTCCCGTGGATTTTCTTATTGTTTTGCTGGTTTCTTTTGCTGTGCAAAAGCTTTTTATTTTGATATAGTCCCATTTGTTTATTTTCTCTTTAGTTTCCATTGCCCTGGGAGCAGTATTAGTGAAGAAGTCCATTCGGTATATGTCTGAGGTTTTGCTGCCTGTGAATTCTTCTAGTTTCTCTTTCTTTCTTTCTTTCTTTCTTTCTTTCTTTCTTTCTTTCTTTCTTTCTTTCTTTCTTACTTTCTTTTTTGTCTCTCATCTTATGTTTAAGTGCTGTATCCATTTTGAGTTTATTTATGTGTATGGTGTAAGTTGGTGGTCTAGTTTCATTTTTTTGCATGTATCTGTCCAATTTTCCCAACACCATTTATTGAAGAGACTGTCTTGACTCCATTGTATGTTCATACCTCCTTTGTCAAATATTAATTGAGCAAGTAGTTTGTGTAGCTATCTAGGTTCTCTGTTCTATTCCATTGGTCTATAGGTCTGTTCTTGTGCCAGTACCAGGCTGTTTTGAGAACAGTTGCTTTGTAATATAGCTTGATATCTGGTATTGAGAACCTACCAACTTTATTCTTCTCTCTCAGGATTGCTGTGGCTATCTAGAGTCTTTTTGTTCCACATGAATTTTTGGAGAGTTCTTTCTAGGTCTATGAAATATGCTGTTGGTATTTTAATGAGGAGTGCATTGAATCTATAGATTGCTTTGGATAGTATGGACATTTTAATTATATTGATTCTACCAATCCATGAGCATAGTATTCTCTTCCATCTGTTTACATCTTCCTCTATTTCTTTTTTCAGTGTTCTGTAGTTTTCTACGTATAGGTCTTTTACCTCCTTAGTTAGGTTTATTCCTAGGTATCTTAATTTTTTTGTTGCAATGGTAAATGCTTTTTTAGTCTCTCTTTCTGTAAGTTCACTATTAGTATATAGAAATGTAATAGATTTTTTTGGCAATAGTTTTGTATCCTGCTACATTGCTGAATTCATTTATTAAGCCTAGTAGTTTTTTGATAGAGTCTTTCAGGTTTTTTATGTACAGAATCATGTCATCTGCAAATAAGGACAGCTTTACTTCTTCGTTTCCACTTTGGATGCCTTTTACTTATTATTCTTGTCTAATTTCAATGGCTAATACTTCCAGTACTATGTTGAACAGGAGTGGTGAGAGTGGGCATCCCTGTCTTGCTTCTGTTCTTAGGGAAAATGGTTTTAGTTTTTGCCCATTGAGTATGATGTTGGCTATGGGTTTGTCATATATGGCTTTTATGATGGTGAGGTATAAACCTTATATTCACACCTTGCTGAGAGTTTTTATCAAGAAAAGGTGTTGGATTTTGTCAAATGATTTTTCTGCATCAATTGATATAACTATGTGATTTTCATCTCTCAATTTATTTATGTGATATATCATGTTTATTGATTTGTGTATATTGTACCATCCTTGCATTCTTGGGATAAATCCTACTTAGTCATGGTGTATGATCTTTCTGATGTACTGCTGGATCCAATTTGCTAGAATTTTGTTGAGGATTTTGGCATCTATGTTCATGAGGGATAATGGCCTGTAATTCTCTTTCATTGTGTTGTCTTTATCTGGTTTTGGAATTAAGGTGATGCTGGCTTCATAGAAAGGACTTGGAAGTGTTCCTTCTTCTTGAATGTTTTGGAATAGTCTGAGGAGGATAGGTTTTAATTCTTCCTTGAATGTTTGGTAAAACTCCCCTGTGTAGCCATCTGGCCCTGGGCTTTTGTTTGCTGGAAGCTTTTTCATGATTGCTTCAATTTCTTCCATAATTTTTTGCCTATTGAGATGTTTATATTCTTCCTAATTGAGTTTTGGAAGGTTATATTTTTCTAAGAATATGTCCATTTCCTGCAGGTTGTCCAGTTTGTTGGAATAGAGTTGTTCATAGTATTTTTTTTACAATCCTTTGTATTTCGGTGTGGTCTTTTGTTATTTCACCTCTTTCATTTCTGATTTTGTTTATTTTGTTCCTCTCTCTTTGCTTTTTGGTGAGCCTAGCTAGAGGTTCATTAATTTTTGTTTATCCTTTCAAAGAACCAGCTCTTGGTTTTGTTGATCATTTGTATTGTTTCTTTTATCTTATCAAAATTTTTATTGAAAAGTGTGTCTTTTCTCCCTACACTGAAAAGACATAGCAAGCATTGTCCTAAAGATATCCTACAGAGACTATAAGAAATTAGTCAAAGATACTTGAAATGGCCTGGTAAAATGAACAGTAATGCCAAAGGAAAAAATAAATAGAAAGGACCTCACACTCAATGACTCTAAAGTACAACTGTTAGGGGAAGAAATAGAACACTGGGGACTAGCTATGGTTATGGGAAATATTAGTCATGCTCTGTTAACCATGATTACCTTGTGCTGATTAAAGAAAGGATATTCTAACCTGGCTGGGAGTTGTAGGTCCCCAGGACCTGGGAGTCAACCTTGGATCTGGGAGTCAAGCTTGTAATGGGGTCCCTTCTCATTCAAGAACTGCCTATTATCATAGAGAAATTAACAATCTTGTTACCCAAACAACAGAGCCCAGCCAAGCCTGAATTGCCTACTTCACCATGCCTGTAATTTCTACTTTCTCATGTAGTCTTTGTCCTATCCTATATAAGCAACTGGTTTATGGGAGGTTGTAGAGCAGATTTTTGTGGATGACCTGCTGCTTTCCCATAATGTCATAAATGCTAATAATTATTCAACCCTGTCTCTGCTTAATTGGCTCCATAGTAGCAGGCAACCTGGACCTACTGATTGTCTGGCTACACAGCCGTTTATTCTCATTCACAAGTCTGTATATTGACATTGGTTGGCTCATATAGACTGGGTTCAGCAGAGCAGCTCTGCTTCAAGCTCCAGATCCAGCTGGATTTGGCTCATTGTAAAAAAAACATACTTGGGTCTGCTTATGTATATTTATTCTAGGACCCATTCTGAAGGTACAGCTCTTTTTATGATCACAGAAGCATAAGACACACATGCATATTTCATGTCTCTAATTACCTCACATCTGTTAACATCCCACTGACCAAAGTAAGTCATATAATTAAATTCAAAGTCAATGTGTGGGCAGGTATATTCATTCCATGGAGTTGTGAGGAGGAAGTAGGTATCATTGAATAGTAATCTAATCTACCATGTCAATCAAAGTATGTCATTTCTGTGCTGAAGATCTATCTTTTGTCTGCTACCTTCCTGGAAAATGTTCCCACAAAACTTCCCCCATTAAACTTCTAGAAATCTTAAAATGTTTTGTTTAGGGAATACTGAATCACATCTTTACTGTAGTGAAGGTAATAAATGGTTTTATTTGACTTGAAGAGGAATGGGCCATTGGTAGAATGTGCAGGAAAATCATGTCACTTTGATGTGTTAGGAAGCCCACAAATTACCCAGTGGATCCTTAAAAAAATGTTATGAAGAATCCATAAGCATACATATAAGCACAAGTGATGGATGCAGACAATAGTGGGTGAAGGTGAGGACAGGACGGGGGGGATAGGAGGACAATGAGGGGGTAAGGACACATTTGTAATATCTTAATCAATAAAGAAAAAAAAGACATACAAAAAAAAGAATCCAGAAGGTCAACAAAGTTGAAGAGAGGCACTTTTATCAAATGGAAACTGATAACAGAAACAGTTTTAGTTCCTTGGTTTATTCACTCATTCAATAAATATATATTGAGTACTTAGTGTGGACCAGACACTGTGTGGAGGACACATGGTTAGCAAAACAGCTGAGATACTTCCAACTGTGTGGTGCCATAAAAGAAAGGAGCATAATGCTGTGATAGAGAATAATGCTTGTGGACGGGAAAAGAAAAACTTGGAGTAGTAAAGGGAGGCTTCATTAAAAGAGGTAGCATTTAGGCTAAAACCTGAAGTATAAGAAAGATCTATCCACATGAAGAACTAGAGAAATCACATAATCAAGAGGTATAGATCAGAGTTTATTATCTATAACATTAATGAAAAAGTTAAAGGACCAAAAGGCATTATATGATGAGTGTCATTGTAAGTGTTTTAGAGAAAGATGCCACGAGAAAGAAAAAAGAAACCTGTGGCATATAAAGGGGGAAGCAAAAGGGTAAAATAGGAATACAGTGGCAGCACATTGTCCTATCATTACTCTTAGCATAATATCCTTTGATGAAAGGTGCTAAAGTATATTGCACCTAGTACCCAAAGATGGATGTATTGCCCAGCTCTGCTACTAAAGTGCTAGTAACCTTAGATATGTCACTTTCCCTCACACTCCTCAGGCTTTCTCATCAGTAAGTAAGAAGGTTGACTAAATCAGTTTGTTGTTTTTAACTGTATCTATCAAGAATAGTATTTACTGTGATGTTAGTAAATGTTATTGTTAAGGTAAAACAAAACAAAACAAAACAAAACAAAACAAATCATTGAAACCTGTAAAGAATTTTTGTGAGTTTATTTGAGCCCAACTGTTGACATAGGTTGGGAAGCAAAACCTCAAGGAGTTGAGATAATGCTCCCGAGAATGGCGTATTACATTTGTATTTATACATTGCAAAGGAGCGACATAATGTGGGTTACATGAAATTCATTGGTGATGGATTAAGGAGGTGGGATAAACCAAAGCAGTGGGAAACCCCTGGGATTGGATAAAAAGTAAAATGATGGACACATACTTAGGTGAGTGCAGGAACAATTAACAATGAAGAAATTTGTGGCATCTGTCCTGGTGCCCACCACATCTGGTTGTGCCCCAGGGGATCCAGAAAAAGGGAAGTTACAAGTTATCCAGACATCTCACAGATATGTTATCTTAGAATCAAAAAGGCAAATGGGCTCAGTGTAGATCTAAGTTGATCTTTGTCAGGGAAAATATCAGCCTAGGATATGACTTCCCCGCCATAACCTGTTAGTAGTTAAATATTTAATCTGCAGACCATCTTTTGTGATTATTTTAGGTCTCTGATTTGCAAGACTGCCAACACAGGCCTCCCTTGAGCTTGTCAAGTTAGTATGTGGCTCCTTTCGTCCACATTTATGAGAAAAAAAAAGTGTAATACTGGATAGAGTTAAGCAGGTTTCTTCACTGCAATGCTTCTCAGAACCCCCAAGTGTACTCACATAGGTTGAGAATCTCTAAGAAGAAAACAGATGGTGCTGTGTGTTTCCAAAACTTAATTGATAAGGAACCACTTTCACTGATCACACCCCAGAATAGTATGCCAAGGAGCACAGTTTGACACTCAGGGAAATACTGTACTGGATGCCCTCCAAGATGTAGTGCAGTTCCAAAAGATTCAGTTATGAACACAATTACCTCAGAGGGAGACCCTGTTGGTTCCACATTTTCCCTTAAAGGATATGACCCATATATGTAATCATATCTCATTAAACCAAAAGAATTAAAATAAGGTGAAGTATGGTAGCAATCATCTCAGGTAGAAACTGCTGTTTGGGTTCTGAACTTATTAACAATAGAAAGTTATTTTGATTTTCTGAACTTACGTGTGTTATCCAAATACTCCATTGATAATGGTTTGAATATCCCATTGACTATGATCTCACTGGTCATCGAAGCACATTCTTCTGGGAACCAGAACAACTCAATTATCCTAAATTGTCTCAGTAGCTACAGATAACGAGTTTGGTTGACTCAGTGGTCTCAGAATCTGGAGAGGACAATTATTCTAAATTGCCCCGGTGGTCCCAGATAATGTGTTTCTGTTGATTCAGTGATTCGTATATATTTTAGATAACTAATTTACTCAGTTTTGCTTCTGTAAAATGCTTTTCACGAAACAGATTCCTCATTCCAGACCCAAAGATGTAATCAATACTTTTGTGATATTCTGCCAATATAAACCAGATGTGGCAAGCTGTTCTGAGCTGTAAGGTTTGGAGTGCTGAATGGCTCCTGAGGCCTCCTTTGTAAGATGGGGATACACTACAACATTTGGAGCCCCCAGAGAGATCCGCTACTAGGGGCCCTAGTCCTGACTCCAAGGCAGGCCAATCTCCCCTGGGCTGGTCGTGGAGACTGAAGGGTCTCTAGTGGGTGCGCACCCTAAGAAGTCCCAGGGCCCCAGAGAACTTCCCTTCAGATCCAGAGAATGGACAGGGAACGTTGGCACATCCATAAAAAATTGTCTCAGAGTCCTGGAAACCCTCCTGGAGGTGAGTCCTGGTTTACTGGTGGACCGATCATCTGGGGATGGCAGGAAGGGTTGGACGCAGCCAGGACTTCCCCATCCTAGAAGTGCCCTGAAATGTCAGTGGTCACTCCTGGTTTCTGTTTTTTTTTGTTTTTCTTTTTTATTTTAATAAATCTTTATTGTTCAGTTTATTACAGATGTTTCTCTTTTTTTTCCCCCAATAGCTCCCCTCCACCTGATTCCCCACCTCCCACCCCATGTCCTTACCCACCCCCGCCACTGTCCTCATCTATAGGTGTAAGATTTTTGTCCAATCTTTTCCTGCACCCTTCATACCCCTCTTCCCCCAGAATTTTTAGACCATTCTCTTTCTATGCCCCTAATTCTATTATATTCACTAGTTTATTCTGTTCATCTGACTTTTTATTCACTTGATTTTTAGATTCACTTGTTGATAGGTATGTATTTATTATCACTTTATTATTCATAATTTTATCTTTACCTTTTCCTTCTTCTTCCTCTTCTTAAAAAAAAAAAAAGCCGAGACCGGTTTGGCTCCGTGGATAGAGCATCGGCTTGCGGACTTAAAGGTCCCAAGTTCGATTCTGGTTGGGGGCATGTACCTTGGTTGCAGGCACATCTCCACTGTGGGGCGTGCAGGAGACGGCTGATCGATGTCTCTTTCTCATTGATGTTTCTGACTTTCTATCTCTCTCCCTTCTTCTCTGTAAAAAATCAATAAAATATATTTTAAAAAAAACTTCAGCATTTCATATAATCCTAGTTTGGTGGTGATGAACTCCTTCAGCTCTTTCTTGTCTGTAAAGCTCTTTATCTGACCTTCAATTCTGAATGATAGCTTTGCTAGGTAAAGCACTCTTGGTTGTAGGTTCTTGCCATTCATCACTTTGAATATTTTCTGCCACTCCCTTCTGGCCTGCATAGTTTCTGTAGAGAAATCAGCTGACAGTCATAAGGGTACTCCCTTGTAGGCAACCAACTGTTTTTCTCTTGCTGCTTTCAATATTCTCTCTTTGTCTTTTGCCCTTGGCATTTTAATTATGATGTGTCTTGGTGTGGTCCTCCTTGGATTTCTATTGTTTGGGGTCCTGTGCTCTACCTGGACTTGTAAGTCCATTTCTTTCACCAGGTAGGGAAAGTTTTCAGTCATTATTTCTTCAAATAGGTTTTCAGTATCTTGCTCTCTCTCTTCTTTTGGCATCCCCATAATTCTTATGTTGGTACGTTTGAAATTGTCCCAGAGGTTCCTTACAATATCTTCACATTTTTGGACTCCTTTTGCTTTTTGTTTTTCTGGTTGGGTGTTTTTTGCTACCTCATATTTCAGATCTTTGATTTGATTCTTGAGGTCCTCCAGTCTGCTGTTGGATTTCTGTATATTATTCTTTATTTCAGACAGTGAATGCTTAATTTCTGACTGGTCCTTTTCCATTTTTTTGTCATTCTCATTATGATCTTTGAAGGTCTCACTAAGTTTCTCAGAGTTCTCAGTAAGTATGTCAGTGGTTTGTAGAATATTCTTGAGTAACCTTATAAATGTGGTTTTGAACTCTATGTACAGTTGTTTGCTTTCCTCTCTTTCATTTGTGACATGTTTCTTGGTCTCCACATTTTGGCTGCTTCCTGGTGTTGATGAAGTCACTTTAGAAGCCAGTATCTCTGCCTCCCCAATCACCTGAGATGGACACTCTTGGTGTACCCCTTTGTGAGCTGGGTTCACAGTCTTGTTGTAGTTAAGCCTTGATTGCTATTGGTACATTGGGAGGAATTGATCTCCAGGCCAATTGACTGTGAGGATTAGCTGTCTATTAATGGAAGAACTGCTGTACTGGAGACGCCCCTATGGGGCAGGACTTGCTTCAATGGGACTTTGGTGCTCACTGAGTCAGCCTCTTGAGTGTGTCACTTATGTATGTAAGGAGTTGAAATCTGGTGTCATCTCACACTGACCTCCAGGTACACTGGTTCCTGGATCTCCAAGGAGGTGCAAGTCAGCTAGTGTCTGAGGCCACCCAGCAGGAGCTACAGGGAGATTTGCAGGTTTCTCCTCTTTGCTTGGAGTTTAGAAGATTTGGAGTTGATTTCTCTTCTTTGCTTGGAGTTTGGAAGTTTTGGGATTGTCTGACCCAGTTGCAATTTGTTAGGTTAAGCTACCAGAGGGCAGGCCATTCATATGCAAAATCTGCCACATAGCTGGGTGGGTTTGTAAATTGGGCATGGCACCACGGTCTCAGGAGTAACTAGGCTAGAGCATGGGAAACAGCAATGGCTGCCAGTCAGCCTTCTCTGCCTCGTTCTGTTCAGTGTCCGGTGTCCCATGCCTCAGCTCAGTAAACAATGATTTTGTGCGCAACTCTGTCCCTTTCTGATCTGATGGCAGATAGTCCAGTTTCTCCCTGTATGAGTCTGGGTCCCCAGAAGCTCGCCATAAACTTAAGTTCAGAGAGTGTGGAACTTGTAACACCCTCCCAATTGAAAAACAGCAGCACAAGCCAGCCTGATTCGTGTGCATCTCTCGTACCTCTGCCTTTCTGAGCCTCTGAATGTCCTACCAGGTCTCAATCCACTTTTTTCTTTCCTTCTAGTTGCAGAACTCCCACTCCGCCAGCTTTCCTGTGGTTCTGGGGGATAGTTGTTTTGTCTTTTAGTTGTAGTTTTGGTGTGGTTGTGAGAGACAGCACATATAAGTGTATACCTTATGCCACCATCTTGGTTCTCCTCTGGTTTCTGGGTTGTTTTTTGTTGTTGTTGTTGTTGTTTTGTGTGTGTGTGTTTGTGTGTGTATGTTTCTGTCTCATGTTTGGGTCCTATATGTATAATTTTTCAGGTTTTGATTTGTCAAGATTTTGTCAGTTTGTTGATATCCTCTTGGAGGTCATTGAGTGGTTCTTCCCTTCCTTTTTAACCTTTGACTGTGTGACTGGATTACTGATCTTTTTATCAAGGTTACTCGCAGGATTTTACTTCTCCTCTATGTGTAACCTGTCCCTCCCCGACTAAGCACTCTTTTTTCCAGGTCAATGCCAGAGTTCAGGATGATTTTCCCCTCAAAGTCCCTGGTGGACTCCGGATGTGGTTATAACCTTTTATTTCCCTTTACACACACCGATCCCGCTTACTGGCCTGTGGCAATGGTGGCAGTGGAGTCAGAAAAAGCAGTGTCGGAGGCAGCAGGATTGGCATGCCCCTTCCCCTCCCTCGGGGTGTCCACTTTCTGAGCCCTCAGTCTCCCTGCACCATCTCTCCTGGTCCCATTGTCATTATGAGAGGCAGGCCATGCCCCTAAGAAACTCCCTAGGTTGTAGGAGGGGAACATTTATCTGTTTGTTGCGTCTATTAGTCTTGTTTCCTTTGTCCAACATGAGTGCCATTTCTGTTTTGCTGAAACATTGGTCAAGAATCCTGTCCTGGGATGTGGGAAAGGGAAATCTCCACATCTGTTCTTTTTAGGCCCCCATCAGGAGACTTGGGCAATGTTCCTGTTACCTGCTCAGATCCCAAGACTGTAAGAGTACTTGTTCACAGAAAGGGTATAAGTACAAATGTTTGGTTGATATTTTGTTTGTATACCTGGGTATAATTATTTGTTCATGTAAGTGTCGAAGTCTGTGAGAAGAAAAAAAGAAACATTTAATTTATTTAAGGCTGAGTGCTCTGACAGATAGAAAACTACCCCGAGTGGCCACTAGGATTCCTTTTTCCCTGGGGTGCTTGCTCTCTGTCAGAGGGGGAACTGGCATGCCTATGTTTATTATTTTGAATGTATGAAGTTGTAACAATTGTGGTCCGAAGAGGTTTAAAGCAGGGACCAAATTCTAAAGTTAACTATTTACAAGAAGAAAGCTGGAAGTAGCAAAGTCACCAAGTCTGCCCAGAAAACTCAAAAACTAAATGAATCTTATTTCTGACACCTGCCGCCACCCAATTTTAATCAGTGGTAGAGGAATGGTCTCAGAACTGTTAGTCTCAATTGGCCATTTAAGTTTAATATGGTTAGTGATTACAATACACTGTAAAACCTTCAGAAGGAAAGGAGAATGCTTTGTGGGCCACTTGGTCCTTTTTTGTGTGTGGCAGCTCTTAAGTTATTAGTTTTTAAAATCAGTAGTTTTAATGGAAACACACTCAAGCAGAGGGGCTTTTCAGAGAGGTCAAGAAGTCTGCAGTGTAAGTAAGGGTCACCAGTTCCCCCGATGTCACCTTCATTGGCAGGAGGCAAGTGATTTTCCCAGTGGGAACAGAGAGAGGACTGACAGATGAAAACACCTAGGTGGGAGCACTTCCATTCGCCACCTGGGACCTGCACTGCACTCCCTGCCTCCACCCACCTGGCACCCATCTCCTCCAGGGATTGTTTTGAGTAGTTGGAGGCTGCAGGCAAGGAGGGAAATTCCTTTGTGACTCCCAGTGCCCCAATGTAACCCAACACCCCTGGCAACTCCTTGGACACTTTTCACTGTGTTCTGTTAGGGGGCTTAAAGGCAGCAGCTAAAAATTTCCCCATTCCCCTTTTCAGGCTTATCAGAAACTGAGATCTTCATCTTTAGGAAAAATGTGGCAGTTTAAAATTCAAGTGGCTAGAGGCCTGGGAACAGGCTGCTGGGCCTGCTCCCTCTTCCTCCTGCCTTTTCTAAATATTTTAAAATAGCATATAATACTGAAACATTGATTGCTAGACATGTTTAGGAATACTTAATGGAAGGTCTGAGGCATGGTTATGCATTTTTTAAGGACATTGAAAGAAAGTTTAAAGGCTAATTTGAAATTGTGAAATTTGTGAATGAGGTATATGTGATGAGAAGGAAAAATTTGAAAGAAAGAAAAGGGCAGCAGTAAATAGGAAGGAATTAGTATGACTATTGTAGGAAGCAGGGGCACTGAAAGAGAGAATATCCTAGTAGGTTAATAAAGGAGAGCCAGGGGAAAATCCAGGCTCTGAAGGGTTTATACTCAGGGAAGGGAATAGGGCCAGGACTCCTTTTCCTTGAACCCCCTGAGAACCCAAAATAATGATTTTTACAAATAAGACCCCTAGTTAGTTTCCTGGTGGATACTGGAGCAGTGGGACCCATTACCTCTAAGAAGATATCAGTCCAGGAAGCCACCAGACAAATTATCTGTTTTCCTTGGATATCAAAAGGACTGTGGACCTCGGAAGGAACATGGTAACACATTCATTTTTATCATGCCCAGAATGCCTATTCCTCTACGTGACCTCCTACAAAAACTACAAGCCACCATATCCTTTGAGAGGGATGGAGCACACCTCACTGTGGATCCAAGGAACCCAAGTCTGATTACATCCTCCCTTGCCTGTATTCTTTAACCTGTCCTCTCTCAAAGGAATATCTCTTGCAGGAAATGGAAAAAGCAGTGCCAGGGGAAGAGCATAAACCCTCTACCTACTTGGAGGAATTACGGTGTCTCTATTCCATGGTCTGGGCAGAAAACAACCCCCAGGGTTTGGCAAGTCATCAAGCTCCTGTAGTAGTCCAATTGAAAGCCACCTCCACTCCAGCTCAGCTGCTGAATTGGACCAAAGTGAAACAACGGGCCTTTGAAGAGCTAAAGAAGGCTCTCGTCTCAGCACCTGCCCTAACCTTGTCAGACATCACGAAGCCCTTCCACCGCTACGTGAGTGAGGTAAGGGGCATTTCCAAAGGGGTTCATACTCAGACCCTAGGTCCCTTAAAGAGACCTGTATCTTATCTGTCTAAGAGACTAGACCCCATGAGAGCAGGGTGGCCAGTGTGCCTCTGAGCAGTGGCTACCACAGCATTGCTGGTGAAGGAGGCAGAAAAACTGACTCTGAGCAAGGAACTAGCCCTGACAATACCCCATGCTGTGGAGGCCCTCCTTCAAGGTGCTCCAGAGAGATGGATGTCAAACACCAGGATCACCCAGTGCCAAGCTCTTCTCCTGGACCAGCTCCGCGTCCAGTTCCATAAGACACTGGCTATCAACCCTGCCAGCCTGCTTTCAGATGATGATCCAGAGGAACCCAGTCATCACTGCATAGAGGTAACAGATGCAGTACAAACAGCTCACCCAGACCTGACAGATGTCCCGCTATCATCACCCGGCGAGGTACTGTTCATAGATGGGAGCAGTTATGTTCAGGATGAGATCTGATATGCAGAGGCAGCGGTAGTCACCCTGGACCACATCATTTGGGCACAGTACCTGAACAGGGGGACATCAGTACAAAGGCTAAACTTTTGGCCATGATCCAGGCCCTCTGATGGGGACACCATGCCATCCCCAGAAAAAGAGGGTTACACACTTCAGCCGGAAAGGACATTAAAAATAAGGAAGGGATTTTAGCCTTATTAAAGGCCATCTGGCTCCCAAGGGCAGTTGCAATAGTGCACTGCAAAGGACATCAGAAAGGGGAGACAACTGAAGACAGAGGAAATAGAGCCGCAGACCAATCTGCCAAGGAAGCTGCCCTAAAACCAGTGGAGCCTTTACAAGTCTTAGTGACCTTACCGGATCCGGAGGTACCACAGAAGCCCTACTACACCAAACAAGATGAGGAACTGACAGAACAGAAGCAAGCCATCAAAGGACCAGATGGTTTGTGGACCCTACCAGATAACAGACTGTTGGTCCCCAGAGGCTCTAGGTCAGACATTAGTTCCCCAGTTACACCAGGCTATCCACCTAGGCATCGCCAAGACTTCTGAACTTCTGTGAGGCAGAGCTTAGATAAGATAATTAAAAGCATAGTCACTAGATCTACTATTTGTGCACAGGTAAATGCTAAGCAACGTAAGAGGGTCCCCCTGGGAATTCGGGCCCCGGAGAAATTCCCTAGGAGAGCATTGGGAGGTGGATTTCACAGAAATTAAGCCACCACTGTCAGGATACAAGTACCTTCTAGTTCCTATAAACACCTTCTCAGGTTGGGTTGAAGCATATCCCACCAAGACAGAAACTGCCTACATAATAGTGAAGAAATTACTCCAGGAAATTATACCTAGATTCAGGCTACCAGTAGTCATAAGATCAGATAACGGCCCCGCCTTTGTAGCCAAGGTATCTCAGAGTATAGCTCAAGCCTTTGGCATAAATTAGAAACTCCATTGTGCATACTGGCCATAAAGTTCAGGACAGGCATGAGCAGGACTCTAAAAAATACTTTAACTAAATTTGTCCTAGAAACCAGTGAAAACTGGACCAACCTTCTGCTCTTCTCCCTCTTATGGTCCAGGTATACAACCTACCAGAAGGGGTTCCCCCCTTTTGAGATCATGTATAGTAGACCTCCACCCATTCTTCCCAGGGTCAGGGAGAAACTGAAAGGTGGAATTATTAACTATTCCTTGCTCAAGTCCTTATAGGCTCTGCAGTATACCCAGAGAGCCACCCATAAGCTTGTTTGAAATGCACTGCCAGTGCCCACCATGGACCTACACATCCCTTCCAGCCTGGAGACTCAGTGTGGGTAAAAAGTTCACTGCCCAAGGATTCACCCCAACCTGAAAGGGGCGCTACACTGTTATCCTGAGCACGCCCACGGCTGTTAAAGTAGACGGCATATAGACCTGGCTACACCACTCTCAGCTCCTCACCAGGAAACGGCCTGGATCCTGGCAGCCAGTGGCCTCACCCATGAGATCCCTAGCCCGGGCTCCATGCAGGCCAGAAGGAGACTCGTCACCTGCAAGAGGGGAACTAGACTTCAGTGAGGACAGTACTAATGGGGACCATGGTACCAGGGGCCTTGGTAACTGTAAGAACATTTTTGCTAGCCAGTGAGAAAGTCCAGGGCTAGATGTGCTAGGGGACTGGAAAGCAGGAACAGAACAGAGTATGTCCTTAAAATAAGTGTGGTGAGCAAATGGAAAACTAATTGTGCCAAGAAGGCAGTTTACAAAAATTAATGCAGTCAAACTACTTGAAGTTAGGGGGCAGTACAATCCCCTAATAATAAGGATGAGTCCATGATTTGACTCATGCACATAAAACCAGTGGGGAATGAAGCACGGTAGCAATCATCTCAAGTAGAAACTGTTATTTGGGTTCTGTACTTATTTGTTTGCTAAAACAATAAAAAGTTATTTTGATTTTCTGAACTGATGTATGTTATCCCAATACTGCATTGCTGATGGTTTGAATATCCTATTGGGAACCAGGACAGCTCAATTATCCTAAATTTTCTCAGAAGCTACAGATAATAAGTTTCGGTTGACTCAGTGGTCTCAGAATCTGGACAGCACAATTATTCTAAACTAGATGCCTGGTGCATGAAATTCATGCATGGGGGGTGGGTGACCTTCAGCCAAGCCTGCTCCCTCTCCAATCTGGGACCTCTTGAAGGATGTCCAACTGCCCATTTAGGCCCGATCCAGGTAGGGTTGAATCCTACCTGGATCGGGCCTAAAGTGGCAGTTGGACATCCCTCTCACAATCCAGGACTGCTGGCTCCCAACTGCTCACCTGCCTGCCTTCCTGATTGCCCCTAACCACTTCTTCCTTCCAGCCTGATCACCCCTAACCACTCCCCTGCCAGCCTGATTGATGCCTAACTGCTCACCCCTGCAGGCCTGGTCACCCCTAACTGCTCTCCCCTGCAGGCCTGGTCCCTGCCAACTTGTGGTGGCTATCTTGTGTCCACATGGGGGCAGTCATTTTGTGTGTTGGTGTGCTGGTCAATCTGTATATTACTCTTTTATTAGATAGTATAGAGGCTGGTGCACAGGTGGGGGCCAGCTAGTTTGCCCTGAAGGGTGTCCCAGATCAGAGTGGGAATTTCCTTGGGGCATTGGGTTGCCTGGGTGAGGGGCCTGTGGTGGTTTGCAGGCTGGCCATGCCCCCTGGTGACCCAAGCGGAGGCCCTGATATCTGGGATTTATTTATCTTCTACAATTGAAACTTTGTAGCCTGGAGCGGAGCCAAGCCTTCTGCTCTCTCTGTGATGGCAGCCATTGAAACTTTGTTGCCTTAAGTGGAAGCATGGGCCAGTCAGGGTGTGCAGAAAGTTTGGCTTCCTCCATCACCAGGGGCAACCAAAGCCTCCCTCCTGCTCTCTCTGTGGCTGTAGCCATCTTGATTGGGTTAATTTTCATACTTGCTCCTGATAGGCTGGCGGGCATGGATTGTGGGTGTAGTGGAGGCATGGTCAATTTGCATATTGCTCTTTTGTTAGATAGAATTGTCCTGGTGGTCCCAGATAATATGTTTCTGTTTATTTAGTGATTCGTAGATATTTTAGATAACTAACTTGCTTAATTTCGCTTCTGTAAAATGCTTTTCACTAAACAAGTTCCTCATTCCAGACCCAAAGATGTAATTGATACTTTTGTGATATTCTGCCAATATAAGCCAGATGTAGCAAGCTGTTTGGGGCTGTGAGGTTTGAAGTGCTGAATGGCTTCCTCATATTCCACCAGCTTTTAATAAGTGACCCCATAATTTGACTTCTTGAGGCATCCTTTGTTAGATGGGGGTACACTACAACAAAGATGCAATCCTAGTCCCTTTTATACCAATAACTACTCTGTAGTAAATACTATAATAGACTGTGGAAGACAGTGTGTGTTGAGAATATAGGCTTAATCAAAAAGGAAAATGTTTATTAACTAGATAATGAAGAAAAGAATACTTTTCTATTGATGTTTGGGAGGGATGGTATGGAAAAAATAAATGAATTGAAACAGACATATCCTGAAAACAATGAGAATGTCATACTTTCTTATTTTTAAAATACTTCCTTGTTCACATATTATGAAATCATGCCAGAAGTTTAGGAAATAATTTATAATTAAGTGAGATTAAGTGAGAAGCATAAAACTTGTTAACCCTATGTCCTCTTTAGGAGGCCATCTCCACATCAATAAATTCAAGATTATTTATTATCTTTTCCCATTTTGTGTCATTTGGTCAGAAAATGGTTAACAATTTCTTTAAGCCACTTATATTTGACCATGTTGATGAGTGTGTCAGCTTTGTCATTTCACAGCTTTATTTCCCAAGTAACAAACATTCCTTTTATCTTTTTATGCTTCTGCTACTCTTAACAAATAAAATCCAGGATACTGGACCCATCATGTGCATCTAGATAACTGAGAACATTCATTTTGTCCCCAGTCTGTTTGATTTTGTACAAGTTCTTACCCTGACTAGATTTCAATTTCTTAATCTTTAAAATGATTTAAAATAGATATATGCTGCCCTAACCAGTTTGGCTCAGTGGATAGAGTGTCAGCCTGTGGACTTAAAGATCCCGGGTTCGATTCCAGTCAAGGTCAAGGGCATGTACCTTGGTTGCAGGCTTCTCCTCCTCCTCCTTTATAGTGTCAACAATAAAGATAAAGAAAAAATATTTTAACCAACCACTTGTACTTATTAAGCATTTACATACAGAATGCTTATTACTGTCCTAGTTACTGCAGAGAATTAAAATAGACTTCTCTGACTACAAAATGCTTTAATTTGGCCCAGAGGAAAAAAAGCTTAATCCCAAGAAACAATTGGGGACTAATATTAGATAATACACAATCAGATGCCAAATTCTGTGGTATAAGTAAGCAGTTCTCAATTTTTTTTTTACTTCTAAAACATATATAAAAATATTGCCTATATAAATGAATCTTCACTTGCTTAAGATAATCATACAAGAGTATCCAGCATTCTGATAACTTAATCCCTTTTCTTCCATCCAAGAAATTGTATCTATCGGATTAAAAGTGATGTCTATTTTAAGACTAATCCACTTGGAGATATATATATATATATATAATGTTAATAATAATAATACATTTATTTTGGGAGAGATTACCATATTTAATAAAAGGGTAATATGCAAATTAACTGTCACTCCATCTCAAAGATGATAGTGCCCATAACCACAAGATGGTGGTGCCCAGTTCTCTCAGCCCCACCAGAGTCTCCCAGTCCAGGAGAGTGGATGCTGAGAGCAGGCAGTGTGAGCAGCCTGATGGAATGCATGATTCATCATAGCAGCAATGAGGCAAGCATTCCGCGCCTGGCCATGGATGGGCCTCTGGGCTTCAAAGAGCCTCTGGGCAGCGGGCACTGAGTGGCCAGGCCCCACAGAGAGCTACTGGTACATGGATTTGTGTGCAGGGCTACTAGTGTATATATATATAAAATCTCTCCCAAAATAAATGTATTATTATTATTAACATATTAAAACACATTTCACAATTGGTGCTGCAACAGCATGGTTGAGCATGCTTTGCAGAAACTTCAGGTTACATAAGACCTAAGCCAAAATAAAGATTACTATGGGATGAAATAGTTCCCAAGGACTTAATTGAGCAAAGGACAAAAGACTTCCCGAAAGTAGGTAAGAAAGCTATAGATAGGCCATGAAGAGTGTGGAAGAGAGAATAAACATGGAGTGAACAGGAAGAAGTGAGCATACAGACCTGAAGTGGAGGATTTTTATTAGGGAGCAAAGAGAGACTGGTATGCTTAGATAAGTCAAGACCAGTTTATGGCAGGCCACAAAATTCAAATTGAAGCATTCAAGGTTGATCCCAATGGCAACAGGGAGCTATTATACAGACTCAAATAAAGTTCAATAGAAAAAGGGTTTGTGTGCTCTGTGTGTATATTTGTGTATGAATGTAACAAGGACAGGGTAAAAAAAAAGAGGAGCAGGGCAAGATTTATCTTTTTTTTCTTAATTTTTATTAACTTTTTATACATATCTCCTCATTGCCCTCCCTCCCTCCCAGGCATACTCCAACCGCCCCCAGTGTCTATGTTCATTGGTTATGCTTATATGCCTGCATACAAGTCCTTTGATTGATCTCTTATCTACCTCACCTAACTTTAATTTTCCTGCTGTAATTTCACAGCCTGTTTGAAGCTTTACTGTCTCTGTATCTATCCTTTTGTTCATCAGTTTATAATATTCTTTATTATCCACCAATGAGTGTGATCATGTGATGCTTCTCTTTCATTGACTGGCTTATTTCACTAAGCATAAGGCTCTCCAGTTCCAACCACATTGCTGCAAATGGTAAGAATGCCTTCTTTTTAATGGCAGCATAGTATTCCATTGTGTAGATGTACCACAGTTTTCTGATCCACTCATCTGCTGATGGGCAACTAGGCTGTTTCCAAATTGTAGCTATGGTAAATTGTGCTGCTATGAACATAGGAGTGCATAAATCCTTTCTGATTGGTGTCTCTAGTTTCTTAGGATAAATTCCTAAGAGTGAGATTACAGGGTCAAATGGGAGATCCATTTTTAGTTTTTTGAGGAAACTCCATACTGTTCTCCACAGTGGCTGCACCAGTCTGCATTCCCACCAACAGTGCACAAGGGTTCCTTTTTTTCCGCATCCTCACCAACACTTGTCGTTTGTTGATTTGTTGATGATTGCCATTCTGGCAGGTATAAGATGGTATTGCATTATTGTTTTGATTTGAATCTCTCGGATGATTAATGACTTTGAACATGTTTTCATTTGTCTCTTGGCCTTCCTTCAGTCGTCTTTTGAAAAGGTTCTATTTAGGTCAGTTGCCCATTTTTTTATTGGATCATTCATCTTCCTTTTATTAAGTTGTATAAGTTGGCTGTAGATTTTGGAGATTAAACCTTTTTCAGTGACAACATCTGCAAATAAGTTCTCCCATACAGTGGGCTTTATTGTTGTTTTGTTGATGGTTTCTTTTGCTGTGCAAAAGTTTTTATTTTGATGTAGTCCAATTTGTTTATTTTTTCTTTAGCTTCCATTGCCTTTGGAGCAGTATCATTGAAGGAGTTCTTTCGGCATATATCTGAGATTGTGCTGTCTGTAGATTACTCTAGTATTTTTATGGTTTCCCTTCTAATGTTTAAGTCCTGTATCCATTTTGAGTTTATTTTTGTATTTGGTGTAAGTTGGTGGTTCAGTTTCAATTTTTTGCATGTATCTGTCCAATTTTCCCAATACCATTTATTGAAGAGGCTATCTTGACTCCATTGAATGTTCATGCCTGCTTTGTCAAATATTAATTGAGCATAATGGTTTGGGTGGGTATCTGAGTTCTCTATTCTATAGTGCCAGTACCAGGCTGTTTTGAGAACAGTTATTTTGTAGTATAGCTTGACGTCTGGTATTCAGATCCCACCTACTTTATTCTTCCTTCTCAGAATTGCTGTAGCTATCCGTGGTCTTTTTTTTTTTCCAGATGAATCTATGAAGAATTCTTAGTAGGTCTGTGAAATATGTCATTGGTATTTTAATGGGTAGTGCGTTGAATCTGTAGATTGCTTTGGGTAGTATGGACATTTTAATAATCTTGATTCTCCCAATCCATGAGCATGGTATGCTCTTACATCTGTTAACATCTTCCTCTATCTCTTTTTTCAGTGTCCTGTAGTTTTCTGCATATAGGTCTTCCATCTGTTTATATCTTCCTCTATTTCTTTTTCCATTGTTGTGTAGTTTTCCACATATAGATCTTTTACCTCCTTAGTCAAGTTTATTCCTAGGTATCTTAATTTTTTTTGGTGCTATGGTAAATGGGATTGCTTTATTAGTTTCTCTTTCTATAATTTCACTATTAGTGTATAGAAATGCCACAAACTTCGTAGCATTAATTTTGTATCCTGCTACATTGCCGAATTCATTAATTAAGTCAATTAGTTTTGGAATGGAGTCGTTTCGGTTTTTTATGTACATTATCATGTCATCTGCAAATAAGGACAACTTTACTTCTTCTTTTTCCAATGTGGATGCCTTTTATTTCTCCTTCTTGTCTAATTGCAATGGCTAATACTTCCAGTACTATGTCGAACAGGAAAGGTGAGAGTGGGCATCCCTGTCTTGTTCCTGTTCTTAGGGGAAATGGTTTTACTTTTTACCCATTGAGTATGACATTAGCTGTGGGTTTATCATATATGGCTTTTGTGATGTTGAGGTATGATACTTCTATTCCCACTTGGCTGAGAGTTTTTATCAAGAAAGGGTGTTGGATTTTGTCAAATGCTTTTTCTGCATCATTTGATATGACTATGTGATTTTTATCTCTCAATTTGTTTATGTGATGTATCACATTTATTGATTTGCGGATATTGTACCATGCCTGCATTCCTGGAATTAATCCTGCTTGGTCATGGTGTATGATCTTTCTGATGTACTGCTGGATCCGATTTGCTAGAATTTTGTTGACGATTTTGGCATCTATATTCATGAGAGATATTGGCCTATAATTCTCTTTCACTGTGTTGTCTTTATGTGGTTTTGGTATTAGGGTGATGCTGGATTCATAGAAGGTGTTTGGAAGTGTTCTTTCTTCTTGAATGTTTTTGAATAGTCTGAGAAGGATAGGTTTTAATTCTTCCTTGAATGTTTGGTAAAACTCTCCTGTGTATCCATTTGGTCCCAGGCTTTTATTTGCTGGAAGCTTTTTGATTACTGCTTCAATTTCTTCCATAGTTATTGGACTATTGAGATGTTTGGCTTCCTCCTCATTGAGTTTTGGGAGGTCATATTTTTCTAGGAAAATGTCCATTTCTTGCAGGTTGTCCAATTTGTTGGAATAGAGTTGTTCATAGTATTTTTTAACAATCCTTTGTGTTTCCACAGGGTCTGTTATTATTTCTCCTCTTTCATTTCTGATTTTGTTTATTTGGGTCTTCTCCCTTTGCTTCTTGGTGAGCCTGGCTAGAGGTCCATCAATTTTGTTTATCCTTTCAAAAAACAAGCTCTTTGTTTTGTTGATCTTTTGAATTGTTTCTTTGATCTCCAAGTTGTTTATTTCCGCTCTGATCTTCACTATTTCCTTCTTTCTGGGTACACTGGGCTTTTTTGTTGCTCTCCTTCTAGCTCTTTGAGTTGTAGGTTTAGGTAATTTATTACCATTGTTTCCTGTTTTTTGCAGTAGGCTTGTAGGGCTATGAACTTCCCTCTCAAGACTGCTTTCACTGTGTCCCATAAATTTTGGACTGTTTTGTTCTCATTGTCATTTGTTGCCATGATGTTTTTATTTCTTCCTTTATCTCTTTGGTTACCGAGTCGTTGTTAAATATCATGTTATTTAGTCTCCATGTGTTTGATTTTTTCTATTGTTTTTATTATAGTTGATTTCCAGTTTTATGCCACTGTGGTCTGAGGAAATGCTTGATATGGTTTCTATCTTCTTGAACTTAAAGAGACTTTTCTTATGACCCAACATATGATCTATTTTTGAAAATGATCCATGTGCACTGGAGAAGAATGTATATTCTGTGGCTTTGGGGTGAAATTTTCTGAAGATGTCAATTAGTTCCATCTGGTCTAGTGAGTCATTTAGGATTGATGCTTCTTTGCTGATTTTTTGCTTAGAGGATTTGTCCAATGGTGACAGTGGGGTATTAAAGTGTCCTACTGGGAAAATGGCGGCGGAATAGACGGACGCGTCTGGAGCTTTGTCGCTGGGCGGAGGGAGAGAGAGCGGCTGAGAGTTGCATTGGGAATGTCTGTTGGCAAGCTAGGAGTCAGTTGTCCTCCAGGGGAAGGCGGAGAACTGCTGGAAGGGGCTCTCCCGGCCAGGCAGCCCCACTGCCACGGGGTTTTTGTCGGCTGGAGTCACCAGCGCGAACGCGGAGCCCGAGCCATCTTGCAGAGGGAGGTGGATGTCTGCGGCGCTCTGAAGCCTTCGGCTGGGCACCCATCGAGCAGCCAGGAAACCGGGGACCCAGAACTCCGCTCTCCAATCAGCGCAGACACTTGGCGGAATCAGAGATCCACAGAGCACACGGAAAGGTCAGATTGCGCCTGACTTAAGGGGGAGGTGGATGTCTGCCGAGGTCTGAAAGCTGCGGCTGACGGAGGCACCCATAGAGCAGCCAGGACCCAGAGCGCGGCTTCCCAGGCAGCACAGACATGCAGGCGGAGGATTCAGAGATCCACACTGCACGCACGCGCGGAAGGATCAGACTTAGCCTGGGCCAGGGTGCGGTCTCCTACCCCCGCAGGGCAGAGACGCGGACACTGTGGGAGCCGGGCTGCAGGAAGCTGCCTCTGGAGAGGTCCGAGGAGGTGGTCAGGGCATAATCCCTGAGTGTGAAGGCAGACCCTCTGAGCTGTTGACAGAGGAGAGCTCCAGAAAACGACTCTTTTTTTTCTCTCTCTCTCTCTTTTTCTCTGGGGCAGAGGGACAACCTGGGAGTTATTGCAGTGTCCAGGCTGCAAAACGGCCACAAACTGGTTTTGGGAACCACAGAGTAGCAGGATCTGAGCACAGCCTAGAGAGGTCCTGTGCTTTGTCTCAGAGATCAATCCAGAAACACTGCCACCCAATGGATGACACACAAATTGACTCTCGCATAACCACAAGAGAATAAAGAGATTAAAACACCAAGAGGGGAACACAGGGAACTGCAATATCTCCCCTACTGGGAAACAGGAGTGCCAAGCAGAATAATAGTGGAAGTGAAGGACCATTCTATTTTTCTTCTTCTTTTTTTTTTCCTTTTTTCTTTTTTCTTTTTCTTAATTTTTAATTCTTTATTTTTCATTTTCACATATTTTAATTAAAAGAATATTTTTTTCTTTCTGCCTCAATTGATTTTACCTTTATAATTACTATATTTTTATTTTAAACTAGTATTATTAATTACTACTAGTACTTTACCGTTTTTGGAAAAAAAAGTGTCATTTTGTTTTCTCTTTATTTTATTTCGGGATTAGAGTTCTACATTCTATTTTCATCTTCCCTTTAGCATAATTTTACTCCAAATCAACTCCACCTTTATGCCAACACTTTCCTCCTAACTTTCCCCATTTTGCTGTCTTGTTTCTCTTTCCCTTTTCCAACTTTAGATTCTCCCTATTTTTCTCTTTACCTGGTTAAAATTTCACCCCATTTATATATCTAATTTCAAATCCCCTACTACAAGTCCACACAAACCTCTTCCCTCTTGTCTTCATTAGCCAAAAAGTTGTTTTTTCTCTATGTCCTTTTGTTGCTATTTGCCTGAAAAGTGATTATATCGATTTTTTGAAAATTTTTTTGAGAGATTGTTTTAGTTTATTCTACTTGTTTTATTTTGCTTTATGCTTGCTTTGTTTTAGTTTATTCTACTTGTTTTATTTTGCTTTATGCTTGCTCTACCTCTCTTTTCCCTCATCTCCCTCGATACCAGTTGCTATTTGCAATTTGCATCAATCTCTAGGTACTGGTTGCTGGCCTTTATTGGGATTAGTGACTGTTCTATTGAACTTCTCTCCTGACATCTATATTTTGTTCCTCTTTTCTCTCTTATACACTTTCTTTTCTCTCTGACTTTTTTCTCTTCCTCTTTCCTTCTCCTTTTTCTCCTTTTTATTTTCTTATTTTATTTTATTTTATTGTTCATTTATTTATCTTTTTTTTCTCACTCTCCCAACTTGATTTTGGCACTTCTTTCTTTTCTTTCTTCCTCATTTTCCTCTTCTTCTTTCTCTATTTACCCCTAATTTGTCCTTCTTTGGTGGTCACCTTATTTGTGATTATTAACATCTTGAATACATTTCTACTCAGTGCCTTGTGTGCTGTAGCTGGTCGTGTTGTAGTTTGTGCCTTTCAGTCAACGTAGGAGAGAGCACTACATAACCAGACACCCAGAGAAGAAAGACCATGGTCAGAAAAAGAAACAGCCCACAAAAGACAGAAAGGCAGGTTTCACCAGAAAAGGAAGTAAACGAAATAGAACCACAAATAA
>JAAGEH010000015.1:21636746-21772383 GCA_011751065.1 Lasiurus cinereus | reverse complement strand
CTTCCTCTTTCTTTTTATTACAGCAGACCTTTTAACATTTCTTGCATTGCTGGTTTGATGGTAATATATTCCCTTAGTCCTTTTTTGTCTGTGAAGCTTTTGATTTCACCTTCAATTTTGATTGAGAGTCTTCCAGGGTACAGTATTCTTGGATTCAGACCCTTCCTTTGCATGACTTTGTATATTTCATTCCCTTCCCTTCTGGCTTGACGAGATTCTGTTGAGAAGTCAGTAGCTAGTCTTATGGGGGTTCCTTTGTAGGTAACTTTCTGTTTCTCTCTGGCTGCTTTTAAGATTCTTATTTTGTCGTCGGTGTTTGCCAATTTAATTATAATGTGCCTTGGTGTCGGTTTGTTGGGGTTCATTTTGCTTGGGACTCTGTGAGCTTCTTGGATTTGTGTGGGGTTTTTCTTTCCTATATTGGGGAAATTTTCTGTCATTATTTCTTCAAACATGTTCTCTAATCCTTGTTCAGTTTCCACTCTTTCTGGAACCCCAATTATGCGGATGTTGTTTTGTTTCATGTTATCCCAAAGTCCCCTTAGACTTTCCTCTTGCTTTTTAACTTTTTTTTTCTAGAAGCTGCTGTACTTGGGTATTTTTTCCTACTGTATCTTCTAGCTCACTGATGCGGTTCTCTGCTTATTCTAGTCTATTTTTCATGCTTTATATTGAGTTCTTTAAAGCAGTGATGTCATTTTTTATTTCTTTGTGCATTTCTTCTTGCTTCTTCTTCATTTCCTCTTGGCTCTTACTCAGATTGTCGAATTTGTCTTCCATTCTTTTCATCCACCTTATGATCATTTCTCTGAACTCTTTCTCTGGCAGCCTTATTTCTGCTTCTATTTCGTTTACTTCCTTTTCTGGTGAAACCTGCCTTTCTGTCTTATGTGGGCAGTTTCTTTTTCTGCCCATGGTCTTTCTTCTCTGGGTGTCGGGTTATGTAGTTCTCTCTCCTACGTTGATTGAAAGGCACAAACTACAACACGACCAGGTACAACACACAAGGCACTGAGTAGAAATGTATTCAAGATATTAATAATCACAAATAAGGTGACCACCAATGAAGGACAAATTAGGGGTAGGTAGATAAAGAAGAAGAGGAAAATGAGGAAAAAAGAAAATAAAGAAATGCCAAAATCAAATTGGCAGAGTGAGGAAAAAAAAGATAAATAAATGAACAATAAAATAAAATAAGAAAATAAAAAGGAGAAGGAAAGAGGAAGAGAAAAAAGTCACAGAGAAAAGGAAGTGTATAAGAGAGAAAAGAGGAACAAAATATAGATGTCAGGAGACAACTCCAATAGAACAGTCAGTATTCCCAAAAAAGGCCAGCAATCAGTTCCTAGAGATTAAGGCAAACTGCAAATAGCAACTGGTATCGAGGGAGCTGAGGGAAAAGAGAGGTAGAAAACAAAGCAAGCAAAAAGCAAAATAAAACAAGTAGAATAAACTAAAACAATCTCACAAAAAATTTCAAAAAATCGATATAATCACTTTTCAGGCAAATAGCAACAAAAGGACATAGAGAAAAAAACAACTTTTTGGCTAGTGAAGACAAGAAGAGAGAGGTTTGTGTGGACTTGTAGTAGGGGATTTGAAATTAGATATATAAATGGGGTGAAATTTTAACCAGGTAAAGAGAAAAATAGGGAGAATCTAAAGTTGGAAAACGGAAAGAGAAACAAGACACAAAATGGGAAAAGTTAGGAGGAAAGTGTTGGCATAAAGGTAGAGTTGAGTTGGAGTAAAATTATGCTAAAGGAAATATGAAAATAGAATGTAGAACTCTAATCCCAAAATAAAATAAAGAGAAAACAAAATGGCAGTTGTTTTTTTTTCCAAAAAGGTAAAGTACTAGTAGTAATTAATAATACTAGTTTAAAACAAAAATGCAATAATTAAAAAGGTAAAATCAATTGAGGCAGAAAGAATAAAATAGTCTTTTAATTAAAATATGTGAAAATGAAAAATAAAAATTAAATTTAAAAAAAAAAGAGAATGGTCCTTCACTTCCTCTATTATTCTGCTTGGCACTCCTTTTCCCAGTAGGGAAGGTATTGCAGTTCCCTGTGTTCCCCTCGTGGTGTTTTAATCTCTTTATTCTTTTGTGGTTGTGCAAGAGTCAATTTGTGTGTCATCCACTGGGTGGCAGTGTTTCGGAATTGATCTCTGAGACAAAGCACAGGACCTCTCTAGGCTGTGCTCAGATCCTGCTACTCTGTGGTTCTCAAAGCCAGTTTGTGGGGGTTTTGCAGCCGGGACACTGTAATAACTCCCAGGCTGTCCCTCTACCCCAGAAAAAAAAAAAAAAACGAGTCGTTTTCCAGAGCTCTCTTCTGTCAACAACTCAGAGGGTTTGCCTTCACACTTAGGGATCACACCGTTACCACCTCTGTGGACCTCTCCAGAGGCAATTTTCCTGCAGCCCGGCTCCCACAGTGTGCGTGTCTCTGTTGTGCGGGGGTAGGAGACCTCACCCTGACCCAGGCGAAATCTGACCTTCTGTGGCCCACGTGGATCTCCGAATCTGCCGCTTGCGTGTCCGCGCTGCCTGGGAAGCCGTGCTCTGTGTCCCTGGCTGCTCTGTGGGTGCCTCAGTCAGCCGCAGCTTTCAGACCTCCACAGACATCCACCTTCCTCTTATCCCAGGTGCAATCTGACCTTTCCGTGTGCTCTGTGGATCTCTGATTCTCCCGCTTGTCTGTGCCGATTGGAGAGCAGAGTTCTGGGTCCCCGGGTCCCCGGCTGCTCGATGGGTGCCCAGCCAAACGCTTCAGACTGCCGCAGACATCCACCTCCCACTGCAAGATGTAGATTTATCTCTTTTATAGAGCTTTTCTAAAGTGGTGAAAACTAAAGCCTGGCATTTTAATACCATTTGATGAGACTTCATACATTTTAATTAATGTTAAACTGATTTATAAGCTATGGTGTTATACACAAATGGCACAAATAAAATAAAGGAAAACATGAGGAGAAACCAAGATGGTGGCATAGGTAAACACCTAAACTGCTGCCTTGCACAACAATAACAAAATTACAACTTAAAGAGAAAATGGACGCCATCGAGAACCACAGGAAAGCTGGCTAAGTGGAAATTATACAACTAGAAGGAAAGAGGAAAGCACATTGAGACTCAGAGGAGCTGCAAAAGGCTGAGGTATGGAGCTACGTGTGCAGAGAGGACTGACTGCTGAGTGCATGGGCAGCTGAGTGTGTAGTTGGCTTTCTAAAATGGGAGGGAGATGGAGGCTCCCGACTGCACTGAATTCCAGTTCCAGGCGAGTTTCTGTAAACTCAGACTCATTTGGGGAGAAATTCTACTGTCTGGTAGCAAGGGAAACTTGAGGGCGGCTTTCTCCCAGAGGTGATTGCAGTGATTACCGAGAGACTGAGACCCAGGGGGCGCATAGGCAGGGCTGACAGGAAGCCAAGGCTGTATGCTCTGCCCTGAGACTCTGCTCCATCCAAGCTGAGTACAGAGGATTTTGCAAATTTGCAAATCTTGTCTCATAAGGGTGTCTCCAGAACAAAAGTTCTCCCAGCATAGACACAGCTGATCCTCACAGGCAATCGGCCTGGAGGTCAATTCTTCCCAGTAATACCAACAACAATCAAGACTTAACTACAACAAGGCTGTGCACACAGTCCACAAAAGGATGCACCAAAAGTGTCCACCTTGGGTAAATGGGGGAGGCTGAGCCACTGGGCACTATAGGACACCTACCATACAAAGCTACTCTACCAACTCAGGAAAGCAGTGAAAATGTGGAGGAAAAAAAACAGATCACAAATGAAAGAAATGGAGGAAAGCAAACAACTGTAAACCATGGTAATAAGGTTTTTCAAGAATGTCCTAGAAAAGATGGATAAATTTAGTGAGACCCAAGAGGAGATGAAAAAGGACCAACTAGAAATTAAACATACACTGACTAAAATAAAAAATATTATACAGAAACCTAACAGCAGGCTAAAGGACCACAGGAATCAAGTCAAAGATTTGAAACACAAAGAAGCAAAAAATACGCAACTGGAAAAGCAAAAAGCAAAAAAATATTGAAATATTTGAAGATAGTGTAAGGAGCCTCTGATACAACCTGAAGGATACCAACATCAGAGTAATGGGGGTGCCAGAAGAAGAGAGAGAGCAAGATACTGAAAACCTATTTGAAGAAATAATGACTGAAAACTTCCCCCAACTGGTGAAAGAAATAGAATTACAAGTTCAGGGAGTGCACAGAACCCCAAACAAAAGGAATCCAAAGAGGACCATACCAAGACACATCATAATTAAAATACCAAGAGCAAAAGACAAAGATAATATTAAAAGCAGCAAGAGAAAAACAGTTAATTACCTACAAGGGAGCACCCATACTATTGTCAGCTGATTTCTCAACAGAAAGTATGCAGGCCAGATGGGAGTGGCAAGAAATATGCAAAGTGATGAATAGCAAGAACCTACAACCAATATTACTCTATCCAGCAAAGCTATCATTCAGAATTGAAGGGCAGATAAAGACCTTCACTGATAAGAAAAAGCTAAAGGAGTTCATCAACACCAAACCAGTATTATATGAAATGCTGAAAGATATTCTTTAAGAAGAGAAAGAAAAAGAAAAAAGTAAAGATATAAATTATGAAAAACAAATACATGTCTATCAAAAGTGAATCTAAAAATCAAATGAATAAAAAATCTGATGAACAGAATAAACTAGTGAATAGAATAGAATCAGGGACATAGAAAGGGAGTGGACTGACAATTTTCAGGGGGGGGAAAGGTGTGGAGGGTGTGGGAAGAGACTGCACAAAAATCATCCACCTATGGATGAGGACAGTGGGAGGCAGGTAAGGGCAGAGAGTGAGGTGGGAACCGAGTGAAGGGTGGCTATGGGGGCTCAAAAAGAGGAACAATTGTAATAATCTGAGCAATAAAGATTCATTAAATTAAAAATATAATCAGAGAGTTGCGGATGATGGCGGCAGGAAGGAAGGAAGGAAGGAAGGAAGAGGAAGTGAGTGAGAGGACAAAATGAGAGTGTATGGGTGTGCGTGGTGGGTGTGTGATTGAGTGAGGGACAGTTGAATCTCATGAGAGCAGTGGGGGCTGGCATTCCAGGCTCTCTTGGACAAGGAGAGACTGCCATCTCGGCTTTCACTCCCGGACTGTGGGACTCGGGCACCAAGCCCATGCCATCTTGAAGGAAAAATGGCCTTTCTTTGGGAACTCATCAACACCGTCAGACAGACAAGCATTGCAGCTGCCTTGCAACTCAACAGCCACTCCAGCTAGAGTCCTGCAGACCCTGCAGACCTGTGGACTCTGGAACCTCCACCTCCAAAGCAGTGAGTGCAACCTCCCCCTCCCCAGCAACATCAGCATGGCTGCAGCTGCAGCCATACACAGATCTGGGCTTGCGATCTCCCTGGTCACCAAGTGTGTGCGGGTCACCGAGTGTACAGGCACCAAGAGCTTGCACCACAATTTTGGCTATATCACAATTTCAGCTTCGGCCACCCAATAGCCCCCATCTTAAGAACTCCCAGCACCACGGTTCCCCAGTTTGCAGTGTGTGTTCACGCCAGTGTTCTGGTAGCCCTGTGTGTGGGGTGCCCTCCTATCTGGTTGATTGAGCTCCTTGATCACTGGCGTTTACAGTGTGCCCTCGAGGCGGCCACCCAAGGCAGGTTTTCAACAGCACGTCACTGGCGGTCCACCCCCTAAACATGGACTGGGAGCCAATGGGAGCACCCTCGGGTGTGATTTTTTAACTAAGGAAACCACAGCTACACCTCTTCAGAGTGTAGGCTCCTGAAACACATCACCCAGACAGACAGGTCCTTGGTGCCACTGTGTATCCCCCCTGGGCACGCATGATCTCAATTAAGGGTGCAAAACAGCAAAAATAGGGACACTTCTCTCCATGGCTGCCAACTTCTAGACACCACAGCTGTGCTGCTCAAGCTTGCAGATCTACATCAAGAGAACCCAAATAGCTCAAATAGGAAACTACAATAAATTAACAAACACAGGAGAACTGAGAGAATACACCAGTAGCATCATCCCCCCAAAAAAAAACACTTGGGTAGTAAAGCAATAGGATCTACAATTAAAACATTAGAGGAAAACATGGGAAGACAAAAAAGCAATTCCCAAATGAAAGAAAAAGAGGACTCACCAGAAAGGGAGTTAGATGAAATTGAAGTGAGCAGCCTTTCAGAGAAAGAATTCAGACTAATGGTTTTGAGGATGTTTAAACGGATGGAAGACAAAAACACAAAACTCGAGGACAATATCACACAACTCAATGAGAACTATAAGGAGCTGAATGAGAATGTCCCTAACATGAAAGGAAACCAAGAGGAGATGAAGAACGACATAGCTGCAATAAGGAATACAATGGAAGGCCTGAAGAGCAGACTAGAAGAGGCTGAGGACCACATCAGTGAATTAGAAAACAAGGTAGGAAAAAATACACAAACACAGCAACAACTGGGAAAAAGACTTAAAAAACGAGAGCCTAAGGGAGCTTTGGGACAACACAAAACAAAACAACATACACTTAATTGGGATACTAGAAGAAGTAGAAGAAAAGCAAGGAATAGAAAACCTATTTGAAGAAATAAGGACAGAAAATATCCCTAAAATGGGCAAGGAAAAAAATATTAAAGTCTAAGAAGTAGAAAGAGTCCCAAACAAGCTGAACCCAAAAACACTGACACCAAGACACATCATAATTAAATTGGCGAACACTAATGATGAAGTAAGAATCTTAAACGCCTGCAGGGAGAGACAGAAAGTTACATACTAGGGATCTCCTGTTAGAATATCAACAGATTTCTCAACAGAAACACATCAGGCCAGAAGGGAATGGCATGAAATATATATAAAGTGATGCAAAGCAAGGGTCTGAACCCAAGAATACTATGTCCAGCAAGGCTATCATTCAAAATTGAAGGTGGAATCAGGAGCTTTACATACAAGAAAGGACTGCTGTAAAAAGAAGAAAGAGAAAGGCAAGAAAAAAAAACAACAACACAAACACTAAGGAAAAATATGACAACAATCATGAAATGCCAATAATATCATTAAACATAAATGGGTTAAATGCACCAATCAAAAGACATAGGGTAGCTGAATGGTTAATAAAACAGGACCCATACATTTGCTGCCTACAAGAGACCCACCTCAGAGAAAAGGATTCACACAGAATGAGAGTGAAGGGATGGAAAAACATTTTTCAGACAAATAGAAATGAGAAAAAAGCTGGGGTGGTGATACTTATATCTGATCAAATAGACCTCAAAGTAAAGGCTATAACAAGAGATAAGGAAGGCCACTACATAGTACTAAAAGGAGCAATTCATTAAAAAGATATAACCCTGGTAAACATATACTCACCTAATACAGGAGCCCATAAATACATTAAAAAAAAAACTCCTGGAGGATATCAAGGGAGAGATCAACAACAATACAATCATAGTAAGGGATTTTAATACAATACTGATATCTCTGGACAAAAAATCCAGACAAAAAATTCCAAACAAAAAATCAGTAAAGAAACAGCAATTCTAAATAACTCACTAGATCAGATGGACCTAATTGACATCTTCAGAGCATTTCACCCCAAAGCTACAGAATGTACATTCTTCTCAAGTGCACATGGGACATTCTCAAAAATAGACCACATATTGGGTCACAAGCAAAGTCTCCCTAAATTCAAAAAGATTGAAATCATATCAAGCATTTTCTCAGACCACAATGGCAATACATTAGAAATAAACTACATTAAAAACATTCCAAAAATTTCAAACACTTGGAAGTTGAATAACATGTTACTAAACAATGATTGGATAATAAATGAGAACAAAGAAAAAATTAAAAATATTCTGGAGACTAATGGCAATAAAAACACAACAATGCAAATGCTATGGGACACAATGAAAGCAGTGCTGAGAGGGAAGTTTATAGCTCTACAGGCCTACCTCAAAAAACAGGGAAAAATGGTAATAAATCACGTAACTCAACAACTCAAAGAATTAGAAAGAGAGCAACAAGAAAAGGTCACCGTGAGCAGGAGGAAGAAAATAATAAAGATCAGAGCAGAAATGAATGACATAGAGACCAAAAAAAAAAACTATACAAAAAATCAACAAAACATAGAGCTGGTTCTTTGAAAGAATAAACAAGATTGATGAACCTCTAGCCAGGCTCACCAAGAAGCAAAGAGAGAGGAACCAAATAAACAAAATTAGAAATGAGAGAGCTGAAATAACTACAGACCCCACAGAAATACAAAGATTGTTAAAAAATATTATGAACAACTCTATTCTAAGAAATTTCACTACTTAGAAGAAATGGACAGATTCTTAGAAAAACACAACCTTCCAAAACTCACACAGGAAGATTCTAAAAATCTCAACACGCTGATAACCATGGAAGAAATTGAAGCAGTCATCAAAAAGCTTCCAGCAAACAAAAGCCCAGGGCCAGATGGCTTCACAGAGGAATTTTACCAAAAATTCATAGAAGAAGTAAAACCCATTCTTCTCCATTTCAGAAAATTTAAGAGGAACACTTCCAAACCCTTTCTATGAAGCCAGTATCGCCCTAATAACCAAACCTGATAAAGATAACACAATGAAAGAGAATTACAAACCAATATCCCTCATGAACATAGATGCCAAAATCCTCAACAAAATTCTAGCAAATCAAATCCAGCAGTATGACAGAAAGATCATACAACATGACCAAGTAGAATTTATCCCAGGGATGCAAAGATAGTACAATATACACAAATGAATAAACATAATATATCACATAAAAAATTGAGAGATAAAAATCACATAGTCATATCAATTGATGCCAAAAAAAAAAGAATTTGACAAAATCCAACACCCTTTCTCAATAAAACTATCAGCAAGGTTGGAATAGAAGGATCATACTTCAACATAATAAAAGCCATATATGACAAACCCACAGCCAACATCATACTCAATGGGAAAAAATAAAACCATTTCCCCTAAGAACAGGAACAAGAGAGGGATGCCCACTCTCACCACTCCTATTTAACAAAGTGCTGGAAGTATTAGTCCTTGCTATCAGACAAGAAAAAGGAATGAAAGGCATCCAAATAGGAAAAGAGGAAATAAAACTATTCTTATTTGCAGATGACATGATACTATACATAGAAAACCCTAAAGACTCCATCAAAAATCATTAAAATTAATAAATGAATTCAGCAATGTAGCAGGATACAAAATTAACACCAAGAAATCTTTGGCATTTCTATATACCAATAATGAACTTACAGAAAGAGAGACAGAAACAGCAGCCCCATTTACCATAGCAACAAAAAAATTAAGACACCTAGGAATAAACTTAACTAAGGAGGTAAAAGACCTATACGCAGAAAACTACACAACACTAAAAAAGAGATAGTGGAAAACATAAACAGATGGAAGAACATACCATGTTCATGGATTAGAAGAATCAATATCATCAAAATTTTCATTCTACCCACAGCAATTTATAAATTCAATGCAATCCCCATGAAAATACCAAAGGCATACTTCACAGTTCTAGAATGAAAAAAAGACCCCAAATAGCTGCAGCAATTCTTAGAAAGAAGAACAAAGTAGGAGGGATCTCAATGCCAAATTTCCAGCTGTTTTACAAAGCCACTGTTCTCAAAACAACCTGGTACTGGCGCAAAAACAGACACATAGATTAATAGAGTAGGATAGAGAACCCAGAAATTGACCCAAACCACTATGCTCAATTAGTATTTGACAAAGGAGGCATGAACATACAATGGAGTCAAGACAATCTGTTCAACAAATGGTGTTGGGAAAATAGGACAGAAACATGCAAAATAATGAAACTAGACCACCAACTTACTCCATTCAAAAAAATAAACTCAAAATGGATACAGGACTTAAACATAAGAAAGGAAACCATAAAAATGCTAGAGGAATCCACAGTCAGCACAATTTCCAACATATGCAGAAGAAACTTCTTCACTGACAAAGCTCCTCAGGCAATGGAAACTAAAGAAAAAAATAAACAAATGGGACTACTTCAAAATAAAAAGCTTTTACACAGCAAAGGAAACCATCAACAAAACAACAAGAAAGCCCGCTGCATGGGAGAACATATTTGCCAATGATCTAAATGATAAGGTTTAAACTCCAATATTTACAGGGAACTCATATAATTTCCCAAAAAGAAGATAAACAACCCAATGAAAAAAGGGGCAAGTGATCTAAATAGGTACTTCTCAAAAGAAAATAGAAGGAAGGCCAAGAGACACATGAAAACCTTCTCAAAGTCACTAATCATCAGAGAGATGCAAATCAAAACAATGCGGTACCATCTCACATCAGTCAGAATGGCTATCATATACAAATCAACAAATGACAAGTGTTGGTGAGGATGCAGAAAAAAAGGAACCCTCGTGTACTGCTGGTGGGAATGCAGACTTGTGCAGCCACTGTGGACAACTCTATGGAGTCTTCTCAAAAAACTAAGAATGGAACTTCCATTTGACCCAGTGATCCCATTTGTAGGAATATACACCAAGAAACTAGAAACTCCAATCAGAAAGGATATATGCACCCCTATGTTCATAGCAGCACAATTCCCCAAAGCTAAGAGTTGGAAACAGCCTAAGTGCCCATCGACAGATAATTGGATTAAGAAACTGTGGTACATCTACACAATGGAATACTATGCTGTGGTAAAAAAAAAAAGAAGGAGCTCCTACCATTTGCAACAGCATGGATTGAGATGGAAAGCATTATGATTAGTAAAATAAACCAGGCCGAGAAAGAGAAATATCACATGATCTTACTCATCTGTGGAATATAATGAATGACATAGACTGATGATCAAGATCAGATCCAGAGAATGAGAAACGTTGATCAAAATATCAAATCTCAGGGAAGGCGGGTGTTAGTGGGAATAAGAGGGAGAGATCAACAGAGGGACCTTCGTAAATGCGTATGAGCATAATCATTGGGCACAGACAAGGCGGAAGGAGGGGCATGAGAGGGAATCCATACAGTGGTCACCATAACCTTAAGAGAAATTGCTTCATTAGACAAAGATTTTTAAATAAAATTCTGTAACATGAAAATAATTTTGGAAGGAAATAAAGAGAAGTTTTCTTTAAGTGTCATAAGGATTGTAATTGAAAGTCAATAAATTTGGCCTTTAGTGCTAAGGTAACTAATCTGTGTTTTTACCTCCCTGAAAAAGTTTATATAAAGTTACAAAAAGAAATAGCCCGTTTGAAAATGAATTGCCATGGCTTAGAGCAAAGAATATCCTTACATGATATTATCCTCCAATATCATTTAATTTTTGATATTTCACAACAGCATATTGTACAACTATCCCAAACAAATGAACAAACTAATTCTTTGAATGTTTAGCAGCAATTTAAAAAGAAGACATGAAAGGATTTAATTTCTTTCAGGAGGAATTTAGGCACTGGGAAGGCACTTGAGCATTCTAAACTGGCCCTCTTTCTTCTTTTGGCAATAGGAACCCTCTTCTCACAACCCAATGGCACTCAGCTATAGCCTGAGCTCTCTATTCACGCTGAGGTTGAAGCGTCGATGTGGCTGGTATAATGGATCTGTCTCTGGCCAAATGTTGTGAGAAAGAACCTGAATTTCCCGAGATAAGTGATCAGTTCCAGGGCCCCCACCAGCAGGTGAGGGGATCCCCAAGGTAGGTGCTGGGCATGGAGGCCACGGGGGCATAGGCTACCATGGAGACAGAACTGAACCTCACAGCACCCCGCTTGGCCCCAAAGGATGACCTGTTAGCCAGAGAAGGGTTAGATTCCTCAGGGAAGGAACAGCCTAAGACAGGCACAATAGCAGATGGGCCATCAGGAGAGAACTTGGGGATCAACAGAGGTAGGGCACAGATTCTCACCCCCACCCCAACTTTGCAGAAGTCTGAACCTTCATCCCTTCTTAGGGAGGTCTTCTGCCTCCATGGATACCTCGCTTCCCAAGCTCAGCATAGATCGGGACCCAGGTAACAGACAGAGATGTGGCCCAGCTCAGATCAGTGCCTAGGTAACAAACAGAAACATACCGACTGCAGCTGCCCTATATCTAAATTCAGCCTAGCACTAGGAATGCTCAGTGCCTACTCAAGAATGCAAATAAACATTTCCACTAATATTTACAGGGTAATCTAAGATTGTTGGTAGAGTATTAAATTTGACGTAAAAGAGTTATCAAGATTTCAGATTAATTTAAATTGGCGAATTGAAATAAGTGAACACCCAAGAAAATTTAAGTGTAGTGGACAAAAAGCTGTTTCTAAAGTATTAATTAAAATTTCTATTGATCGTTCATGTCATGGTAAAATTACTTAATATGCAATGAACATAAAACAGGCATATTTGTGTGCAAAAAATTAAAATTTAAAGTTATCAAGATTGCATTAATTTTTTTTTCAAAACTCTCCATTAATCAAGAAAAAAAGCAGGGGGAGAGTAGAATAATATCATGTAAGGAAAAATATCTGGTAAGTAAATTACATCTAGAAAATTTTCCCTTTGAAAATTAATTTTCATTTGTAATACTAACAGCAAGACACCCATGTAAAACTCACATGGTGTCAAAATAAGCCAAAGGAAAAGCGGAAAGGCAAAAATAAAAAGGACCCCAAGTCCATTTTATAGAAAAGATTCCTTTATTAACTCTTGGTCGAGAATATGTTTATATACTTTCAGAAAATAACTCCAAGACCATGTGGACTCCTGCAACAGAGAGGAACTGACAGGTCTACCCCAAACAAGAAGACAGCAACAGAGAGGAACTGACAGGTCTGCTCCAAACAAGAAGACAACAGAAGAAACAGTCCAGAGATGGAAGAAGCTGACAATGCCTTGCCATGTGAGCAGTCAGCAGCTGTGCATCACTACAGGATGCCTAGGACCAAACCAGAGAGGGTCATACCTGCATTGCCACCATTTGTCCACTATCCATATACCATTTATGACATGTACACATAAGGAATTGTTTGACATTGAAACTGGGACTGAAAGTTATTGGACATTGAAATTGAGACTCAAATATATATATTGCTCTTGTGGGTTTATTTCTAGCCTATAGGGGCAAGATTTTTTTAAAGACAAGAATCAGGATGTCAGGGAGAAGTAGATGTAGAGGCAAAGAAGCAATGAACAGACTGTCATGCTACAGTGGGAAAGTAGGGGGGTGAGGGGAGAGAGGCCTGTAGAAGATCAACCGAAGGACTTGTATGCATGTGTGTGTAGGCATAGCCAGTGGATACAGGGCTATGGGGGTGGGGGGGGGGGAAGATGGATGAGAGCATGTACTGGAGGGTGGGAAGGGTAATAGGGAAAAAAGAAATTAATTTAAAAAAAGAAAAACCAATATATAGTCAACAACCTCACATATCTAACTGGCAGGTAATGATCCTATAACCACCATATTTATTAGATAATAAATTAAGTTTCTGATATAATAAAAAATAAAGGAAGACATAATCACAAGTTTTCATGTGTCTAAACCAGCGATTTTCAACTAGTGTGTCCCAAGAATTTTTAAAACATGCAATACTTGACTATGTAGTCAGGGGCACTGACCTCTTTTTCCTTAGATTGTCATAAAAAAAATAACAACATCCAACAAACAACAGCTGTCCAGTGTGAATGAATCAAAGTTATACTATTTTTTGTCAGATTGACAAAAATTATGTTTTTATTGGTTTCAGAGAGGAAGGAAATGGAAGAGAGATAGAAACATCAATAATGAGAGAAAATCATTTATCAGCTGCCTCCTGCACACCCCCTACTAGGGATTGAGCCCACAAATTGGCATGTGCCCTTGACTGGAATCTAACCTGGGATCTTTCTGTCCGCAGGCCAATGTCCCATCCAGTGAGCCAAACCAGCTAGGGCAAAAAATATAGTTTATGGAGAAAGGCCTTGGAACTGCCCCACAACCTAGCAGCCACTCCAGCCAAAATCCTGCTGCCACAGCAGCAGACCCATGGACCCTGGGACCTCTACCTCCAAAGCAGTATGTACAACCTCACCCACCCCAGTGGCAGAAATCCGGTCCATATTAGGGCATTTCCAGTGTGCAGCAGCCAAGGTGCTCCACTCAATAGGCAGTGCCTGGGAGACACTGGGATTCCCCACAGGTGTGATTTTGTACAGAAAAGGGTGCACGACCCCGTGGTAAAATTTCTACATTCAGTCTTCCTAAATAACTACCCACATTTACCTCTGCAGCTAAACCTCAGTGTCAGGACCCCTCAGGGCACGACATCAGAGGACTGCACAGGAAAAAAAAAAGGATCCTCCACAAAGGAACAGGACACCTGACCTCATCTATCCACAGCATGCTCTGCAAGCAGCTCTGAATCTCTGCTGGGTGGGATTCAGCACAAAAAAGGAAGCCCTGCCCTGCGATAGAATTTCTAAATACCTTCTTCCTAAACAACTACAACTACCCACATCTACCCAGCAGCTCAACCTCAGTGCAGGACCCTGAAGAGTGCCTTAAGAGCACTGCACCTAGCAAACATACATCCACAGATGCGAAGTTCCAACAGGCAGGCACCCTGAGCACATTTACCCACTGGGGGCTCTTGGTAGCCACTGTGAGCTCTCCCTGGCTGTGACCTCAAACAAACAGGGGAGCACTCATCCCAGCAGTAGGAATTTTGAATTCACTCATCCTGGATATGCACTCACAGATGCATCAATTACACAGCTACAGTTCCAGGGCCCCACAGAGTGCTTCAGTGTGCCTCACTGGCAGGCTTACCACAGGAGCTCCTGTGAGCCACCACTGGGAGTAAGTGCCTATCCACCACAGGTGGAGAAGTAAAAGCTCAGTCTGCCCACCCCACAACAATAGAACTCTGGGCACCACAGTCACGCTTCTCCAAAGTGTAGGCCCCCTGAATCACATCACCCAGACAGACTGGTCCTTGGTGCCACTGTTAGTCCCTGCTAGGCACGTGTGATCTTAATTAAGGGTGCTAAAGAGCAAAAATAGGGACACTCCCCTCCACAGCTGCTGACTCCCAGACACCAGAGTTGTGCTGCTTAAGCTCACAGATTTACATCAAAAGAACCCAAATAGCTCAAGTAGGGAACTAAAATAGATTAACAAGCACAGAAAAACTGAGAGAAAACACCAGTAGCATCATTCCCAAAAAAAAAACCTAGGTAGGAAAGCAATTGGATCTATAATTAAAACACTGCAGGAAAATATGGGAAGACAAAAAAGCAATCCCCAAAGGAAAGAAAGAGGAATAACCAGAAAGGAGTTAAATGAAATTGAGGCCAGTACTTTATCAGAGAAATAATTAAGAGTAATATTTTTAAGGATGTTTAAATGGCTAGATGACAAATACACACAACTCAATAAACACAACTCAATGAGAACTACAAGGAGCTAAATGAGAATGTCACCAACATGAAAAGAAACCAAGAGGAGATGAAGAACGACATAGCTGCAATAAGTAACACAATGGAAGGCCTAAATAGTAGACTAGAAGAGGCTGTGGGCCGCATAAGTGAATTAGAAGACAAGGTAGGAAAAAAAAACACACAAACACAGAAGCAACTGGAAAGAAGACTTAAAAAACAGGAAGAGAGCCTAAGAAGCTTTGGGACAACACAAAAAGGAACAACATTCACTTAATGGGGATAGCAGAAGGAGAGGAAGAGAAGCAATGAATAGAAAACCTATTTGAAGAAATAAGGACAGAAAACTTCCCTGATATTGGCAAGAAAAAAACTATGCAAGTACAAGAAGTACAAAGAGTTCTAAACAAGTTGAACTCTTTGACAAAAGACTGAAGACACATCATAATTAATTTAGCAAACACTAACAACAAAGTAAGACTCTTAAAGGCTGCCAGAGAGAGACAGAAAGTTACCTACAAATGATTTCCTATTAGAAAATCAACTGACTTTCAACAGAAACAAACCAGGCCAGAAGGGAATGGAATGGTATATATAAAGTGATGAAAAGCAAGGGTATGAACCCCAAAATACTATGCCCAGCAAGGCTATCATTCAAAATTAAAGGTGGAATCAGGAGCTTCACAGACAAGAAAGGGCTAACAGAGTTTATCACTACCAAGCCAACAATGCAAGAAATACTAAAAGTACTGCTGTAAAAAAAGAAACAGAAAGGCAAGAAGAAACACAAACACTAAAGAAAAATATGACAACAAACATGAACTTGTTAATAATAAAATGAAAGGTAAATGTGTTAAATGCACCAATCAAAAGATATAGGGTATATGAGGGATAAGAAAACATAATGCACATATTTGCTGTCTACAAGAGACCCAGCTCAGAGCAAAGGATTCACACAGACTGAGAGTGAAGAGATGAAAAAACATTTTTCAGGCAAATAAAAATGAGAAAAAAGCTGGGTTGGCAATACTTATATCTGATAAAATGGATCTCAAAGTAAAGACCTTAACAAAAGATAAGGAAGCCACTACATAATAATAAAAGGAACAATTAAACAAGAAGATATTACTCTGGTAAACATATATGCACCCAAATACATAAAAAAAAAACTCTCCTAGATATATCATGGGAGAGATTGACAACAATGCAATCATAGTAGGGGACTTTAATACACCACTTACATCACTGGATAAATCCTCTAGACAAAAAATCAGAAAAGAAACACCACTTCCAAATAACTCACTAGATCAGATGGACCTAATTGACATCTTCAGAGCATTTCACCCCAAAGCCACAGAATATATATTCTTCTCAAGTGCACATGGGACATTTATAAAATAGATCACATATTGGGTCATAAGCAAAGGCTCCCAAAATTCAAAAAGATTGAACTCATATCAAGTATTTTCTCAAACCACAATGGCATAATATAAGAAATAAACTACAATAAAAACAACCCAAAAAATTGAAACACTTGGAAGTTCAATAGCATGTTATTAAACAATGATTGGGTTACCAATGAGATCAAAGAAGAAATTAAAAATATCCTGGAGACTAATGACAATAAAAACATAACAATGCAAATGTTGTGGGACACAATGAAAGCAGTGCTGAGAGGGAAGTTTATAGCTCTATAGGCCTACCTCAAAAAATAAGAAAAAATGATAATGAATCACCTAACTCAACAACTCAAAGATTTAGAAAGAGAGCAACCAGAAAAGCCCACAGTGAGCAAATGGAAGGAAATAATATAGATCAAAGAAGAAATGAATGACATAGAGACCAAAAAATCAGTACAAAAGATTAAAAAAAAAAACACCAAAACCGGTTTGGCTCAGTGGATAGAGCATCGGCCTGGGGATTGAAAAGTTCCAGGTTCGATTCCAGTCAAGGGCATGTATCTTGGTTGTGGCCACATCCCCAGTAAGGAGTGTGCAGGAGGCAGCTGATTGATGTCTCTCTCATCAATGTTTCTGACTCTCCCTCTCCCTTCCTCTCTGTAAAAAATCAATAAAAATATATTTTTTTAAAAAGATAAAAAAAAACAAGAGGTAGATCTTTGAAAGACTAAACAAGGTTGATGAAACTCTAGCCAGGCGCACCAAGAAGCAAAGAGAGAAGACCCAAATAAACAAAATCCAAAATGAGAGAGGTGAAATAACAACAGACCCCACAGAAATACAAAGAATTGTTCAAGAAAATTATAAACAAATCTATTCTAACATATAACACAACCTAGAGGAAATGAACACATTCCTAGAAAAATACAACCTTCCCACACTCAATAAGGAAGATTCTAAAAATCTTAATACACTGATAACTATGGAAGAAATTGAAGCAGTCATCAAAAAGCTTCCAGCAAACAAAAGCCCATGGTTAGAAAGCTTCACAGGGGAATTTTACCACACATTGATGTAAGAACTAAAACCTATCTTTCTCAGAATATACTAGAAAATTCAAGAGGAAGGAAAACTTCCAAATTCCTTCTATGAAGCCAGCATCACCCTATTACCAAAACCAGATAAAGATAACACAAACAAAGAGAATTACAGGCCAATATCCCTCATGAACATAGATGCCAAAATCCTCAACAAAATTCTAACAAGTCGATTCTAGCAGTACATCAGAAAGATCATACATGATGACCAAGTAGGATTTATCCCAGGGATTTAAGGATGGTACAATATTCACAAATCAATAAATGTGATACCTCACATAAATAAAAAGAGAAAAAAATCAAATAGTCATATTAATTGATGCAGAAAAATCATTTGAAAAAATCCAACACCTTTCTTGATAAAAACTCGGCAAGATGGGAATAGAAGGATCATACCTCAACATAATAAAAGCCATATATGACAAACCCACAGCCAACATCATACTCAATGTGCAAAAATTAAAACCATTTCCCCTAAAAACAGTAACAAGAAAGAGATGTCCACTCTCATCACTCCTATTCAAAATATTGCTGGATTACTAGCCATTGCGCTCAGACAAGAAAAATAAATAAAAGGCATCCAAATTGGAAAAGAAGAAGTAAAACTGTCCTTATCTGCAGATGACATAATACTTTACATAGAAAACTGTAATGATTTCATAAAAAAACTTATTAGACTTGATAAATTAATTCAGGTATGTAGCAGGATACAAAATTAATGTCAAGAAATCAATGGAATTTTTATATAACAATAATGAAGTTACAGAAAGAGAGACTAAAAAAACAATCCCATTTACCATCGCACAAAAAAACATTAAGATACCTAGGAATAAACTTGACTAAGGAGGTAAAAGATCTATATGTGGAAAACTACACAACAATGGAAAAAGAAATAGAGGAAGATATAAACAGATGGAAGAACACCATATGCATGGATTGGTAGAAACAACATCAACAAAATGTCTATACTAGGCAAAGCAATCTATAAATTCAATTTAATCCCCTTTAAAATGCCAATGGAATACTTCAGAGACCTATAATGAACTGACCCCGAATATCTGCAGCAATCCTGAGAAAGAAGAACAAAGTAGGTGGGATCTCAATACCAAATTTCAGGAAGTATTGCAATACCACTTTTCTCAAAACAGACTGGTTCTGGCACAGGAACAGACATATAGATCAATGGAATAGAATAGAGAACCTAGAAATAGACCCAAACCGCTATGCCCAATTAATATTTGACAAAAGAGGCATGAACATACAATGGAGTCAAGACAGTCTCTTCAACAAATGGTGTTGGGAAAATTGGATAGATACATGCAAAAAAATGAAACTAGACCACCAACTTACACCATACACAAAAATAAACACAAAATGGATAAAGGACTTAAACCTAAGCTGGGAAACCATAAAAATACTAGAGGAATCCACAGGCAGCAAAATATCTGACATATGCCAAAGGTACTTCTTCTCTAATACTCCTTCTAGGGCAATGGATACTAAATAATAAACAAATGAGACTACATCAAAATAAAAAAAAAATAAAAAACTTTTACACAGCAAAAGAAACCATCAGTAAAACAACAAGAAAGCACACTGCATGTGAGAACATATTTGACAATGCTATCAACGTTAAGGGCTTAATCTCCAACATTTACAGAGAAGTCATACAACTTCACAGAAAGAAGGTAAACAACCCCATCAAAAATTGGGCAACTGGACAGCTGCAGCACCCACCGAACAGCCAGGGGTCCCAGCACACTGCTCCCAGTCGGTGCAAACACTCAGATTCAGAGGAGCTCCACACGCCACACGGAAAGGTCATATTTTGCCTGGGATAAGGAGAGAGAACTACATAACCAGACACCCAGAAAAGAAAAACCATGGGCAGATGAAGAAACAGCCTGCATAGGAAAGAAAAGCAGGCATCACCAGAAAAGGAAGTAAACTGAATAGAAGCAAACAACCTGCCAGAGAAAGAGTTCATAGAAATGGTCATAAAGTGGCTGAAAAGAATGGAAGACAAATTTGACAATATGAGCCAGAACCAAGAGAGAATTACAAAGAATCAAGAAGAAATGAAAAATGACTTCGCTGCTGTAAAGAACTCAATAGAAAGTATCAAAAGTAGACTAGAAGAAGCAGAGGACCACATCACTGAGCTAGAAGACAAGGTAGGAAAAAATACCCAAGTACAGCAGCTTCTAGAAAAAAAATAAATAAAAAGCAAGAGGAGAGCCTAAGGGAACTTTGGGATAATACAAAACAAAACAACATCCGCACAATAAGGGTTCCAGAAAGAGTGGAAACTGAGCAAGGAATAGAAAACCTGTTTGAAGAAATACTGACAGAAAACTTCTCTGAAATAAGGAAGAAAAAATTCACACAAATCCAAGAAGCTCACAGAGTCCCAAGAAAAATGAACCCCAAAAGACCATCACCAGGGCACATTATAATTAAATTGGCAAACACCAATGAAAAAATAAGAATCTGAAAAGCAGCCAGGGAGAGACAGAAAGTTACCTACAAAGGCACCCCCATTAGACTAGCTACTGATTTCTCAACAGAAACTCATGAGGCCAGAAGGGAATGGAATGAAATATACAAAGTCATGCAAAGGAAGGGTCTGAATTCAAGAATACTGTACCCAGCAAGGCTTTCAATCAAAATTGATGGTAAAATCAGGAGCTTCACAGACAAAAAGGACTAAGGGAATTTACTACCATCCAAACCAGGAATCTGAGAAATGTTAAAGGGTCTGCTGTAAGAAAAGAAATAGGAATTAAAGAAGGAACACAGGGATAAAGAATAAAAATGGTGACAGATAAGTACCTATGAATAATGACTTTAAAAATAACTGAAATGTTCCAATCAAAAGACATAGGGTAAAGGATTGGATAAGAAAACATGGCCCATATATCTGCTGTCTACAAGAAACCCACCTCAGAAAAAGAGATGCACACACACTGAGGGTGAAGGGATGGAAAACGGTTTTTCAGGCAAATGGAAATGAAAAGAAAAAGCTGGGGTTGGAATACTTATATGGAACAAATTAGATCTCAAAGCGAAGGACATAACAAGAGATAAGGAAGGCCACTTCATAATACTAAAGGGAGCAATCCAACAAGAAGAAATAACTCTGGTAAACATATATGCACCAAATACAGGAGCAACTAAATACATAAAAAAAAAACTCCTGGAGTATATCAAGGGTGAGATTGACAGCAATATAATCATAGTAGGATACTTTAATATCCCACTATTACCACTGGATAAATACTCTAAACGGAAAATCAGAAAAAAAAACATCAATCCTCAATGATTCACTAAACAAGATGGAATTAACTGACATCTTCAGAACATTTCAGCCCAAAGCCACAGATTACACATTCTTCTCAAGTGCACATGGGTCATTTTCAAAGATAGACCATATATTGGGTCATAGGAAAAATCTCTTCAAATTCAAGAAGATAGAAATCATATCAAGCATTTTCTCAGATCACAGTGGCATAAAACTGGAAATCAACTACCATAAAAACAATACAAGAAATCAAACACATGGAAACTAAACAGCAAGCTATTAAACAACGACTGGGTAACCAGAGGCATCAAGGAAGAAAAAAAAAACATCATGGCAACAAGTGACCATGACAACACAACAATACAAAATTTATGGGACACAGTGAAAGCAGTCTTGAGAGAAAAATTCATAGCTTTACAAGCCTATTCAAAAGAAAAAAAAAAAGAAACAATGGTAATAAATTACCTAACTGTACAACTCAAAGAGCTAGAAAGATAGCAACAACTAAAGCCCAGTGTAAGCAAAAGGAAGGAAATAGTAAAGATCTGAGTAGAGATAAAAGACACAGAGACCAAAGAAACAATTCAAAAGATCAACAAAACCAAGAGCAGGTTCTTTGAAAGGGTAAACATTATTGATGGACCTCTAGCCAGGCTCACCATGAAGCAAAGACAGAAGACATAAATAAACAAAATGAGAAATTAAAGAAGAGAAATAACAACAGATGCCTCTGAAACACAAATGATTGTTTAAAAAAAATACTATGAAAAACTCTATTCCAACAAACTGGAAAACATGCAGGAAATGGACATATTTCTAGAAAAATATAACCTTCCAAAATTCACTCAGGAAGAATCTAAACATCTCAATAGGCCAATAACTATGTTAGAAATTAAAGCAGTCATCAAAAACCGTCCAGCAAACAAAAGCCATGGACCAGATGACTATATAGGAGAGTTTTACCAAACATTCAAGGAGAACTAAAACCTATCCTCCTCAGACTATTCAAAAATATTCAAGGAGAAGGAACACTGCCAAATACCTTTAATGAAGCCATTATCGCCTTAATACCAAAACTCGATAAGACAACCAATGAAAGATAATTACAGGCCAATATCCCTCATGGACATAGATGCCAAAATCTTCAACAAAATTCTAGCAAATTGGATCAAGCAGTACATCAAAAAGATTATACACCATGACCAAGTAGGATTTATTGCAAGGATGCAAGAATGATACAATATCTGCAAATCAAGAAATGTGATACAGATAAACAAATAGAGAGATAAAAATCATATAGTCATATCAATTGATGCAGAAAAAGCATTTGACAAAATCCAACACCTTGACTTGATAAATATTCTCAGCAAGGTGGGAATAGAAGGATCATACCTCAACATCATAAAAGCCATATATATAATAAACCCACAGCTAACATCATACTCAATTAGTAAAAACTAAAACCATTTCCTCTAAGAACAGGAACAAGATGGGGATGCCCACTCTCACCACTCTTCTTCAACATAGTACTGGAAGTATTAGCCATTGCAATTAGACAAGAAAAGCCGTGTAGTTTTCTGCATATAAGTCTTTTACCTCCTTAATTAAGTTTATTCCTAGGTATCTTAAATTTTTGGTGTGATGGTAAATAGATTGCTGTTTTAGTCTCTCTTTCTGTAAGTTCATAATTGGTATATAGAAATGTCATAGATTTCTTGGTGTTAATTTTGTATCCTGATACATTACTGAATTCATTTATCATATCTAATAATTTTTGATGGAGTCTTTAGGGTTTTCTATGTACAGTATCATGTCATCTACATGACACTAAAAAAAGGAGATAGAGGAAGATATAAACAGATGGAAGAATATACCATGTTCATGGATTGGGAGAATCAATATCAAAATGTCCACACTACCCACAGCAATTTATAATTTCAATGCAGTCACCATGAAAATACCAAAGGCATACTGCACAGACTGAGAATGAACTTTTCAAAAATTCATCTGGAATAAAAAAAGACCCCGAATAGCTGCAGCAATTCTTAGGAAGAAGAACAAAGTATGTGTGATCTCAATACTAGACTTCACGCTGTATTATAAAGCCACTGTTCTCAAAAACGCATGGCACTGGGGCAAGAACAGACACATAGATCAATGGAATAGGGTAGAGAACCCAGAAATCGACCCAAACCACTATGTCTCAGTTAATACTTGACAAAAGAAGGCATGAACATACAATGGAGTTAAGACAGTCTCTTCAAACAAATGGTGTTGGGAAAATTGGACAGAAACATGCAAAATAATGAAACTAGACCACCAACTTACCCCATACACAAAAATAAACTCGAAATGGATAAAGGACTTAAACATAAGATGGGAAACCATTAAAATACTAGAGGAATCCACAGGCAGCAAAACTTCCACAATATGCAGAATGAACTTCTTCACTGACACAGCTCCTCAGAGAATGGAAACTAAAGAAAAACTAAACAAATGAGACTACTTCAAAATAAAAGGCTTTTACACAGCAAAGGAAACATCAACAAAACCACAAGAAAGCCCACTGTATGGGAAAACATACTTGCCAATGATATCAAGGATAAGGGTTTAATCTCCAACATTTACAGGGAACTCATACAGCTTCACAAAAAGAAGATAAAGAACCAAAACAAAAAATGGGCAACTCATCTAAATAGGCACTTTTCAAAAAAGAACAGAAGGAAGGCCAATAAAACCTGCTCAAAGTCACTAATCATCAGAGAGATGAAAATGAAAACAACAATGCAGTACCAAGTCACACCTGTCAGAATGGCAATCATCAACAAATCAACAAATGACAAGTGTTGGAGAGGATGCAGAAAAAAAGGAACCCTTGTACACTGCTATTGGGAATGCAGTCTGGTGCAGCCGCTATGGAGGACAGTATGGAATATCCTCAAAAAACTAAAAATACAACTCCCATTTGACCCAGTGATTCTACTTATAGGAATATATCCCAAGAAACTAGAAACACCAATCAGAAAGGATATATGTACTTCTATGTTCATAGCAGCACAATTCACCATAGCTAAGATTTGGAAACAGCCTAAGTGCCCATCAGCAGATGACTGGATTAAACAACTATGGGATATCTACACAATGGAATATTATGCTGCGGTAAAAAAGAAGGAGCTCCTACCATTTGCAACAACATGGATGAAGATGGAAAGCATTATGCTTAGTGAAATAAGCCAGGCCGAGAAAGATAAATATCACATGATCTCACTCATTTGTGGAATATAATGATTCACATAGACTGATGATCAAAATCAGATACAGAGGATGACAAACATTGATCAAAACATCAAACCTTGGGGAAGGTGGGGTTTGCTGAAAATAAGAGGGACTTTCTTACATGCATATGAACATATTCATTGGGCATAGACAACGGGGATGGTGGGGCATGAGAGGGAACGGCGGGAAGAAGGTAATGGGAGAATAAGGACACAAGGAAAAATAAATTAATTAAATTAAAAAATTATTGTAATAAAACATTAAATCTAATCGATACGATGTTCTCTTAAGGTCACCATAACCTTAAGAGAAATTGTTGCATGAGACAAAGATTTTTAAATGAAAGTCAGTAACATGAAAATTATATTGGAAGGAAATGAAGAGAAGTTTCCTTCAAATGTCATAAGGATTGTAATTGAAAGTAAATATATTTAGCCTCTTGAGCTAAAGTAAGTAATCTATGTTTTGCCTCCCTGAAAAAGTTTATATAAAGTTACAAAAAGAAATTGACAGCTAGTTTGTATTTGAATTGCCATGGCCTAGACCAAAGAATATCCTTACATGATATTATTCTACAATATCATTTAATTTTGATATTTCACAATGGCATATTATACAATTATCCCAAACAAAATTACAAACTAATTCTTTGAATGTTTAGCAGCAATTAAAAAAAAGGACATGAAAGAAATTAACCCCTTTCAGAAGAAATTAAGACACTGGGAAGGCACTTGAGCATTCTATACTGGCTCCTCTTTTGCCAAGAGGGACCCTCTTCTCACAACCAAATGGCCCTCAGCTGTAGCCTGAGACCTCTATTCATGCTGAGGTTGAAGCCTTGAGGTGGCTGGTACAATGGATCTGTCTCTGGCCAATGGTGTGAGCTGGGCCCTTCATGGAGAAGGAACCTGAATTCCCAAAGAAATGATCAGTGCCAGGGCCCCCACTGGCAGGCAAGGGGATTCCCAAAGCAGGTGCTGGGCATGGAGGCCACAGGGGCATAGGCTACCATGGAGACAGAACTAAACCTCACAACACCCTGCTTAGCCCCTGAGGATGACTGGTTAGCCAGAGACGGGTAAGATTCCTCAGAGAAGGAACAGCCTAAGACAGGCACTGTGGCAGAGGAACCATCAGGAGAGAACTTGGGGGTCAACAGAGATAGGACACAGACCCTCACCCCCCAACTTTGCAGAAATTTGAACCCTCACCCCTTCTGAGGGAGGTCTCCTGCCCCCATGGCTACTTCACGTCCCACACTAAGCACAGAACAGGACCCAAGTAACAAACAGAGATGTGGCCCAGCTCAGATCAGGACCTAGGTAACAGACAGAAACATACCGACGGCAGCTGTTCTATATCTAAATTCAGCCTAGCACTAGGAATGCTCAGTGCCTACTCAAGAATGCAAATAAACATTTCCACTAATATTTACAGGGTAATCTAAAATTGTTGGTAGAGTATTACATTTGACAGTAACAGAGTTATCAAGCTTTCAGATTAATTTAAATTGGCGAATTGAAATAAGTGAACACCCAAGAAAATTTAAGTGTGCTGGACAAAAAGCTGTTTCTAAAGTATTAATTAAAATTTATATTGATAGCTCATCTCATGGTAAAATTACTTAATATGCAATGAACATAAAACAGGCATATTTGTGTGCAAAAAATTAAAATTTAAAGTTATCAAGATTGCATTAAAGATTTTTTCAAAACTCTCCATTAATCAAAAAAGGGGGGGCAGTAGGATAATATCATGTAAGGAAAAATATCTGGTATGTAAATTTCATCTGGAAAATTTTCCCTTTAGAAAATTAATTTTCATTTGTAATACTAACAGCAAGACACCCATGAAAAACACACATGGTGTCAAAATAAGCCAAAGGAAAAGCGGAAAGGCAAACATAAAAAGGATCCCAAGTCAATTTTATAGAAAAGATTCCTGTATTAACTCTTGGTCGAGAATATGTTTATATACTTTCAGAAAATAACTCCAAGACCATGTGGACTCCTGCAACAGAGAGGAACTGACAGGTCTGCTCCAAACAAGAAGACAACAGGAGAAACAGTCCAGAGATGGAAGACGCTGACTACGCCTTGCCATGTGAGCAGTCAGCAGCTGTGCATCTCTACAGGATGCCTAGGACCAAAGCAGAGAGGGTCATACCTGCATTGCCACCATTTGTCCACTACCCAGATACCATTGATGACATGTACACATAAGGAACTGTTTGACATTGAAACTGGGACTGAAAGTTATTGGACATTGATATTGAGACTCAAATATATATATATATATTTTTTGCTCTTGTGGGTTAATTTCTACCCTACAGGGGCAAGATGTTTTTAAAGACCAAGAATCGGGGTGTCGGGGAGAAGCAGATGTAGAGGCAAAAAAGCAATGAACAGACTGTCATGCTACAGTGGGAAGGCAGGGTAGGTTGAGAGAGAAGGGCTGTAAGAGATCAACCGAAGGACTTGTATGCATGTATGTAAGCATAGTCAATGGATACAGGGCATTGGGGGCTAGGGGTGGGGAGACATGTGAGGGCAATAGGGGAAAAATAAAAACAAAAATAGAAACATAATAATAATAATAATAATAATAATAATAATAATAATAATATAAAATAAAATAAAAAGAAGCAGAAGAAATAAAAGACATTCAAATTGAAAAAGAAGCAGTAAAGCTGTCCTTATTTGCAGATGACTTGATACTGTACATAAAAAACCCAAAAGACTCCATCCAAAAACTAATATACTTAATAAATAAATTCAGCAATGTAGCAGGATACAAAATTAATGCCAAGAACTCTATGGTATTTCTATACACTAATAGTGAACTTACAGAAAGAGATCCTAAAAAAGCAATCCCATTTACCAACGCACCAAGAAAATTAAGATATGTAGGAATAAACTTAACTAAGGAGGTAAAAGACTTATATGCAGAAAACTACAGGACACTGAAAAAAAAGATAGAGGAAGATATAAACAGATGGAAGAGCATATTATGCTCATGGGTTGGGAGATACAACATCAATAAAATGTCCATACTACCCAAAGCCATCTATAGATTCAATGCACTACCCATTAAAATACCAAGGACATGTTTCACAGACCCAGAAAGAACTCTCCAAAGATTCATTTGGAAAAACAAAAAGACCTCGAATAGCCACAGCATACCTGAGAAAGAAGAATAAAGTAGGTGGGAATCTCAATACCAGATTTCAAGCTATATTACAAATCAATTATTCTCAAAACAGCCTGGTACTGACACAAGAACAGACATATAGACCAATGGAATAGAATAGAGAATCCAGATATCCACCCAAACCACTATGCTCAATTAATATTTGACAAACGAGGCATGAACATATAATGGAGTCAAGACAACCTCTTCAATAAATGGTGCTGGGAAAATTGGACAGATACATGCAAAAAAAATGTAACTAGACCACCTACTTACACCATACACAAAAATAAACTCAAAATGGATACAGGATTTCAACTTAAGAAGGGGAGCCATAAAAATACTAGAGGAATCCACAGGCAGCACTATCTCAGATATATGCCGAAAGAACTTCTTCACTGATACTGCTCCAAAGGCAATGGAAGCTCAAGAGAAAATAAACAAATGGGACTACATCAAAATAAAAAGCTTTGCACAGCAAAAGAAACCATCAACAACAAAACAAGAAAGCCCACTGTATGGGTCCCATACTATGGGAGAACATATTTGCAAATGTTATCACTTATAAAAGTTTAATCTCCAACATCTACAGCCAACTTATACAACTTAATAAAAAGAAGATAAATGATCCAATAAAAAAATGGGCAACGGACCTAAATAAAACCTTTTCAAAAGACGACAGAAGGAAGGCCAAGAGACACATGAAAACATGCTCAAAGTCACTAATTATCTGAGAGATGCAAATCAAAACAACAATGCGATACCATCTCACAGCTGTCAGATGGCAATCATCAAGAAATGAACAAACCACAAGTGTTGGCGAGGAGGCAGAGAAAAAGGAATCCTCCTGCACTGTTGGTGGGAATGCAGACTGGTGCAGCCACTGTGGAGAACAGTATGGAGTTTCCTCAAAAAACTAAAAATGGAACTCCCATTTGACTCAGCAATCCCACTCTTAGGAATATATTCTAAGAAACCAGAAACACCAATCAGAAAAGTTTTATGCACCCCTATGTTCATAGCAGCATAATTTACAATAGCTAAGATTTGGAAACAGACTAGGTGCTTGTCAGCAGATGAGTGGATCAGAAAACTATGGTACATCTACACAATGGAATTCTATGCTGCCATCAAAAAAGAAAGAATTCTTACCATTTGCAGCAACCTGGATGGAACTGGAGAGCATTATGCTAAGTGAAATAAGCCAGTCAATGAAGGAAAAACACCACATTATCTCACTCATTTGTGGATAATAACTAACATTATAAACTGATGAACAAAAAGATCGATACCGAGGCAGTAAAGCATCAAACAGACTGTCAAATTATACCAGGAAGGTTAAGGAGAGGTGGGGTAGATAAGAAATCAACCAAAAGACTTGTATGCATGCATATAAGCATAACCAATGAACACAAGATGCTGGGGGGTTAGCATATGCCTGGGAGGGAGGGGAAATGGAAAGATATGTATACATGTAATACATTAATAAAAAATTAAAAAAAGAAAAACTACTGAAGATAACTACAAAAAAGAACTATGAAATGTATTAAAAATTAATAAATAGTGATGAAAAGAGACTTGGCTTTTGGTGGTGAAAACACAATACAATATACAGATGATGTATATAGAATTGTAAACCTGAGATTTTTATACTTTTATTGACCAATGTCATCCCAATAAAGTCAATAAAAATTAAAAACAAATTTTTAAAAATTTTAAAGGAAAAAAATGGGGCAACTGATATAAATAGGCACTTCTAGAAAGAAGACAGAAGGAAGGCCAAGAGACATATGAAAACCTGCAGAAAGTCACTAATTATCTGAAAGATGCAAATCAAAACGACAATGTGGTACCATCACACACCTGTCAGAATGGCAATCATCAACAAATCAACAAATGACAAGCATTGGCGAGGATGAAGAGAAAAAGGAACTCTTGTGCACTGTTGGTGGGAATGCCACTGTGGAGAACAGTATGGAGTTTCCTCAGAAAACTAAAAATGGAACTCCCATTTGACCCAGTGATCCCACTTCTAGGAATATACCCCAAGAAACCAGAAACAAGAATCAAAAAGGATATATGCTCCCCTATGTCCATACCAGCACAATTCACCATAGCTAAGCTTTGGAAACAGCCTAAGTGCCCATCAGCAGATGAATGGATTAAAAAACAGTGGTACATTTACACAATGGAATACTAAGCTGAGGTAAAAGAGAAAGAGCTCCTACCATTTGCAACAACATGGATGGAGATAGAAAGCATTATGCTTAGTGAAATAAGCCAGGCATAGTAAAATAAATATCACATGATCTCACTCATCTGTGGAATATAATGAATGACATAGATTAATGAACAAGAACAAATCTAGAGACTGAAATGTCCATCAGAACATCAAACCTCAGGGAAAGTGGGAGTTGGTGGGAGTAAGGGGGAGAGATCAACAGAGGAACTTGCGTACATGCATATGAGCCTAATCAATGGACACAAACAACAAGATGTTAGGGCATGTGTAGGGGGCAGGAGGTAATGGGAGAATAGGGACGCCATAAAAAATAAAAATAAAAATATATTATAAGGAAAAAATAATAAAATATTAAATCTAATCCATACTAGCAGTCACCATAACCTTAAGAGACATTGTTTTATATGAAAAAGATTTTTAAATGAAACTCTAGCCTGGAAATTATTTTGGAAGGAAATAAAGAAAAGTTTCCTTCAAATGTCATAAGGATTGTAATTGAAAGTCAATATATTTGGCCTCTTGAGCTAAAGTAAGTAATTTGTATTTTTGCCTCCCTGACAAAGTTTAGATAAAGCTATGGAAAAAAATTGACAGCCAGTTTGAGATTGAATCGCATTGGCTTAGAGCAAAGAATATCCTTGCACGATATTATTCTACAATGTCAGTATAATTCTTGTTATTCCACAACAGCATATTGTAAAACTATCCCAAACAAAATTACAAACTAATTCTTCTAATGTTTGGCAACAATTTAAGAAAGAATATGAAAGATTTAATCTCTTTCAGAAGAAATTAATGATCTTGGAAGGCACTTGAGCATTCTATACTGGCCTTTCTTATCTTTTTTGCCAAGAGGGACCCTCTTCTCACAATCCAATTGCCCTCAGCTGTAGCCTGAATCCCCTATTCATGCTGATGTTGAAGCCTCGAGATGGCTGGTATAATGGATCTGTCTCTAGCCCAATGTTGTGAGCTGGGCCCTCCCTGGAGAAGGAACCTGAGTTCCCCAAGATATGTGATCAGTGCTGGGGCTCTGCCAGCAGGCGAGGGGATCCCAAGTCAGGTTCTGGGCAGAGGCCAGGGGGACATAGGCTACCAAGGATACAGAACTGAACCTCACAACACCTTGCTTGGCCCTGGAGGATGACTGGTTACCCAGAGACCAATAAGATTCCTCAGGGAAGGAACAACCTAAGACAGGCACAGTCGCAGAGGAACCATCAAGTGAGAACTTGGGGGTTAACAGAGGTGGGGCACAGACCCTCAACCCCTCAACCTTGCAGGGGCCTGAACCATCACCCCTTCTGAGGAAGGTCTCCTATCCCCATGACTGCTTCACTTCCCACACCCAACACAGATCGGGACCCAGGTAACAGACAGAGACTGGGCCCAACTCAGATTGGGACCCAGGTAACAGAGAGAGAGTTGGCCCAGCTCAGATCGGGACCCTGATAAGAGACAGAAACTTGGCCGACAGCAGCTGCCCTGTATCTAAATTTAGCCTAGAACTCAAGAATGCAAATAATCCCCCAAGACTTGTTTGGCTCAGCGTATAGAACATCAACCTGCAGACTGAAGGGTCTCAGGTTAAATTCCGGTCAGGAGCATGTACCTTGGTTGCGGGCACATCCTCAGTGAGGGGTGTGCAAGAGGCGTCTGATTGATGTTTCTCTCTCATCAATGTTTCTAGCTCTGTCCCTCTCCCTTCCTCTCTGTAAAAAATCTATAAAATATGGGTTTTTTTTAAAAAAAAGAATGCAAATAATCCTTTCCACTAATATTTACAGGGTAATCTAAGATTGTTGGTAGAGTATTAAATTTGACAGTAAAAAAGTTATCAAGCTTTCAGATTAATTTAAATTGGCTAACTGAAATAAGTGAACATCCAAAAAAATTTAATTATACTGGACAAAAAGCTATTTCTAAAGTTTTAATTAAAATTTTTATTGGTAGTTCATCTCATGGTAAAATTGCTTAACATTCAATGAACATAAAACAGTCATATTTTTGTGCAAAAAATTAAAATTTAAAGTTATCAAGATTGCATTAAAAATTTACAAAAGTCTCCATTATTCAAAAAAAGGGGGGATAGTGGGATAATGTAATGTAAGAAAAAAAATATCCGGTAAGTAAATTACATCTAGAAAATTTTTACTTTAGAAAATTAATTTTCATTTGTAATGCTAACAGCAAGACACCCATGAAAAACACACATGGTATCAAAATAAGACAAAGGAAAATCGTCTGGGCAAAAATAAAAAGGATCCCATATCAGTTTTATAGAAAAGATTCCTTTATTAACTTTTGGTCAAGAATATGTTTATATACTTTCAGAAAACAAGTCCAAGACCAAGTGGATTCCTGCATCAGGAGGAATTGACAGGTCTGCTCCAACCATGAAGACAAGAGGAGAAACAATCCAGAGACAGAAGATGCTGACGAAGCCTTGCCATGCGAGCAGTCAGCAGCTGTGCATCGCTACAGGATGCCTAGGACCAAACCAGAGAGGGTCAGACCTACATTGCCACCATTTGTCCACCATCCAGATACCATTGATGACATATACACATAAGTAACTGTTTGACATCGAAACTGGGACTCAGAACTATTGGACATTGAAATTGGGACTCAAACATTTTTTTTATCTTATATGCTTATTTCTAGCCTGCAGAGGTAAGATTTTTTTAAAGAAAATAATCAGGGGGAAAAAAAGATACAGAGGCAAAGAAGCAGTGAAGAGACTGTCATACTATAGCAGGAAGGTAGCGGAGGTTGGTGTGGGGGGAGGGCTCTAAGAGATCAACCAAAGGATTTGTATGCATATATATAAGCATAACCAATAGATACAAGACACTGGGGGGAAGGGGAAGAAGGTGAGGGCATGTACTGGGGGTAGGGAAAGGCAGGGGGAGGTCAATAGGGAATAAAAAAAAGGAGACATATGTACTACTATTTGTAATACTTTAAACAATAAAAAATAAAAATAAAAGTAAAACTAAAAGATAGTTAACTGAAAAAAAAAAAAAGAAAGTTACTTTACTAAAACAGGCCCAAACTACTTTACTTTTATAGGCAAAGTTAAAGTAGTGAAACCTCTGGGTAATCCAAGGAGATAAAGGAATTCAAACTATAAACCTACCATAGTACTACTTATTACAGTTATTATACAGTTGAATTGATTATTTTTTAAATAAATCTTTATTGTTCAGATTTATATATATATATTTTTTAAAATAAATCTTTATTGTTCAGATTTATATATATATATATATATGGTTTATGGTGTGCCGTTGAATGTTAGTAATTAGTTTATGTGTGCCATGAGATGAAAAATGTTGAAAATCGCTGGTCTATATTTATAGGCACATTCTTCACCTACATTTGACTATACTTCTGTTAGGAGTTCCAAATTCTATCCAAACCTCAGTCTTCCTGGCTTCAATCAAGAAGGCAGAAATAAGAGCATATGGTAATTTGGGAGTTTATTGCCCTTTATTTGATCTAAAACAACTTGAACAGTATGAAAAAGTTCTGCTCTAAGAACAGGGAAATTGGTCAAATAGCTCCTTTGCGTCTCCACCCTTTGTTGGTTGTATATACAGCTTTCAACTGTAGGCTGTTTTTATTTTCTCTATCCTAACATGAAGTTTCTTAAAAGCTTGCCACATATCTTAATGTAATAGCTTGCCTCTTCCCTTTGAGAATGAAGAAAACAGGACTTTTTTTTTTTTTTACAACATAGAGAAAACGTTGTATGTGTATGTTGCAGGCGGGTGCACTGAGATTAAAAAGGATGATTAGAGAATGAAATAGTTGGCTTTTCTAACCTCATGACCCCAGTGGTAACCACACACAGACATCCTAGATTCAGTTATGTTAGGTGGCAGAAGCACTCAGATATAAGTGCAGGAGAGAAATGAGAAGTATAAAAGAAATACACCTTTGAATTTATAAAGCATCTTACATATGCTTTACATCTTTATCAAATTTGATTCTCATCCTACTCATGCATAGTAGAATGGGCAGAAATTTGACAAAATGGAAGAAAGTTAGATGAAAAAACTTGAATTATGTGCCTAAGACCTCACAGACAAGGCAAATATATGCACACACTTTTAGAACTACTTTATTTAGCTATAATTCAATATAAAAAATTCACCACTTTAAAGTATACACTTGAATATTTTTATCTGTTTGTTTTTAGTATATTAACAAGGTTGTACAAGCATTGCTGCTATCTAATTCCAGGACTTTTTCTTACCTCCAAAAGAAACCTCATATCCATTAGCAGTCACTCTCCACATCCTTCCTCCTCCTAGGCCCTGGAAAATACTAATTTACTTTCTGTCTCTATAGATTTGCATATTCTGGACATTTGATATAAATGGAATCATATAATGTGTAGCTTTTTTGGTTAGGTGTCTTTCACTTGACAAAATATTTTCAAGGTTCATCCATGTTGTATCATGCATGTTTTTCTATGCCCAAATAATATTCTGTATACATATAAGACATTTTAAATCCCATTCATCAGTAGTTGGACATTTGGATTGTTTTCAGCTTTGTGGATATAGATTTTCATATGTAGTACCCTGGAGTGGAATTTCTGGGTCATATGGTAATTCTACATTTAACTTTTTTGAAGAACTGCCAAACTGTTTTCCACAGTGGCTGGCAAACCCATCAAGAAAGGATTGAGGATTTCAATTTCTCCACATGCTTGCCAAAACTTTATTATCTGTATCTTTTATTATAACCATCCTAGTGGACCTAAATTAGTTTCTTATTTTGGTCTTGAATTTCATTTCTTAATAGCTAAAGATGTTGCACATCTTTTCATAACCCATTTATATATCTTCTTTGGAGAAATATCTATTCAAATTGTTTGCCAAGTTACAATTGGATTATTCATCTTTCTATTATTGAATTGTAAGAGTCCTTTATGTATTCTGAATACAACCCCTTATTAGATATATGATTTGTAAATATCTCATATTCTTTGGGTTTGTTCTTGAAGCACAAATTTTTTGTGTGTGTTCTTAAAAAAAATCTACTCTGTCACCCAGCACACATTCACATACCAGACAGCTGTCAGTTTGGGAGGGAAAGAGTTTGAATGTTACTGCCAAGTCAACAGCCTATTCAGTGAGGTGAGGCATTCCAGCAGCAAATTGGCAAGAGGACTTTTGGGTGTCTGTTGGTCATTAGGTTCTACCTTGATGGAACTTTTACTACTTAAAAATATCCTGGGAGTGATGTCAGAGGAATGTTGGTGTGAAAGATCCTCTAAACCTCTCCCTCTAAAATGGTAACAAGTTAAGCAACTATAATTCAATAAAGAATTCCCTACTCAATACAGAGACATGCCTGAGAGATCCACACATTGAAACATCTAAAGGTGGGCAAGTTGTAATAACTGAGGAGATGAGAAGGGAGGAAAAAGCACAGATGGCCCATAGACATAGCCCTGCAGTTAAGAGCCTGCAGCTCAGGCTGGAGAGAGGAGGAAGACAGCCATAGCAGGCGCTTCCCTTGGCTGGGAGTAACAGATAGCTGCTGGGGGCAGTCCAGCAAGGCTAGCTGCAAGTGGAGTTAACTATGACTGAGCCACCAGACACTTTACAGGACAGGAGGTTCTGCTGGGCAGCTCTCCACTCTTGGGCCATGTAATGGTGTTTCAAAGAAACGAACTACAGAGCCCTGTTGCTGCTTGGACTCCCAAAATTCACCTTCCATTGAGGCAGGTCAAGGAGCATATATATCTGTAAACCAACATCGATTGCAGTAGAACCACTGTTTCTTTCTGTGACTGATCCCCAGATGAAGTGCTTGGGGCAGGACGCCATGGAGGTCAGGGGCCACCATTGTGATGAGGGCAAAACAAATTCCACCTCAGAAGAGTAGGTCATACAGAAGCCTTGGAGGTCAAGACTGGGGAAACACAGAAGTAAAAACTCTTGTGATTCAGCGCCATCTAATGGAAAACAATAGAAAGACCTCTTCAGAGGAAGCTGCTATCAGCCATTAATAAGACAGATATACTAGTATATGACAAAATAGAAGAAGGTTAGATGAAAAAACTTGAGTGATGTGCCTAAGATTTCACAGATAAGACAGATATATATATATATATATATATATACACACACACACACACACACACACACACACACACACACACACACTGGTTTTAGAAGATTTTTAATTCACTTAATTTTTAGATTCACTTGTTAATAGATATGTATTTGTTGTTCATAATTTTTATCTTTACCTTTTTGTTCTTCTTCCTCTTCTTAAAGAGTACCTTTCAGCATTTCATATAATACTGGTTTGATGTTGATGAACTCCTTTAGCTTTTTCTTATCTGTGAAGCTCTTTATCTGCCCTTCAATTCTGAATGATAGCTTTGCTGGGTAGAGTAATCTTGGTTGTAGGTTCTTACTATTCATCACTTTGAATATTTCTTGCCACTCCTGTCTGGCCTACATAGTTTCTGTTGAGAAATCAGCTGACAATCGTATGGGTGCTCCCTTGTAGGTAATTAACTTTTTTTTCTCTTGCTGATTTTAATATTCTCTCTTTGTCTTTTGCTCTTGGTATTTTAATTATGATGTGTCTTGGTGTGGTCTTCTTTGGATTCCTTTTATTTGGGGTTCTGTGTGCTTCCTGGACTTGTAAGTCCATTTCTTTCACCAGATGTGGAAAGTTTTCAGTCATTATTTCTTCAAATAGGTTTTCAGTATCTTGCTCTCTCTCTTCTTCTGGCACCGCCACAATTCTGGTGTTGGTACATTTGAAGTTGTCCCAGAGGCTCCTTTCACGATCTTCACATTTTTGGATTCTTTTTTCTTCTTGCTTTTCCAGTGGAGTGCTTTCTGCTTCTTTGTATTTCAAATTTTTTACTTTATTCTCATGTTCCTCTAGTCTGCTGTTAGGTCTCTGTATAATATTTTTTATTTCAGTCAGTGTATGTTTAATTTCTAATTGGTCCTTTTTTATGTCCTCTTGGGTCTCACTAAATTTATCCATCTTTTCTAGGAAATTCTTAAAAAACCTTATAAGCGTGGTTTTGAACTCTATATCCAGTCATTTGTTTTCCTCCATTTCTTTCATTTGTGATCTGTTTCTTTGTCTCTTCATTTTCACTATGCCAGAATAACTGTGTTGGAATCAGCCTTATGATACAATACTTGCAAAATTGCAAAAGCCTCTCTGTTGAGCTTGGCTGGGATGGAGTCTCAGGGCTGAGCAGACAGCCCACCCTACATGGCCCATGGGTCTCGGGTGTCTCTTGGTAATTATTGCAGCCTCTCTTTGCACACATACACTCCTGCCTTGAGACCTCTGCCTTTCTGACTCCCCTGTGCTCTGGGACCCATATGAGTCTGGGTTCCCAGGTTCTCACTCAAAACTGGGGTTCAATGCAGTTAGAAGTGGCGCAGTTGGGAGGCTCTGTCTCCTGCCCACTAGAGAAAGCCAGCGACACAATGAGCAGTAAGTTTTCTGTGTGCAGTGGTGTGCGCTCCCCCAGACCTCTGTCCATTTTTGGCCCCCCTAAATTTCCATGTACTCCTCCCTTTTCACAGTCCAGACTCCCCCTGTATGAGTCTTGCCTGGAACTGGGGTTCAGTGCCATAGAATAAGGGGTTCAGTGCAGTTGAAATCTCTGTCTCCCTCCGGCCAGAGGAAGCCAGCCAGGCACTCCGCTGCCCAATCTCTCCATGCGCACATCTCCATAACTCAGCTTTTTGTAGCTCCTCTGAGTCTCCATGATCCCCTCTCTTTCCTTCTAGTTGTAGAATTTCCACTCAGCCAACTTTCTTGTGGCTCTGTCCATTCTGTTTTTTAGTTGTAGTTTTGAAATTGTTGTGCAAGGCAGCAGTTTAGGTGTTCACCTATGCAACCATCTTGGTTTCTCCTTCGGTTCTTGACTTTTCCACCTGACTTATTTGGCTTCACATGATATTCTCAAGATCTATCAATGATGTCACAAATGGCAGTATTCCCTCTTTTCTTTTGTTGTTGTTGATGGTGAATCAATATTATTTGATTTTTTAAAAATTTATTTTATTATTGACAGTATCACAGATGTCCCTCAATTTCCCCCCTTACTCTCCTCCTCTCAGCCTTTGACTCCCAGGCCTTCACCACACTATCATCTGTGTCCATTGGTTATGCATATATGCATATGAGTCCCTCAGTTAATCTTTCCCCATCTCCCCTCCTCCCCTGACATATGCCTCTCTCTATTTTGTTAATTTATTATATTTATTAGATTCTACTTATAAGTGAGATTATGTGATATCTGTCTTTCTCTAACTGGCTTATTTCACTCAACATAATACTATCCAGGTCCATCCATGCTGTTGCAAAGGGTAATAAAGCCTTCATTTTTATAGCCATGTAGTATTCCATTGTGTAAATGTACCACTTTTTATCTACTTTTTAATCTACTCATCTACTGATGGGATCTTGGGCTGTTTCCAGATCTTAGCTATTGTAAATAATGCACTATGAGCATAGGGGTGCAGATATTATTTCTGATTGGTGTTTTGGGCTTCTTAGGATATATTCCTAGAAGTAAGATTGCTGAGTCAAACAGTAATGCCATTTTTTCTTCTTGTATTATTTATTAATTATCATATTAATTTCCATGCCAACTATACACCTACTTTTTTTCCTTTATTGATTAAAGTATTACAAATGTGTCCTTATACTCGCATTGCCCCTCACCCCCAAATCCTTCCCTCACCCTTACCTCCTGTTGCCTGCGTTCATTGGTTATGCTTATATGCATGCATTCAAGTCCTTTGGTTGAGCTCTTGCCCCTTGACCCCACCCTCCCCTTTCTTCCCTATGAGGTTTGAGTATCTTATCAATGCTTCTCTGTCTCTGGGTTTGTTTCTGTTCATCAGTTTAGTAGTGCCATTTTTTAAATTTTTGAGTAAATTCCATACTGTTTTCCATAGTAACTGTACCTTTTTAACCATTTTTATTTTTCAATTACAGTTAACATACAGTATTGTGACTTAGAATTATTCCATTATATATCAGTATATGTACCACATCCTCTTTATCCAATCATCTATTGAGGAACATTTCTTGGAGATGTTGTAGATCAAAATAAACCCTCATACACTGCAGGTGGAAATATAAATTGATACATTCACCATGGAAAACAGTGTGGAGGTTTCAGGAGAAATTCTTTCAAAATTGGAGTCAGTCCTCTCAAACCCTGCCAATGTTTTATCAACTAAGTTTATGTAATATTCTAAGTCCTTTGATGTCATTTCAACAATTTTCACAGAATCTTCATCGGGATAGATTCCATATCAAGAGCATATGTTCTTTGTTCATCCATAAGAAGTAACCTCTCATCCATTAGTTTTATTATGGGACTGAATAAATTCAGTTACATTTTCAGGTCCCACTTATAGTTCTAGTTCTCTTGCTATTTCCCCCACATATGCAGTTACTTCCTACATTGAAGACTTGATCCCCTCAAAGTCACCCATGTGAGTTGGAATCAACTTCTTTCAAACTGTTGTTAATGTGAATATTTTGATCCTTCCCACAAATTACAAATATTCTTAAAAGACAACTAGAATGGTAAATTCTTTCCAGAAATTTTTTCATTTACTTTATCTAGATCCATCAGAGGAATCACTAGCTATGGTAGTGATAGCCTTACAAAATGTATATCTTAAATAATAGGACTTGAAAGTCAAAATTATTCCTTGATACATGGGCTACAGAATTGATGTTGTGCTAGCCAGCATGGAAACATTGATCTCATTCTACATCTCCATCAGAGCACTTGGGTGACCAGGGCATTGTCAATGAATAGTACTATTTTGAAAAAAAAAAATTTTTCTGAGCAGCTCTAAATAGTGGGCTTAAAATATTGAGTAAACTGTGATATAAAGAGATAAGCTGTCATCCAGGTTTTGTTGTTCTATTTATAGAACACAGAAAGAGTATGTTTTGCTTAATTCTAGAATTTTTGGAATGGTAAATGAACATTGAATTCAACATATAGTCACCAGCTACATTAGCCCCTACCAAGAGATTAAGCCTGTTCTTTGAAGCTTTGAAGCCAGGCATTGACTTATTGTAGCTATGAAGGTCCTACATGGCATTTTCTTACAATATATGTTGTTCTGTCTACATTGAAAATCTTAGCTAGATCTTGTACCACAGCAGCACTATGTATTGGGATGGCTTCTTTCCTTAAACCTCATGAACAAACCTTTGCTAGCTTCCTTACCTCTCTCAGCCTTCATAAAATTGAAGAGAGTTGTGTCCTTGCTCTGGATTAGGCTTTGGTTTAAGGGAATGCTCTGGTTGGCTTAATCTTCTATCTAGATCACTAAAACTTTCTCCATAACAGCAATAAGTCTGTTTCTTTTTCTCATAACTCATGTGTTCACAGGAATAGAATTTCAAAAAGTTAATTTCCTTCAAAAAGTTTTCCTTTTCATTTACAATTTGGGTAATTGTTTGTTGCAAGATGCTGCCTTTCAGCCTATCTCAGCTTTGGACATGCCTTCCTGATCAAACTTAATCATTTCTAGTTTTGATTTAATGTGAGATATGTGAGACTCATCATTTCAATTGAACACTTAGAGGCCATTGCTGGGTTACTAATTGGCCTCATTTCAATATTGTTGTGTCTCATGGGATATGGAGCCATGAGAAGAAAGAAAGGGATGGGGGAATGACCAGTTCGTGTAGCAATCAGAACACATACACATTTATTGATTAAATTTGCTATCTTATATGAGTGCAGTTCATGGTGTCCCAAAGCAATTACAATAGTATCATCAAATAATTCTGATACCCATAACAAATATAAACATAATAAAAAGTTTGAAATACTATGAGAATAACCAAAATGTGATTCAGAGACACAAAGTGAGCAAATACTGGTTTAAAAGGGGGGGTCCTATAGATCAGCTTGATGCAGGATTTCCACAAACTCTCAATTTGTAAAAAAAAAAAAAAAGTATCTGTGAAGCTCAATGGGCAATATAATGAGAATATAATGAGGCATTCCTGTATGGTTCCTTTTTTAAATATTTTTATTGATTTTTTATAGAGAGGAAGGTAGGGTGATATTTAGAAACATTGATGAGAGAGAAACATTGATTCAGCTGCCTCCTGCACACACCCACTGGGATGTGCCCACAACAGAGGTACATGCCCTGGACTGGAATTAAACCCAGAACCCTTCAGTCCACAGGCCAACACTCTATCCACTGAGCCAAACCGGTTAGGGCCTTGTATGGTTTTTTAAAGAAAAAACAATCTGAGTGAGTATAATAGCTGAAGCAATAGCATGGAGTTCTAAAAGCAAAGGGCCTCTTTTCAAGGTACCCTAGCAAAAACATAGATAGAATAGAAGTAGAAAGACACACATATGACTTTTCTTTCCCCATCTCAACAATAAGACAATATATATCCTATGGCCCTATTACTCAGGATTCTTCTCTCTGTTGCAGTGAATAAGAAATAATTGATTTGATAATCAGATTAAACTAACCCTTAATGATGTTTGGGTACATTTTCATGTGACCTAATTTTTTCACCAAGTTTAAATACAAATTTCCTAGGAGCCTTAGGGTCAGATATTTAGAATGTAATATTAATGATGGAGGACCACTCAGGCAAGATGATGTGGCAGAGCCCTTTAGATTGAGGAGAACTTCTGATCCCATTCACATCAACTATCAATTCTACCTAATGTGTAAAGACAATCTTGCTCATATAGTGCTGTGTCCCCAAATTCAGACATCCATATTCACTTTCACAATGCTTTCCCTATTCATGAATTGCCATTACTATAAATAGGCATGCATTAAGCATCAGCAGTACTATTATTTATTCAATATTTGTTTTTTATTTAATTTTTCATTTTTATTAATGTATTACATGTATAAATATCTTCCCATTACCCACTTACTCCCATGCATACCCTAATCCCAAAGTGTCTTGTGTCCATTAGTTATGCTAATATGCATGCATATAAGTTCCTCAGTTGATCTCTTATCTACCCCACTCTCCCTAAACTTCCCACTGTAATTTGACAGTCTGTTTAACGATTTACTACCTCTTTATCTATATTTTTGTTCATGAGTTTATAATCTTCTTTATTACCCATAAATGAGCGATATCATGAGGTATTTTTTTTTCACTGACTGGCTAATTTTACTTAGCATAATAATCTCCAGTCCCATCCAGGTTGCTGCAAATGGTAAGAATTCCTTCTTTCTTATGGCAGCATAGTATTCCATTGTGCAGATGTACCATGCTTTTCTGATCCACTCATCTATGACAGGCACCTAGGCTGTTTCCAAATTTTAGCTATTATAAATTGTTCCTCTATGAACATAGGGGTGCATATATCTTTTCTAATTGGTGTTTCTAGATTCTTGGGATATATTCTTAAGAGTGGGATTACTGGATCAAATGGGAGTTCCATTTTTAGTTTTTTAAGGAAAATCCATACTGTTCTCCACAGTGGTTGCACCAGACTGCATTCCAACCAGCAGTGCATGAGGGTTCCTTTTTCTCCGCAACCTCACCAACACATGTCATTTGTTGATTCATTGATGATAGCCATTCTGACAGGTGTAAGATGGTATTGCATTGTCATTTTGATTTGCATCTCTCAGATAATTAGAGACTTTGAGCTTGTTTTCATGTGTCTCTTGGCCTTCCTTTTGTCTTCTTTCAAAAAGATTCTATTTAGGTTCATTGCCCATTTTTTTTATTGGATCATTTATCTTCTTTTTATTAAGTTGTATAAGTTGTCTGTAGATGCCGGAGATTAAACCTTCTCCCATACAGTGGGCTTTCTTGTTGTTTTGTTGATTTTTCTTTCTGTGCAAAAGCTTTTTATTTTGATGTAGTCCCATTTGTTTATTTTAGCTTTAGCGTCATTGCCCTTGGAGCAGTATCAGTGAAGAAGTTCCTTCAGCATGTGTCTGTGCTGCCTGTGTATTCCTCTAGTATTTTTATGGGTTCCAATCTTATGTTTAAGTCCTGTATTCATTTGTAGTTTATTTTTGAGTTTGGTGTAAGTTGGTGGTCTAGTTTCATTTTTTGCAGGTATCTGTCCAATTTTCCCAACATCATTTATTGAAGATACTGTCTTAACTCCATTGTAGGTTCATGCCTCCTTTGTCAAATATTAATTGAGCATAGTGGTTTGGGTGGACCTCTGGGTTCTCTATTCTATTCCATTAGTCTATGTCTGTCCTTGTGCCAGTACCAGGCTGTTCCGAAAACAGTTACTTTGTAATATAGCTTGAAATCTGGTATTGAGATTCCACCTACTTTATTCTTCTTTATCAAGATTGCTGTGGCTATTCAGGGTCTTTTTTTGTTCCAGATGAATCTTTGGAGAGTTCTTTCTAGGTCTGTGAAATATGTCGTTGGTATTTTAATAGTTGGTGCATTGAATCTATAGACTGTTTTGAGTAGTATGGATATTTTAATGATGTTGATTCTCCAAATCCATGAGCATGGTATGCTCTTCCATCTGTTTACGTCTTCCCCTATCTCTTTTTTTAGTGTCCTGTAGTTTTCCGCATAGAGGGCTTTTACCTCCATAGTTAAGTTTATTCCTAGGTATCTTAATTTTTTTGGTGTGATGATAAATGGGATTGCTTTTTTAAGTCTCTCTTTTTGTAATTTCACTATTAGTGTATAAAAATGCCATAGAGTTCTTGGCATTAATTTTGTATCCTGCTACATTGCCAAATTCATTTATTAAATCTATTAGTATTTGGATGGAGTCCTTTGGGTTTTTTATGTACAGTATCATGTCATCTGCAAATAAGGACAGCTTTACTTCTTCTTTTCCAATTTGGATGCCTTTTATTTCTTCTTGTTTAATTGCAATGGCTAATACTTCCATTCCAGTACTATGTTGAATGGGAATGGTGAGAGTGGGCATCCCTGTCTCCTTCCTGTTCTTAGGGGAAATGGTTTTAATTTTTGCTCATTGAGTAAGATGTTAACTCTGGGTTTATCATATATGGCTTTTATGATGTTGAGTTATGAACCTTCTATTCCCACATTGCTGAGAGTTTTTTGCCAAGACAGGGTGTTGGATTTTGTCAAATGGCTTTTCTGCATAAATTGATATGACTATGTGATTTTTATCTCTCTATTTGTTTATGTGGGGTATCACATTTATTAATTTGCATATATTGTACCATCCTTGCATTCCTGAGATAAATCCTACTTGGTCCTGGTGTATAATCTTTCTGATGTACTGCTGGATCCGATTTGCTCAAATTTTGTTGAGGATTTTGGCATCTATGTCCATGAGGGATATTGGCCTGTAATTATCTTTCATTGTGTTGTCTTTATATGGTTTTGATATTAGGGTGATGCTGGATTCATAGAAGGTGTTTAGAAGTGTTCCTTCTTCTTGAATATTTTGGAATATTCTGCGGAGAATAGGTTTTAATTCTTCCTTGAAATGTTTGGTAAAACTCTCCTGTGTAGGCATCTGGTCCCAGGCTTTTGTTTGCTGGAAGATTTTTGATGATAGCTTTCTATTCTTTCATAGTTATTGGCCTATTTGAGATGTTTATATTCTTCCTGATTGAGTTTTGGAGGGTTATATTTTTCTAGAAATATGTCCATTTCCCCCAGGTTGTCCAGTTTGTTGAAATAGAGTTGTTCATAGTATTTTTTAACAATCCTTTCTATTCCTGTGGGGTAAGTTGTTATTTCTCCTCTTTCATTTTTGATTTTATTTGGGTCTTCTCTCTTTGCTTCCTGGTAGCCTGCCTAGAGATCCATCAATCTTATTCATGCTTTCAAAGAACAAGCTCTTGGTTTTGTTGATCTTTTGAACTGTTTCTTTGTTCTCTATGTTATTTATCTCTGCTCTAATCTTTACTATGCCTTCTTTCTGCTTACACTGGGCTTATCTTGTTGTTCTCTCTCTGGATCTTTGAGTTGTAGAGTTAGGTAATTTATTACCATTGTTTCTTGTTTTTTTTGTTGTTTTTTTTTGCAGTAGGCTTGTAGAGCTATGAACTTCCCTCTCAATACTGCTTTCACTGTGTCCTATAGATTTCGTATTGTTGTGTTTTCATTGACATTTGTTTCCATGATATTTTTTATTTCTTCCTTGTTCTCTCTGGTTACCCAGTCGTTGTTTAACAGCATGCTATTAAGTTTCCATGTGTTTTATTTTTTTGGATTGTTTTTATTGTATTTGATTTCCAGTTTTATGCCACTGTGATCTGAGAAAATGCTCGATATGATTTCTATCTTCTTAAATTTGAGGAGATTTTTCCTGACACAACATATGGTCTGTCTTTGAAAATGACCCATGTGCACTTGAGAAGAATGTATATTCTGTGGCTTTGGGGTGAAATGTTCTGAAGATGTCAATTAATTCCATCTGGCCTAGTGAGACATTTAGGATTGATGTTTCTTCACTGATTTTTTGTTTACAGTATTTGTCTCGTTGTGAGAGTGGGGTTTTAAATTCTACTATGATTGTATTGCTCTCAATCTCTCCCTTGATATCTTCCAGAAGTTTTTTCTGTATTTACATGCTCCTGTATTGGGTGTGTATATGTTTACCAGAGTTATTTATTCTTGTTGGATTGCTTCCTTTAGTAGTATGAAGTGTCCTTCATTATCTTTCCCTTTAGTATTAAGAAGTGGCTTTCCTAATCTCCTTCAATTTCAGATCTAATTTGTCAGATATAAGTATTGCAACCCCAGCTCTTTTTTTCATTTCCATTTCCATGAAAAACCCTCTTCCATCCTTTCACCCTCAGTCTCTGTGCATCTCTTTTTCTGAGGTGCGTTTCTTGTAGACAGCAGATATGTGGATCATGTTTATCCAATCCGTTACCCTATGTCTTTTGATTGGAGCATTTAACCCAGTTACATTTAAAGTTATTATTGATAGGTACTTATTTGTATCCATTTTTATTCTTTACCCCTGTGTTCCTTCTTCGCCCCCTGTTCTTTTGTTTTTTACAGCAGACCCTTTAACATTTTTTGAATTGCTGGTTTAGTGGTAATAAATTCCCTTAGTCCTTTTTTGTCTGTAAAGATCCTGATTTCACCTTCAATTTTGATTGAAAGCCTTGCTGGGTACAGTATTCTTGGATTCAGATCATTCCTTTGCATGACTTTATATATTTCATTCCATTCCCTTCTGGCCTCATGAGTTTCTGTTAAGAAATCAGTCGCTAGTCTGATGAGGGTTGCTGTGTAGGTAACTTTCTGTCTTTCTCTGGCTGCTTTTAAGATTCTTACTTTGTCACTGTTATTTGCCAATTTAATAATAATGTGCCCTGGTATTGGTCTTTTGGGGTTCTTTTTGCTTGGGACTCTGTGAGCTTCTTAGATTTGTATGAGTTTTTTCTTCCCTATATCAGGGAAGTGTTCTGCCCTTATTTCTTCCAACAGGTTTTCTATTCCTTGTTCTGTTTCCTACCCCTATTATGCAGATGTTGTTTTATTTTGTTTTATCCCAAAGTTCCCTTATAATCTCCTCCTGCTTTTTAATTTTTTTTTCTAGAAGCTGCTGTACTTGGGTATTTTTTCCTACCTTGTCTTCTAGCTCACTGATCCAGTTCTTTGCTTTTTCTAGTCTACTTTTGATGCTTTCTATAGAGTTTTTTACAGCAGCAATGTCATTTTTCATTTCTTCTTGATTCTTATTCATTTCCTCTTGATTCTTCTTCATTTCCTCTTGATTCTTACTCATATTGTTGAATTTGTCTTCCATTCTTTTCAGCCACCTTATGACCATTTCTCTGAATTCTTTCTCTGACAAGTTGCTTGCCTCCATTTTTTTTCACTTCCTTTTCTGGTGATGCCTGCATTTCTTTCATATGTGGGCTGTTCCTTTGTCTTCCCATGGTCTCTCTTCTCCAGGTATCTGGTTTTGTATTTCTCTCTCCTGCATTGAATTTAAAGGCACAAAATATAATACAACCAGGTACAATGAACAAGGCACTGAACAGAAATGTATTCGTAATGTTAAAGCATAAATAAGGTGACCACCAGAGAGAGACAAATTAGGGGAAAGTAGAAAAAGGAGAAGAGAGAAAAGTGGAAAAAAGAAAAGAAAGAATGAATTTGGTAGAAGAGAGAAATAAAGAGGAAGAAAAATAAATTAAAAAAGAAGGAAAAAAGTTAGAGAGAAAAGAAAGAGAATAAGAAAGAAAAAGGGAAACAAATTATATATATGATGAGAAAACTCCAATAGAACAGCCATTAATCCCAACAAATGCCTGCAACAAGAACCTGGAGATTAATGCAAACTACAAATAACAACTAATATCAGAGAAACTGAGGGAAAACAGAGATAAAATTAAACAAAAACAAAGTAAACAAAAAGCAAAACAAAACAAGTAGAATAAGCAAAAACAATCTCTCAAAAAAGTATAAAAAATCAATATAATCAACGTTCAAGCAAACAACAACAAAAGGACATAAAGAAAAACAATTTTTTGGATGGTGAAGATAGAGAAGAGAAAGGTGTGTATGCACTTAGAGTAGGGGATTCAAAATTAGATATATGAGTGCGGTGAAATTTTAACTGGGTAAAAAGAAAGGATAGGGAAAATCTAAAGTAGGAAAAGGATAAGAGAAACAAGAAAACAAAATGGGAAAAGTTAGAAAGAGAGTGATGGCATAAAGGTAGAGCTGAGATAGAGTAAAATAATGTTAAAGGGAAGATGAAAATAGAATATAGAATTCTAATCCCAAAGTAAAATAAAGAGAAAATAAAATGACACTTCTTTTTTTCAAAAAAGGTAAAATAGTAGTAGTAATAATACTGGTTGAAAATAAAATTGAAATAATTAAAAAGGTAAAATCAATTGAGAAAAAATATTATTTTTTTAATTAAATGATGAAAAAGTAAAAAATAAAAATAATAGAATGTTCAGTAGTGAAGGTCATTCACTTCCTCTATTGTTCTGTTTGGCACACCTGTTTCCCAGTTGGGATGGCATTGCAGTTCCCTGTATTTCACTGCTACTCAGTGTTGTAAACCAGTCCTGGTTTTTAAGCAGGTGGTGTATCTTAGTCTCTTTATTCTTTTGTGATTACACAAGAGTCAATTTGTGAGTCATCCCTGGGGTGGCTGTGTTTCTGGATTGACCTCCGAGACTATAGGTCCTCTCTAGCCTATGCTTAGATCCTGCTTTCCCTGTGACACTCAATACCGTTTTGTGCAAGTGGGTTGCCCCAGAGCTGATTCTCTGATGGTTATTCCGTGTTCTGATCCCCAGGTTCCAGAAAAACAATTTTCCCCTGCAGTCTCTTAGGATGTCCCCAATTGGGTGACCCTATGTATTGGGCTTAGCAATCAGAAGCAAGGGACTGAAGAGGAAAGAGTACAGTCTGTGCACTGCCCCATTCCCACTCCTGTTCAAGCAGCTGGGACACCTTAAAAACTCCCAGGCTGTCCTTCTGCCTCAGATCAAAATGGGTTGCTTTCTAGAGATCCTCTCTGTTAACAGCTCTAAGGGCCTCCTTCCACATTCAGGGATCCTGCCCAACATCCATGGATTTCTCTAGGTGCAGCTTTCCCCTGGTCCTGTTCCCACAGTGTGTGCATCTCTCTTTTCCACGGACCAAAGACTTCACCTTATCCCAGGAGAAATCTGACGTTTCAGCATGGAGTGTAGAGGTCCTCTATATTCGAGTATTTGTGGGGATTGGAGAGGGTGTTCTGGGTCTTGCAGCTGTTTGGTGGGTGCTGCAGCTGAAGCTTTTCCAGCAATTTTGCCTGTTCAAGAAAGAGGCAGTATGGCTCAGTCCTCCACTGCCAATTCTCAAACCATTGGTTGCCAAAGTCACTGAATTTCTTCTGGTCAGTCAACTGAGTGACAGATGTTGAAGGAAAGCCGGAAGAAGATCTCTAATGCTGTTCCTTCCCCTTCCACCTGGAGGACTCAGTATCTGCATAATTTGCTTCCCTCTCTGCTCTTTCCTCAATGGGCAGAGGCCCAAGACCGGGACCTCGCAGCCCACCCACATCAGTCACCATTCTATTGAATATTTTATTTAAATTAACTTTTATTTAAGTATCTACTTTAGTCTCATTCTATGCTAAAATATCTATGAAATCATGAGTGTACTTGTATATGTAACCTTTTATTTAGGTAGTGCATAAATTAATATTTATATTAATACTTATGGATTTATTTTAATGTACATCGATAAGTATTTCTTTCAATATTTATTTTATTAATGTAATAATGAATTACTATAGTTATAATGAAATGAATATAAAATAATTTAGATATTCTACTAGTGGCACATATACCATACTTTGGGAAATTAAACTAGTCTAGCCAAATGATTTCAAAAATCATGAAATTTCATCAATGATAAGTATGCAAATATAAAAATATCTATATAGTTCAAAATTATCTTAATGATTGTTTCTCCAGGCCCAACTACTGCAACAGTGACACTAAATAACCATGTTGTGATATTCTACAGTGAAATGTCATCAATGATTGACCATGCTTCTCTGAAGTCTCCAGAGCACTCAACATCTGAAGGTTAGTCAGGTGTACCCAGTGTCAATCCCAAATCCAGCTCATATAATAAAGTTTACATTAAAAGTCAAGGTTTTGATGAATGTCACACTTGGAAGCCAATTAAAAGGGCAGAAAGGAAGACACAATTTCCCATTGTCTAATTGACTTGCAGTACCTTCAAGGTAATAAATTTGTCACATTGAATTATTAATGAGAAATGAATATTTGGCTTGGTATCTTGAATAGAAAATAGTTCATTATCAAGTAGGATTTTTCCTACCAAATAATGAGTCTTTCACTAGGGGAGCTTAGGGACAATGTGACTGAAAATTGTATTTTTCATCATCACTGTATTTTTCATACAATACACCTCTTTAAAATCTTATGATCACATTAATAGGCAAAAATGGTACCTTTAATTTGGAGTTCAATTTTGAATTTTTGTTGTCAAAGACTTTAGAGTTTTTTCCCAATATTTTCAAATACTCAAAGATATGCTAGTGACTAGGAAAAGGAATTGCCTAGACCTTATTATTTATTAAATATTTTCTTTCAATCCCAGTCCCTTACTTTTTTACACTTCTTAAGCCATAATATTTATGAAATCATGGGGCTGATATATGAGTTTTAATGTTTTTCAACGGGGTATAAACATAATACTATTAAAATAGAAAATGATCTGTATATCACATATAAGTATCACCTACACACTTGGAATAATACTGCTTTAAAAATATGTATTAAGCATAATGTTTGTTAAGTGAAATAAAACAGTCAGAGAAAGACAAGTACCATATAATTATACTCATATATGGAATCTAATGAACAAAATAAACGAACTTAATAGAAACAAACTTATAGTAGGGAACAGATTGATAGCTGTCAGAGGGGCAGTGGGTTGAGGGATGGGTGAAAAAGATAAAGGGATTAAGCAAAGGAACTCCCCAAAACCCAAAAAACAAACTCATAGACACAGACAAAAGCATGGTGGTTACCAGAGGGGAAGAGAGAAGGAGGAAATAGAAGAGGGTATAGTGGGGATAAATGGTGATGGAAGGTGTTTTGACTTGGGGTGTGGTGAACACACAATACAATATACAGTTGATGTATTATAATATTGTACATATAGTCCTGACTGGTTTGTCTCAGTGGATAAAGTGTCGGCCTGCAGACTGAAAGGCCCCAGGTTCACTCAGGGCAAGGGTATGTACCTTAGTTGTGGGCACATCCCCAGTAGGAGATGTGCAGAAACCAGTTGATCAATGTTTCTAACTCTCTATCCCTCTCTCTTCCTTTCTGTAAAAAATGATTAAAATATTTTTTAATTGGACATCTAAAACCTATATGACTTTATTAATCAATGTCATTCAATAATAAATTCAATTAAAAAACAAACAAAATATGTATTTAGCCAATTGATTCTTGCAAAAATAAGGGAGGAAGAAAGTTTGTAATCTATAAAATCAAAATTTCAAAAAATTATTTTGAGAGAGAGACTTGAGAGCCTGCTTAATTTGTTAAGAACTAGAGGCCCAGTGCATGAAATTTGTGCACAGGTAGGGTCCCTAGCTGCTGCCAGCTGCTGGCTGGGACCTCCCTTCCCCCAGATGCCTGCTGCTGCTGCTGGCCAGGGAAGGGCTGGCCTGGGGGAGGGGCTGCCGGAGGTTGGCCAGCAGGCCCCACTTTCTGGTCAAACTCCTGGTTGAACTCCTGGTTGAGGGGACAATTTGCATATTAAGCTTTTATTATATAGGATTTCACTACTACTACCCACCCTATTTCATCAAACTCTTTTTCTGTGCCCATTCTTTCCTCTTAAGCCATCCTTGATTCCCCCATAAGCTCAGATCTTGTTTTACTCTGAAATCCCATAACATTGTGTATTCCTTTTAAGGTCCTTATCATACTCTGACATCAGCTGTAGTTATGCTTCCAGTGGACCTGTTCCTCTTATTAGGCTCTGTACCCCCCAAGGTGGCTAACACAACACTTTGAACAGAATAGGTACTCAACAAATATTCCTTCAGTTGAAAGAACATAGCACAAACCAGGATAACTTACCAAGCCTAGCAAACCGCACAATCCTTCATTTATTGAGAATTTTGAATGGCAATTATCTGAACACCAAGTCTCTTAGACAAAGATCATGATGATGAAGGTATAGGATTTTTGGGTGAACTCGTAGAAACTCTATGTCTTGTGTTAGATGCTGAAAGCTTCATTTCATCTACTGCTATAAGTGGCAATGGGTGGCTTTTATAATACTTTTTCCATAAACCTGCCTATTGGGACAACTTATCTTATTTGATGGATTCAATAAGTAGCAATTAGGTTTTTTACATAGGCCACATTTCTTTTTTTTTTAATTATTCTTTTTTATTTTTTTTTTACATTTTTTATTGTGTTACATGTATACATATCTCCCCATTGCCCCCTGCTCCCAGGCATACCCCAACCCCCCAGTGTCTGTGTTCATTGGTTATGCTTATATGCATGCATAAAAGTCCTTTGGTTGATCTCTTATCTACCCCACCTCTCCTTAAACTTCCTGCTGTAATTTGACAGTCTGTTTGATGATTTCTTGATCATGTCTGTGCTGTGTTCGTTATGCTCACTCTCTCAACATCAATAAGTCAATTTTAAAGAGCATCCAATGCTTTACAGGGTATTACAAGAAGCCCTCTTTCTGAATAATGTAGGTTTTCTCATTGTTCTTGATTATGTACAGCTCTTAAACATAAATATGCCTGTTTTATGTTCATTGTATATTAAGCAATTTTACCATGAGATGAGCTATCATTAGAAATTTTAATTAATACTTTAGAAACAGCTTTTTATCCAGCACACTTAGATTTTCTTGGGTGTTCACTTATTTCAATTCGCCAATTTAATCTGAAAGCTTGATAACTCTTTTACATCAAATTTAATACTCTACCAACAATATTGATTACCCTGTAAATATTAGTGGAAAGGTTTATTTGCATTCTTGATTAGGCACTGAGCATGCCTAGTGCTAGGCTGAATTTAGATATAGGGCAGTTGCTGTCAGCATTTTCTGTCTATTACCTGGTCCTGATCTGAGCTGGGCCACGTCTCTGTCTGTTACCTGGGTCCTGATCTGTGCTGAGCATGAGAAGCGAGGTATCCATGGGGGCAGGAGACCTCCCTCAGAAGGGGTGAGGGTTCAGACCCCTGCAAAGTTGGGGGGGTGAGGGTCTGTGCCCTAGCTCTATTGACCTCCAAGTTTTCTCCTGATGACCCCTCTGGGACTGTGCCTGTCTTAGGTCATTCCTTCCCTGAGGAATCATCTGTCTCTGGCTAACCAGTCATCCTCCAGGTCCAAACAGTGTGTTGTGAGGTTCAGTTCTGTCTCCATGTTAGCCTATGCCCCCGTGGCCTCCACACTCAGCACCTGCCTTGGGGATCCCCTCGCCTGCTGGCAGGGGACCCGGCACTGATCACCTATCTCAGGGAATTCAGGTTCCCTCTCCACGGAGGGCCCAGCTCACACCATTTGGCAAGAGACAGATCCATTATACCCGCCACTTTGAGGCTTCAACCTCAGCGAGAATAGAGAGCTCTGGCTACAGCTGAGGGCCATTGGGTTGTGAGAAGAGGGTCCCTCTTGGCAAAAGAGGATAGAGGGGCCAGTATAGAATTCTCAAGTGCCTTCCCAGTGCCTTAATTCCTTGTGAAAGGGATTAAATCCTTTCATGTCCTTTTTTTAAATTGCTGCTAAACATTCAAAGAATTAGTTTGTAAGTTCATTTGGGATAGTTATACAATATGCTGAAGTGAAATATCAAAAATTAAATGATATTGTAGGATAATATCATGTAAGGATATTCTTTGCTGTAGGCCATGGCAATTCAATTTCAAACTGGTGGTCAATTTCTTTTTGTAACTTTATATAAACTTTTTCAGGGTGGCAAAAATACAGATTACTTACCTTAGCTCAAGAGGCCAAATATATTCACTTTCAATTAAAATCCTTATGTCATTTAAAAGAAACTTCTCTTTATTTCCTTCCAAAATGATTTTCATGTTACAGAGTTTCATTTAAAAATCTTTGTCTCGGAGAATCCAAGATGGTAGCATAGGTGAGTACCTAAACTGCTGCCTTGCACAATTTCAAAACTATAACAAAAGACAGAACGGACATCATCCAGAACCACACGAAAGCTGGATGAGTGGAAATCCTAAAACTAGAAGGAAAGAGAGGGGCTCACAGAGACCCAGAGGAGCTTCAAAAAGCCGAGCACTGAACCACAGGTCCAGCCGCAACTCACACGGGGGAGGGGAGTTTGGACTGTGTAAAGGGAGAAGTGCACAGAAATTTAGGGGAGTCGAGAGAGGGCAGAAGTCTGGTGGCGCGTGCACAGCACTGCACGCAGAAGACGGACTGCTGATTGTGCTGGTGGATTTCAATAGTAGGCAGGAGACAGAGCCTCCCAACTGCGCCACTTCTAACTCCACTAAATCCCAGTTTCGGGCAAAACCCTGGGGATCCAGACTCATACAGTCCCGGAGCGCAGGGGAGCCGGAAAGGCAGCAGTCTAGAGGCACTGCATGTGAGCATGGGGACCGCTCCAGCGATTACCCAGAGTCACATGAGACCCAGGGACCATGGAGGATGGGGCCAACTGGAAGGCAAGGAGGTCTGTTAAGCCCTGAGACTCCACCCATCCCAAGTCCAACAGAGAAACTTTTGCAATTTTGCAAGTCTTGTATCACAAGGCTGAATCCAACACAGAAGTTCTCCCAGCATAGTGAAAATGCAGAGACAAAGGAAGAGATCACAAACAAATGAAATGGAGGAAAACAAACAACTGGATATAGAGTTCAAAACCACAGTTATAAGGTTTTTCAAGAATCTCCTAGAAAAGATGGATAAATTTAGCGAAACCCAAGAGGGGATGAAAAAGGACCAACTAGAGATGTAAAAGGACCAACTAGAGATGACACATACACTGAGTGAAATAAAAAATATTATACAGAGACCTAACAGCAGGCTAGAGGAAGGCAAGAATCAACTCAAAAATTTGAAATATAAAGAATCAGAAAACACTCAACTGGAAAAGCAAAAAGAAAAAATAATCCAAAAATGTAAGGAGCCTCTGGGCAGCTTTGAGCATACCAACATCAGAATTATGGGGGTGCCAGAAGAAGAGAGAGAGCAAGATACTGAAAACCTATTTGAGGAAATAATGACTGAAAACGTCCCACATCTGGTGAAAGAAATACACTTACAAGTCCAGGAAGCACATAGACCATCAAATAAAATGAATCCAAAGAGGACCACACCAAGACACATCATAATTAAAATACCAAGAGCAAAAGACAAAGAGAGAATATTAAAAGCAGCAAGAGAAAAACAGTTCATTACCTACATGGGAGCACCCATATGATTGTCAGCTGATTCTCAACAGAAACTATGCAGGCCAGATGGGAGTGGCAAGAAATAGTCAACGTGATGAATAGCAAAAACCTACAACCAAGAATACTCTATCCAGTAAAGCTATCATTTAGAATTGAAGGGCAAATAAAGAGCTTCACAGATAAGAAAAAGCTAAAGGAGTTCATCAACACCAAACCAGTATTATATGAAATGCTGAAAGGTACTCTTTAAGAGGAAGAAGAAAAAGATAATAAGATAAAAAATCATGAACAACAAATACATATCTATCAATAAGTGAATCTAAAAATTAAGTGAATTGAAAATTTGATTAGCAGAATGGACTGGTGAATATAATGGAATCGCGGGCACAGAAAGGGAGTGGACTGATAATTCTCAGGGGGAAAGTGGTGGGGGATGGTGCAGGGACAGACTGGATGGAAAATCATATGCCTATGGATGAAGTCAATGTAGGGGAAGGTAAGGGTAGAGGGAGAGGTGGGAGCTGGGTGGAGGGGAGCTATGGAAGGGAAAAAAGAGAAACAAATGTAATAATCCAAACAATAAAGATTTAATTTAAAAAGAAATAAAAAATCTTTGTCTCATGAAACAATTTCTCTTAAAGTTATGGTGACCACTATATGTATTCCCTCTCATGCCCCACCCTCCCCGTTTTTTGTGCCCAATGATTATGCTCTTATGCATGTACAAAAGACCCTCTGTTGATCTCTTCCGCTAATTCCCACCAACCCCCACTTTCCCTGAGGTTTGATGTTGTGATCAACGTTTCTCAATCTCTGGATCTGATCTTGATCATCAGTCTATGTCATTCATTATATTCCACAGATGAGTTATATCATGTGATATTCATTTTACTATGCCTGGATTGTTTCAATAAGCATAATGCTTTCCATCTCCATCCATGTTGTTGCAAATCGTAGAAGCTCCTTCTTTTTTACCACAGTATAATATTCCATTGTTTAGATGTACCATAGTTTTTTAATCCAATCATCTGCTGATGGACACTTAGGATGTTTCCAAATCTTAGGTATGGTAAATTGTGCTGCTATGAACATATGGGTGCATATATCCTTTCTGATTGGGGTTTCTAGTTTCTTGGGATATATTCCTACAAGTGGGATCACTAGGTCAAATGGGAGTTCCATTTTTAGTTTTTTGAGGAGACTCCATACTGTTCTACAGTGGTTGCACCAGTCTTCATTCCCACCAGCAGTGCACGAGGGTTCCTTTTTCTCTGCATCCTCGCCAACACTTGTCATTTGTTGATTTGTTGATGATAGCCATTCTGACAGGACTGAGATGGTACTGCATTGTTGTTTTGATTTTCAGCACTCTGATGATTAGTGACTTTGAGAAGGTTTTCTTGGCCTTCTTTCTGTTCCTTTTTGAAAAGTGCCTATTTAGATCAGTTGCCCATTTTTTGTTTGGGTTGTTTATCTTCTTTTTGTGAAGTTGTATGAGTTCCCTGTAAATGTTGGAGATTAAACACTTGTCATTGATATTTTGGCAAATGTGTTCTCCCATGCAGTGGGCTTTCTAGTTGTTTTGTTGATATTTCCTTTGATGTGCAAAAGCCTTTTATTTTGATGTAGTCCCATTTGTTTATTTTTTCTTTAGTTTCCATTTCCTTTGGAGCAGTATCAGTGAAGGAGTTCCTTCTGCATCTGTAGGAGATTTAGCTGCCTGTTGATTCTTCTAGTATTTTCATGGTTTTACATCTTATGTTTAAGTCCTTTATCCATTTTGAGTTAATTTTTGTGTATGGAGTAAGTTGGTGGTCCAGTTTCATTTTTTTGCAGGTTTTTGTCCAATTTTCCCAACACTATTTGTTGAAGAGACTTTCCTGACTGCATTGTATGTTCATGCATCCTTTGTCAAATATTAATTGAACATAGTGGTTTGGGTCTATTTCTGGGTCCTCTATCCTATTCCATTGATCTATGTGTCTGTTTTTGCACCACTACCAGGCAGTTTTGAGAACAGTGACCTTTGTTTTTTTCTTTGTTTGTTTGATTGTTTGTTTGTTTTTAGCCACAGTGTTTTCTTTTCTTTATTTAACTTTTCTTTTTTAATTTCTTTATTTTTTTATTGTGTTACATGTATACATATCTTCCCCCCCAGGCATACCTCAACCCCCCAGTGTCTTGTGATCATTGGTTATGCTTATATGCATGCATACAAGTCCTTTGGTTGATCTCTTATCTACCCCACCTCTCCTTAATCTTCCTGCCATTATTTGACAGTCTGTTTGATGCTTTACTGCATCTGTATCTATCCTTTTATTCATCAGTTTATAATGTTCTTTATTATCCACAAATGAGTAATATCATGTGGTGTTTCTCCTTCATTGACTGGCTTATTTCACTAAGCATAAGGCTCTCCAGTTCCATCCAGGTTGTTGCAAATGGTAAGAATTCCTTCTTTTTAACGGCAGCATAGAATTCCATTGTGTAGATGTACCATGGTTTTCTGAACCACTCATCTGCTGATGGGCACCTAGGCTGTTTCCAAATTGTGGCTATTGTAAATTGTGCTCCTATGAACATAGGGGTGCATTAATCCTTTCTGATTGGTGTTTCTAGTTTCTTAGGATATATTCCTAACAGTGGGATTGCTGGGTCAAATGGGAGTTTAATTTTTAGTTTTTTGAGGAAACTCCATACTGTTCTCCACAGTGGCTGTACCAGTCTGCATTCCCACCAACAGTGCACAAGGGTTCCTTTTTCTCCGTATCCTCGCCAACACTTGTGGTGTGTTGACTTGTTGATGATTGCCACTCTGACAGGTGTGAGATGGTATTGCATTGACATTTTAATTTGCATCTCTCAGATAATTAGTGACTTATGAAAATGTTTTTATGTGTCTCTTGGCCTTCCTCTGTCATCTTCCTAAAAAGTTCTATTTAGGTCCGTTGCCCATATTTTTATTGCATCATTTATCTTCCTTTTATTAAGTTGTATAAATTGGCTGTAGATGTTGGAGATTAAACCTTTATCAGTGATAACATTTGCAAATATGTTCTCCTATACAGTGGGCTTCCTTGTTGTTTTGTTGATGGTTTCTTTTGCTGTGCAAAAGCTTTTTATTTTTGCTGCTTCTCTGAGTTGGTAAAGTAGCTTTGTGTGCTAGGTGTCCTATATGGCCCAGTAGCTCCTCCTCCCCAGTTACCTTAGGTGGACACCCTTGGTGCACTCCTTTGTGGACTGTGTATACAGCCTTGTTGTAGTTAAGTCTTGATTATTGCTGGTATCACTGGGGGGAATTGACCTCCAAGCCAATTGGTTGTGAGGATCAGCTGTGTTTGCCCAGGGAGAACGTCTGTGCTGGAGTCAGCCTTATGATACAAGACTTGCAAAATTGGGAAAGCCTCTCTGTTCAGCTTGGGTGGGGCAGAGTCTCAGGACTAAGCCGAGACAGCCTTGGCTTCCAATCAGCCCTGCCCTACGCAGCCCCTAGGTCTGTGTCCCTAGGTAATTGCTGCAGCCCCTTCTGTGCACACGTGTATGCGCGCCTCCAGACCTCTGCCTTTCTGCTTCCCCTGAGTTTCCGTGCACTATAGGGACCTATATGAGTCTGGGTCCCCAGGGTCTCACCTGAAACTGGGGTTTAATGCAGTCAGAAGTGGATTTCAGTGCAATTGGGAGGTCCTGTCTCCCTCCTGCTAGAGAAATCCAGTGGCACAATCAGCAGTCAGCCCTCTGTGTGCACACTCTTGTTCACATGCCTCCAGACCTCTGCCTTTTCGTGGCTCCCCTAAGTTTCTGTGCACTCCTCCCTTTTCACAATAGTCCAGACTACCCACGTATGAGTCTCGCCCAGAATTGGGGTTCAGTGTAGTCGGATCTGGGGTTCAATGCACTCAGGAGTTTCCATCTCCCTCCTACTAAAGGAAACCAGCCAGGCACTCCACCACCCCCATCCTCTCCACTCGTGTGTCACTGTACCTAAGCTCTTCTGAGTATCCATGAGCCCTCTCCTTCTAGTTGTAGAATTTCCACTTAGCCAGCTTTCTTGTGGTTCTGGATGATGCCTGTTCTGTCTTTTAGTTGTTGTTTTGAAATTGTTGTGCAAGGCAGCAGTTTAGGTGTTTACTTATGTCACCATCTTGCTTTCTCTTGCAATCTGGTTTTAACAACTCTTCAAGAAGATTCTTGGCACTTTAACATTTTAGGACCACTGGTTTAGTAATACCTACCCTTAATCTTTATTAACCTCCTTTGGGTCCAGATCTTGAGCTCTCTCCCTAGATGGGGAATCAGATTACCTACTTGTTTTGACATGTTTACCCTTTCAATCTCTGCACCTACTCCAGAATGTTATCCAAACATAGGACAGAAAGATATAGACATATTTTAAAATAAATTTCTCAGAGCCCACTCCATGCTTTACACATATCACGTCTTCAGAATTAACTAGGATAATAAACTCAATTTCAAAAGTAAATTTGATCTCTTATGAAGATAAAATGTTGTTAGAGATCAAACAATATAATGATTCTAGCCATAGTTTAACAAATTTTGGGAATTTCTTTAGACTTTAAAATAAACTGCCAAACAAATTATTCCATAAATGAGGACCACAGCAAGCGAGTAACCTCTCATATTTCACTCAACTAGACATCACTTTCCCAGATTTCTCATGTATCTTCAATAATGTGGGGGAAAAGTAGAACAAGCAAAAATAAAGCTAAATAAAATAAATAATAAATAAATTTCCAAGAAGCGAAAATGGCTATCATGATGTTTATGCTAAAATGTAATTTAATTTACTTATAGGGTAATTTCTCAAAATAATATTCAGTTATCATTTTCATTTTAGATATAATGTTAACAATCATACTTTAATGGCACTGTTTAGTGTTTATCCATTGACAACAGCAAGAAATTCACCTGGCCACAGAGGACACATGCAGGAGGAGATAAATTATCCAACAACAGCACAAGAGGTTACACCATATTTCCCAGCCACACATACAGTCCTCCCCCATATAAGTCTAAGCTAAATCACCAAAATTGGCCAAACATACTCATTGCTGACTAGCCACTTGACTTAAATGCTCTGCTTTTTTTTAACATATTTACTTTTGGTTTTCATTATGTATTCATAACAGCATTTTGAGGAATATTTGGTTCATTTCTGCCTTTGCTCCCTGCTGCTACAGTTGGAGAATGAGAGGCAGGAAGAGAGAGTAAGATTGATGGTATAAGGTGTGCTACTGTATAAAAATAACTCATAAATACTTTTCAAGATTATCTTAACATGGTTACATTCACTAAAATTCTTAATATTTAAAAGCATAATCAAGAATTTATTCAAAATACATTTCTGAACATATTTTAAATATATTTACTATATTAAAAAGATATTTAAGAGTTTATTCAAGAACATATTCAAGCCCTGGCCAGGTGGATCAGTTGGTTGGAGTATCATCCCATTCATCAAACGATTGTGGGTTCAATTCCCAATCAGGGCACATACCTAGGTTGCAGGTTCAATCCCCAGTCGTCAGGGAGTGTACCAGAGGCAACCGAATGATTTCTCTCTCTCTCTCTCTCTCTCTCTCCCCCCCTCTCCCTCTTGTGTGGATTGAAAAAAGAAGAACATATCCAAAAGTACAGGGTGGGGCAAAAGTAGGTTTACAGTTATAAGTATGCAAAACAGTTTATTTTGTATTATTATTTATTAATTATCATATTTTCCATATGAATAACTGTAAACCTACTTTTGCCCTACCCTATATATTCAGGTATATAGTCAAAATGCAGCCCTTCCCAGTTTGGCTTGGTGGATAGAGCATCAACCCAAGCACTGAAGAGTCCTAGGTTCCATAATAATGGACACATAGTACCTCATTTGCAAGCTGGATCCTGATCCTGGTCAGGGCGCATGCAGGAGGCAACCACTTGGGAGGCAACCAATCGATCTGTCTCTCTCACATTGATGTTTCTCTCTGTGTGTCTCTCCTCCTCCATTTCACTCTCTCTAAAAATTAAAATGGAAAAATATTCTCTGGTGAGGATTAGCAAAAATTTTTTAAATGCATTAAATATACTTAAAATGTATTCAAGAATATATTTTTCATAAATATATTTTTCTTCAAAAATTTTCTCTTCCTATGTGAGTATTTGTAATATACAGGGTAAATACAGGGTGTTCCCTCAAAAAATGTATATACACTTTAATACCTGATAGCTCAATTTTGAAAATGAAATGTATTTTCAGAAACACTGCCTTTATAATTATCCAAATTGTACATATACATTGTTTAGGGACACTTTATATATGAAAGGACTGGCAAGCAGCTGTTGGATAGATTTACAATGTGTCACTCAGGAATGTTAAGAAAGGTTAAAGTTTCAGAATAATCAGTTTTGTATCCACTGTGAAGTTTCTTTTTGTTGTTGTTGGGGCTTTTCTTTGTTAATCCTCAGCCAAGGATATTTTTCCATTGATTTTAGATAGAGTGTAAGAGAGAGGGAAAGACAGAGAAATATCAATGTGAAAGAAATACATTAATTGGTTGCCTCCTGCACAAGTCCCAATGAGGACCCAGGGCCAGGTAGGAGACTGCAACTGAGGTATGTGCCCTTCACCTGAATCAAACCCAGGACCATTTGGTCCGCAGGCTGATGCTTTATCCACTGAGCCAAACCAGATAGGGAGAGAAGTTTCTATCTGAGATAGAAGTCCCTATGTGAGAGCTATTAAGAAGTAGACTCTGTGTACTAGATGATAGAAAGCTGTCCCTGGAATTGAATAAACAGAAAGGACAACACAACATCCAGGTCTTTCTCAACCCTAAGATTCGGAGTTTAAATTGTTCAACAAAGTTCTGCTTAAAACCAAGTGGGAAGTTTCCTTAGCTTAAAAAAGTTTTTCTAAACCAGACAGCTGCCTATTTACTCAATAAACACAAATACAGAGGAGATATTTTTAGGGGGAAAATCAATACCTTTAAAGATAAAACCCATCAATGTTACTTGTGTCAAGTGCCTGGAGTAAATTAAGTTTACAACTTCAGCAGGCTGTCATGTAAAAGTGTGGCAGTGACTAACAGATTGAATTACCATAGTACTACATCACTCACAAAAGTATTATTGATAGTGACCGACGGATATTGAATTTAAATTATTCATTTTTATTGATTGAACAGCACATCTTAAGTAGGAAACAAGAAGAAAAGAGCTGAGATGCTATACTTGGATTTTAACTCCAATCAAAAATGAACCCAAAAAAGAATATGTGTATATGAAATTGAGCCCTGTAAAAAGTATCAACTAACTAAAGTTGTCTAGATATCCTTGAACTTCTGTCTTCTCCATCCATGCCCATCTAGGTAGAGGCTTTGATACCCAGAACCTTATCTGTGCCTCAATATTCCCTCCTCCCATCTTACCCTGCTTCCCAAGTTCCCCTGAGACCTAGTTTCATTCTTTACTTCAAGTCTTATATTTAACACTTTTTCAGTGCTAGACACCATTCTGGGCTTCAGGGATACACAAATAAATATGACTTGCCTTCAAGGAAGACACAATTTGATGAAGGGAAATAGACACACCAAACAAACTGGAATGAAGTGTGTACATTTTTCTCCACCATTCAAAATCTCCTATCCTAAGCTCTGTCTCCTCATATCTAAGTAGATTCTTTGCCTCAAGAGAATTGCAGAATCCATTTGAAGATTCAATATAAAGTATGAACTCTCTCTCTAGGAAAAAAAAACATTCACAGACAATGTACTATGTGCATACATAAATATTTCATTAAATTTGGGGAGTTCAGAGATCCCCTGAAATCTAAATAAGAAGCCCTAGAGATAAAAACCCTGTTCGTGATTATTAAATAGTTGCCAGGGCATTTCAATTGTTATCGGGAACTTCTGGCATATAAATGCAGTAAGGCAAAAGAATTATGTGACTATGGGAATTTTAGGATTCTTGAAAGTACAAGAAAGCATTATCTTCCTCCACCAAATTACCTATCACAGGTGTCCTAAATGAAGGGATGTACTTTACCTAGGTCTTTGTTGACTGTTAGGAGCTAAATGTTTGTGTTTCCCCAAGATCATATGTTGGAACCCCATTCAGTCATTTTGGAGATAGGTTTTTAAAGAAGTAATTATGGTTATATTGGGTTATAAGGATGGGGACCTAATAAGATAGGATTAGTGTCCTTATAAAAGGAGGCACCAAAGAGCTTGGGCTTTCTCTCTTCTTGCTCCCCCCACCAGCAACCCAAACACAAAGAAAGAGGCTCTGTGAGGACACAGCAAGAAGGCTGACAAGCCAAAACTGGTTTTGCTCCGTGGATAGAGCGTCAGCTTGCTGACTGAAAGGTCCCAGGTTCGATTCCAGTCAAGGGCATGTATCTTGGTTGCAGGCACATCCCCATTAGGGGTTGTGCAGGAGGCAGCTAATCAATGTTTCTCTCTCATCAATGTTTCTAACTCTCTATCCCTCTCCCTTCTTCTCTGTAAAAAATCGATAAAATATTTTAAAAAAGAAGGCTGACAATATAAGCCAAAAGAATAGACTTTACAATGAAACCTGCCCTGTCGATGACATCTTGATCCCAGATTTTCCTGCCTCCAGAACTATGAGAAATAAATGCTTGTTAAGTCACTCAGTCTGTGGTAGACTGGAAGACTAATCCATTCAACAAAATATCTTTCATCCAAGTTCTTTGTAGAACTTTCAGGTATCTGTCACCTCCAAAACTCCCTTGTCTCATTTTTTAATTAAACAAAGACAGGGACATTATTCCATCCATCTAAAAAAGTTCACATCCATGAATTTTATAGTTGTAAAAATGTCTATCTTAATTAATTTGGGTCTTTTTAAAATTAGAGCTTGAAAATTAAGCAGCCAACTCTTGGGCCTCAGGCAAGGAAGTTTCTCTGTAGCAAAGGAGCAAAAGGCCCTCCCAAAATAGCAATCACCTGGCTAGATATTCCCACTGTTCTTTTCTAGCTTAAAGCCTTTCTATTCAATGTGTGGTTGATTGACCAGGAGAATCGGCATTCCCTGGGAGTTTGTAAGCAAGACAGAACATCAGGCCCACCCCAAGCCTACTAAATCAGAGTTTGCATTTTAACAAGATACCCGGGTGATTAATATGAGCATTAGAACTTTTTGTCTTACCAAAATTACAACTAAACTATAGAACAACTCAATCAGAACCACCTGAAATCTAACAGAATAAAAGTCCTAAACCTGGGGATTTAAAGAAGCCATATTGAAACTGGCAAGGGGGGCAGAAACACAGAAAGAGCTGGTCTCAAACCTACATTTGGCAGATAAAAATAATGAGAGATATCTTGACTTTCAGAGGTCTGCCCTGAGGAGTGAGGGGTCCCAGCCCTATACCAGGCCCCAAGCCCAGGGTTTCAGTGTCAGGAAGAGAAATCTGGGTAACTTCTAGCTGTAAAAAACATGGTTAATTGAGACTAAGTGAGATAGAGGGCTACTGGAGTCCCAGATATCCAGGTTCCAACATAAAGAAAAAGATGACAGGGATATAGACGATGCCCAAATGTCACAAACCCCCAACTCAGAAATGGCACATATTACTTCTGTTAACATTCTATTGATGAAAACTTAGTCCCTTGGCCACACCTAGCCATAAGCAATGTTGGGAAATGTAGTCCATCAAGACAGCTACTCACTCAGTTGTATTTCTTTGTCTATATATGAAGAGTCAAATGAGTTTTGATGGACAGCTAGTGGTGTCTGCTATAAAAGACAAGAGCAAAAATAAGTAGATGTTGCAGTCATTCAAATGAAAATTGTGGCCAAGACTAAAGTGGTGGTAGTGAAGTGAGGAGAAGTGGTTAATTACGGATATACTATATTTTGAAGGATTTGCTGATAGACTGGATGTGGATGTAAAAGTCCAGGATGACTCCAAGAGTTTTGACCTGAATAACTTGGAAAAAGGAGTTGAATTAATGATTGAATGAAAAACATTTCACCTGAGGCAGACATTTGCCTCTTCTCTCCATTATCTTAAACCCAACATTATGTATTAGTGTGCATAAGACTCAACTCCTTCCTTGAAAGCCAGATTTAAATGTTCAATTTTACTATTTTTACATGTGTGATCTTAAGCAAATAACTTCATACCACTAAGTCTTACTTTTCTTCTCTATAAAACAAAAATAATAGTAGCACATACCTTGTAAATTTACTGTGAAGAATAAATAAAATAATATACAGAAACCACATAGCATAGTGCAAGATACATAAAAAGCATTTTATAAAAAGCAACCTGTGACAAAGATTGCATATGCCTTTTTTAAAGCACATGTCACAATTTTTGACACGTGATAAGTGCTCAACATAATAGCATTTGCTATTTTTAAAAGGCTAGAGTTGCTAAAGACAAATTTAAACACTCTCCAAAATTCTCAGAGACAGCACTGAAAAGTTTATATTCTCTCACCATTATGCAGAAACTAAATAAACATATTCTACACATTTGTTGGACTGTTAGAAATATTTATCTTAGATTCATGGTTTATGACTTCCAGCCATAGTTTCTCTCTATCACCAGTATACAGGACCCTGACATCATTCTCTAGTGTCAGAGAGGAATATAAATGATCTTCATTCAAACCATAATGTTGCAGCAGTTTCATTAACCACTCATAATGCCTACAAAGCATCAATCAGAAACTAGACTCAAGCCAGTCTATAGTGAGTGAGTTTCTCACTTGACAGGATAAAGACATTTGTACAAACCAGAGCAGGGAGAGCTGTAAGAGCCACTAGTCTCCTTTTCCTCCTTGGTCTTCAGCGTTACTTGTTGAATTCAAGCAACAAAGTACAACTATGATCAGGAAATGAGGTTCTTATTATGAACTATACTAGATGCCTCATGCATGAAAATTCATGCACTGGAGAGGGAGTTCCTCAGCCCAGCCTGCCCCTCTCACAATCTGGGAGCCCACAGGGGTGAGAGGTGACTGGCAATCAGGGGAAGGCAATGCTCCATCACACCTCTCCTGCTGCCACTGCTGGTAGCTCAAGCCTCAGCTGGCCCTGGTTACCTGAGCCTAGGGCATCCCTGGGTGGCTGGGCAGCTGCCATCTGAGGTTTGCCTGCACATTAGGCATCAGCTGGGCAGCCACCATCCAATACTTGCCTGTACCTCAGGCTGGTCCTGGGTGGCTGGGGGGCTGAGGAGACTGGGGGACTCCAGAAGCAGGTGCCCAAGTGGGGCTGAGGGGACTGGGCACCATCATCTTGTGGCTGTTGGTGCCACCATCTTTGAGGGTGTGGCAGTCAATTAGCATATTCCCTCCTTATTGGCTGTGAGCACTGCCATCTTTGTGGTGGCATGAGGGTCAATTAGCATATCCCCTCTTTATTAGATAGAATGTTATAATCCACATATCGGTGTATAATCCTACATAGTTTGAAAAACATTTTCACACACTGATACTTTCAACAATTCTACAACCTATTATTATCTCCATTTTATAAATTTAAAAAGCTAATACTGAAGAGGTAAAATGGCTTGCCCCAATGGCACAACTAATGAGCAATTTTAAATCATCTATAATAATAAAAGCATAATATGCTAATTAGACCAGACAGCTAAATGATCTTCCAGACATCATTCCAGACATTCTTCCAGATGAAGCTGTGGCAGTAAGGGTCAAGGCTGAGGTGGTTAGGGGATATCAGGCAGGCAGGCAAGCAGTTAGAAGCAATCAGGCAGGCAGGCGAGTGGTTAGGGGTGATGAGGCAGGCAGGTAGAGATGAAAACATCTCATTTATCCTTAAGACCATGTCTACTTGCTTAATCTGTTGAAACAACTCATAACCTGCTGATGATAATTTAATGTTACCCCCATCTGATAATACATATGCATTTTAACAAGGTACTTGAAATACTTGTCTTGAAGAATAACAAAAACAAAAGGGCTGTGCCTCAAAGAAAGAAATTTGGAGGCTAGTTTTATTTTGGCTCCCATCCACATTCTATAGACAGATCTTTATTCCATATGGTATAGATCCAAGACTGGTTGAGTTTGGCTTGAAATGTAAAATAAGCCAGTCAGAGAGAGACAAGTACCATATACTTTCACTCATATGTAGAATCTAATAAATTAACAAGCAAAATAGAAACAGACTCATAGTGCAGCCAGCATAACTCAGTAGTTAAGCATGGACCTATGAACCAAGATGGGAAGTTTTCAAGAGGCAGCCAAACAATGATTCCATCTCATCATTGATGTTTTTATCTCTCTCTTACTCTTTTCCTCTCTGAAAGCAATAAAAATATATTTTTCAAAAAGAAACAGACTCACAGATAGCAAGCTAACAGCTGTCAAAGCTGGGTTTACTCAAATCAGTGAGTAGGATTCTCAAAATAGAGATGAGCCTTAACCACTAGGATGAGGGCTAGATGTTAGCTCCCAGAATAATAGGACTAGTCTCAGAACTTCACTTTTGAACTAAAAATTCCTTTAAACGCCACATATGCTCACTTTTAAAAATTCTCCTGATTCAACAAGGTCTAAAGTCTGAATCAGAATTGAGCAATGTGATAAATAGCAGTATGATCAGTGGCTTATTTTCTCTCACACATTCTTTTTGCCTCTGAGGATTTTTTTGATACTGGGGGACATGAATTTGAAAATAATGTATTTATCTGGGTTTGGAAAAGTTTCTGTCATTTTCTTTATTTTTGTTGACATTTCCCCAATAATTTGAGTTTCCCTTGATATGTGGAAGGATCAATAGCTATGTGTGTCTTTAGGAACTAAGTGACAAAACAACATTTACATGTTCCAGGAAAAAAAGCACCATATTTCTCTTGTCATAGCCAATACTTGAAGCTATTAAATCAGAGAGGTGAGTCTGTGTCTACTCAGATATTCTGAAGCACGGATTCTTTTCTAAATGCCAAGAGGAAGTGGGAATTTTTTTTTTAATTTCTGACAAATAGCATCAGTGTCAAGGAACACTTTCAAGGGTTGAAGTAAAGAGTAAATAGGTATACTCCATCTCCTTCCTAACTATTCCTGAAGCACATCTATTTTACACATTGAAACTTTCTGAAATATTTCATTTGAATACAGGGTCCCAAGGATTTTAAAAATCCAAGAACAAAAATACAAACAACTCAATTAAAACATGGGAAAATGATTTGAATAGACATTTCTAAAAAAAAAAAACGGATATACAAATGGCCAATAAACTCAGGAAAATATGTCAACATCATTAATCATTAGGCAAATTCAAAACAAAATCATGAGATATCAATTCACACCCATTGAGTATTATAAAAAACAATAGCAAGTGTTGGTGAGGATGTGGAGAAATTGAAACACTTATGCATTGCTGATTGGAATGTAAAAATGTTAAGCTATTATGAAAATTGTATGGTTGTTCCTAAAAAATGAAACAAAATTACCATATGATCTAGAAATTTCACTTTTGGATATATATTCAAAAATATTGAAGACAGATATTTATACACCCATGTTCATAGCAATATTATTCACAATAGCCAATGATAAATGAATAGGCAAAATGTAATATATACATACAGTGGAATATTACTCAGTATTTAAAAGAAAGGAAATTCTGACATATTACAACATGGATGAACCTGGAAGGCATTATGCAAAATAAAGTATGCCAGTCACAGGAAAAATTACTGTGATTTTTCATTTATATAAGATACCTATACTAGTCAAATTCACAAAGATAGAAAGTAGAATGATGGTTGCTAGGGGCTGGTGAGAAGGCAAAATGGAGGTATATTGTTTAATGGGTTCAAAGTTTCAGTTTGGGAAGAGTAAAATAGTTCTGGACATGGATGATGGTGAGGGTTACACAACAGTGTGAATATACTTAATGTTACTGAATGGTACACTTAAAATGGTTCGAACGGTAAATTTTATTACAACTTTTTAAAGTTTAAAAATCAGTGTTCTGTGAGACTATAGCTTTGTCAATAATGAGAAAAAGTCACCTTTCATTAAATAGAACCAATGTGCCCCTAAGGATGAAGAATTTATGCATATTTTATTTTTTGACTGTAAACCCTATCTGGGCATGAACCAAACACAAATTCATTAGGATCTCTGCACAGATTCAAGGATCAAATCCACTCTAGGGGAGAGCTCAGGAAATGGGACACAGAATATATGTGAGTACAGAAAGAGGTCTAGATCTTTGAGGGTTGGCTAGTACCTAGCCCCATCCATTGTGGTGAAAATTGCTGACTTGTGTTACCAGCAACTTCTATAATTTTTAACTACAAGTACAAATTAATAGACAAGATTCTGAGACCAAGCTAAGAGAGAAGAAAAGTTGAAAACTAGGAAGTTAAACCCAGATGCCAAAGTTGGAGCTTGGACTGGAAAGACTCAGAACACAGATAAAGATAGTGAACTCAGAGAGCAGAAAAGTATTGATATATATGTATAAGCATAGTGTTGGGGCTGTGGGAATAATAATCTGAATGATCATTGAATATTGAGGCACAGTTAGCACTCTTTATACTATGCCAATGGTGAAACTTACTCAACCTCTCCAAAAATTCTGAAATAGGTGAGATAGTGACAGGAGAAACTATCAAGTATTCATTCCTTAAATGTAGCCTCCCCAGTGTTGGAGAGAACTGTTTAAAGCCCCGAGAAGAGGAGGAGGTGCCATTCCCAAAACAGCCAATTCATATGTGGATGGTCAAGAGTGAACCATAGTATTAAACTGAGTCACCAGAAGGATTTCCTATTCATCTCGTTCTTGTGTAGGTATATACTAGTATTTAAATTTACAAAGCTGTTTTGTGGGATTTTTCTTTTACAGAAATAGTGTCAAGCCATACAAAGGATGTGGCAAAAGTACAGTTGTAAGTGAAACACGGGGCTTATTCTTGTGTTATTATTTATTAATTATTGTATTATTTTTCATGAACAACTATAAACCTCCCTTTTCCCCACCCTGTATAGTATTTGATATACATTATATAATATATAATTCCAGTTGCTTTTTCTCCTTAGCAAGATGCCTTGGAGATTTTCTATGTTTAGTAGATACAGAGCTATCTTACTCTTTTTTTTTTAATCTTACTCTTTGTGTTAGAAAATATTCCAGAATAGGGCTGTCCCATTGTTTATTTAGTCAGTTACCTTTGAGAAGACTTTTCATGTTCTCTTCACTTGGGATACTCTGCAATTTATGGAAGATTCCTGCTATAAAAATGTTTTTTTTCCCCCAAATCCATATGTTGAAAAGTTAGCCTTCTATGTGATCGCATGAGGAGGGGGGACCTTTGGGAGGTTATCAGGTCATGAGGATAGAACCCTCATGAAAGGGATTAATGCCTTTATTTAAAAAAAAGACACCAGAGAGCTCCCTTGCACCTATGACCTAAGAGGATACAGCTGTCTATGAACCAGGAAGTGGACTCTCACCAGACACTGAATCTGCCAGCCTATAAAACTTGGACTTCCAAGTGTCTAGAACTGTGAGAAATAAACTTCTGTTTTATATAAGCCACCCATTCTATTAATTTTGTTGTAAAAGCCCGAAAGGACTAAACAATGCCATATTACACACAATAGCATCTTTTCTTTTGTCATGAAACCACTTTAATTTGTTCTATACTACTTCTCACATTTCTCCTACTAATTTACTATTTTGGGGACCATTGCCTTGATTAAGACTAGAAGACTATGGACTGGAATGATCTAATTTTCCTCTTCCACCATAATGATGAGCTCTATTTTCTATCCCTATCATAACAATGTGATTGATCCACAGCCACTTCCTGTACCATTTCCTGTTTATTCTCTAAGGTCAAAACAGTCTGTTTATCTGCCCTGTAGTTTCTAAGACAACTTATTTCCAAAAGCAATCATTCATAACTTCTAAAAATACTAGTATACCACCTTTCAGTGATGTTATTTGAAATACTTAACAACCATACAGCTCAGGCACAGATAAATTTTAAAGAAATCCTCAAAAGGCCAAAAACTGGTCTTTGTGTCATGCTATGCCAACTCGACAAATACCAAGAGGTTTTTTTGCAATTCCTTTTCCATGAGATTTTCTGTCAGGCTCTGTCTTTGCTTCCAAATCCAATTTACACTCTCCCCGCCCCCCCCACCCAAACTTCATTCATTCATTCAACACACATTTTTCAAGAGGCAACAATGTTCCTTATATTTAGGCATTTTATTTAGGGTTTCTAAGCCTCAGCAATATTGATATTTGTGGCAAGATAATTTTTTTCTTGTGAGGACTGTCTCGTAAGATGTTTAGCAGCATTCCTGGCCTCTACCAACTAGATTCCAGTAGCAATTATCTCCTCCTCCCCAGTTATGACAACAAAAAATGATTCTAGATATTGTCAAATGTCTCCTGGGGGAACAAAGTTACCCATAGTTGACAACCACTATGTTAGACGTTTAGGAGATATAAGAGGAAAAGATAAGATCTCTGTCCTTCATTAGATTACAGTTTCATTTAACATTTTATTTAATATAATGGTGAGTCAGACTAAAATATGTTTCTGTTGTTAGAGTAGTATAACCTAAATATTTGATCTTCAACCAAAGTTAATAGAAGCATCTTTACCTTGAGAGTTTCAGCCTTAAGAATCAGAGCTATAGGTAATGAAAGGAATGGGTAAATGCCTATAAGTTTTATAAATAGAAACTATATCACATTGTACCTTATTTATGCAATAGTTGAGCCCTGAAGCATTGTGAATAAATACAACTACATTTCCCCATTGACAGAACGTAATAGCATAGAATCACTTTATTTTTATTCCCACCTGATCCTAAATGGATACAGGCTCCTCAGACTTAAGGTATTTGTTAAGACCATGTGTTTATCTCAGTACTAAGTGCTTTTATTGGATTATCTCATTCATTCATCACAATAATTCTATGAGGTAGGTGCTATTATAATCTCAATTTTAAAGATGAGGGAACAAAGGTACAGAGAGGTTAAGTAAGTGGCTCAATGTCACATACTATTAAGTGGTGGACCCAGAGCCCAAATCCTCAACCACTATGTGGCACTGTTTCAATGAAGATGAAGAGAACAAATAATGATGAAAAGGAAGAGAAAGGGGAATATATAATTAAATATACCCCTGCCTCCTCCCATGGAGTCAAATGTGATCACAGTAGTAAGAGAAGAAGGTTCTGCATTTGTAAATGCACCAGACCACTTTAAAACTTGCTTATGACTACCTCAGCACCAGGTGCCACAGATCTAAATTCAAGAGTCTTTGGTAGGTCTCAAGGTGTGTTCTCAGAAGGAATATGAAACTGGCAGAAAATTACTAGCCTTGCTCCAAGATCAGAGAGAAGCAAGAGAATAAAGTCCAAATTCTTTGACAATGTCTCACTACTCATTAACTGCTTTATACCCCAAAGAAACAGTATTGCTTGCTGTGGAAGAGGTTGCTCAATGTCAGAAAAGCAGGAAACACAGAACCAGAATAATAGCTGTTAGTGAGAAAATCCATGAAATGAGTTATTACATAAAATTTCTGAATGGTCTTCCATCAAAGATAAGCATCTCCACTGTACTTGAATATTTCTCTTCTTTCTGTTCTTTTTGTCCCTGCAACATAGAAGCTTCACTGACTTGATTTTCTTGCTTTCCAAGTCCATCCAAATTTACTGTCCTAGGTAAGTTCCACTGCAACACAACATAACATATATATTCTTTTGAAATTACTGTACTATGCAAAATTGCACAGTGAAAACCATGGGTCTTATTGGGAGGGAAATGGGGTTGAAGGAACAATAAGAAAAACATCAGTGATATATTTTATGAAGACAGCACAGTTTTACACATGTTAATGTTTAAGAAATATGTATATGCTAAATAAATATGGGGCTTTACATTGAAAAGATCTAAAGTGCTTGTGGATGTGGGCATAACAGGTTATGAGTTACTTCGAAGTAGTGGAAGGAATGCTATCTGAGATCAAATGGAAAGTAACATTGAATGTGAATGGGTGTGGCTAGTAGATGTTTGAGGTATGTGTTTTGTGTTTTACCACACAGCTCAGCTCAGTGGGGTGTAGTTTTCTCCATTCATCTAGTGTTTCTTGCTGATGGAATCATGCTCAAACAAACGCAAAATTCATGTCATACTCATATCTTTCCCTAATATGTCAATCTCACTGGAACAAACTAGCATTTTCAAAACAGACAATAAAGTAGAACTGACTTACAGCCATTTAGTAAGAAGATGGAAGACTAGCAGAATGGGGTATTACCAAGGACAATAAGCCTCCAATTAAACTCCAGACTATTTTTTTCAAGCTATTGTAAAGGCATACACCTACAACTAAAATAAAGTATCTTTTTTTATATTTTTCCTTTTGTTCCAAGATCTTACAAAATACTATGAGAACTACAGGATCTATTTATCCCCTAGAGCGTGGCAAGGAACTGGGGCCTTCAGTACAACAGCCCATAGAGGCCTGCTGACAATCATGCGAGTGAGCTTTGAAGTAGATTCTCTAATCCCAGCTGGCCCTTGAGATGACTACACCCCTACTAACAGTTTAACTGCAACCTCATGATACACTGAGCCATAGCCACTCAGGCCACCCCCAGATTCTTGGTCCTCAAATACTATATGAGATAATGTTTGTTGTTTTAAAATGCTATGTTTGGGGCTAACTAGCTAATAATACTTATCTATCTGTTAGCAATAGCTAACTAATACAACTCTTCCCCCACTTGGTTTACTTCATTCATTCTTTTTATTTTGAGGATAATTTTAAAAATTTTATTTATTTTTATTTTGCAATTTACATTCAATATTATTTTGTATTAATTTTAGGTATACAGCATAATGGTTAGATAATCATATACTTTGCAAAGTGTTCCCTACAATATTTATAATACCCACTTGACATAATACAGAGCTAACACAATATTATTGACTGTATTCCCTATGCTATATTTATTATCCCTGTGACTATTTTGTAACTACTAATTTGTATATCTTAATCCCCTTACCACTTTCACCCAGTCCCCCAAATTCCCTCCCCTCTGACAACTACCAGTCTGCTCTCTATGTCTCTGAGTCCATTTCAATACTTTTTTGTCTATTTTGTCCTTTAAATTCCATACAGAAGTGAAATAATATGGTGTTTATCTTTTTCTGACTAATTTCATTTTGCATAATACCCTCTAGGCTCATACTGCACAAATGGTAAGATTTCATTCTTTTTAAGGCTGAGTAATATTTTATTATATATATATAATGAAATTTATACATATATACAATGCAATATACACTGAATGTCCAGATTATTATGATCTCTGACTGAATAATAATCTGGCCACTCGGTGTGTGTATGTGTGTGTGTGTGTATTAGAGGTCCGGTGAATGAATTTGTGCATGGGTGAGGTCTGGCCAGCTAGGCCAGGGTGAGGGGACATAGGCAGTTGGCTGGCTGACTGCTGGTCGAACTCCTGGTTGAGTGGACAATTTGCATAATAGCCTTTTATTATATAGAATATACACTGAGTGGCCAGATTATTATGCATTCAGAGATCATAATAATCTAGCCACTCAGTGTATATACAATGAAGTATATTTACCTATATATACTAGAGGCCTGGTACACAAATTCATGCATGGGTGGGGTCACTTAGGGTGGCCTACAGGGATTGGGCCCCAATTTGTGCCCCCAGGCTCACAGCCCCAAAGCCCTGCTTGGCACCATGCCTTGGCCTGCTGTCTTCACTTCCCCCACTTCACCATCCTGCTGTGGTCCCATTCTTGTCAGGGCCCATCATGGCTGGCAGCATTTTCACTGCTATCTGCTGCCAGCACCATGTCATCAACACCCGCCATGTTTTGCACCATCCCCTGGTGGTCATCGCACATCATAGTGAGCAGTCAAACTCCTGTTCTGAGGGGATACTTTGCATATTAGACTTTTATTATATAGGATACTCTCTCACAACTTTTTTATCCACCTATTGAGCTGGTTTCTCAATAGAAATATCCCAGGCCAGAAGGGATTGTCGTGAAATATTCAACCAAGACTACTGTACACAGGAAGGATATCATTTAAAATTAAAGGAGAAATGAAGATCTTCCCAAACAAACCAAAAGCTAAATGAGTGCATTACCACCCAACCAGTATTACAAAAGATATTAGGGGTCTTCTTTAAGAAAAACAGAATAAACTCAGAACATAATTAAAAGAATAAAATGGTAATAAATATGTATCTATCAATAATTGCTTTAAATGTAAATGGCTTAAGTGGTCCATTCAAAAGACATAGGGTAGCTGACTGGATAAGAAAGCAATACTATAAGAGACCCACCTCAGAATGAAAGATACACATAAACTAAAAAATAAAGGAATGGAAGATATTTCATGCAAATGAAGAATAAAGCTGAGGTATCAATATACCTGACAGAATAGACTTAAAACAAAGGTTATAGTAAGAGACAAATAAGGACATTTCATAAAGAAAAAGGGAGCAATCCAAGAAGAAAATATAACCCTTGTAAACATTTATGCACCCAATATAGGGGCACTTAAATATATAAAGAAATCTTGGTGGACATAGAGAGAGATAGACATACAGTCATAGTAATATAGTCATAGTAGGGGATTTTAACAACCCATTGACATCAATGGATAGATCTTTCAGCCAGAAAATAAACATGGAAACAGCTACCATAAATGACACACTACTTCAGATGGAGTTAATAGATAACTTTAGAGCATTGTACTCCAGCAGCAGAGTATATATTCTTTTCAAGTGCACATGGAACATTTACTAGGATAAACCATGTTAGGACCACAAATAAAGTCTCAATAAAGTTAAGAAGATTGAAATCATATCAAGCATCTTCTCTTTCCACAATGGTATGACACTAAAAATAAATCATAAGAAAAAAACACACTAAGAAATGGAAGCTAAATAACATGTTACTAAAAGTGAATAGGTTAACAATGAGATCAAGAAAGAAATCAAAATTTTCAACAAATAAAATGAGAACACAACCCAAAATCAAATAAACACAGAGAAAGAAGTTCTAAAAGGAAAATTCAGAGCATTATAGGACTACCTCAAGAAAAAAAAATCTCAAATAAACAATCTAACTTTCACTTAAAGGTACTAGAACAAGAACAACAAATTCCAGAGTAGAGAAAAATAAAAATTTGAACAGAAATAAAGAAAATAGAGTGTAAAAAACAACAATACAGGTCCAGAACCAAGATGACGGCATAAGATATTCATCTGTACGAGCTGTCTCTCTCAACCACAACAAAACTACAACTAAAAGACAAAACAACTATCCTCCAGAACCATGGGAAAGTTGGCGGAGTGAAAGTTCTACTAGAAGGAAAGAAACAAGTGCATCCAGACCTGGTAGGATATGCAGAGGCTCAGAAAGGCAGAGGTACAGAGATGCGCATAATTCGGGCTGGTTTGTGCTGTTGTTTTTCAATTGGGAGGGAGTTACAAGTTCCAGACTCTCTGAACTCCAGTTTCTGCGAGATTCGGGGGACCCAGACTCATACAAGGAGAAACTGGACTGTCTGCCATTGGGTCAGAGAGGTAGGGTGGTTCTCTCACAGAGCTGCACACAGGAATCATTGTTTAATGCACTGGGGCATGGGACATGGGACACTGAACAGAAGGCGGCAGAGAGGGCTGACTGGCAGCCATTGCTGTTTGCCACGCCCCAGCCTAGAGATTCCTTGAGAGGCCGCCCCACCCAATTTATTAACCCACCTAGCTGTGCTGTGACTTTTGTATATGAATGGCCTGCCCTCTGGCAACTTAACCTAACAAACTACAACTGGGTCAGACAATTCCAAAACTTCCAAACTCCAAGCAAAGAGGAAAAATCTGCAAATCTCCCTGTAGCTCCTGCTGGGCGGCCTCAGATAATAGCTGACTTGCACCTCCTTGGAGATCCAGGAACCAATGTACCTGGAGGTCAGTGTGAGATGACACCAAATTTCAACTCCTCACTTGCATAAGTGACACATCTAAGAGGCAGACTCGGTGAGCACCAAAGTCCCACTGAAGCAAATCTTGCCCCATAGGGGTGTCTTCAGCACAGCAGTTCTTCCATTAATAGACACAGCTAATCTTCACAGTCAATTGGCCTGGAAGTCAATTCCTCCCAGTGTACCAATAGCAATCAAGGCTTAACTACAAGACTGTGAACTCATCCCACAAAGGGGTGCACTAAGAGTGTCCACCTCAGGTGATTGGGGAGGCAGAGCTCCTGGGCCCTAAGGACAACTAGCACACAAAGCCACTCCATCAACACCGGGAAGCAGCCAAAATGTGGAGACCAAGAAACATGTCACGAATGAAAAAAATGGAGACAAGCAAATGACTGGACATAGAGTTCAAAACCACATTTATAAGGTTACTCAAGAATCTTCTACAAACCACCGACAAGCTTACTGAGAACTCTGAGAAACTTAGTGAGACCTTCAAAGATCTTAATGAGAATTAAAAAATGGAAAAAGACAAGTCAGAAATTAAGCATGCACTGTCTGAAATAAAGAATAATATACAAAAATCCAACAGCAGACTAGAGGACCCCAAGAATCAAATCAAAGATCTGAAATATGAGGTAGCAAAAAAACACCCTAGCAGAAAAACAAAAAGAAAAAAGAGTCTAAAAATGTGAAGATAGTGTAAGGAGTCTTGGGGACAACTTCAAGTGTACCAACATCAGAATTATAGGAGTGCCAGAAGAAGAGAGAGAGCAAGATACTGGAAAACTATTTGAAGAAATAATGACTGAAAACTTTCCCTACCTGGTGAAAGAAATGGACTTAAAAGTCCAGGAAGCACACAAAACACCAAACAAAAAGAATCCAAAGAGAACCACACCCAGACACATCATAATTAAATTGCCAAGGGCAAAAGACAAAGAGAGAATCTTGAAAGCAGCAAGAGAAAAACAGTTAGTTAGTTACTTACAAGGGAGTACCCATAAGACTGTCAGTTGATTTCTCAACAGAAACTATGCAGGTCATAAGGGAGTGGCAGGAAATATTCAATGTGATGAATAGCAAGAACCTACAACTAAGATTACCCAGCAAAGCTATCATTCAGAACTGAAGGGCAAATAAAGAGCTTCACAGATAAGAAAAAGTTAAAGGAGTTCATCACCACCAAACCAAGATTATATGAAATGCTGAAGGGTTTTCTTTAAGAAGAGGAAGAAGAATAAAAAGGTAAAGATAAAAATTATGAACAACAAAGTGATAACAAATACATACCTATCAACAAGTGAATCTAAAAATCAAGTGAATAAAAAAATCGGATGAACAGAATAAACTGGTGAATATAATAGAATTAGGGGCATAGAAAGGGAATGGACTAACAATTCTCGGGGGAAAGGAAGAGTGAGGGGTGCAGGAAGTGATTGGACAAAAATCTTACACCTATGGATGAGGACAGTCCCCCTCCCATCCTCTCCAAAATAAATAAAAATATTTAAAAAAATTAAAAACAATATAAAAGATTAATAAAACTAACAGTTGGTTTTATTAACCTCATCAAGAAAAAAAGAGAGGCCCTAAATGGTTTGGCTCAGTGTATAGAGCATCAGCCTGCAGACTGAAAGGTCCCAGGTTCAATTTCGGTCAAGGGCATATACCTCAGTTGTAGGCACATCCCCAGTAAGGGTTGGGCAGGCGGCAGCTAATCAATGTTTCTCTCTCATTAATGTTTCTAACTCTCTATCCCTCTTCCTTTCTCTCTGTAAAAAAATCAATAAAATAAGTATTTTAAAATAAAAAAGAGAGGACCCAAATAAATAATATCAGAAATGAAAGAGGACAAGTATCAACTGACACCAAAGAAATAAAAAAGAAAATGGTATGAATAACTATATGCCAACAAGTTGGACAATCTGGAAAAAATAACGAATCTTTAGTAACAAACAAACTTCTAAAAATGAATCAGGAAGAATAAAAAAATCTGAATAGACAAATTACAACTAATGAAATTAAAGCAATAATAATAAAAAAAAAGAAACAACTCCCAACCAGAAGGCTTCACAGGTATGTTTTACCAAACATTCGAAGAGGAGCAAACTTCTTAAACTATTTCAAAAAATTCAAGAGAAGGGAAGACTCCCAAGTTCATTTTATGAGGCCAGCATTATCCTAATTCCAAAACCAGAAAGAAAATTATAGGCTAATAACTCTGGTGAACATAGATGTAAAAATCCTCAAATGAGATCCACCAATGCATTAAAAGTTCATACACCATGACCAAATGCTATTTATTCCAGGAATATAAGGTTGCTAAATTCTCCAGATACATCACTCAAATAATCAAATTGGCAAATGAAGTTTATATTACATGACTACTCAGCAAATCACTGATTACCACTGATCAGGGCTAACTGTTCTCAGGATTATGAATTATCTTTTTTTTAAATATATTTTATTGATTTTTTACAGAGAGGCAGGAATAGAGAGTTAGGAACATTGATGATAGAGAAACATCAATCAGCTGCCTCCTGCACAATCCCCACTGGGGATGTGCCCGCAATCAAGGTACATACCCTTGACCGGAATCATACCTGGGACCTCTCAGTCCACAGGCCAATGCTCTATCCACTGAGCCAAACTGGTTAGGGATGAATTACCATTTAATAGCAATTTCTAGAATCACTCTCTAAGACTGACATTAAGTTTGCCAGTCTGTGTTTTGTATAATAAATTCATGATTACTTCCTTTCTAAAAACCAGAATTTCATTGGACATTTCATATCTTCCTGAAAAGGGGTAGAATTCAGAGACCAACTTCTTTGACTTTTCTAATCTGAAGAAGAACCTAGAAATTAATATATATGATTATATCTGATGTGTGACTTCCACTTCTAAGGGTTGTGTCCTATTGAAAATTGAGACATTGGAATAACTAGCCTCTCCACTCCAACTTTCTGCTACCAAAGTGAGTATTGCACACACCAGCAATAATTAAAACACCTCATTAGGGAATCAAAGGCTCCTGCTCCCTTTTACTCAACAGTCTTTTCCTTCTTTGATCCTTCTATTCACTATACTAGTACTTATGCTTCTCTAGTAGGTGTTGCCAAAGTGCCTGTGTTGGGGAAGAGGTGGATTTTCATGTCATAAACTTTTATCTGTGGCTATACTATAACTCTGAGTGCTTTTCCTGCTTTATCATTCTCTTTGAGCTGAGGGCAAAGATAGAGACCACATTAGTATTTAGTGGAAGCTGCAATTGAAGAGTCAGGGAAGCAAGCAGAATAAAGAGCAGCAGAATAAAGAGCAGCAGAATATGCTTTTTTTTTCACACAGCTCTTGCTTTTTACCTCTATAATTTATATTTAGATCTTGCTTGTGAAATGCTTTTATGTCTCTCTCCCTCCCTTTCTCTTATTATTTCTTTCCTTTCTTTTCCTTTATCTTCTGTTTCTCAAGTAAATTTTGTTCTGTGTCAGAAGTGGGCCTCTCAAGTTAATCTGAATTCATTATTATTATTATTTTTGTTTTTTAATTTAAAATCTTTATTGTTTAAAATACTACATGAGTCTTTCTTTTTCCCCCAATGACCTCACGATGGCCACCTCACCCCCAAGAACAAGCCCTCACCCCTCTACAGTCTGTGCCCATTAGTTTTGCTTGTATGCATGTATACATGTCCTTTGATTGATCTCTTAGCCTCTCACTCGGCCTTCCGTCATAGGTTGTACAATCTGATGCTTCTATATCTCTGGTTCTACTTTTGTTCATCAGTTTATGTTGTTCATTCTATGCCCAGTGCATGAAATTCATGCATGGAGGGGGGGTCCCTCAGCCCAGCCTGCACCCTCTCCAATCAGGGACCCCTCAGGGGATGTCTGACTGCAGGATCGAGGCTAAACCAGCAGTTGGACATCTCTCTCACATTCCAGGACTGCTAGCTCCTGACTGCTAGTTCCTAACCACTCACCTGCCTGCCTACCTGATTGCCCTCTAACTGGCCCCTGCTCCCTGGTCATCCCCAATTGCCCACCCCCTGCCTATTGGATAGCCATCTAACTGCCCCCCTGCTGGCCTGGTCAATCCCCAATTGTCGCCCTGCCGGCATGGTCATCCCCCAAATGCCCCTTTGCTGGCCTGGTCACCCCCTAACTATCTGGAAGGAAGTCAGATGTCCGGAAGATGTCCTGTCACCTGATCTAATTAGCATATTACCCTTTTAATAGCATAGATTATATTTCACAAATGAGTGAGATCATGTGATATTTATCTTTCTCTGATTGGCTTATTTCACTTAGCACAATGCTCTCCAGTTCCGTCCATGCTGTTGCAAATGATAAGAATTCCTTCTTTTTTTCTGCAACATAGGATTCCGTTGTGTAAGTGTACCATAGTTTTCTGATCCACTCATCTGCTGATGGGCACCTAGGCTGTTTTCAAATCTTAACTATTATAAATTGCATCACTATGAACATAGAGGTGCATATGTCCTTTCTGAATGGTGTTTCTGATTTCTAGGGTTACATTCCTAGAAGTGGGGTTATTGGGTCAAATAGAAATACCATTTTTAATTTTTTGATGAAACACCATACTGTTCTCCACAGTGGCTGCACCGGTCTGCATTCCCACCAGCAGTGCATGAGGGTTCTTTTTTCTCCACATCCTCTCCAGCATTTGTCATTTCTTGATTTGTTGATGATAGCCATTCTGACAGGTGTGAAATGATACCTCATTGTTGTTTTCATTTGCATCTCTCAGATGATTAGTGACTGAGCATGTTTTCATATGTCTCTTAGATTTCTATATGTCCTCTTTTGAAAAGTGTCTCTTTAGGTTCTATGCCAATTTTCTGATTGGATTGCTTATCTTCCTTTTAAGTTGTATAAGTTTCCTGTATATATTGGAGATTTAACCCTTATTGATGTAACATCGGCAAATACGTTCCCCTATGCATTGGGCTTTCTTGATGTTTTATTGATGGTTCCTTTTGCTGTGCAGAAGTTTTAATCTTGATATAGTCCCATTTCTTTATTTTCTCCTTAGTTTCTATTGCCCTAAGAGCTGTATCATTAAAGATATTGCTACGACATCTGTCTGTTATATTAATGCCTATGGCTTCTTCTAAACTTTTCATGGTTCCCCATCTTACGTTTAAGTTCTTTATCCATTTTGAGTTTATTTTTGCGTAAGTTGGTGATCTAGTTTCATTTTTTTGCAAATATCTGTCCAATTTCCCCAACACCATTTATTGAAGAGACTATCTTCATTCCATTGTATGTTCTTGCCTACTTTGTCAAATATTGAGCATAATAGCTTGGGTCGATCTCTGTTTTTTTCTATTGGTCTATATGTTTGTTCTTGTGCCAGTACCAGGCAGTTATAAGAACAGTGACTTTGTAATATAGCTTGATATCTGGTATTGTGATGCCTCCAACATTGTTCTTCTTCCTGAAGATTGTTGCAGCTTTTCGGGGTTTTGTTTTTCCCTCTAGATGAATTTTTGAAGAATTTGTTCTAGTCTATGAAATATGCCATTGGTATTTCAGTGGGAATTTTAATGAAATCTATATATTGCTTTGGGTAGTATGAACATTTTAATTAGGTTGATACTACCAATCTATGAACATGGTATATTCTTCCATTTGTTCATATCTTACTACATTATTTCTTTTTTCAGTGTCCTGTAATGTTCTGAGTACAGGTCCTTTACCTCCTTGGTTAAATTTATTTCCTGTATGTTAATTTTTTTGTTGCAATGGTGGGTAAATATTTTTTTGCTTTTTTTTTGTTTTTAGTTTCTCTTTCTGTGAATTAATTATTGGTATATAAAAAAAGCCATAGAATTCTGGATGTTAATTTAGTATCCCTTCTACATTGTCAAATTCATTAACTAAGCCTAGTTGGGTTTTTTTTATTGATTAAGGTGTTTACATCTGTGTCTTTATTCCTCCATTACACCACACTCATACACTTATCCCCATATTGTCTGTGTCAATTGGTAAGGCCCATATGCATGCATATAAGTCCTGTGGTTGATCTCTCCCACTTACCCCCACCATCCCCACCTTCCCTCCAAGGTTTGGTGATCTGATCAATGTTTCTCTGTCTCTTGAACTGTTTTTGTTCATCAGTTTATATTGTTCATTATATTCCACAAATGAGTGAGATCATGTGATACTTATCTTTCTCTGACTGGCTAATTTCACTTAGCATAATGCTCTCCTGTTCTATCCATGTTGTTGCAAATGATAGGAATTTATTTTAGCACAGTGTAGTATTCTATTGTGTAAATGTACCACAGTATTTTAATCCATTTATCTGCTGATGAGCACTTAGGCTCTTTCCAAATTTTAGCTATGATAAATTGTGCTGCTATGAACATAGGGGTGCATATATCCTTTCTGATTCATTTTTCTAGCATCCTGGGATATATTCCCATAAGTGGTGTTACTGGGACAAATGGGAGATCCATTTTTAGTTTTTTGAGGAAACTCCATACTGTTCTCCAGAATGGCTAAATCAATCTGCATTCCCACCAGCAGTGAACCGGGGTTCCTTTTTCTCCGCATCCTCGCCAAGAGTTGTCATTTACTGATTTGTTGATGATAGCCATTCTGACAGGTGTGAGATGGTACCACAATGTCGTTTTGATTTGCATGTCTCACATAATTAGTGACTTTGAGAATGTTTTCATATGTCTCTTGGCCTTCCTTCGAAAAGTTTCTATTTAGGTCCTTTGCCCATTGCTTGATTGGATTGTTTACCTTCCTTTTGTTGAGTTGTATGAGTTCCCTGTAAATGTTAGAGAATAAAACCTGATCAGTGGGGACCCAGAAAACCACTCCCCAATCAGCGCAAACACTCTGATTAGAGGAGCTCCACATGCCAAAGGGAAAGGTCATATTTTGCCTGGGATAAGGAGAGAGAACTACATAACCAGACACCCAGAGAAGAAAGACCATGAGCAGACGAAGAAACAGCCCACATAGGAAAGAAAAGCAGGCATCACCAGAAAAGGAAGTAAACAAATTAGAAGCAAACAACCTGCCAGAGAAAGAGTTCATAGAAATGGTCATAAGGTGGTTGAAAAGAATGGAAGACAAATTTGATAATATGAATAAGAACCAAGAGGGAATTATAAAGAATCAAGAAGAAATAAAAAATGACATTGCTGCTGAAAAGAACTCTACAGAAAGCATCAAAAGTAGACTAGAAGAAGCAGAGGACTGCATTAGTGAGCTAGAAGACAAGGTAGGAAAAAATACCAAAGTACAGCAGCTTCTAGAGATAAAAAGTTAAAAAGCAAGAGGAGAGCCAAAGGGAACTTTATGATAACATGAAACAAAACAACATCAGAATAACAGGGGTTCCAGAAAGAGTGGAAACTGAGCAAGAAATAGAAAACCTGTTTGAAGAAATACTGACAGAAAACTTCCCTGATATAGGGAAGAAAAAACCCACACAAATCCAAGAAGCTCACAGAGTCCCAAGCAAAATGAACCCCAAAAGACTGACAGCAAGGTACATTATAATTAAATTGTAAAAACACCTACAACAGAGTAAGAATCTTAAAAGAGACAGAAATTTACCAAAAAGAAACCCCCATAAGACTAGCAACTGATTTCTCAACAGAAACTCATCAGGCCAGAAAGGAATGGAATAAAATATACAAAGTCATGGAAAGGAAGGATCTAAATCCAAAAATACTGTACCCAGCAAGGCTTTCAATCAAAATGGAAGGTGAAATGAGGAGCTTCACAGACAAAAAAGGACTAAGGGAATTTATTACCACAAAACCAGCAATGCAAGAAATGTTAAAGGGTCTGCTGTAATAAAAAGAAATAGGAAGGGAAGAAGGAACTTGGAGGTAAAGACTAAAGATGGCGACAGGTAAGTACCTATAAATAATAACTTTAAATGTAAACAGATTAAATGCTCCAATCAAAAGACATAGGGTAATGGATTGGATAAGAAAACATGACCCATATATCTGATATCTAGAAGAAACTCACCTCAGAAAAAGAGATGCACACAGACTGAGGGTAAAGAGATGGAAGACAGTTGTACAGACAAATGAAAATGAAAAAAAAGAGCTGGGGTTTTAATACTTATATCTCACAAATTATATCTCAAAATGAAGGACAGAACAAGAGATAAGGAAGGCCACTTCATAATATTAAAGTGAGCAATCCAAGAAGAAGAAATAACTCTGGTAAACATATATGGACCCAATATAGGAGCACCCAAATATATAAAAAATCTCCTGGAAGATATCAAGGGAGAGGTTGACAGAAATACAATCATAGTAGGAGACTATAATAGTCCAATGTCACCACTGGACAAATGCTCTAAACAAAAAATCAGCAAAGAAACATCAATCCTCAATGACTCACTAGACCAGATGGAATTAATTGACATCTTCATAACATTTCACCCCAGAGCCACAGAATATACATTCTTCTCAAGTGCAAACGGGTCATTTTCAAAGATAGACTATATGTTGGAACATAGGCAATGTCTCTTCAAATTCAAGAAGATAGAAATCATATCAAGCATTTTCTCAGATCACAGTGGCATAAAACTGGAAATCGACTACAATAACAACAATACAAAGAAATTAAACACATGAAGACTATACAGCATGCTATTAAACAATGACTGGGCAACCAGAGAGATCAAGGAAGAAGTAAAAAACATCATGGCAACAAATGACAATGACAACACAACAATACGAAATTTCTTGGACACAGTGAAAGCAATCTTGAGAGGGAATTTTATAGTTTTACAAGCCTACTGCAAAAAGCAAGAAACAATGGTAATAAATTACCTAACCCTACAATTCAAGGAGCTAGAAAGAGAACAACAAGAAAAGCCCAGTGTAAGCAGAAGGAAGGAAATAGTAAAGATGAGAGTAGAGATAAATGACATAAAGACCAAAGAAACAATTCAAAACAAAAACAAAACCAAGTGCTTGTTCTTTAAAAAGATAAACAAAATTGATGGACCTCTAGCCAGGCTCACCAAGAAGCAAAGACAGAAGACCCAAATAAACAAAATCAGAAATGAAAGAGGAGAAGTAACAACAGATGCCTCTGAAATACAAAGGTTTGTTTCAAAATACTAAGAACAACTGTATTGCAACAAACTGGACAACCTGCAGGAAATGGACATTTTCCTAGAAAAATATAATCTTCCAACAAGAAAGAATCTAAACATCTCAATATACAAATAACTATGGAAGAAATTGAAGCAGTCATCAAAAAACTTTCAGCAAACAAAAGCCCAGGGCCAGATGGCTACACAGGAGAGTTTTACCAAACACTCAAGGAAGAATTAAAACCTATCCTCAGATTATTCCAGAAAATTCCAGAATAAAGAACACTTTCAAGCTCCTTCTATGAAGCCATCATCACCATAATACCAAAACCAGATAAAGACAACACAATGAAAGAAAATTACAGGCCAATATTCTTCATGAATATAGATGCCAGAATACTCAACAAAATTCTAGCAAATAGGATCCAGCAGTACATCAGAAATATCATACACCATGGCCAAGTAGGATTTATCCCAGGAATGCAAGGATGGTACAATATATGCAAATCACTAAACGTGATACCTCACATAAACAAATTAAGAGATAAAAATCACATTGATATCAATTGATGCAGAAAAAGCATTTGACAAAATCTAACACCCTTTTTTGATAAAAACTCTCAGCAAGGAGGGAATAGAAGGGTCATACCTCAACATCATAAAAGCCATATATTATAAACCCACTGCTAACATCATACTCAATGGGAAAAAACTAAAACAATTTCCCCTAAGAAAAGGAACACTCTCACCTCTCCTGTTCCACATAGTACTGGAAGTATTAGGCATTGCAGTTAGACAAGAAGAAGAAATAAAAAGCATCCAAATTGGAAAAGAAGAAGTAAAGTGGTCCTTATTTGCAGATGACATGATACTGTACATAAAAAACCCGAAGGACTCTATCCAAAAACTAATAGACTTAATAAATGAATTTGGCAATGTAGCAGGATACAAAATTAATGCCAAGGTATTTATGGCATTTCTATACACTAATAGTGAAATTACAGAAAGAGAGACTAAAAGAGCAATCCCATTTACCATCACACCAAAAAAAAATTAAGATAACTAGGAATAAACTTAACTAAGGAGGTAAAAGACCTATATGCAGAGAACTACAGGACACTAAGAAAAGGGATAGAGGAAGACGTAAACAGATGGAAGAACATACCATGCTCATAGATAGGGAGAATCAACACCATTAAAATGTCCAGACTACGCTAAGCAATCTATAGATTCAATTCACTATTAAAATACCAATGACATATACCACAGACCTAGAAAAAACTCTCCAAAGTTTCATTTGGAACAAAAAAAAAGACCCTTAATAGCCACAGCAATCCTGAGAAAGAAGAATAAAGGAGGTGGGATCTCAATACCAGATTTCAAGCTATAATACAGAGCAATTGTTCTCAAAACACCCTGATACTAGCACAAGAACAGACACATAGACCAATGGAATAGAATAGAGAATCCAGATATCCACCTAAACTACCATGCTAAATTAATATTTGACAAAGGAGGAATGAACATACAATGGAGTCAAGACAGTCTCTTCAGTAAATGGTGTTGGGAAAATTGGACAGATAGATGCAAAAAAATGAAACTAGACCACCACCTTACACCATACACAAAAATAAACTCCAAAATGATACAGGACTTAAACATAAGACGGGAAACCATAAAAATACTAGAGAAATCCACAGGCAGCACAATCTCAGATATATGCTGGAAGAACTTCTTCACTGATACTGCTCCCAGGGCAATGGAATCTAAAGAGAAAATAAACAAATGGGACTACATCAAAATAAAAAGCTTTTGCACAGCAAAAGAAACCATCAACAAAACATCAAGAAAGCCCACTGTGTGGGAGAATATATTTGCAAATGTTATCACTGATAAAGGTTTAATCTCTAACATCTACAGCCAACTTATACAACTTAATAAAAGGAAGATAAAGGATCCAATAAAAAAATGGGAAATGGACCTATATAGAACCTTTTAGAAAGATGACAGAAGGAAGGCCAAGAGACACATGAAAACATGCTCAAAGTCACTAATCCAAGAGATGTAAATCAAAACGACAATGTGATACCATCTCACACCTGTCAGAGTGGCAATCATCAACAAATCAACAAACCAAAGGTGTTGGAGCTGATGTGGAGAAAAAGGAACCCTTTTGCAGTGCTAGTGGGAATGCAAACTGGTGCAGCCACTGTGGAGAACAGAATGGAGTTCCTAAAAATGGAACTGCCATTTGACCCAGCAATCCCACTCTTAGGAATATATCCTAAGAAACTAGAAACACCAATCAGAAAGGATTTATGCACCCCTATGTGCATAGCAGCATAATTTACAATAGCTAAGATTTGGAAATAGCCTAGGTGCCCATCAGCAGATGAGTGGATCAGAAAACTATGGTACATCTACACAATGGAATTCTATGCTCCCATAAAAAAAGAAGGAATTCTTACCATTTGTAGCAACCTGGATGGAATTGGAGAGCATTATGCTAAGTGAAATAATCCAGTCAATGAAGGAGAAACACCACGTGATCTCACTCATTTGTGGATAATTCAGAACATTATAAACTAATGAACAAAAAGATAGATACGAAGGTAGTAAAGCATCAGACTGTCAAATTACAGCAGGAAGGTTAGGGAGAAGTGGGGTAGATAAGAGATCAACCAAACGACTTGTATGCATGTATATAAGCATAACCAATGAACATAGGACAACAGGGGGTTAGAGTATGCCTAGTGGGTGGGACAATGGTAAGATATGTATACATGTAATACATTAATTTAAAAATTTTTTAAAATACTAAAATGACAATTAGGTATCACCTCACTTCTACCAGAATGGCTACTATCAATAAATCAACAAACAAGGGTGGCAAGGACGTGGAGAAAAGGGAATCCTAATACACTACTGGTGGGAATGCAGACTGGTGCAGCCACCACAGAAAACAGTATGGAATTTTCTCAAAAATTAAAAATGGAACAGCCTTTTGACTCAGTGATACCACTTCTGGGAATATATCCAAAAAATTCTGGAAATCCATTTTGAAAGAAGATATGCATCCCATGTTCATAGCAGTGTTATTGACAATAGCTGAGATCTTGGAACAGCCCTAGTGCCCATTAATAGATGAGTGGATTATAAAGCTGTGGTACATTTACACAATGGAATACTAATCGGCTATAAAAAAGAAGAATCTCTTATCTTTTGTGACAGTATAGATGCATTTGGAGATTATTATGCTAAGTGAAATAAGCCAGTCAGATAAAGGCAAATATCACATGATCTTATTAAATGTGGAATATAATGAACAAAATAGGTCCAAAGGCATGGATCCATAGAACAGACTGATAGATCTCAGAGGGGAGGTGGGTGGCGGATAGGAAGAGATTAACTAAACATATATGCCTTTATGTCTAGCCTATGGACATAGACAATAGTGTAGTGAAGATCTGGTGTGGGGCAAGGGCTTGGTGGAAGGGCCAAAGGGGAGGGGAGATGAGGAACATCTATAATACTATCAATACTTTTTTTTTTTCAAAAAAGGAGAGCAATATACGCCTTAAGCAAGCAGAAAAATAATAACAATTAGAGAATATATTAATGAAATTAAAAACAGGAAACCAATAGAGAAAATCAATGAAGTAAAAGCTAGTTATTTGAATAGAACAATAGAATTTGTCAGGCAAAGGAAGGAAGGAAGGAAGGAAGGAAGGAAGGAAGGAAGGAAGGAAGGAAGGAAGGAAGGAAGGGAGGGAGGGAGGGAGGGAGGGAGGGAGGGAGGGAGGGAAAGAAAGAAGAAGACAGAATTTACACATATCAGAATTGAAAAAGAGTTTATCATTACTTTTCCCATGCTCATTAAAAGAAAAATTAAAGAATATTATTAATAGTTCTATGCCTACAAATTTGATTACTTAAATGAAACAGACCAATTCCTTGAAAGACACAACTATCAAATGTCATATGAGAAGCAGATAATCTGAATAGGCCTTTATCTATTAAAAGTATTGTCAAAAAATTAATATTTTTCCAAAAAAGAAAGCACAAGGCTCAGATAGTTTCATCAGTGAATCTCACCAACATTTAAGGAAGAAATTATACCAATTTTATACAATCTCTTCCAGAAAATAGAAGCAAAAAATACTTCTTGACTTCCTATGAAGCCAATATTACAACTATACCAAAACTAGAAAAAATATTATAACAAAAGTAAACTATAGACCAACATCTCTCATGAAGATCCTCAACAAAATATTAGCAAATTGAATCCAACAGTATATAAAATGAATTATGCACCACCAACAACTGGGATTTTATTTCCATTACATTCAACATTCCAAAATCAATTAATGTGATCAGTCACATGAACAGGCTAATGAAGAAAAATTATGTGATCATATAAACAGATTAATATGTTTTTTTACAAAATTCACCCTTCACTTATGATTTAAAAAAAATACTCATCACAACTAGAAATACAGGAAACTTCATTAATGTGGTAAAGAACACCTATCGTAAAACAAAACACTACAGCTAACATCATACTTAACACATTGAGGACAGATAATGAGAATTCTCACTTCATATTCCACAGTATTTTACAAAGTATCATACAAAGTTAACTGCTTTGTTATATACCATCAATGACCATTTGGAATTTGAAATAAACACAATGTTATTTATATTAGCATTCAAAAATTTAAATTCCTAGTTATAAATCTAACAAAGTGTGTACAGGAACTATATAATAAAACTAAAAATTTCTGATGAAAGAAATCAAATATCTATACTCATAAAAGGGTAATATTCTAATTAGACCAGATGTCTTCCGGACATCCATCTGGACATCCTTCTGGACAAAGCCATGGTGGCAGAGGCCGAGGCAGAGGTGGTTAGGAGTGATTAGGCTGGCGTGGGAGGGCAGTTAGGAGACACCAGGCCAGCAGGCAGAGGCAGTTAGGGGCAATCAGGGCAGGCAGGTAGAAGATGTTAGGGGTAATCAGGCAGATAGGCAGAGAGTTAGGAGATCAGAAAGGCAGGCAGAGTGGTTAGGGTCAATCAGGTAGGCAGGCAGGTGAGCAGTTAGGAGCCAGCAGTCCTGAATTGCAAGAGGGATGTCAGACATTCCCCAAGGTGTCCAGGATTGAAGAGGGTGCAGGCTGGGCTGAGGGACCCTCCCCCTGTGCATGAATTATGTGCACCAGGGCTCTAGTTTAAATATAAATGGAGAGATATTCCATATTCATGAATAAAAACACTTAATATTTTTAAGATGTTAATTTTCCCAAATTAATATATAGATTCAACACAATTCCAATCAAAAGTTATTCTGTGGAAAGCAACAAATTGATTTTACAGTTTATATGAAAAGGCAGAAGATTCAGAATAGCCAGCATAGTACTGAAGAGAACAAAAGTGGATGACTGATAGTATCTGACTTCAAGACTTATTATAAAGCTACAGTAAACAGCATGGTGTGAAAGAATAGCAAAGATCAATGGAACAAAATGAAGAGCCCAGAAATAGACCCACACAAAAAGAGTCAACTAATCTTTGCTTAAAAGCAAACACAATTCAATGGAGAAAAGACAGTCTTTCCAACAAATGGTGCTGGAACAATTAGACATAGGTAGAAAAAAAATGGATCTACACAAAGACTTTACACTTTTTACAAAATTAATTAAAAATTGATCTAAATGAAATAATGAGATATTATAAAAATTCTAATCTATAATATTAAAAAAAATCTAGGTGGCCTTGGATTTAACTATGACTTTTTAGCTACATACAATTTGTGGGGAAAAATGATAAATTGGGCTTTATTAAAATTAAAAATTTGTGCTCTGCAAAAGATACTGTTAAAATAATGAAAAGACAAATCACAGACTGGGAGAAGATATTTGCAAAACACATATCTGATAAAGGATTTTTACCCAAAATATACAAAGAACTTTTATAACTCAACAAATAAACAAACCAATTTCCTTTAAATGGGCAAAAGTTCTCAAGAGATACTTCACAAACAGGTGGAAAATAACCATATGACAAGATGCTCAACATCATATGTCATAAGGGAATTACAAATTAAAACAATACTTGCTAGGAAATCTAAAATCTAAAACTTAACAATACTAAATGCTGGCAAAATGCAGAGCAGGAGAAACTCATTCATTGCCAATTGCAATGCAAAATGGTATAGCCACTTTGCAAGACAGTTTAGCATACAGTTGAACAAACCCTTACCTTATGATACAGCAATTGTGTTCCTAGGAATTTACCCAATTGAGTTGTAAACTATGTATACACACACACACACACACACACACACACACACACGTGCGCGCGTGCACACAAATGTCTATAGCAGCTTTATTATTAATCACCCAAAACTGGAAGGAACCAAGATGTTCTTCAATAGGTGAATGGATAAACAAACTGTGGTACATACATAGAATGGAATGTTATTCAAGAAATAGAAAGAAATGAGCTATCAAACCACAGAAAGACATGAAATGACTTTTAGTGCTTATTGATAAATAAAAGAAGCCAGTCTGAAAGGCCATGTACTGTATAATTTCAACCATATGACATTCTGGAAAAGGCAAAATATGGAGATAAAAATATCAATGGTTTGTGGGGAGGAGGAAGGGATGAATAGATGGAGCACTAGGGATTTTTAGGATCATGAAGCTATTCTGTATGACACCAAATGATGAACATGGCATATTATGCATTTGTCAAAATCCATAGCATTGTACAACAGGAAGAGTAAGCCTTAATGTAAACTGTGGACTTTATTTAATAATGATGTCTAAATCTTGGTTTGTTAATTGTAACAAATGTACCACACTAAAAGATGTTTATAATAGGATGTTACATGAGGTTAAATTGAGGAGTTATATGAGGTGATGGTATGAGAACACCCTATCTGTTCAATTTTTCTATAAATCTAAAACTTTTCTTTTTAAAAAAATCGATTAATTAGCCCAGCCTCTCAGCAGTTGAGCATCAACCCACGAACCAAGAAGTCACTGGTTTAATTCCTGGTCAGGGCACATGCCCAGGTTGCAGGCACAATCCCCATTTGGGGGCATGCAGGAGGTAGCCAATTGATGATGTTCTTCTCTCTCATTGATGTTTCTATCTCTCTATCCCTTACCTTTCATCACTCTCTAAAAATCAATAGAAACACATTTTTAAAAAGTTTATTAATTAACAGATATGTTAAAAAGATAAATATGGATTTTGTCACACATAGAACAGCCACTAAAATATTATACACAAGAGGTAAATTAGAATATTAAATATCTTCAACTGAACATAGGAAAGGGGAAATACAGGAATAGAACAGTAAAAAAAAACACAGAAAATGAATAATAAAATGGCAGACTAAAATCCAAACATAACAATTACATTAAATATAAATGGTTGCCAAAACCAGTTTGGCTCGATGGATAGAGCATAGGCCTGCAGACTGAAGGGTCCCAGGTTCGGTTCCAGTTGCAGGCACATCCCCAGTAGGGGGCGTGCAGGAGGTGGCTGATTGATGTCTCATCGATTTTTCTAATTCTCTATTCCTCTCCCTTTCTCTCTGTAAAAAAATCAATAAAATATATTTTAAAAAATACAGAATAATAATAGGCAGTATTGAAAATATGGAAAGAACAAATAACCTGGCCCCTGCATCCTAGTCTTCACTGTTCACAGTCTAATTGAGAAGAGCAATCCTGAACCAGGTAAAATGATAAGTGAGCCTTGTATTTATGATGCTCCAACCACACTGAGGACATCTTTCAGTTCTTTGAACACATTAAAATAATTTCTGCCTAAGGGCCTCTGTACTTTCTGTTCTCTCTGCTGGGACACTGTGTGTCTTGTTTCTTATCTTTTAGGGATGAGTTAAAATATAACCTCCTCAGAGAAGCATTCCTTGACCTCCCTATATAAAGTAGTTAACTTGCCTCTCCCTGACTATCTTCTTGTCCTATTTTTCTATCATAGCCTTTATCACTATCTGAAATTATCTTGCTTCCTTGTGTATTTCTTTGCCATCTCTCTCATTAGCATGTCAGGTTCATGAAGGCAGAGTACTTTGTTTTATTCACTGATACATCCTCAGCATCTAGTACGTATTTTAAATATCTATTGAATGAGGGAATGAGGAAACATTTAAACAATATTGAAAGTATGCACTACATCAACATAAAATTAAAAGTGTATGTAAAACATATAAATTATTTGTGAGTCAATTGGGGTTAACTGAAGAATTTTTTAAAAGAAGATAAATTTCATTGAATGTTTTGAAAATGGGGAGATATATGGATTTCAGAGAAGGGGACAAGACATCCAAGACTATGAAAATATCACAGGCATGCAGATTAAAGATATAAATATAGTTTAACAGCATGGTATCAATTGGACCACATCTGGGATTAAATTACTCCTGGCAGGTGAAGTTAAGTAAAGCCTTCTTTACCACTTTCCACCCACAAAGCAATTGCATAGATTGATTTGTACTGGTACAAAATATTTTGTATGCAGGACCAGCCATAGCTCTTCTTGGACTTACGTTGAATGGGTGGTGAACCCAGCTGAAAATATGTTTCTGAACAGATTTCAGGTCCCCTGGGAAGAATCCACCAAGGAGCAAAAGGAAGTCAGGCATGGTGAGTCAGAGTTAGCTAGAGGGGCTGAGAATCAGTGGCAGGCAGAATTCCCAATTATTGGATACAAGAGGCCCAGTGCACCAAATTCACGTATGGGGGAGTTGTCCCTCAGCCCAGCCTGCACCCTCTACAATCTGGGACTCCTCAAAATATGTCCAGCCGGACATCCCTCTCACAATCCAGGACTGCTGGCTCCCAACCACTCACCTCCCTGCCTTCTTGATTACCACTAACTGCTTCTGACTGCCAACCTGAACACCTCCTAACCACTCCTCTGACAGCTTGATTGATGCCCAACTGCTCCCCTTCCAGCCTCGTTGCCCCTAACTGCCCTCCTCTGCAGGCCTGGTTCCCCCCAACTGCTCTGCCCTGCAGGCCTGGGTATCCCACAACTACCCTTCCCTGCAGGCCTGGTCACCCCCAACTTCCCTCCTCTGCCATCCTGCTCACCCTTAACTGCCCTCCCCTTCAGGCTTGATCACCCCCAACTGCCCTCCCTTGCAGACCTGGTTCCTCCCAACTCCCTCCCCTGCTGGCCATCTGTGGTGGCCATCTTGTGTCCACATGGGGCAGCCATTTTGTGTGTTAGAGTGATGGTCAATTTACATATTATGCTTTTATTAGATAGGATAGAGGCCTGGTGCATGGGTGGGGCTGGCTGGTTTGCCCTAAAGGGTGTCCTGGATCAAGGTAGGGGTTCTCTTGGGGCATGGGGTGGCCTGGGTAAGGGGCCTGTGGTGGTGTGCAGGCTGGCCATGCACCCTAGCAACCCAAGTGGAGGCCCTGGTATGTAGGATTTATTTATCTTCTATAATTGAAACTGTAGCCTTGAGCAGAGCCAACCCTCCTGCTTGCTCCATGGCTGCAACCATTTTTGTTGGGATTTATTTATCTTCTGTAATTGAATTATTGTAGCCTTGAGTGACAAATAGAGCCTCCTGCTCTCTCCAGTTCCATGGCTGCTACCATTTTTGTTGGTATTTATTTATCTTCTTTAATGGAAACTTTGTAGCCTTGAGTAGAGGCCTAGGTCGGACAGGGTGTGCAGAAAGCTTGGCTTCCTCCATTGCCGGGGAAACCCAAGCCTCCTACTCGCTCCATGGCCAGAGCCATCTAGGTTGGGTTAATTTGCAAACTTCCTCCTGATTGGCTGGTGGGCGTGGCTTGTGGGTGTGGTAGAGTGTTGGTTAATTTGCATATTACCCTTTTATTAGATAGGATTTGTTGTTGCCTAAATCCATCTCAATCCAACTACTCTAACTGGGCAAGTGCATGCTCTGGGATAAAAAGACTTGCGTAAAAGCCAAATGAGCTGACTAAACTTTTTAACATCTCAGAACCCCCATAATCATGCTATGAGATTCCCCTAAGGGAGCATAATGCAGGAAGGCCAAATATCTGCCCCTCTGACTTTGTAGTTGATTATCAAGGTCTCCTTGATCTAGGAGGATTGAAATCTTTGATAGCCATGACAGTCAGCAGGATTCATCAGGCTGGCAAAGCAGCATCAGCATTGAGAGTCTGGAGCACAGCATCAGCAGTAGTGGTGTTGGTTTGCTAATTCAGAAATCACATAAAATAATCCCTCAGGATTCCTAGAAATATCTCAGCAGAATCTTTTTTCAGAGGGACATGTTTAAAATTACTGTGTGAGCAGATAGGGGCCAAAGCCAGGGTTGGTTGGTTACAGCCATAAATTAGACAGGCTAGCACAATGAAATGTGATACAAAAATAACCTTCACATTAGAATGACTGTACCATTATTTACACTCTGACAATGGCAGTTGTTTTCCTGGTGCCATTAACTATGTGCTAGTATTAAAAAACCTAGTAATTAACATGACAAATTCACATGGACAAGTCAATTAAAGTATTCTTTGGTTAATCAATTTCCTTCTCAATGCATGTTAATATACTTCTAGAAAACCTGCTTCCACTTAGGCATATTTAGTGAACATATTCATCATCAGTTCCAGGACAGAAATAACACATTAAAATAGGAGTCCTAAAACAACATACAAACCTAGAAAAGGGCACATTAAAAATGAGGGAAGAGGGGAGAACAAAATGGTGGCAAATAGACATATGTGTCCCAAGCCATGTCCCAGAGCAGATAGAATGAACAGCTGAAATTAATAACATCCGCCCCAAATTGGTGAAGAAGACTCAGCTGTTAAGATAGTTTGCAGCCGGGAACCCTGGAGAAAGGTAAAATCAAGGATCTGGGCAGGAGAGTCTGCCAGACCTCTGAGCCTAGAGGTTCAGGGGAAATGGCATAGCATGGAGCCATGTCCCTGGGGACAGACACAGCATCTGACAATGGAAAGGAGGTCTGCAGGACTACTGGTGGCAGGGGACTCTAGATCTGGGTGCACAGTCACGAAAGACTGAGCCTAGAAGGGCAGTCTGAAGGGCTGACCAGACTGTGCAGTGCCGCCAAGAAAGGAGCTCACACAGGCAAAGTCTTTCCCCTCTCTGTGGCTTGTGCCTTTCTTCACTGAACCTAGTTCATAGGACCTTTCAGATATGGGCACTCACCCGTGGCTGAGGTGCAGGACAAGGTGCAAACTTGTGGAGTCTGGGGAGAGGCTGCGGAAAGGATAGGGCCCAGGAGAAGTGACAACCAGTCTGGAGCTGAGTCATACCTGAGCCCAGGACCTGGACAGCCATTTTCTCCTGAAGAGATAGCCCCTCCCTCCAGTCTCCAGGCAACTAATAAAGCCACACTCAGAATACACCCTGAATGATACAAATGATTTAAAAAAAATCTAAATAGTCCCTGAGAGTCCACAGGAACTGGCCTAAAAAGAGGCCTTCAGTCCCAGCAACAGGAAACTCAAAAACAGTACAATACAGAAGACTGGGATCTTAAGCCAGCCAAAGGAACAACACATTTTTTCTTTTTTTTATTTTATTATAATTTTATTATCTTTTTTCTTTATTTTCCTTTTTTTTTGTTATTTACTGAATAATTTTCTATGTCTTTTCACGTTATTTTTCCATGATTCTATTTTATTTTATTTGCTATTTTTATTTTTATACCATTATAATCAATTTTTGTAAATTTATTGTTATTGCTGTTTTATTTTCATTCTGTCTTCTTATCCACTCATCTCCTTTCTACTTCCTCTATACTGAACTGAGGTTCTCCCATATTCATCCAACTCTTAAACTTATTTTTTGTATATAAGCTCAGCCTCTACAGATTCTACCCCCACCCTCTTTACTAAGTGTTAGGTGTTGCATTTTTTGGGGGGGGTTATCTGTCTGTTTTGTGGTGTTCTCTCTTTCCATCTCTCTCTTCTCTCTCTTCTCTCTCTCTCTCTCTCTCTCTCTCTCTCTCTCTCTCTCTCTCTCGCTCTCTCTCTCTCTCTCTTGGACTAGCCAATGTGCTAGAGAGTGAACCAAATACCCAGACACCTGGAGAGAAAACTCCATCCATGAACAGGTCAATAACACCCCAGACCCAACTACAGAGGCAGGAAGAAGGCAGCAGTGAGGGAGAGAACATGAGTGAAAGAGAGACCAAAAAGGAGTATGTGGTTGCATGGGGTGTCTGTTGTGTGTGTGTGTGTGTGTGTGTGGCACAGTTAGATCCCGCAGGAACTTCAGGGGCAAGCTAACCAGGCTCGCCTAACTAGGCAGCCTCTGCTACCATTGCAAACAGTACTGGGAGGCCAGTTCTTCCTCAGAGGCCTCGCCTATTGGAAGGGAAGAGCTGCTGTAATTGGGAACCCAGCCTCACTTCCACCAGGGGTGCCCTCAGATAACACCTGGGACACTGAAGCCACCCCTGCCAAGGACCTGCTACCTCGACTGTGGTCCCACAGTCACCAAATATCCAGCTACCCCAGGTGCAGGCTCCTGTGAGTTCCAAAGCACATTCCCCTCTGACCAGCCCAATGCTTTAGCAATAAAAAAAAAGTAAAAGAAGAAAATGAGATAAAAATAGGAACTCAATTGGATGTAACAGGTAATGTCAGTCATCTCATTGGTCGGGATTCTTTGTGAGAGGCAAACACTTCCCAAACTGCTTTAGGTGTTATTATATTAATGTCACTTTTCTACAGAAGTATATATTCCACTTTGGACCAGCTCTCAGACAAATAGGAATAAAGCCAACACTTAACACTTATTGGTCTTTCTATAATCCAGGTACCATTCTAAGTACTTACATGTAGGAATGAATCCAATCCTCCCAAAATTCCTGGTAGGTCAGTACTTATTATCCATCCCTATTCTTTCAATTGAGTAAAATCTGGCTCAGAAAGTTTACATAGTTAGTGAATGACAGAGCAGATATTCTAACACAGGAGTCTGAACATTTCTGTGGATACCTAATGCTTGCACCTTAACTCTGGCTTCCCGGATTATCCCAGAGTGGTACTCTATCACAGCCTACCCTTTCATACAATCCCCATACAACATGGAAAGTAAGATAAACAAAACTATGTCTATTCATAAACTTGTCTGCCCTCCTGCTCTCTCCATGGGCAAGCAAGTATGTTGTTTGATTGGAAACCTATACTTTTTCACTCAAAGCAAATGTGTGGACAGCCTAATAATTCTCCCAGCACCAATCTAAGTCACTTAGCCTGGCTCATAAGACAATGCTGATCTATCCCACATCTGGATATGATCTCTATGGTCAGCTGTGATTAGGACATTGATTTCAAGTTGGTTCTCCAGCACAGAGCCAGCTATTACCAAGTCATTGACATCTTTTACTCTGATCCAAGACACAGAGTCACAAAGAAATAGGTCATAAAAGAGAAATACATACAGAATGTAAATGTTAACCAGTTTATCAAAACTGTTTCAAAACTGTTTCTTCTATTTTCCCTATTCATATCATTTTATGCCACACACCTGTTGATATAACCATTTTTCATTTCTTTCTTTATACAGATAAGCCTAACAAAGAACACTAGTTCTACCATCTCATAACTACATGTTCAAATTAGCCAAGTTAGTTAAACTTTCTGTTATTTAGTTTTCTCATTTCTAAAATGGGTATACATATTTCTCTTCACAAGAGATTTAGTGAAGAAAAATGAGCATATATGTGAAACATTTGGCAAAAAAAGATACAAAATAATATCATTTTATTTTAAATTGTGCAAATTCTCAGGACACATAGCTGAAATCACTGACAATAAAATAAGGTTCTAAATCCAAGAAGACAGAATTTTTGTTGGATTACAGTTTCTAGTGTTCTATCTATGACACTTCACTGCTCAATATTAATGATTGGGATAGCCTCTCATTTTCCTGGCATTCAAAAAAGGCCAGAGCTCAACCAATAGGCAAATACAGTCTCTAGTAACTACACAGACAATTTCATTCCTCATAAATTCAGTTCTACCTTCCACCATTTTAATTAATATCTAAACTAAACACTCAAGGTCTTTAAGAACAGTTTCTAATGCTACATTATTAGTCTAAATTTCCAGTGAGTGGGTTCAAATGCCAATTAAAATAAACCATAGTGAATCATCAATGAGCCATTTAGCTGCTCCAGAGTGGCTCAAAATATATTATTAGTCTTTCCCTAGAATCCAGAAGAGCATAAATAAGTGTGCTTCCAAAATAAGGAAATTTAAAATGAAAAATTACAGAAGAAAATTGAATCCACCAGATAAATTTTAGCAAGAAATTAACATATGCTACACTTGCAAATATGCCCAAATATCCATATTTTAAATCAAACCTTTATTAAATATTGAGATCAATTGAGTTTCCATCAATATTACACATGTCCTGCAATATTGTAATCATACATATTTCATTAACTACATGCCCACAGCTTTCTAACATTTCCATTTGGACTTTCTGTCATTGGGGCTTATATTAGCATATAGGCTGTTGGAGACTGTGAGGAAGGGAAGGAAAACATAACCATAATGTGCTTTTATTCTCATGGTCAACAAGAACCGTAGTTTGAGGCACATAACTGAAAAGCAGTACTGACCTGAAATATTGCATTTAATAAGAAAAATACAGTGGTACATTCAGAATAGAGAAAAGAAAGCATAACATATTGTTTATCACAGGTAATTAGTAGAGGTTTTCAATATTTTAATCCATTAGTTATTATTTCCCTAAATTTTCTGTCTTTGCTTGTATGAAAGAAAGACTTCTGATATTCTCTTCTTCAAAATAATTATTAACTGGTAGAATTTCGAAACCTAGAGTACAGACACAGTAAGAGGCACAAACAGGCAGCTGTCAAGTTACAAACCCATGACTTGGTGTTTTGTTATTTACTTGCTTAATTTCTAGCACTTGCCTTTCAAGCCACCTCTTTAATTTGAATGGATGCTGCATACATTTAACCTTCACTTTTCTTTTTTACCATTTTCCAAGTATGCCTGTCTTAACTTGATCAAGTAGAGCTGACCAGGGTCACCATGAAATGTCAGTGCCAAAGAGATTTTCAAAAGCAAAACCAGGTATAGGATGGGATTTGTTTGCCTAGAAAACATGGGCAGGCTACCATGTTCTTCCCTTTGAGCCACAGAGTAATGGGAGCAGAGTTAGGATCAAATATAGGGTCATTCCAGCAGGGGATGACAGATACAAGTGGATGAATATGAATTAACATCCATGGGCAAAACTGAGGCCAAAGCTATAAAAAGCCTGACAATAAGGGTGGATGCAGAAAAATCCTATGAACAGTAGTTCCTTATTAATAGGCATCTTTTGAAGGCACAGGACCCCAATCTCCTAGAAATGATTATATTAGCATGAAAAGCATAAATGTCTGCAAATTAACTCCCCCCATGATACCTGGCATGCAATAAGTGCTTACAAATTTTCAAAATAATATGCTAAATTACAAGTCCGTAATCCTTTATATACAATTCCAAAATGCAAAAGGATCTGAAATGGAAAGATATTTATTACTAACTCATTTGATATCAAAATCTGACAGGAGCAATTGTGAAGTTATTTATAGTCTATATTTATTCTTCCTGGGGTAAATATTTATATATTTTGCTGCAGATATAATACTGTGTTTGATTATGAAGCACTGTCCAACATTCCAGTGATTGTATATTATCAAATCTTTGGCACACACATTGGATTACCTTACTAAAATCTGAAAAATTCTATATTTCAAAATAATTGGTCTCAGGAATGAGGTGAGGGATATTGATCTGTATTAAAAGCAGTTGTCTCTGAGTACTAAGTAGACCTAAATAGAATCATTTATTTTGTATCTTTGTACTTGTATATATTTCTAATATGTTCTATAGTACACATATCATTTTTATAAATATAAAAATACCATAATAAAATACCTGTATATCACAGATATTTTAGGACATCTATTTAGTCATATTCTTTTAACAGTTAATTCATTACATATACTTGAAAAAAATAAAGCCTACTTCTCTACATTATATATTACAAACCAGGTTTTTCATCAACAGAAACATTCTTCCACTTTAATTTTTCCATATGTGGATTCCAAATCAAAGATATTGCACATTAATTTTTCTCTCCCTGAAGCATCCATCTTATATAAAAACTGCTGTTTGAAATTTTAACCCTGCTATTTTGGCTTCTGCAAATGATTTCTTGCTTAAATAATAAGGAAAATAAAACTACGCCCATTCCAGAGATGCCATAAACTATACCCAGACAGAGTTTGTGAGTGCTGACACCAGGCCAGGCCTTAAGACATGGTCTCATGGCCTCTTCCCAGAATGCAGGCCTTCTTTCTCAGAAGGCCCAGAAGTCTCTTCCAAATTTGGGAGACAAAAGAGCTAGAAAAAGTTTAAATAGAAAAGGTTTCCTCCATGTTGGGGGACCCAGAATTTGAAAGACACATTTTTCTCTGGACCTACGCAGAATTTATAAATAAAATATAACTCCCTTTCTCTAAGCATGGCTTGGTTTTTCTCTGGTCTTCTGTAACATTCCAACCATTCACTTCCTTTAAGGAAGAACTTGAAACCAGCATGCTTGTTTTGTTTTTTTTTATGGAATTTATGTATTGTGTGACAATCCTTTACAAACTTCTCTGCTAAGGCAGAAGAGAATGAACAAGTACTCCAAGAAACTGAGGGCATAAACCCCATCTGCTCAGTTCTCCATTATATCCTAGATGCCCAACTCAGGGTCTGGAAGGACTGGTCAAATGAGTGAAAAATGAATAAACTAATCACTAATGTTCTTTTTTAAATGATATATATTTGTTGATTTCAGAGGGGAAAGGAGAGGGAGAGAGAGATAGAAACATCAATGATAAGAGAAAATTACTGATTTGCTGCATCCTTGTACCCCTCACTGGAGATGGAACCCACATCCCCAGCATGTGCCCTCACCAGAATCGAACTGTGACCTCCTGGTTAATAGGTCAGCACTCAACCACTGAGCTATGCTGGCTGAGCTCACTAATGTTCTGAAAACAATGCTGCTTACAATATTTTAACTCCTCATGGTCACACATATTATATGTATGTCTCTCTGGGGGTTAATCAGTAACTCTTAGAATAAGGAATTTTCTCAGTAGTCAATATAGTATTTCCCAAATGGCCTAGAAATTTTTTAAACAAAGTGATGAGGAACATATGCAGAAGGGAATACCAATAGTTTGAGTTTTTGCATACTTATCCCTGCAGCCAAATCAAGATTTATAAATTAAAAATCTAGAATAAAATCATGGAGCTGTGCATAGCCTACCTAGGAGGTGTGTGTGTGTGTGTGTGTGTGTGTGTGTGTGTGTGTGTGTGTGTGTTTTGGATTTCTAAAAATATGCAAATTGGCTGGAAGCTGAAAGTTCATAGACTGAAACAGGCAAAAATGAAGTTCATTGATCTCCATGCATATAAAAATCTGAACTAAAACAGGCATGATATCTTCTTTCCATTCTCTCTGGAATCCTAGTTGGTCTATTGAAAATGGAGTGGGTTATGTTAATATTTTTCTCAATTGAAGAGGCTGGATTAAGGGGATATGGAAGTAGGCTTAAGGGAAAGTTTCTCCCGAGAGGAAGTGAACTCTTGCTTCCATTCTTCTACAACTATTGTGGAAGAAGAATCAGATGCATCTTGGGCCATAATGCTCAGCAAAGAAATGTTTTTCAGTAAATCCTGACAACAAACAGAAGCCCTGGACAATACTCTTGACAGCATAACACTCCATGCTCTTGACAGCATAATACTCTTCTGCTTGAAGGCACTGTTCTTTATATTCAAATCCTAGCTTATAAGTAGACATGGTCATTAGTGTGAGGTAAGGGTGTCTAGAAAAGACTCTCCTTCCCATTCAGTCATTCAAAAATATTTATTGAGGGGCTCCAATTGTCCAGTCTCTTGCCTGGGAGATACAAAACTGAGTATAGTGAGAGAGAAACACAGAAAATTACCACTCACTTGTTGTGATTTGATCTCAGAATATAACAGCAAGAAACTAAAATGTCCCACCCTACCCATGGCCCCATCTCATCTCCAGCTAGCAAATGCCTACATGTCCAATTGTAGTATTTAATCTCATTGTCTAAAGGTCAGATTCCCTGCTGCAGGGTCTCTTCGAGCTGCATCAGTCATTCCCCCCTCATGTTACAGAAGTTCCTCATCCTCTTCTAGAGCAGGGTTTGACAGGGGTGATATCAAAGAAAGTTGAAGGGGTCTGGGAACCTTCCAGGGAGGGTAGGGGAGTAAGAAAGAGAGGAAATGAAGGCATCAGAGGGGGCTAAAGAACACCAAGAACTAATTGCTAGCTTTAACAATTTTGCCAAGGATTGACTTTGAAATAGATATAAATGCCAGGAAATGGATTGGGGCAGCAGGTCATTTGAGCAAAATGTACCTACAGAGGAGAGGAGACAGACAAGTATGTGAAGGATACTGCAAGCCAAATTCATCTGCTCAAGATTCATGTTGTTATTCCTAATTTTCTTTATGGTACATGTAATGCAGACCACATATAAGTCTTTCCTCCCTTTCCCACTCCCCTACACTCCCAGTCAGGTTCCCAGAACCACCAAGATCTCTTTTCTAGTCTGAGGACCATTTGAGACTGTGTGATTATAAAATAGGAAGGAATATGGGATATGGCTCTTGCCTGTTCATGAAATAAAGGCCACAAATAATGTTTATGAAATGTTTTCCATGTATCATAAAGTGTTACATATTCTCATAAATTTGTGCAATTATATGAGATTAATCCACATTTTGAGCTTGATGATGGATCGTTCTCTCTCTCTCTCTCTCTCTCTCTCTCTCTCTCTCTCTCACACACACACACACACACACACACACAAACACACACACTTCATACATTTCCACTGTCATTAAAATAAAGATATACCTGCCAAAACTGGTTTGGCTCAGTGGATAGAGCGTTGGCCTGTGGACTGAAGGGTCCCAGGTTCGATTCCGGTCAAGGGCATGTACCTTGGTTGTGGGCACATCCCCAGTAGGGGCGTGCAGGAGGCGGCTGATCGATGTCTCTCTCTCTCTCTCATTGATGTTTCTAACTCTCTATCCCTCTTCTTTCCTCTCTGTAAAAATCAATAAAATATATTTTTAAAAATAAAATAAAATAAAGATATACCTAAAAACACCAATATGTTCCTGTCCAGACTTGTCAAGATTCTTGCACTCTAAAACATCCAACATATCATTTGACAAATAATTGGAAAATATCTCCAAAAAAAAGCCAATTGTTTTTTAAATCAAGAAAAACCCTATATCCCAGTTTTAGTCTGCATCCTAGCTCTGAGCACAAACTCAGCAACTAGTTTTTATTAGCCATCATACAAATGTGTGATGAAACTAGTAAGGGGACATCAGTGTGAAAGTGTGGGTAACAGAACAAACACATCCCCAATGATGGAAAAAACTCCAGAAAGCTCCTCTGTTTCCTAGAAGTTCATCTTCACGTTACAGATAATAGTGTATTTTTCTGTCTTCAGTGAAAGGAACACACCTACCTGACAGGCCAGCTTTAGAGCATGCCAGTGACTTCAATGAAGACCACCCCCACAGAAGACTCATCAGCAGGTGCACCAGCCCCAGCAAGAGGGCTTAAAGCAAAAATCCAACAAGTTCAATCATTTTCAGCTTCACAAAGGCAAAAAAATCTCCAGCCTTATTTGCCTTCATAAGATAGCACTTTTAGCGCTAGTTGGCTTGGCTCAGTGGATAGAGCGACAGCCTGTGGACTGAAGGGTCCCAGGTTTGATTCTGGCCAAGGGCACATGCCTGGGTTGTGGGCTCGATCTCCAGTGGGGGGTGTGCAGGAGGCAGCCAATCAATGATTCTATCTCATCATTGATGTTTCTATCTCTCTCTCCTTCTCCTTTCTTCTCTGAAATCAATAAATAAATATATTTTTTTAAAAAGATAGCACTTTTAAATATACTTAGGGTGTCCTTTTTAAACACTAGATTCTTCTGCATCTGATCTGCTCATTGCCAATATAACACATGCATAAAACAGTGTAACTATGTTTGTTTTAATAAGGCCATTCTGAGCAGCTGTTTAATGATCCATGGTGTTAAATGAAAACTACAGGTGTTCCAAATGCAAATCTTATGGCTCAGGGCCTCCCTTATTACTGCTCCACAATTAGCAGCCAACTGCTCTTAGGCTGCGCAAAGAATTGCCACCATTATCATTACATTATTTCTTACTTTCATTCTCTTCCTAAGTGTCTTCACCCAAAGGAAAAACCTGCTTGGCATTAGAAAGTATAATAGTGACAAAACTAAAAGGGAAGGATAATACAAACCACTCCCTGTCCAACCACAGTCGGCACTCAGTTAAGGGGCAAAGTGCCAGCTGAAAGGCTCAGCTCCTTGAGGAATCTTCCAAAGTGACCTGATGGCCAAACTTGCTGAAACTACTGGTACTCATGAGGATTCCATTAACTCTTTCTTCATCATGATTTTCCAAGCTTTATTATTTTACTGTGGCAAATTACCATAGTAAAGCTACATAACTTAGTAAAGCTACATACATAGAAAGCTACATAACTGGACCTTATCATTCTGGCTTCTGCTTTTACACAACTCTAATTTTAACCTTGTATCTTCAGCTTTCACGGAAGTTACATGTAATAAGCAGCAAAGGAGGAAGGCTTCTGTATCTCGTGTGAAATTATCTATAGCATCGGTCATTAATTACATAGTTCAATACCCCTTACATAAAGATGCCTGAGACAAATTTAATTAGAGCTCAGGAACAAGTTTATCTTTCCATATCAACAGGTACATGTACACAACTATTAATTCTCAATTTTGGCTGTGCATTAGAATTATCTAATAGCAAACATATTTGCATGGCAATTCCATCCTAGAGCAGGTGCATTTAGATTTCTAGGAGTGGGCTCTGGGCAGGGCTATTGTGTTGTACAGCTCCAGGGATCACCATTCACAATGTGTTTGGCTAAGCTACAGAATTCTATTCCACAGCCAAGATTTAGAATCACTGCCCCAGAAAATAAGAGGTTGTTTTTTTTTAAGCTTCATTGTTGAGATTATTACAAATGTCCCTATTTTTCCTCCCATAGTTTCCCTCCACCCAGTTCCTACCCCACCGCAGGCCCGTGCCTTCCTATTGTCTGTGTCCATAGGCAATGCATACATTCATATAAGATCTTTGTCTAATCTCTTCCTGTAACCCCTACACTGCCTTCCCTCTGAGAATCGTCAGTCTGTTCCATTTCCATGCCCCTGATTCTATTCCATTCACCAATTTATTCTATTCATCAGATTTTTTATTTATTTGATTTTTAGATTCTTCACTACTTTTGCCTTTTCATTTGTGTTAATAAGAAGCTCAAAAGTAATTGTACTGAATTGCAATGGTTTTTCTCTGCTTGAATTTTTCAATATAATTCTCCCTCTAGATCCCCTTACATTAATGGTTTTACCAGTGCTTTAATGTGAACTACCAACTATTATTTATGTAGACAAAGTAAAATAAAATAATCAAATAAATAAAAGGAGGATTAGTCAGGAGACACTAGTAAATCCACATATGGATGTGTAAAAAACATCTCAAACTTAAGATGGCCAAAAATGGGATTCCTGGCTCCCCTCATACTAGCTCTTCCCCAAGTCTTCCCCATTGCAGTCTAGGATGTCCCAGTCATTCAGTTTTCCAAAAGTCATCCTTGACTCTTTCATCTCACAGCTTATAAGCATCAGCAAGTCTTACTAGTTATATTTTTAAAAATATGTGAAATCCAATCACTTCTCACCATTTCAACTGCAACCAGTTATTTTGTTTTTGTTTGGAGTTTGTTTACTTGTTTGTTTAGTCTTTTGTCTTTTTGTTGTTGTTTTTTCTTTTTATTTGAGAGGGGGGTGCTCAAATAATCCCAGACTCTCTGGGGCTTCCAGAAATAAATAGTTCTTATTCAAGTTACAGGAGGACTGAAGTTCAACTGAACTCTTCAGAGCTTCACTGATATGAGCTTAATTCCAAAAGTCTACAAATGCCTAGGCTGAAAGCCATACTATTCTCATAGTGGAGAGCAGAAGCTGAGGGGTGACAAAGCCAAAGCACTATAAGGACATTTGAAGCTCTGCTCATTAGAAATATTTCTAGTCCTAATTGATTCTCTATACAGCTGTCAAATGAATCTTCTAGAAACTTTTTTCATTATTATTCTCTACATAACAGGGTAGGGCATTTAGGGGTGGCCAGGCTGGCAGGTAGAAGCAGTTAAGGGAAACATATATACATATATATATATCCTATATAATGAAGAGGTAATATGCAAATTGACCATCACTCTCATACACAAGATGGGCATCCCATGTGGTCAAAGATGGCTACCCCTATGTAGACGCAAGATGGCCACCACAAGATGGATGGCAGGGGAGGGCAGTTATAGGCTATCAGGACAGCAGAGGAGGGAAGTTGAGAGGAACAAGGCCCACAGAAGAGGGCAGTTGGGGGTGACCAGGACTGCAGGGGAAGGCAGCTGGGGGCAACCAGGACTTCAGGGGAAGTCAGCTGCGGGGGGGACCCAGGCCTCCAGGGTAGGGCAGTTGGAGGGGACCAGGCCTGCAGAGGAGAGATGTTGGGAGTGACCAGGCCTGCAGAGGAGGATAGTTAGGAGCAACCAGGCAGGCAGGGGAGGGCAGTTAGAGGTGACCAGGTTGGCAAAGGAGGAAAGTTAAGAGTGACCAGGCCAGCAGGGGAGGGCAGTTAAGAGTGACTGGGCCAGCAGGAGAGGGCAGTTGGGGGCGACCAGGCATGCAGGGAAAGGCAGTTGGGGGCAACCAAGCTGCCATGGAAGGGCAGTTAGGGGTAACTGGCCAGCAGGATAGGGCAGTTAGGGGTGACCAGGCTGGCAGGCAGAAGCAGTTAAGGGCAATCAGGCAGGCAAGCAGGTGAGCACTTGGGAGCCAGCAGTCCTGAATTGTGAGAGGAATGTCCACCAAGATCAGGCCTAAACTGGCAGTCTGACATTCCTTGATGGGTCCCAGATTGGAAAGGGTGCAGGCTTGGCTGAGGGACACATACCCCTTGTGCATGAATTTTGTGCACAGGGGCTCTAATGTGTGTGTGTGTGTGTGTGTGTGTGTGTGTGTATGTGTGTGTGTGTGTTTGTGTATACACTTTATTGTGCATATACCAGAAAGCAAGCACAATCAGATGGTCACTTTAAAAAGTAAATGCATAGATGTGGTTATGCAAAGGGAGGCCCAGAACTAAGTTTTAGACTTACTTTTTGGCATTAGAGAGAGCAGAATTTCTGTGGATAAGAAATTTGTAAGACTTCATCTTCCTCCTGAGATTACAGAAAATAGTAAAGAAAAGGGAACTGGCATGAAGAGAGAGCAAGGAGGCTATACGAAACAGTGGGAGACACCTTGGGCTACAAAGCCTTAGAAAGACAAGGATATCTACCACTCCATATGAAATTGTTTTCATGCTTGTGGTAAAAAATCCCTCCATATACCTCAAGCTTAAGCAGAATATGCCATGTCCACTTTCTTTGTGTGAGTGGGCTGCTTGAAAATTAAGGAGAGGGGCTGTGTTATGAGTTTGAGTCAACATAAAATAGAAACAGCATGTATAGCACAGTGAAAAGACCCTAAAATAAAGCAGAATCAGCCTTGATAAGCTCTCGGAGCTATGAGTGACTGTAATAGCTTTAGCACCCTGGAAATTAACTGCTTACAGAGGGCTTCAGACTTTCCACAATTTCTGAAATAGAGGTTTCACCCAGTCTTATTTAGATTTTAAGGATGATGATGGTGTCTCTAGCTGACATCTGAGTATGTATAGAATTTTCTTAATCTGGAATGTGAAAGCAAGAGGAACTAGGTAGTTTTCCAATACAATTTGGTTAGCATAGGCCTCTGAGCTATTTGTTTTTTTTTCCTTTTCCTTCCTTCCTTCCTTCCTTCCTTCCTTCCTTCCTTCCTTCCTTCCTTTTTCCTTTTCTTTTCTTTTTCCTTTCTTTCTTCCTTTCTCTCTCTCTTTCTCTCCCCCCCCTCTCTCTATTTCTTTTCTTTCTTTCTTTATGAGTATTTTCCCCTCCCATTCAAAGCAAGAAATGGTAAATTGCAAAAAGGGTGAATTCCAATCCTAGGTAGATCATGCCTGTAATGTGCAATCAGTACATGAGCTTTATGAAGAAAAAAAAAACCTGATCAAGTTAGAATATTGCAAGCCATATGCCAGTGTCAGGCAGGGAAGCTGCAGCTGCACTATCAATTAGAACATTTTAATACCCAGTTATGAATACTGACACTTTGGAAGTAATTAAGTATTAGATATTTTTAGGTAATCACTACTACAGGAACCACACAACCTGTGCATTTGGGAGACTGAAGACTTGGTAGTGGCTTCTTCCTTGGATGCTGCACTATCATAATTGTCCCTAATCATTTTCAATACCTCTGGTGTTTTGTGATTGCCTCAAGCATAGCAATTGGCCAAATGTAAACCAAGGGGGAACCACCACCTTTCTTTTTGTGTTAAGTACAATGCAAAGCAGCAGGGGCATACTGAATATTAGACTAAACCACCATGACGGAAATAGCCCATTGACATGCTACATTCCCATTAAGAGCTTACACAGTTACTGCTAATTTCCTATGGCTAGCAGGGGATTTTAGGAGGCAATAATTGTTCTGTCAAGATGCTGAGATTGTCAAAGATGTCTCTTTCTAGTCAGGGGGTGGGGGGTGAAAGGAAAATCATAGCTGATCATTATTTTAGTTAACATATCGGTATTATGTGTTTTTATAGCATGATCAAGCCCTAAGCTATACATTCTCAGGAGATAGCAAGGGATCTTAATTAACATAGAATTCCCAGCAACACTTCTGCATAGAATCATAGAATTGTAAAGGTGGAAGCCACCTTGGGAATCAGCCACCTCCTGGTTCTCAGCCTGCTCCATATATTAAAATCACCCAGGTCCTTTTAGAAATTATCATGCCTGGAACTCAAACCCTGACAAATCTTATGTTTTAAAACATATTTAATATGTATTTTAGAGCTCCTCGGGCAATTTTAATGTCAGCCAGGGTGGAGAACCACATATTAATCCAGCAAACTTATTTTATATATAAGAGCACTAAGACCCATAAGATCACACACTTATGACAAATCTATACCTAGAATCATGCCTCTGGGCTCCCAGCAAGTATTCTTTCCTCTCATATAATGATGCTTCCTGTCAAAGAAACCAAAACTTAAATAAGGTAAGAAACTTTTTCAAGGTCACATAGGTTGTAAGTGGTAAAATGAAAACTAAACCCAGTCTGATTCCACAGGTGTGCATTTACTCACTATGTTGTTTGCACCTCAAAACGAATCCAATCAATCAATAGGATCAGATTAGTACCAAGTTATACCAAGACTGGTAGTGCTAGAGGAATGCAGAAGAGGGAGCAGTGCATAGAAGAAAGCCAGGTTTTAGCTATACCTGGAAATCCAAGTAGGATTTGGAGAAGTTGACTTGCCAGTTGAGGGGAGTTGTGGGAGTGATGTCGATGAAGGGATAAAGATGGGATTCCACAAGATGTAAAAGAGAACTCCTGAACACCTATATTCTCTATCTATCTATCTATCTTTCCATATATCTATATAATAAAATCCTAATGACTGTTACAGCAGAATGACCAGACTGACTGGTGGTTATGATGCGCTCTCACAACCAGTGGGGCAGACACTCAATGCATGAGCTGCCCCTGGTAGTCTGTGCACTCCCAAAGTGGGAAGCGCTACTCAGCCAGAAGACAAGCTCACAGCTCATGAACGCAGTGGCAGTGGTGGAAGCCTCTCCTGCCTCTGTGGCATTGCTAAGGAGCAGCAAGCCAAGCAGTAAGAAGCAGTGAGCAGGAGGCCAGTAAGGAGCAAGGGGTCCTAGACTGCAAGAGGTCACAGGCCAAGCTGAGCAACCCCCTCCAGTGCACGAATTTCATACACTGGGCCTCTAGTACACACACACACACACACACACACACACACACACACACACATTGATCAGCTTTGTTCTGGGATGCAAATAACACAGTGGCTAAATGCACAGACCATAACATACATACATACGTGTATACATACATAATTTATTACATAATTAATTTCTGTATATTATATAAACTTATATATTTAATATATGAATATATAATTTATTTTCTGAATCATTTGAAGGTTGATTTTATACATCAACGCCCCTTATCCTCAAATACTTCTATTTGTATCTCCTAAAGACAAAGATATTGTCTTCGATAACCATAGTATTGTATTAAATTCTGAACATTTATCATTGTTACAAAGCTTTTAACTATCTACTGCCTATATTTTTATTTCATCAGTTGTACCATTTATGTCCTTTATGGCATTTTTGTTCTTCCAATACAAGAAGCAGCCCAGTGAAGAGAAACCAAGATGGTGGCATATGTAAATGACCTATACTTTCTGCTTCTCACAAACACATCAAACCACAACTAAATGGGAGAAAAACTACCACCTAGAACCACAGGAAAGCTGGCTGAATGGAAGTTCCACATATAGAGAGGTGAAGAAAGCTCATTGAGACTGGTTAGACATGCCAACATAAAGAAAGTGCTGGCATCTGGATGTGCTGATCTTTAAACCAGGAGGGAAATACAAGCTCCCACTTGCTCTGAACTCCAGTTCCAGGCGAGACTCTGGGGGACCCAGGCACAAACAGGGAGAAACTGAACTGTGTAGCATTGGGACAGGAATGCGAGGGTGGCTTAATCTCAGAGGTGTTCGTAGCTATAATTGTTCCTGCACTGGAGTGTGAGATGCAGAGAACCAGGGACTTCTCTGGTTCAGGGCAGCCATTGCTATTTACTCTGCCATGGTGATTCCCAGAGACCCCGCCCCACCCAATTTACAGCCCCACCCAATTTACAACCGCACCCAAACTGTGCGCATAGCTTCTGCATATGAATGACCTGTCCTTTTGCCTGAAAAGAAATGCAGCTGGGTCAGAAAACCCCAGAGCTTCCAAAAGAAGGCCCACTGCCTGGCAGTAACAGTGGCCTTGCTTCACAGCTGAGCATCCTCTGGGCACTTTCAATCCCAATACAAAGAGGAGGTATCTGCAGATGTCTCTGTAGCTCCTTCTGGGTAGCCCCATATAGCAGCTAACTTTACACCTCTTTGGAGATCCAAGAGCCAATGTACTCAGTGGTCTGAGTGAGACCATACCAGATTACAAAACTTCATATCCATAAGAGACACATGCAAGGAGCATACTCAGTGACCACCAAAGCCCCACTGAAGCAAGTCCTGCCTCATAAGGGTTTCTCCTGCATAACAGATCTTCCATTATAGACACAGCTGGTCCTCATAGCCAATTGGCCTGGAGATCAATTCCTGCCAGTGATACCAATAGCAATCAAGGCTTAACTACAACAAGTTATGCACACAGCCTGCAAAGGGGTGCATCAAGAGTGTCCACTTCAGGTGACTGAGGAGGCTGAGCCACTGGGCCCTATAGGATACCGATCACATAAGGCCACTCTATCAACTCAATGAGATTTAGCAGCTACCCAATACATAGAAACAAACTCAGGGAAGCAGCCAAAATGTAGAGACAAAGAAAGATGCTACAAATGAAAGAAATGGATGAAAGCAAAATACTGGGTATAGAGTTCAAAACCACAGTTATAAGGTTACTCAAGAATCTTCTCAACACTGGTTGAGTGTTGTTCCATGCACTGAAAGATTGCCAGTTCTATCAGAAACCTCTGAGAAATTTATAGACCCTCAAAGATATGAAAAAGGATCAATCAGAAATTAAGCACACACTGACTGAAATAAAGAATGATATACAAAGACCCAACAGCAGACTAGAGGATCACAAGAATCAAGTCAAATATTGAAATACGAAAAAGCAAAAAACACCCAACCAGAAAAGCAAAAAACAAAAAGAATTAAAAAATATGAAGATAGTGTAAGCAGCCTCTGGGACAACTTCAAGGGTACCAACATCTGAATTATGAACATACCAGAAAAAAAAGAGAGAGAGAAAGATATTGAAAATCTATTTGAAGAAATAGTAATTGAAAACTTCCCCTACCTGGTGAAAGAAATAGACTTACAAGTCCAGAAAGTACAGAGAACCCTAAACAAGAGGAATCTAAATAGGACCACACCAAGACACATCATAATTAAAATGCCAAGGGCAAAAGACAAAGAGAAAATCTTAAAAGCAGCAAGAGAAAACAGTTACCTACAAGGGAGTACCCATATGGCTGTCAGCTGATTTCTCAACAGAAACTATGCAGGCCAAAAGAGAGTGGCAAGAAATATTCAAAATGATGAATAGCAGGAACCAACAACCAAGATTACTCTACCCAACAACGCTATCATTCAGAATTGAAGGTCAGATAAAGAACTTCACAGACAAGAAAAAAAGAAGTTCATCACCACCAAACCAGTACTATATGAAATGTTGAAAGGTATTCTCTAAGAAAAGGAAGAAAAAGGTAAAGATAAAAATTATGAACAACAAAGTGACAACAAATACTATCAGCAAATGAATATAAAAATCAAGTGAGTTAAAAATCTGATGAACAATTTGACAGTCTGTTTGGTGCTTTACTGCCTCTGTATCTATCTTTTTATTCATCAGATTATAATATTCTTTATTTTCCATAAATAAGTGAGATCATGGGGTATTTTTCTTTCATTGCTTGGCTTATTTCACTTAACATAATGCTAAAGTGAAACCTTTAAACTACAAATTAAAAAAAAATCTGATGAACAGAATAAACTGATGAATATAATAGAACCAGCGGCATAGAAAGGGAGTGGAATGACAATTCTCAGAGGGGCGGGGGAGGGAGGGAGTGTGGAGATGCAGAAAGACAATGGACAAAAATATTAGACCTATGGGGGGTAGGAGGGTAGGGGCATGGGGTGGGGTGGGAACCAGGTGGAGGGGAGGTATAGGAGGAAAAAAGAGGAATAACTGTAATAATCTGAACAATAAAGATTTATTCAAGAAAAAAAAGCAAGCATTCCAGCTTCATGATTGCATTTAGTTGTCATGTCCTTTTAGCTTCCTTTAATCTCACAGTTCCTCGGCTTGTTTTGTCTTTTATAACATGGATATTTTTGAAGAGTAGAGACCCATTATTTTTTAGACTGTTCCTAAATTTTGGTCTGACTGATGTTTCCTTTTTATTAGATTCAGGTTATGCAATCCCAGTCAGAAAACTACCTAACTAATGTGTCCTAAACAGAGTATCCCATTTGGAGGGTACAATGTCTATTTGTGATACTGATTTTGATCACAAGGTCAAAGCATTGTCCAGTTTTTCCACTGTGTACTCTCTTTTGCTTCATAACTAAAAATCAACCTATAAGGAGACACTTTGAGGCCATGCATATATCTGGCTCCTCCTCAAATCCTCGTACCAAAGTTAGCATATCCTGCTGATTCTTGACCAAACCCTTTTATACTATGATGGTGGCAAAATAGTGATTTCCCAGCTCCACCACTCCATCCACATATATCAGTTGGCATTCTACTGTAAGGAATCCCTTCACCCCTATTCATTTATTTATTATTTACATTCACTTTAATGGTTCCTGGCTCTGATATTCACAGTAGGGATGGGCTAAAATATTATGATAGAAGCTTACAGAGGGTTCAAATATATATAGAAGGATTTGGGTGCTACAAGGGAGAAACAAGAGAGGAGTATCCAGAGATAAAAGGGGGGAAACTAGTAAACATAGAGGAAATGCTAGTAATGGGTTAAACCACATATAATGCCTATTAGATTCAGCTATTCATAGTATTAAACCTGAAATCCAAACAAGTGTACTTTGCTGTTTCCTTGAAAGTACTATACCTATTTACATGTAGAAACTCAAATTTCAACCATACTCCCAGCAAGGATTATTCCAGGAGCCTAGTTTTGTCCCCCCGCCCCCCAAAAAAATTACATTTAGCGAAATGCATTATGACAGTTAAATATCTCACAGCTTCAGAAATAAATATATATTCTTGGGGTGGGTTAGCAGAGAGTGAGGGATTGGACTATGTGAGGTGGTAATTAATCTGATAAAAATCATTTATACTATGAAAAAATTAATCCTCCTAAGATTTCAAGGTGTGTTACCAAGTCAGTTGGGCTGTGTGGAAAAAACACCAGCAACATTGAGACACTTTAACTATTAAAGGCATTGAGGTCCAGCAGAGACTTTATTATTGGTAAATTAAAGATCAGGACTACAAATCCAAAGAGTGTTTTACAGACTGGTGAATTTGGATTCTTGTTGAAGTAAGGCATATAATTTTTTTAATTAAAGCACACAATGAAAGTCATATCTTTTCCATAGTGTCTTTTTTCCCTCCTATTTCAGTCTCTTCCTAAAAGCAGGTTCAAATGTGAGTCCCATTGGTCACAGCCAAGTTTGAGCAGGCCAGTTAAGTTTGGGATTACCTTCTGTCTATGTCCCCCTCACACAGAGAGATGTTCCAAAGCAATAATTTCCTTATATTTACTATAACTGAAAATGCCAGTTATGGCCCTGGCCTTTGTAGCTCAGTTGGTTGAGTGTTGTCCCATGCACTGAAAGATTGCCAGTTCTATTATCTACCAGGGCACAAGCTCTGGTTGCCGGTTCAGTCATCTGTTGCGGTGCATACAAAAGGCAATCAACCAATGTTTCTATCTCACATTTATATTCTCTCTCTCTCTCTCTCTCTCTCTCTCTCTCTCTCTCTCTCTCTTTCTATCCCTCTCTCTAAAATCAGTAAACATGATAAACAAGGGTGATACCAGCTTTGGCTCATGCTGTCTTATAAAAGATTTTTGTGCCACCTTAGAATGTAAAAAGTTGTGAGGGAGATATGTTCTGCATGAGAAAATCCTGGAATATTTTGGAAATGTAAATAGTTAATGGGCTTAAAAGGACAGTTTTTTAAGGTTCTCATTCCAAAAGTTCAGAACATAGGCTGATGTAGGGTTTTAAAACATCAAGGATTTCTCAGCACTTATTACACTTTGTTTGCATTTTTAAGCTTTTGTTTTCTTTTTTTAAAAAAAGGACAAATGCTTTTAAGATAATAATTTTAACTGGTGTACATTAGGGAATCTGGTTTTAAAAACCTGAAGTGAGTTCCATAATTTCAAACTGTATAATAGGTCTATCATTTTGCCAAAATGATTATTTTGCTCTGACTTCCTGCTTATATCCACTATATGAACTTTGAACATTTTGTACAAAGTAATTAGCTTATTTCTTTTGTGGGATCATTTAACTTTTAGTTCCTGGAAGGTCCGAAGCAGAGAAATGCTGGCTATTACACACAGTCCACCCACAGGATGCTTTAAATGGCTCTTGATATGTTGGAGACACAAGATTCAAATTTGCTATTAAGCTACTATAATATTGTTCAATTTCTAAAATTATTTTGGGATTTTTAGAATGATGAGATTTCTCATAGAGTTCTTTGGCCTTGAAACATACTTATTCATAACATTTGTCATATGCAGTGACATTCAGCTACAGGAGAGTAAGTAGGTTTAAAACCATGAGTTCTTCCTGCTAGAATGCTTTGTCATTATGGCTTGGCATCTTCAAATGCAATAAATGTGGAAATTGAAGGGCTTGATTCCCAATCTCATTGGCCTCTCTCCCTTTGAATTAATGTAGTGCCATTGAGTTCAATAAAGCATCTTGTTGCTAACAGAGAGAAAAATACCAACTTTCTTACTGTGCATATGTGAATTTGGCAAAAAAATATCAGTAAGAAGGCAATATAAAAGTAAAAATGAGTTAGCCATAATGAATATGAGAAAGTAAATATAATGCATAACTAACACTGTAAAATTTATGGTTCTGGCATATAGGGGAAGGTGAGACATTAATTGAGTTATGCTTTGGAAGAAAACCATTTTCTAGTGATAAAAGCAAAGCAGTTATTCTAAATGCTTTTCTCTATGTAAAATCACCTTTAAATCACCTTATCATTTTAAAATCATTTTTAATTACATTGACATACGATATTACATTCATTTCAGGTGTACACCCAAGTGATTATAACTTACTAATCATCAAAATAAATGTCATAACCATCTGACACCATATATAGTTACTAGAAAATTATTGACTATATTCCCTATTCTGTACTTTACATCCTCATGACTATTGTGCTACAACCAATTTGTATTTCTTAATCCCTTCACATTTTTCATCCATCCTCCCAATCCCCTCTCATCTGGCAACTGTCAAAACATTCTCTCTATCTTTGCCTGTTTCTGGGTTTTTTTTTCTTCATCTATTCTGATTTTTAAGATTCAATTGTTGATAGAGATGTATTTGTTGCCATTTTGTTGTTCATATATATCTTTCTTATTATTATTAAAGAAGAGCCTTTAACATTTCATGTAATACTAGTTTGGGGGTGATGAACTCTTTTAGCTTTTACTTCTCTGGGAAGTTTTTGGGTTTTTGTTTTTTTTAGTTGTTTTTTTTTTTAAATATATTTTATTGATTTTTCACAGAGAAGAAGGGAGAGGGATAGAGTTAGAAACATCGATGAGAGAGACTTCGATCAGCTGCCTCCTGCACGCCCCCCACTGGTGATGTGCCCACAACCAAGGTACATGCCCTTGACAGGAATCAAACCTGGGACCTTTCAGTCCGCAGGCAGATGCTCTATCCACCGAGCCAAACCGGTTTCGGCTCTGGGAAATTTTTTACATGTCCTTCAATTCTAAATTATATCTTTCCTGAGTAGAGAAAACTTGGCTATAGGTTCTTGCTTTTCATCATTGTGAATATTTCTTGCCACTCCCTTCTGGCCTGCAAAGTTTCAGTTGAGAAACCAGCTGACAGTCCTATGGGAGCTCCCTTATAGGTAACTAATTTTTTCTCTTGCTACTTTTAAGATTCTCTCTTTATTTTTAATCTTTCACATTTTAATTATCATTTGTGTTATTGTGAGTATCCTTGGGTTAATCGTTTCGGGGACGCTCTACACTTCCTAGACTGGTATGGCTATTTCCTTCACCAAGTTTGGGAAGTTTTCATTCATTATTTTTTTAAATGGGTTCTTTTTTAAAAAAATCTTTATTGTTCAGATTATTACAGATATTTCTCTTTTTTTCCCCCCATAGGTCACCTCCCCCTGGTTTCCACCCAACCCCAGGCCCTCACTCCCCCCCCCAACATTCCTCATCCATAGCTATAAGCTCTTTGTCCAATCTCTTAGCACACCCGCTTCACCCCTTTCCCCCCCCCAACCCCTGAGAATTGTCAGTCGCTCCCTTTCCATGCCTCTGATTCTATTACATTCACCAGTTTATTCTGCTCATCAGATTTTGTATTCATTTCATTTTTAGATTCACTGTTGATAGATATGTATTTGCTGTCACTTTGTTGTTCATAATTTTTCTCTTTAGCTTTTTCTTCTTCCTCTTCTTAAAGAATACCCTTTGGCATTTCATATAATACTGGTTTGGTGGTGATGAACTTCTTTAGCTTATTCTTGTCTGTGAAGCTCTTTATCTGACCTATAATTATAAATGATAGCTTTGCTGGGTAGAATAATCTTGGTTGTAGGTTCTTGCTATTCATCACTTTGATTAATTATTGCCACTCCCTTCTGGCCTGCATAGTTTCTGTTGAGAAATCATATGACAGTTGTATGGATAGTCCCTTGTTAGTAACTAACTGTTTTTCTCTTGCTGCTTTTAAGATTCTCTCTTTGTATTTTGCCCTTGGCATTTTAATTATGTTGTGTCTTCTTGTAGTCCTCTTTAGATTCCTCTTGTTTGGGGTTCTCTATGCTTCCTAGACTTGTAAGTCTATTTATTTCATCACATAGGGGAATTTTTCTGTTATTATTTCTTCAAATAGGTTTTCAATATCTTGCTCTCTCTTTTCTTCTCATAATTCTGATAGTATGCTTGAAGTTGTCCCAGAGGCTTCTTCCAATATCTTCATATTTTTTGGATTTTTTTTTCTTTTTGCTCTTCCGGTTGGACCTTTTTTGCTTCCTTGTATTTCAAATAATTGACTTGATTCTTGGGATCCTCTAGTCCAGTGGTTGGCAAACTGTGGCTCTGTTGACTAATGAGTTTGCCAACCACTGATGTAGACTCTCAATTCCAATAATTACAGGCTGTTGTTGTTCCTTGTGATTAAGCCCCTATCCCAGTGGTTGGCAAACTCATTAGTCAACAGAGCAGCAAACCGTGGCTCACGCACCACAGTTTGCCAACCACTGCTCAAGTCTACTGTTCAATCTCTGTATATTATTCATTATTTCAGTCAGTGTATGCTTAATTTCTGACTAGACCTTTTCCACTTTTTTGGCATTCTCACTAAGATCCTTGAAGGTATCACTAAGTTCCTTGGGGGTTTCTAAAAGATTCTTGAGTAACCTTATAACTGTGGTTTTGAACTCTATACCCAGTATTTTGCTTTCATCCATTTCTTTCATTTGTAGCATCTTTCTTTGTCTCTACATTCTGGCTGCTTCCCTGAGTTTGTTTCTATGTATTGGGTAGCTGCTAAATCTCATTGAGTTGATAGAGTGGCCTTATGTGATCAGTATAATGGGGCCCAGTGGCCCAGTGGCTCAGCCTCCTCAGTCACCTGAAGTGGACACTCTTGCACCCATTTGCGGGCTGTGTGCATAACTTGTTGTAGTTAAGCCTTGATTGATGTTGGTATCACTGGGAGGAATTGATCTCCAGGCCAATTGGTTGTTAGGACCAGCTGTGTCTATACTGGAAGATCTGTTGTGCAGGATATACCCTTATGGACTTGCTTCAGTGGGGCTTTGGTACTCACTGAGTCTGCCCCTTGAGTGTGTCACTTATGGATGTGAAGAGTTGTAATCTGGTATAGTCTCACACTGACCACTGGGTACACTGGATCTTGAATCTCCAAGGAGTTGCAAAATCAACCATTGTCTGGGGCCACCCAGAAGGAGCTACAGAGACATCTGCAGATTCTCCTCTTTGTAATGGTTTGGATGTGCCCAGATGCGGCTCAGCTGTGTAATAAGGCAAACTGCTGTTGCCTGTTTGACAGGTTTTAGGCTGAGAAAGGACAGGCCATAATATAGAAAAGCTGCTGGGCACATCTTTGGTGGGGTTGTAAATTGGACGGGGCAGGGTCTCAGGGAATCTCATGGGCAGAGCAAACAGCAATGGCTGCCAGTCAGCCCTGAACCAGAGTGGTCCCAGTGCAGGAAAATAGACTGCTGCAGGCACCTCTGTCTGAATGAAAGCTGTCCTTCCGTTCCTTTCCAAATGCCAGACAGTCCAGTTTCTCCTCAGATTTGTCTGGGTCCTCCAAAATCTTGCCCGGAACTGGAGTTCAGAGCAAGTGGGAGCTTGTACCTCCCTCCCAATTAAAAAAGTGGCACACCCGGGTGCCAACCTGTTCTATGCCTTCACACATCCTACCAGTCTCAATGCACTTTCTTCTTTACCACTAGTTGTAGAACTTCCACTCAGTCAGGTTTCCCATGATTCTGGATGATAATTGTTCTGTCTTTTAGTTGTAATTTTGATGTGGTTGTGAGAGGTAGCAAGTACAGGTGTTTATCTATGCTGCCATTTTGGTTCCTCTCTCAAATTGTTTCTTAATTCCTTACTCTCTCTCTCTTCTCCTTCTGGTATTCCTCTGATTTGGATATCATTATGCTCTATGTTGCCCTAAATGTCCCTTAAGCTATACTTTTTTTTCTGATAATTTTTTTCCTGCTCTGCTGGGGTGTTTTTTGCTACCTGGTCTTCCAAATTACTGATTCAACCCTCTGTTTCATCCAAATTTATTTATTTTAGTGTATTTTTTAAAGTCCTCACCTGAGGATATGTTTTTGTTGATTCTATAGAAAGAGGAAGAGGAGGAGAAAAAGAGAGAGAAAAAAACATTGATGTAAGAGTAAAATATTGATTGGTTGCTTCCAATATATGCCCCTACTGGGGATCAAACCTATAACCTTGGTGTATGTGATGATACTTCAACCAACCAACTGAGATACCCAACCAGGACTAGTATATTTTTCATTTCTGATACTCTATTCTTCATTTCTGACTGGTTCTTTTTCATGTTTTCTATTTCCTTTTTTCATGCTATTGTAGTTCTCACAAAGATCCTTGAGCATCCTTATACAGTGGTACCTCGAGATACGAGTTTAATTCGTTCCATAACCTTGAGGTGTGGGAAACTATGAGAAGTTTGAGTCGTGGTAAACTGGTGGGTCATGTGCAGCCAGCCGATCCACGTGATTACTCCTATCTCAAATGTTGCTCATATTTCAAAGCAAAAATCGCTCACTCGACGGCTCGTATCTCAAAAATCTTGTATGTTAGGGCACTCGCATCTCGAGATACCACTGTAAACATTTTTTAACTCTATATCTAATAAATTGCTTGTTTCCATTTCACTTAGCTCTTTTTTCTGGAGATTTCTCCTATTCTATCATTTGGGGCATGTTTCTTAATTTCCCCATTTTAGTGGCCTCTTTGTGTTTGTTTCTATACATTATGTAGATCTTCTATGACTCCCAATCTTGGTAGGGTCACCATATATAGTAGGTGTCCTGTGGGATCCAGTGATGCTGTCTCATTAATCACCTGAGCAGGGCACTGCAGGAATTCCCGCTCTGTGGGTAATGTGGGCCTTCCTGTTATAATTGAGTCATGATTGCTTGGAGATGACCCTTAAGTTGGCCAACTGTGGGGATTAACCTCAACCACAGTGTATGTGCTGCTGTGCAGGTGCTGGCCACATGAAGTGGAATTTGCCTCAGCAGGGTCTGCTGCCTAAATAGACTTCCCATTGGATATATGACTTGTGAAGCTAATTGTACCCTGCTCTGATGTTGTCTGAAGCTGGCCACTGGGTTTGTTGGTTCTGAGGCCTCTTGGGAAAGACTCTGGTGCAAGACAATATCAGATTTTTCCTGTGACTAGCTTTGGGCAACCTGTTTGGAATTACAAAGCAATCTACAGTTTTCAGCCTCTTCAGCTGTGCCTGGGTATGTACAGGAAGGACCAAGCTGTACATCAAGTCCAAATTTTACTACCACTCTAACCAGGGATTTGTCAGCAGAAGTCCCAAGGCACCCTGAAACATCACTCTGTGTGTCTCCACCTGTTGGCTGCCTATTATATTCAGTCACTGAAATAGCCTCTGGTGATACTGGAATCGCATGACATAGTTTCAATCACATTATCTTCAAATAAGGAGAGTTTTATTTATTTATTTTCCATCTGTATGCCTTTTATTTCTTTTTCTTGCGTTATTGCAGTGGTCGACAAACTCATTCGTCAACAGAGTGGCAAACTGCGGCTCGCAAGCTGTATGTGCACTGGCTACCTTCCAACACTATATGGAATAAGTGTGGTGATAATGGACATCCTTGCATTATTATTGATCATAGGAGGATGCTATTCTTTCACTGTGAAATATGATGTTATCTATAGATTTTATGTACACTGAGTATTTATGATCTCTAAATGCATAATAATCTGGCCACTCAGTGTATATCCTATGTAATAAAAGGCTAATATGCAAATTTGCCCCTCAACCAGGAGTTCGACCAGCAGGCAGGCCAGCCAACCGCCCATGTCCCCTCCCCCTGGCCAGGTTGGCCGGATCCCACCCATGCACGAATTCATGCACAGGGCCTCATATGCATTCAGAGATCATAATAATCTGGCCACTCTGTATATTTTCTATGTCAAGTTGAGAAAGTTCCTCTCTATTCCTATTTTTCTGAGAATTCTTTTTATCATGATGAATATTAAATTTTCAAATGATTTTGCTGCATCACTTGATATAATCATGTAATATTTCTTTAGTCTATTAATATGATGAATTACATTAACTGATTTTCCTAATATTATAACAGCCTTACATATTGATATTTTGTCAGGGATATTTCCATCAGTATTAATGAGTAATATCAGTCTGTATAATTTTTTTTAGTGCCTTTGTCTGGTTTTGGTATCAGAATAGTATTAACTTTATAAAATGAATTGGGAAATATTCCTTCCTCTTATATTATCTGGAAGATATCATATGGAATTGGTATTAATTCTTCTTTTGGTGTTTGGTATAATTCTCCATTGAAACTACCTGGTTTAGAGATTTATTTTTGGAGAGTTTTAAAATTAATAATTCAGTTCTGTTATAGTGATACTCGAATTATTTAATATTGAGTGACCTTGTGGCAGTTTGTAATTTTTGAAAAGTTGGTCCACATCACCTAAGTTGATGTATTTATGTGTATAGAGCCAGATCCCAGCAGCAAGCTAACGTACTGGTTGGAGCATCTGCCTCCTGGTGGTCAATGCACATCATAGCGACTGGTTGATTGACTGAACAGTTGGACATTTAGCATATTAGGCTTTTATTATAAAGAATTATTATAAAATTGTCCTCTATATATGTTTAGAACTACATAAAACATTATTATAATTATGCTTCAAACATAAAAAAACACTTTAGAAGATTCAAGAGAAGAAAATCTTATTGTATGTATCCATATTTTTGGTTATTATGTTCATTATTCCTTCTTGATATTCTAAGTTTCCTACTTTTATCATTTCCTTTGTTTGGATAACTTCCTTTAACCATTCTTATCAGCAGGTATACTAGTGATAAATTCTTTTTGTTTTTCTATATCTGAGAAAATCTTGATTTCCCCTTAATTCCAGAATTTTTATGTATGTATGTATGTATGTATGTATGTATTTTTCTGGATACAGGATTCTGTGTTGATAATTGTATGTTTTAGCACCTGAAAAATATGTCACTTTATTTTGGTGTTTGTTGTTTCTGATGAAAAGTTTGCTATTATTCAAATTATTTTTCATATTTAGATAAGTAATTGTTTTTCTTTCACTCTTTTCTGTATTTTTTGTTTGTCTTTAGTTTGAGAAGTTTAACTATGATATGTTTTGGTGTGATTTAAGTTTACCTTTTGGGATTTCATGTAGTTCTTGAATCTGTTGAATTATATGTTTTATGACATTTAGGAAGTTTTCACCCATTATGTTTCTGAGAACTTCTTTTAGCCCCACCCTTTCTCCTTTCTCTCCTCTCCTTCCAGGAGTCCAGTGATACAAATGTTAGATCATTTTTTATTATCCTACAGGTTCATGCAGCTTTGTTTATTACATTTCAGTCTATTTTCCCTCTGTTTTGCAATTTGGGTAGTTTCTGTTGTTCTGCATTCTAGTTCACTGATTCTTTTCTTTCTTCTCTCTATTCTGCTATTGAGACCATCAAGCACATTTTATATTTTAGTTTTTTTTAGTTCAAAATTTGCATTTTTTATATGTTTTATTTCTGTGTTGAAAATTTCCATTTCTCTTGAAGCTTTTTTATTTGTTTCAAGTGTGTTCATAATTACTTGTTGAAGCATGTTTATGATGACTACTTATGATCTGTCAAATAATTCTAACATCTGTGTCATCTTGTTGTTACCTATTGTCTTTTTTCATTCAGTGTGAGATCTTCCTGGTTCCTGACATGATAAGTAATTTTCTAATATAATTTGGACATTTGGGCTATTACATTATGAAACTATGGATCTTATTTAAATTTTCTGTTTGAGCTGATTCCTTTTGGCACTGATTTGGCAGGGGAAGAAGGATTACACAGTATTCTTTCCAGGTGAAGATAGAATTCTATAATCCCTACTAACTTCTATGACACCCAAGCTGGGTGCTTCTATTTCTGCTTCTTTATTACTGCTGGGCATGAGTGGAATTTCCATTTCTCTACTAGGCCTCCCATGGTGGGAAGGGTATGAGTGTCATGTTACTGTTTCCCATTAGACCATCATGCATACTAAATTTATGAAGAGTGATCTCATTATGTGGAGAAGTTGTTAAAGTCCTAAATCTACTCTAGGCTGCCTTCAATGCAGTGGAGGTGGGACAACTTAATTACTCTTAGGTGTTTGTGGGCATCTAGATTCTCCAAGTGACCTATATTAATGGGAGCCTTGTTACAAGTCAGAAGGCATAAAGTTCCAAGTACCTACATGTCCTTCTCTGGCCCCACCCAGTGAAAGTTTTGAAGCACCACCTTACAGCTTTATAAGAATTGCAGTCCAGGTTTCTCCCTCAGACTTTTCTGGTATAGGTAGGAGTGTGACTACAGTTTTATCTCTGTGGTGTTTGACTAGAATACAGTGGTAATTGCCTAAAGTTCCCTATTATACTAGGCTTTCCTTGTCCTTGAGGTAATGAAAGCAGGCTTTAGTTTGTGCTTTCTTTTGATTTATACCCATTGGTGTTTCTGGGTTGCCATATTCCAAAATCTCCAAGTCTGAGATATATGAAATAAAAAAGAAAACTCAAGGAATGTACCACTGTGTTATTCCTCAGCTCCTGAGGTCCTTACCTGGTTTGCCTTCTTCTCTACATCTTCAAAAGTCTTTCTATGGTTTATATATGCTTTCCAGAATTTTTAGTTGTGATTAGTGGGAAGAATAGGGAAAATTTCCTTCCATCACCATTTATTCCCCCTTTACTCTGTTCTATTTCTTCCCCCTCTTCTCTGGTAGTCACCATACTGTTGTTTGTGTCTATAAGTTATTTTTTTTCTTAATCCCTTCAACTTTTTCTCCCAGCTCCCTAACCCCTTTCCCTTTGACATCTTTCAGTCTGTTCACAGTACCTGTGACTCTGTTTCTATTTTTTTATTAGTTGATTTTGTTCATTGGATTCCTTTGGGTGGTAAACACACTATACAGATGATGTATTATAGAATTGTACACTTGAAACCTATATAATTTTATTACCCAATGCATGAAATTTGTGTATGGGTAGGGTTCCTAGGCCTGGCCAGTGATCAGCGATGAATATGAGGCAACCAACAGGGTGATCAGGGGGCCCCAAGCTGGCACTCACCTTGGCTGACCTAGCACCGCCCACTTGCTGACCCCACCCCTCACTGCCACTGCTGGTTGCCTCTCTCTGTGGGGCAACCAGCAGAGTTATTGGCGGCCCCTTCTGGCACCCACCTTGGGGGCTTGGGGCTTTCAGATTGCGGGCAGCTCCTGCATTGAGCATCTTCCCCTAGTGGCCAGTGCACATCATAGAAACCAGTCATTCCACTGGTCTTTCTGCTGTTTGGTTAATTTACATATTAGGCCTTTATTATACAGGATGTCACCCCAATAAATTCAATATAAATTTATAAATAAAGAAATTTTAGCTACTCCATCTTCTAAGAGGCAGGAGTTGTGAGTTAATTGTTGAGTCAAAGTAATTCATTTGCATAGTTTAAAAAGTTAAAGGACTATAACCAAAATCTAAGTTCCCATTCTGTTCCTTATGCACTTCTCTGTCCCACTCTTTAAAAGAAATGACTTTCTATATTTTATCTTTTGTGTTTTAAATTATTTACATCCATATTTCTAGACAATATACTTAGTTTGCTACTTACTAAGTTAAAAACTTTAATATCTTGTTTTTTGTGGTGGTAAAGATTTAGCTTTCTAGGGAAACAAAATGGTGGCGGAATAGACAGACGCATTTGTAGCTGGGAAGAGGGAGAGAGAGCAGCTGAGAGTCACACGGGGAGTGATTGTTGGCAAGTTAAGAGTCAGTTATCCTCCAGGAAAAGGCAGGGAACTGCTGGACTGGGCTCTCCTGGCCAGGCAGCCCCACTTCCAAGGGGTTTTTGTCGGCCGGAGCCACCAGCGCGAATGCGGAGACCATGCCATCTTGCAGAGGGAGGTGGATGTCTGCGGCGGTCTGAACGCTGTGGCTGAATCACTCACCAAACAGCTGGGGACCCAGAACACCGCTCTCCAATCAGGGCAGACATGCGGGCGGTGGATTCAGAGATCCACACGGCACACAGAAAGGTCAGAGTTCGCCTGGGATAAGGTGAGGTCTCCTGCCCCTCAGAACATAGACGAGCACACAGTGGGAACCGGGCTGTGGGAAAGCTGCCTCTGGAGAGGTCCGCGGAGGTGGGAAAGGCATGATCCCTAAGTGTAGAGGCAAACTCTCCGAGCTGTTGACAGAGGGGAGCTCTGGAAAACGACTCCTTTTGATCTGAGACAGAGGGACAGCCTGGGAGTTATTTCAGTGTCCTGGCTGTAAAATCCCCCCAACCGGTTTTGAGAACCACAGAGTAGCAGGATCTGAGCACAGCCTAGAGAGGTCCTGTGCTTTGTCTCAGAGATCAATTCTGAAACACTGCCACCCAGTGGATGACGCACAAATTGACTCTCGCATAACCACAAAAGAATAAAGAGATTAAAACATCAACAGTGCAACACAGGGTATTGCAATACCTTCCATACTGGAAAACAGGAGTGCCAAGCAGAATAATAGTGGAAGAGAATGACCATTCTATTTTTTTTTATTTTTTTATTTTTTATTTTTATTTTTTTCTTTAATTTTAATTTTTTTATTTTTCATTTTTACATATTTTTAATTAAAAGACTATTTTTTTCTTTCCACCTCAATTGATTTTACCTTTCTAATTATTACATTTTTGTTTTCAACTAGTATTATTACTACTAGTATTTTACCTTTTTGGAAAAAAAACAAGTGTCATTTTGTTTTCTCTTTATTGTACTTCGGGATTAGAGTTTTCATCTTTCCTTTAGCATAATTTTACTCCAACTCAACTCTAACTTTATGCCAACACTTTCCTCCTAACTTTCCCCATTTTGTTGTCTTGTTTCTCTTTCACTTTTCCAACTTTAGATTCCCCCTGTTCTTTCTCTTTACCTGGTTAAAATTTCACCCCACTTATATATCTAATTTCAAATCCCCTACTACAAGTCCATACAAACCTCTTTCTTTTTGTCTTCACTAGCCAAAAAGTTGTTATTTCTCTATGTCCTTTTGTTGCTATTTGCCTGAACAGTGATTATATTGATTTTTTAAACTTTTTTGTGAGATTGTTTTACCTTATTCTACTTGTTTGATTTTGCTTTTTGCTTGCTTTGTTTTCTACCTCTCTTTTCCCTCACCTCCCTCGATACCAGTTATTATTTGCAATTTGTATTAATCTCTAGGTACTGGTTGCTGGCCTTTATGGGGATTAGTGACTGTTCTATTGGAGTTTTCTCCTGACATCTATATTTTGTTCCCCTTTCCTATCTTATCCACTTTCTTTTCTCTCTGACTTTGTTTCTCTTTCTTTTTTCTTTTTCTTCTTCTCCTTTTTTATAATTTAATTTTATTTTATTTTTTGTTCATTTAGTAATTAATTTTTTCTCCCTCTCCCAACCTGATTTTGGCACTTCTTTCCTTTCTTTTCCCTCATTTTCCTCTTCTTCTTTCTCTACTTACCCCTAATTTGTCTTTCACTGGTGGTCACCTTATTGGTGATTATTAACAACATGAATACATTTCTGTTCAGTGCCTTGTGTGCTGTACAGGGTCGTGTTGCAGTTTGTGCCTTTCAATCAACATAGGAGAGAGAACTACATAACCAGACACCCGGAGAAGAAAAACCATGGGCAGAAGAAGAAACAGCCCACATACGACAGATAGGCAGGTAGCACCAGAAATGGAAGTAAACGAAATAGAAGCAGAAATAAGCCTGCCAGAGAAAGAGTTCACAGAAATGATCATAAGGTGGATGAAAAGAAGAGAAGACAAAATCAACAATCTGAGTAAGAGCCAAGAGGAAATGAAAAAGAAGCAGGAAGAAATGCACAAAGAAATAAAAAATGACATCACTGCTTTAAAGAACTCAATAGAAAGCATCAAAAGTAGACTAGAAGAATCAGAAGACCTCATCAGTGAGCTAGAAGACACGGTAGGAAAAAATACCCAAGTACAGCAGCTTCTAGAAAAAAAAAATTAAAAAGCAAGAGGAGAGCCTAAGGGAACTTTGGGATAACATGAAAAAAAACAAGATTAGCATTATTGGAGTACGAGAAAGAGTGGAAACTGAACAAGATTAGAGAACCTGTTTAAAGAAATAATAACAGAAAATTTTCTGAATATAGGAAAGGAAAAACCCACACAAATCCAAGAAGCTCACAGGGTCCCAAGCAAAATGAACCCCACAAAACTGACACCAAGGCACATTATAATTAAATTGGCAAACAGCAACAACAAAGCAAGAATCTTAAAAGCGGCCAGAGAGAAGCAGAAAGTTACCTCCAAAGGAACCCCCATAAGACTAGCCACTGATTTTTCAACAGAAACTCATCAGGCCAGAAGAGAATGGAAAGAAATATACAAAGTCATGCAAAGAAAGGGTCTGAATCCAAGAATACTGTACACTGCAAGGTTTCCAATCAAAATTGAAGGTGAAATCAGAAGCTTCACAGACAAAAAAGGACTAAGGGAATATATTACCACCAAACAAGCAATGCAAGAAATGTTAAAGGGTCTGCTGTAATAAAAAGAAATAGGAAGTGAAGAAGGAACTCAAGGCTAAAGACTAAAAATGGTGACAGATAAATACCTATCAATAATAACTTTAAATGTAAATGGATTAAATGCTCCAACCAAGAGACATAGGGTAATCGATTGTATAAAAAAACATGATCCACATATCTGCTGTCTACAAGAAACCCACCTCAGGAAAAGAGATGCACACAGATTGAGGGTGAAGGGATGGAAGATGGTATTTCAGGCAAATGGAAATGAAAAAAAAAGCCGAGGTTGCAATACTTATATCTGACAAATTAGATCTCAAAGTGAAAGATATAACAAGAGATAAAGAAGGCCACTTCATCATACTAAAGGGAACAATACAACAAGATCATATAACTCTGGTAACCATATATGCACCCAATATAGGAGCACATAAATATATAAAAAACTCATGGAGGGTATTAAGGGAAAGATTGACAGCAATACAATCGTAGTAGGAGACTTTAATACCCTACTGTCACCACTGGACAAATCCATTAAACAAAAAATCACCTGAGAAACATCAATCCTAAATGACTCACTAGACCAGATGGAATTAATTGACATCTTCAGAACATTTTACCCCAAAGCCACAGAATATACATTCTTCTCCAGTGCACATGGGTCATTTTCAAAGATAGATCATATGTTGGGTCATAAGAAAAGTCTCTTCAAATTCAAGAAGATAGAAAACATATCAAGCATTTTATCACACCACAGTGGCATAAAACTGGAAATCAACTATAATAAAAACAATAGAAAGAAATCAAACACATGGAGACTAAACGGCATGCTATTAAACAATGACTGGGTAACCAGAGAGATCAAGGAAGAAAAAAAAAATCATGGCAACAAATGACAATGAAAACACAACAATTCAAAATTTATGGGACACAGTGAAAGCAGTCTCAAGAGGGAACTTCATAGCCCTACAAGCCTACTGCAAAAAAACAGGAAACAATGGAAATAAATTACCTAACCCTACAACTCAAAGAGCTAGAACGAGAGCATGAAGATAAGCCCAGTGTACACAGAAGGAAGGAAATAGTGAAGATCAGAGAGGAGAGAAACAACTTGGAGACCAAAGAAACAATTCAAAAGATCAACAAAACCAAGATCTGGTTCTTTGAAAGGATAAACAAGATTGATGGACCTCTAGCCAGGGTGACCAAGAAGCAAAAGGAGAAGACCCAAATAAACAAAATCAGAAATGAAAGAGGAGAAATAACACCAAACCCTGTGGAAATAAAAAAGGATTGTTAAAAAATACTATGAACAACTCTATTCCAACAAATTGGACAACCTGCAAGAAATGGACATTTTCCTAGAAAAATATAACCTTCCAAAACTAAATGAGGAGGAATCTAAACATCTCAATAGTCCAATAACTATGGAAGAAATTGAAGCAGTCATAAAAGAGCTTCCAGCAACTTAAAGCCCCGGACCAGATGGCTACACAGGACACTTTTACCAAACATTCAAGGAAGAATTAAAACCTATCCTCCTCAGACTATTCAAAAACATTCAAGAAGAAACACTTCCAAACACCTTCTATGAAGCCAGCATCACCCTAATACCAAAACCAAATAAAGAAAACACAATGAAAGAGAATTATAGGCCAATATCTCTCATGAACATAGATGCCAAAATCCTCAACAAAATTCTAGCAAACCGGATCCAGCAGTACATCAGAAAGATCATACACCATGACCAAGTAGGATTTATCCCAGGAATGCAGGGATGGTACAATATCCCCAAATCAATAAACGTGATACATCACATAAACAAATTGAGAGATAAAAATCACATAGTCATATCAATTGATGCAGAAAAAGCATTTGACAAAATCCAACACCCTTTCTTGATAAAAACTCTCAGCAAAGTGGGAATAGAAGGAGCATACCTCAACATCATAAAAGCCATATATGATAAACCCACAGCTAACATTATACTCAATGGGCAAAACCTAAAACCATTTCCCCTAAGAACAGGAACAAGACAGGGATGCCCACTCTCACCTCTCCTGTTCAACATAGTACTGGAAGTATTAGCCATTGCAATTAGGCAAGAAGAAGAAATAAAAGGCATCCAAATTGGAAAAGAAGAAGTAAAGATGTCCTTATTTGCAGATGACATGATACTGTACATAAAAAACCCAAAGGACTCCATTCCAAAACTAATTGACTTAATTAATGAATTTGGCAATGTAGCAGGATACAAAATTAATGCTAAGAAGTCTGTGGCATTTCTATACACTAATAGTGAAATTACAGAAAGAGAGGCTAAAAAAGCAATCCCATTTACCATCACACCAAAAAAATTAAGATATCTAGGAATAAACCTAACTAAAGGGGTAAAAGACCTATATGCAGAAAACTACAGGACAATGAAAAAAAGAGATAGAGGAAGATGTTAACAGATGGAATAGCATACCATGCTCATGGATTGGGAGAATCAACATCATTAAAATGTCCATACTACCCAAAGCAATCTATAGATTCAATACAATACCCATTAAAATACCAACGACATATTTCACAGACCTAGAAAGAATTCTTCATAGATTCATCTGGAACAAAAAAAGGACCATGAATAGTTACAGCAATTCTGAGAAAGAAAAATAAAGTAGGTGGCATCTCAATACCAGATTTCAAGTTATATTACAAAGCAACTCTTCTCAAAACAGCGTGGTACTGGCACAAGAACAGACATATAGACCAATGGAATAGAATAGAGAACCCAGATATCCACCTAAACCACTGTGCTCAACTTATATTTGACAAAGGAGGCATGAACATTCAATGGAGCCAAGATAGCCTCTTCAATAAATGGTGTTGGGAAAATTGGACAGATACATGCAAAAAAATGAAACTGGACCACCAACTTACACCAAATACAAAAATAAAGTCAAAACGGGTTCAGGACTTAAACATTAGAAGGGAAACCATAAAAATACTAGAGGAATCCACAGGCAGCACAATCTCAGATATATGCCGAAAGAACTTCTTCACTGATACTGCTCCAAATGCAATGGAAGCTAAAGCAAAAATAAACAAATGGGACTACATCAAAATAAAAAGCTTTTGCACAGCAAAAGAAACCATCAACAAAACAAGAAAGCCCACTGTATGGGAGAACATATTTGCAAATGTTATCACTGATAAAGGTTTAATCTCCAAAATCTACAGCCAACTTATACAACTTAATCAAAGGAAGATAAAGGATCCAATAAAAAAATGGGCAACGGACCTAAATAGAACCTTTTTGAAAGACAACAGAAGGAAGGCCAAGAGACACATGAAAACATTTTCAAAGTCACTAATCATCTGAGAGATGCAAATCAAAACGACAATGCCATACCATCTTACACTGGTCAGAATGGCAATCATTAACAAATCAACAAACAACAAGTGTTGGCGAGGATGTGGAGGAAAAGGAATCCTCCTGCACTGTTGGTGGGAATGCAGATTGGTGCAGACACTGTGGAGAACAGTATGGAGTTTCCTCAGAAAACTAAAAATGGAACTCCCATTTGACCCAGCATTCCCACTCTTAGGAATATATCTTAAGAATGTAGAAACACCAATCAGAATGGATTTATGCACTCCTATGTTCATAGCAGCACAATTTACAATAGCTACAATTTGGAAACAGCCTAGGTGCCCATCAGCAGATGAGTGGATCAGAAAACTGTGGTACAGAGAAATCCAAGATGGCGGCATAGGTAAACACCTATACTGCTGCCTCGCACAACAATTTCAAAACTACAACTAAAAGACAGAACGGACATCATCCAGAACCACAGGAAAGCTGGCTGAGTGGAAGTTCTACAACTAGAGGGAAAGAGAGGGGCTCACAGAGACCCAAAGGAGCTGCAAAAAGCTGAGGTACGGAGACGCGTTCGAGGAGAGAGCGGGTGCCGGAGTACCTGGCTGGCTTTCTCTGGCGGGAGGGAGACGGAGACTCTCAAAGGCATTGAACCCCTTGTCCTGCAACACTGAACACCAGATCCAGCTGAAACTCATACGGGGGGAGTTTGGACTGTGAAAAGGGAGAAGTGCACGGAAATTTATGGGAGTTGCAAAGGATCAGAGGTCTGGTCGGGCACGGCACCACGCGGAGGACAGATTGCTGATTGTGCCGCTGGCTTTCACGAGTGGGCGGGAGACAGACCCTCCCAACTGTGCCACTTCTGACTCCACTAAGCCCCTGTTTTGGGTGAAACCCTGGAGACTTAGACTCGTGTGATCCTGGTTCGCAGGGGAGCCAGAAAGGCAGCCGTTAGAGGCACTGCAGGTGCCTGCACAAGGACCGCTCCAGCCATTACCCAGTCACGTGAGTCTCAGGGGCCGTGGAGGGCGGGGCCAACTGGAAGGCAAGGCGGTCCCTTAAGCCCTGAGACTCCACCCCTCCCAAGCTCAACAGAGGCTTCTTCGGCTGAATCCAGCACAGAAGTTTCCCCGGCACAGTGAAAATGCCGAGACAAGGGAAGGGATTACAAGCAAAAGAAATGGAGGAAAAAAAAACGACTGGATATAGAGTTCAAAACCACGCTTATAAGGTTTTGCAAGAATATGCTAGAAAAGATGGATAAATTTAGTGAGACCCAAGAGGAGATGATAAACACACTGACTGAAATAAAAACTATTATACAGAGTACTAACAGCAGACTAGAGAAAGGCAAGGATCAAGTCAAAAATTTGAAATATAAAGAAGAAGAAAACATTCAACTGGAAAAGCAAGAAGAGAAAAGAATCCAAAAATGTGAAGATAATGTAAGGAGACTCTGGGACAGCTTCAAGCGAACCAACATCAGAATTGTGGGGGTGCCAGAAGAAGAGAGAGAGCAAGATACTGAAAACCTGTTTAAAGAAATAATGACTGAAAACTTCCCACATCTGGTAAAAGAAATAGACTTACAAGTCCAGGAAGCACACAGAACCCCAAAGAAAAGGAATCCAAAGAGGACTACACCAAGACACATCATAATTAAAATGCCAAGAGCAAAAGAGAAAGAGAGAATATTAAAAGCAGCAAGAGAAAAACAGTTTATTACCTACAAGGGAGCACCCATACGACTGTCAGCTGATTTCTCAAC
>JAAGEH010000015.1:21583907-21631746 GCA_011751065.1 Lasiurus cinereus | reverse complement strand
GCCTGGGAGGGAGGGGGGCAATGGGGAGATATGTATAAAAAATTAATAAAAATTAATTTAAAAAAAAGAAAAAGAAAAAAAGAAAACTGTGGTACAGCTACACAATGGAATTCTATGCTGCCATTAAAAAGAAGGAATTCTTACCATTTGCAGCAACCTGGTTGGAACTGGAGAACCTTATGCTTAGTGAAATAAGCCAGTCAAGGAAGGAGAAGCATCACATGATCTCACTCATTGGGGGATAATAAAGAACATTATAAACTGATGAACAAAAGGATAGATACAGAGGCAGTAAAGCATCAGACTGTGAAATAACAGCAGGAAGATTAAAGTTAGGTGAGGTAGATAAGTGATCAATCAAAGGACTCGTATGCATGAATATTAGCATAACCAATGAACATAGACACTGGGGGGTTCGGGTATGCCTGGGAGGGAGGGGGGCAATGGGGAGATACGTATAAAAAATTAATAAATAAAAAATGAAAAAAATATAAAAATAAATAAATAAATAAATAAATAAAAGATTTAGCTTTCTGATATATTTTATCTTGTTTTCTTCATCCTTTCAATATAGTTATGTCATTATTTTTATTAAATTGGTATCAGTGTTAATATTATTGCAAGAATGTAAATAGTATTTTTTCAAGTATTTTTTTTCAAGTTACTCCATCAAATATGCCTCTCACCTGTGCTTTTCTACTTTCTCAATCATCCAATCATAACTCATAATAAGCTCCTTTTCCTGAAGATTTACCTCTTTTATGGTCCCTTGAGCTCTTCCTCCTGTCTGGACTGCTTATTCCTTAGTTAGCCTGCTTTATAGGACTCATCCTGGGATTTTCTTTATTCTCCTAGGTTGTATCCACCTACATACCTAACTATCTACCGAACTACCTACCTATTAAAATTAAGCAAATGTAGTAGAATGCTAGTGATTGTTGAATTTCAGTGAATGATATATTGGTATTTCTTTTAAAAAATATCTTTTTATTGATTTTGGAGAGGAAGGGAGAGGGAGAGAGGAAGAAAAACATCAGTGATGAAAGAGAATCATTGATCAGCTGCCTCCTGCATGCCCCACATTGGGGATAGGGCCTGCAACCCAGGGATGTGCCCTTGACCAGAATCAAACCTGGGACCCTTCAGTCCACAGGCTGGCATTCTATCCACTGAGCCAAACCAGCTAGGGAAGTATTTCTTTTACTAGTCTTTTCATTATTCTCTAGGTTTTAAAAATGTCAAAATAAGTGTTTTGAGGAAAAGAGTCTCATGCATTTTAATCCTTATTCCTTCAAATATAAAGTACCTGACCTTTTTTTATAAATTCTACATGAATTTTTCATTTCTTTTTCAATGGTGTCCTAAAGTTTCAATGGTGTGTCTTGGCACGGGGCATTTAACTATGTTGAACTATTTGTGAGCATTTTTAATCTGGAGACTCATGTTTGTCAGGCCTGGGAAATTATTATGGCAATTCTTATGGAAAATTCTTATAGAAATTTCTCTGATAATTATTTCACCTTCACTTTTTCTTCTTTTTATTTCAGTATCTAACATTAATTAGTTTATGTTAGTACTCCTGGACTGAGTCTATAAAACTTTTTTTTTTATTTTCTGACTCATCATATTCACTCTACCTTTACATTTTTTTCTTATGATTTTATTTTCTCACCTTCTATTGAATATTTTTATCATGAAAGAATTTGAATTTTATAATATGCTTTTTCTGTCTCAAAAAAATCATGATTTTTATCCTTCATTTTATTAATGGGATGTGTCACATTTATTTGTGTATGTTGAACCATTCTTACATTTCAGGGATGAATCCCATTTGATTGTGGTATATGATCTTTTCAATGTGCCACTGAATTCAGTTTCCTAGTAATTTGTTTAGAATTTTTATATGGAAATTCATCTGGGGTATCTGCCTATAGTTTCTTTTCCAATGTTATCTGGTTTTGGTATCAGCATACTGCAGGTCTCATATGATGTGCTTGAGGATGTTCCCTCCACTTCAATTTTTTGGAAGAGTGTGAGAAGGATTGGCATTAATTCTTATTTAGATTTTGGTGAAATTTACTGGGAAAGCCATCTGATACTGATCTGGGAGGTTTGTGAGTATTGTTTCAGTCTTCTACGTCATTATTGGTCAATTCAAAATTTCTATTTCTTCATGATCCAATCTTGGTAAATTGTGCATTCCTAGGAATGTATCCATTTCTTTTAGGTTGCTTATTTGTTTATGTGTAATTGTTCATAGTAGTCTATTAAGATCCTTAGTGTTTCTATGGCATTGGTTGTAATGCCTTCTCTTTCATTTCTTATTTTATTCATTTGAGTCTGCTCTCTTTATTTCTTGGTTACTTTAGCTAAAGGTTTGTTAATTTTGCTTATCTTTTCAATGAACCAACTCTTAGTTTTATTAATGTTTTTAATACTTTCTTTTTTCATTTATTTCTGCTGTGATCTTTACTTCCTTCTGTAACTTTGGGCTTAATTTACTCTTCTTTTTTTCTAGTTCCTTGCAGTATAATGTTATTTTTTTATTTCAGATATTTCTTTTCCTTTAATGTAGGCATTTAAGGTTTTAAACTTTTCTTTTAGAACTGCTTTTTCTGCATCCCATAAGTTTTGGTAGGAATTTTTTAAAGGAAAAGAAAAACATATCATTTTCCAATTATATTTTTTTCTCTTACAGAAACCAGGCAATACCATCTGCCTAGTCAATAGCTCTGTATCCTGATTGTGATGATGGTTACATTAATTTACACATGTGATAAAATTTTATAGAGTTATGTGCAAAAAAAAGTACATGCAAAACTTGAATTCTGAATAAAGTCTTTACATCAGTTGGGTAGCAATGTTAAATTTCCTGGTTTTGACAGTGTACTATGGTGATGTAATATATTAACATTCATAGAGACTGGATAAAGGGTACATGGGAACTCTGTACTATTTTTCCAACTTCTTGTGAGTCAAATTATTTCAAAATATGATATTATTTTAAAAGTCTATTCAAGAGATAAAACAAAGAAGAAAGTAAAGAACTCCCAAAGTCTCATCACCGAGAGATAATTACCATTAAAATTTTGGTGAACAGTTTTATATCCCTATACTTATAGAGCACTTCTTATATGCCAGGAACTCTTCTAAGAACTTTATGTGTATTATCTCATCAATTCTTCACAATAACCATTAGTGGTTGATACCATTATCATACTTATTTTACAAATGAGACACTAAAGCTTAGAAAGAGAACTTGTCTAAGGCCATATAGCTAGTAAGTTTCAGAACTGAGCTGTAAGCTGAGCTCTGTATTTTGTAGTTCACTACATTAATTCCTCTAATAACTTCACTTTGATCAAGCTCAGCCTGTATTTTTCCAGGTGCTGAAATGTGAGCTTCCCAAATGTTGGATTTATTGTTCCAGACAGCTACCTCAGTGATTCCCATCAGGATATCTATAACACACCAAATATGCTTAATAAGTCTTAGTTTCTATTCTAATAACTTCCAAACTTTACACATTTATTTTATTTTATTCTGGGCTTTATGCCAATTTTCCAAAATCTTGTGTCTTCTTTCCCGACAAAGTAAATACCAACAACGTTCTGTTACTGCTATCACATTTTTCTACTAGCACATTTCTCTTTGCCTTCTATATTTATAACTATTCAGTTTGTCTGACTCCAGCTTCTCTGGCCTTCTGTGCAAATTGCCAGAATGATTTAATCTGAATACATAACTGGTTACTTTTCATCTTTACACTTTGTTTCTCTCAAATGTGGTGTCAGTTTCCATAGGAAAGGTGTGGCTGACCACACATAACAGTAGCCTTTCCTGGCTCTACTATTACTTCAATTTCATTCCTTACCCACCCATTGCTATATGTATCTTCTTCAATTTCATCAAACATCTGCCATTTCATTTCATTGCTGTGTAAGAGTTTGAAAAATCATACACCAAAGACTATTCTTAATCTAGACACATTTCTCAGCCTCTGACATGTAAAGAGTTTCAGAGAAGCCCTAATACTTGTCAAATACTGCCTTTACCTTTATTGCTGTTTCTAGCACCTTGAAGAATATGCATTTTGCCAATTTCAGCACCTTCTGCAGCTAGATTCCTATGTCACTTTGATGGCCATTTCCTTTTCCTTCTAGTTGCCTTTACAAACAGCAGCATTCAAAGCTTTGCTGCAGTGTATATCCTCCAGAGTCATGGGGAAATCAGCAGGGCTGGGGGGATTTCTCTTCTTCAATAACTATATCCTGATAATCACTTATAGGTATTTTTCCTTTGGTCAGTGTCTCAACATAATACCTTGGCCTCTCCCTTATCTCTGCTCCTAAAATAATTGTGAAAAGAACTCCATGATCCAATTCTTTTTTTGTTTTTGCACTGCCAATCTGTCCAGTTTGTCCACAAAAGCCACTACCAGTCAATATTCTCTCTTGTCCACCCATTCTCAAGTGTTCATAGTTCCTACCTTTAGTTTTAAATTAGGTTTATCTTCTTTGCATATCTTATGACTCTGTCTACAAATTCTTATTTGTTTCTTGATTTTTTATATTTTGCTTATGTTCTTTCTTTTTCTTCTCTCCATTAAACAGATCTTCATTTTGGAATTTGGACTTTGTGTTTGGCTCTATAAAGGCACTGGCTTGGCTCTTTCCATTAGGGACTTGCCTTGAAATTTTATTTTGCAGGTTTCCCTTGGCAGAGCCTGAAAGTGGCATTAAAGCTTTTGAGAATTTATTTTGAGCACATAATAATGCATGTGCATGAAGATGTATAGATATATCAGGTTTTTGCCACAATACTGTTCATATTGTGAAAAACTAGGCACAACCAAAATTTCTATCAATAAGAGATTGAATACATTTTGGTACAACCTTGTAATGAAATACTAAAAATACATCTGAAATGATTATGTAAAACTATACTAGTATTTATCAATATTAAAGGATTCTACAATATTTTTTGAATGAAAAAGCAAGTAAAAGTGTAAATATGCTATGATTTTACATATCTTATTTGTTAATCACCACTGACTATAGTCAGGCAGATCTGAGTGTGAATATTGGCTCTATCATTTACCTGATACCAGTGTCTGACTTTGGGCAAATATTAACTTCTATGTGTCTTTATCTGCACGCCTGTGAAATGGGGATAATAATAGCACCTACCTCATAGGGGTTTTGTGAGGATTAAATGATGTGTCATATTAAGCTCTTAGGATAGTTACTGGACATTGCGTATAGTATTGAAAGTTAAATAAAAATGTATATGAAACTCCTCTGAAAAGTATAAAGTGACTGAGAGGTGATTGATAAATATTGAAATGTATAATTGCATTGTACTGATAACACTGAATATGAAAGAAAGATCTCCTAAACTCTAAGATGTTCCATCCCCAAGATATGCCACATAAAGCAGGGAGGACTTCCCCTCACAATAAGGATGTAGAGCCAAGGGCATTGGTGCCCACACAAACTTACAGGATTTTTCTCAAAACTCAGAGTGACAAAATATCTCTCACTTTTGACAAAATTATGGCTTAAGTATTTTCTTCTGTGCCATTTCAAACAGTCTTTTCCATTTTTTGCAGTATCCAATCAGAAACCAACGGCCTTCAGTATAATCATAGGACAAAGTGAGTAATGGTGGGGGTTTCTGAGAGTTTGTGCCATATAAACTGGCAGGTGGGACACAGAGCTTTGTTTAAGGGAACATTTGGGCTGTGCCCCTCATCACACTTCCTCTGGGTACAATGGAGACACAACATCAACTATTTTTATATTTGAAGATATTATCATAGCTGAAAAGATTTATCACAGGAGAGCTTCATGAAGCATGCAAGCCATCATCTTGAGCAGAGTTTGTATCCATTCTCCAAAGGTGAAGAAATGTCTCTTCCTTGTTTTCTTGGCATTATTGATTTGCTTTCGTTCTCTCCTTATTCAATTTCATAGACTTCTACTGTTTCTAGACTTCACAGTTATAGTTCCTAGACTTTAACTGCTCTTACATATTCATTTTTAGAGAACAAATTATTTTATTAAAAAGTAGAGACCCAGTGCACAAATTCATGCATGGATGGGGTGAGTCTCTCGGCCTGGCCAGTGATTGTGGCCAATCAGGGCCTGACTTGCCCAGTCCTGATTGGAGCCAGGAGGTTGGCTGGCCAGCCCTGATGGGGGCCAATCAGGGCCAGCCAGACAGGGGGAGAGACTGCAGGAGGTTGGCAGGTCATGGTAAGATGGCTGTGGGAGCACATGGACCACCAGAGGGTAGCTACTGCATTGAGTGTCTGCCCCCTGGTGGTCAGTGCGCATCATAGCAACTGGTTCACTGGTTGTAATGGATATATATATATATCCATCTGTAATTAGAAGTTTTTGTCTAACCATCTGTAATTAGAAGTTTCCAAAGGAATAAAAAATGTTCAGCTACTGCTCAGAGAGTATTTGCTGCTTTTCTGAATATTTTCTAATACTATATGTCAAAGAAACATGAATCAGTTGAAAATACACTATCACATGGTGAAAATATGGCACTACATATAAATAAAGCCTCACTCTTAATTTTAATTTATTCAATATGCATTGTAATCTATATATATAAAGAGCAGGGTCCTCTAATGACTAAGGCTGGACCAAACACTGGAAGTCAGTGCCAGCACAGCAACCCAGCACTGACTGCCAAGGGGGCTGCAGATCAGGCCCAGAGATAGGCCTGCAGAGAGAGAGGCAGGGTCTGATCCCCAGATTCTGTGGCAAATGTGGATCAGCTGTTGCATCTCTCTTTCTCTTCTGGCTTTCCAGCAGCCACGCCTCTGTTTCTCTCTGAGCCTCTTCAGGGGCTGCTGATCAGCCCTGCCTCTTTGATCAGGTCCAGAGACACTGACTGGCATAGAACCTGACAAATCAGAACCAAATCTGAGTGAAGTGCCAGGATCTAATAGCTGCCTAGGAGGCAGAGCTTTTGACACTGACTGGCATAGAAACCAACCAATCAGAACAAAATCTGGGTGAAGTGTGAGTTGCCAATGGCTGCCTAGGGGGTGGAGCTTTTGATGCTGACTGGCATAGAAACAGACCAATCAGAACCTAATCTGAGTGAACTGTGAAGGCAGAACCTAAGGCGGAGGCTGAGGAGGGGTTTTAAGGGCAACAGCTGTTTGGTATAAGGTGTAAGAAAGCAGTTCAATTTTTTCATGACTGGTTTCGTAGTATAGTGCATATGTATCAGTCCAGATATAGGAATTATGTGTTTTTGTCTGCCAAGAGCATCTCCTCCTGCCTAAAAAAGCCCCCCCCCCATTTAAACAATCCTATCCATATAACCTACCTATACTACAAAAAGGGTAATATGCTAATTAGACCAGGTCTACTGGCCATCTTCCAGATGTCCAACTTCCTTCCAGACAAAGCCATGGTGTTTTGCGCTAAGGAAGAGGCAGCTAGGGGTGATCAGGCCAGCAGGGGAGGGCAGTTGGTGGCAAGATCAGGCTGGCAGGGGGTTAGGGCCAACCAGGCAAGCAGGGAAGGACAGTTGGGGGTGAGATCAGGCTGGCAGTGAAGGGCAGTTAGGAACAATGAGGCAGGCAGAGGCAGTTAGAGATGATCAGGCCAGCAGGGGAGGGCAGTTAGGGGTGAGATCAGGCTGGCAGGGGAGGGAAGTTAGGGATGATAAGTAAGGCAGGCAGCTGAGCGGTTAGAAGCCAGCAGTCCCAGATTACAAGAGGGATGTCCAACCTTCAATTTAGGCCCAATCCCTGTGGACCTAAATCAATGGACAGACATCCCCAAAGGGTCCCCAGTTGGAGAGGGTGCAGGCTGTACTGAGGAAATCTCCCCCCATGCACAAATTTCATGCACTGGGCCCCTAGAATTTGATAATATAGGAGGCACAGTGTTGGACACAGTGAGCTTAATACAGTTCCTGTATTACAGTCGGGTGAGGGATCTAAGTTGTATGTCCTTAAGGTAGAATGTGATCAGTATCACAGAGCCAAGAAAATAATAGTTCTACAAGTTTCAGAGAAGAGATTTATATGTTTTGACTGCAGCATTCCTAGAGGAGTTAGTATTTGAAAAACATCTTGAGGAACAAGTTAGGAGAGCAAAGACATGGATGCTGGAGAGAACAAGATTTGGTTTTCTCCCTTTAAAAAAAACTATTCATAGCATAGTTAGATAGAAAGAAGGATAAGATTAAAAAGCTTAAATCATAGAATGTCTGACCTTGAAGGGACATTCAAGATACTTAATATGCACCCCCTCATCTAATAGGTGAATAAACAGGTAACTTTTTCAAAATAATCAAGTTGGTATACAGTAGTTTGGAATCAGGTTATACAGAATTTTATTTATTAGGCAAAAGGTTTTTTAGTTCATTTGATTCAGTTCATTTGGAAGATAATGGGGATTTTTTATTATCAGAATGATAATAGCAGATACAATAATAACTGGAGGAGAAAAAAGGGCAGCTGAATAGGCAAACATGTCCTGAGCCTTATCCTGGAGCAGATAGAAGGAGCATCTAAATTAAATAACATCCATTGGGAATTAGCAAAGTAGACATAGCTTGTGAGACAATTTGCAGCCAGGAAGGGCAGAGGATGCCTGGGGAATGGTAGGATCAGAGATCTGTCCTGGAGAGACTCACGCAAGGACCAGGGCAAGAGGGTCAGAAAGAACTAGTGCTGCACCACGTCTGCATCCCTTAGGGAAAAGCATAACATATGACTGTGGAAAGGAAGTCCACAGGGATTCTGACAGCAGGGGATTCTAAATCTAAGTCCATAGCCATGAGAGGCTGAGTCCAGAAGGGAAGCCTGAACTGCCTGAGCCACATGGTGCTGGGGAGAGAGAAACTAGCAGTCATATGGCTGTTTTGCCTCTGTTTTCTCTTTGCTTTTATTAACTAAACCCAGTTCATAGGATCTTTCAAATACAAACACTCACCCATGGTTGAGGTGCAGGTAGAGATGCAGACTTGTGGAGTCTGGGGAAAGGCTATGGAGGAGAGCAGGTTGGGGAAAAGTGACCAGGAGTCAAGCACTGGGACATTCCTGGCCCTCTGGACCTAATCAGCCATTTTTCTCCTGAAGAGCCAATTCCTCCCAGCAGCCTCAATAAAACAAATTCAGCCACACCCAGACTACACCTTGAGTGGTACAAAGGACACAAAAAATTTGAATAGTCAGGAAGAGCCCTCAGAGACTGGATTGAAGAGAGGTCTTTCAGTCCCAGAAAGTGATACAGCACCTCCCTACCTATAGCCCCGTGAGAAATAGCTGCTTGAGTGATTAAGATTGGCAGCAGGCTAAGTGGGCAAATTGGTCACAAACAGAGGAGCAGTGGATCGCTTGGAACTTCAACATGGTGCTGACTACTTAACAGAAAACTGAGAAAATGGCAGACAGAACAAAACAGTGGGATCTAAAAACAGCCCCCATGGAGCACTTCATTTTATTATTTTATTATTATCTTTTAATTTTTTTCTTTATTTTCTTTGGTGTGTTTTCTGTGTTTTATATTTTTTGCATTATTTTTCTTCATTGTATTTTTTTGTTATTTTATTTTATCTTATTTTTATTTTTTTATTTGTTTTATTTCTTGTATTCTTATCCACTTATTCTCTTTCTACCTCCAAAATACTGAACCAAGGTCCTCCTCCTATTCATTCAATTCCTTAACCTTACTATCTGTATAGCTATGCCTATACAGATTCTGCTCCCCCCTTTTTTTCTGGGTGTTTGTTGTTTGTATTTTTTGGTTTATCAGTTTGTTCTGTGGTATTTTCTACCCATATATACTTTTTATTTCTTTTTCTTTTATCTCTTACCTTTTTTCTTTTCTCAGTATCATTAGTGCTCTCTTTTCTCTCTCCTAATTCTCTTTTCTCTGGTAGTCACATTGTGGTTATCAGGGTCATGAGAAAATTTGTGTTCTGTTTCCTTGGTGTCATGTCTTGTTGAATTGTATTTTATGCTGTTTGGTAAACATGGTAGAGAGTGAGCCACATAAGCAGACACCCAGAGAAGAGACTCCATTCATGAATGGGACAATAATACTCAACACCAAGCTACCCCAAGAGAACCCAAATATCCCAAGAGGGGGCATCCCCATATTACGCATCCCAGAAGACTAGAGAGATTGCTCCACTGGGTCTCACAAAACATTTACAAATTCAAAAAATCTGGGTGGCATAGCAGTTTGATGTAATACATAAAAACAATCACAAAGAAATTACAAAAATGGGAAGACAAAGAAACAATACCCATTTGAAAGAAAAGGAGGAACCAACAGAAAAGGAAATAAAATAAATGGAGGTAAGCAATTTGATAGAGAAAGAATTCAGAGCGATAAGGACACTGAAAAGGATGGAAGAGCCGAAACCGATTTGGCTCAGTGGATAGAGCGTCAGCCTGCGGACTGAAGGGTCCCAGGTTCGATTCCAGTCAAGGGTATGTACATTGGTTGTGGGCACATCCCCAATAGGGGGCGTGCAGGAGGTGGCTGATCCATGTCTCTCTCTCATCGATGTTTCTAACTTTCTATCTCTCTCCCTTTCTCTCTGAAAAATCAATGAAATATATTTTTTTTTAAAAAAGGAAAGGATGGAAGACAAATTTAATTATATGTGTAAAGAATCAAGAGGAAATGTAGAAGAATCAAAAAGAAATGAAGAGTGACATAGCTGCAATAAAAAACACAATGGAAAGTTTCAACAATAGATAGAAGAAGCAGAGGACTACATTGTCGAGTTAGAAGACAATGTAGAAAAATAAAACACCCAAACACTGCAGCAACTGGAAAAAAAAATTAAAAAGCAGGAAGAGAGCCTAAGGGAGGTTTGGGACAACATGAAACAAAACAACATTCGCAAAATAACATTCGCAGAAGGAGAAGTGGAGCAAGAAATAGAAAACCTGTTTGAAGAAACAATAACAGAAAACTTCCCAGCTGATGGGAAGAAAAAAGCCACAGAAGTCCAAGAAGCACACAGAGTCCTAAACAAGATGAACCCAAAAAGACCAACACCAAGACAGATCATTATTAAATTGACAAACATCAATGACAAAGTGAGAATCTTAAATGCTGCCAGAGAGAGACTTTCTGACTGGGGATCGACTATCAACTGATTTCTCAAAAGAAACACATCAGGCCAGAAGGGAACGGAATGAAATATACAAAGTGATGCAAAACAAGGGACTGAATCCAAAAATACTAAATCTAGCAAAGCTATCATTCAAAATTGAAGGTGAAATCAGAAGATTCACAGACAAAAAGGGGCTAATAGAGTTTATTACCACCAAACCAACAACACAAGGAATGCTAAAGGGACTGCAGTAAAAATAAGAAATAGGAGGGGAAGAAGGAACACAGGCATAAAGATAAAATTGGGAATAAAAACGTACCTATGACTAATAACTTTAAATGGATGAAATGCTCCAATGAAAAGACATAGGGTAGCTGAATATGTAAGAAAAGATGACCCATATATTTTCTGTCTATAAGAAACCCACCTCAGAATAAAGGATTCACACAGACTGATAGTGAATGAATGGGGGAATTTTTTTTTCAGGCAAATGGAAATGTGAAAAAAGCTTGGGTAGCAATATTGATATCTGACAAAATAGACCTCAAAGTAAAGGCCATAACAGGTATAGAGGCAAGATAGCAACTGGTAGGAAGGTAGGGAGGGAGAGTGTGTAAGAGAGTAAGGGAATAATAAAGGTGTATGTGGACGTGTGTGGATGTGTGTGTGAGTGAAATAGGGACAGTTAGATCCTGCAGGTCTTCCAAGGAGTTACCAATCTTAGATGGCAAAACCTCGCTGCCACTTCAAACACTCTGGGGAGGATACCAGTGGCACAGAGAACATGCCACCTTGAAGAACAGAACTGGCTGAGACTAGGATCCTAGCTTTGCCACCACTAAGTCTGGTCTCGGAAGCAAACCAGGACTCTACAGCCACTCTGATAGAAGACCTGCCACCACAACTGCAGACTCGGGGACACCAAGACTACAGGCAACCAGTCACAGATTTCTGTGACTCACAAAGCCAATCCCCCTCTTCTACCACCCTCCCCCCTCAGATCCTATGGCAGTGGCATAGGATCTGCCAGACCCTGGCCGCACACTAGGGCTTCCTGTACACACAAAGCAGCCACAGCTTGACCTGACTTTGAACCTTGGTATAGGACATGGGAAGATTGTTTCCCATGACCAGGCTCCATGACCAGGCAGGAAGACTGCTGAATTTGATCCTAAGTGCACATCTTTGAGGAGATTGTTTTCTGCTACCATATCCCACACCCTCACAGGGAAGGGAGACAGTGATGAATTTGACTCTGGTCTTGCAAACTTGAGGAATTTGTTCTTGTAACTAGGCTCCATGCCCAGGCAGGGAGAATGAGCTGAATTTCGGCCTAGCTGTGAACCATTAGGGAGGTTGTTTTCTGCTATTAGATCCCATGTCCATGCAGGGCAAGGAGACAGCACTGAATTTGAGCCTGGACTTGTGAACTCCGGGAATTTTTTTTGCTGCCACTAGTCTTCGTGCACAGGCAGGGAGGCAGTCCTGAATTTGAGCCTAGCTGTGCATCCCTGGGAAGACTGTTTTCTGTGACCAGATCCTGCACACACACAGGGCACAAAGACAGCGCTGAATTTGAGCCTGAGGGTGCAAACCTAGGGAGTTTGTTTCCCACAACTAGACCTTGCACCCTAGCAGAGAGGCTGCACTGAATTTGAACCCAATTGTGCGGTCTCCAAGAGTTTGTTCCCCACGACCACACCCAGTGCCCACACAGGAAAGCAGCGCTGAATTTGAGCCTGGGTACATGGACACAGGGAGGTGTTTTTTTTTTTCCCACAGTGCACACCTGCACACCTGTGTGACCAGACCCCACACCCACACTAAGGGGCAGTGCCACCTGACTTTGATTTAGGGCAAGCACACACAGAAGGCTGTTTACTGAATGCCAGGAGTGAACTTCCTGCAAACACAGTGTGACTGTACAACCTGGTCTCCCAAGCAGATCAGGGACCCTGACTCTCCATGCAAGAGGCAGCAATGAGCACCACTGACTAGACTCTGTTCCTCATTGCATGTGCCTGGGATCCCTGATTACCAGTACAATCACACTAAGAGCCAGTGAATCCAATTCTTGGTGCATGTGCACCAGGGACCCTGATTATTAGTGAAATAATAGAGAGACTCTGACACTTGATTCTCAGCACAGAGAGAGCCTCTGACCCCTGACACACACTCGAAGATTTTTTATTTTTGGCACACGCCAGTAAGTTCTCTGTTTGAAGGTGGCACAGGCAGTATCTTTCATTCTAGGTACACACACCAAGCCACACTAAGTGCCTGTGACTCTAACCCAAGGCAACTGTGGCTCCAACCAACCCACAACAGCCACACGTCTTGGTGTCAGAGCTCTTCAGTAACACTTGGGAGATGCCAAACTCCCACTATACACAGCCCAGGCCCCCACAAATCTGACATTTGAACCTTCTGATGATAGTCACAATGGGGAGAAAATGAAACAATCCCCAGAGTAAAGAAAAGGAGGCATCACCAAAAAAGGAAATAAGTGAAATGGAAGCATACAACAAGACAAAAAAAAAGAATTCAGAGTAATGGTCATACACTTCATAGACCAGATGGACAAAAAAATCAACAACCTATGCAAAAATCAGGAAGAAATGAAAAATGATAGAGCTACAATCAAAAACACGATGGAGGGCTTCTACAGTAGACTAGAAGAAGCAGAGGACTGAATTAGTGAGATAGAAGATAAAGTACAGAAACAAGACCAATCTAAACAGCAACTAGTAAAAAAAATTAAAAAGCAGGAGGAAAGCCTAAGAAAGCTCTGGGACAATGCAAAATGAAATAACATACATATAATAGGGCTGCCAGAAGAACAAGAAGAGCAGCAAGGATTAGAAAATTTATTTGAAAAAATAATGACAGAAAACTTCCCTGACATGGGGAAGCAAAAAGTTACAAAAGCACAGTCCCAAGCAAGATGAATCCCAAAAATCTCACACCAAGACATGCCATAATTACATGGCAAATGTTATTGACAAAGAGAGAATCTTAAAGGCTGCAAGAGAGAGACAGAGAGTTACCAACAAAAAATCCCCCATCAGATTATCAAATGATTTCTCAACAGAAACACATCAAGCTAGGAGGGAAAGGAAGGAGACATACAAATTGAGGGACCACCCTCCCCCCTCAGATCCTATGGCTGTGGACTCAATACAACAAAACTCTATCCAGCAAGACTTTCAATCAGAATTGAAGGGGAAATCAGGAGCTTCACAGACAAGAAAATGTTAAGGGAGTTTACCACTACCAAGCCAGCAATGCAAGAAATGCTAAAGGGGACAGTTAAATCTCACAAGAGTAGCAGGGACTAGCAGTCCAGACTCTCTTCGACAAGGAGAGACTATCACTGCTGTGGGCACTCTCCGGACTGCGGGCACAAGCACAGAGCCCATGTGATCTTGAAGGGGAAAACAGCCTTTCTTTAGGAAATCATCAACACCAACAACCAGACAGGCCTTGGAAATACCCAGCGACCCAGCAGCCACTCCAGCCAAAATCCTGCTGTCACAGCTGCAGACCTGCAGACCCTGGGACCTCCACCTCTAAAGCAGTAAGTGCAACCTCCCCTTCCCCAGTGGCAGAATTCCAGTCCATATTAGGACATTTCCAGCACACATGAAGCCAGGGTACTCCCACCCCCACGTAGCACCTACAAGCCACTGGGAGCACCCGAAGGTATAATTTTGTACAGACAAGGGTGCACGGCCCCACAATAGAAATTCTGAATTCCCTCTTCCTGAATAACTGCCCACATTTACCCCAGGACCCCTCAGGGTGCATCATCAGAGGCCTGCGCCAGCAAAGGATCCTCCACAAAGGAACAGGACACCTGAGCTCATCTATCCACAGCGAGCTCTGGAAGCAGCTGTGAGTCTCTGTTGGGTGGGATTCAGCACAAACAGGAGTTCCCTGCCCCGCAGTAGAATTTCTGAATTCCCTCTTCCTGAATAACTACCCACATCTACCCCAGCAGCTCAACCTCAGTGCAGGACACCACAGAATGTGTAAGAGCACTGCACCAAATCAACCTTAGTGCAGGACCCCACAGAGTGTCTTAGAGTGCTGCACTCAGCAAACGTACCTACACAGATGCGAAGTTCCAACAGGCAGGCACCCTGAGCCCATCTACCCACAGGAAGCTCTTGGGAGGTACTGTGAGCTCTCTCTGGGTGCAAACTTGAACAAACAGGGGTGCACTCCCCCCCCCAGCAATAGAAATTTTGAATTCACTCATCCTTGATACCTACCCACAGACACCTCAATTACACGGCTACACTGCCAGGGCCCTTCAGAGTGCTTCAGTGTGTCTCGATGGCAAATTTACCACAGGTGCTCCTGTGAGCCACCACTGGGAGTAAGTGCCTATCCAAAACAGGTGCAGCAGCAAAAGCTGAGTCTGCCCACCCCACAATTACAGAACTCTGGGCACAATAGGCATGCTTCTCCAGAGTCAAGGCCCCCTGAGCCACATCACCCTGAGAGAAGAGTCCTTGGTGCCACTGTGAGACTCCACTGGGCATGTGTGACCTCAATTAAGGGTGCAAAACAGCAAAAAATGGGACACTCCCCTCCATGGCTGCCAACTTCTAGACACCACAGTTGTGCCTCCCAAGCTCTCAGATCTACATCAAGAGAACCCAAATAGCTCAAGTAGGTAACTACAATTCAAGCACAGGAAAACTGAGAGAAAACACCAGTAGCACCATTCCCAAAAGAACCTGGGTAGAAAAGCAACTGGATCTATAATTAAAACATTACAGGAAAACATGGGAGGAAGAAAAAAAAATCCCCAAGGGAAAGAAAAAGAGGAATCACCAGAAAGGGAGTTAAATGAAATTGAGACCAGCAGACTATCAGAGAAAGAATTCAGAGTAATGGTTTTGAGTATGTTTATATGGCTCGAAGACAAATACACATAACTCAATGACAAATACACACAACTCAATGAGAACTATAAGGAGCTGAATAAAAATGTCACCAACATGAAAAGAAACCAAGAGGAGATGAAGAACAACATAGCTGCAATAAGGAACACAATGGAAGGCCTAAACAGTAGACTAGAAGGCTGAGGACCGCATCAGTGAATTAGAAGACAAGGTAGGAAAAAAAACATAACACAGAAACACAGTAACAATTGGAAAGAAGAGGAAAAAAAAGAAAGAAAAAGAAAAAGAAAAAGAAAAAAAACAAGAAGAGAGCCTAAGGGAGCATTGGGACAACACAAAATGAAACAACAATCACTTAATATGGATACCAGAAGGAGAGGAAGAGAAGCCAGGAATAGCAAACCTGTTTGAAGAAATAATGAAAGAAAGCTTCCCTGATATTGACAAAAAGAAAAAAAAGAAAAACTGCAAGTTCAAGAAGTACACAGAGTCCCAAACAAGTTGAACCCCAAAAGACCAACACCAAGACACATCATAATTAAATTGGCGAACACTAACCACAAAGTAAGAATCTTAAAGGCTGCCAGAGAAAGACAGAAAGTTACCTACAAGGGATCTCCTTATTAGAATATCAACTTATTTCTCCATAGAAACACACCAGGCCAGAAGGGAATGGAATGAAATATATAAAGTGATGCAAAGCAAGGGTCTGAACCCAAGAATACTATACTCAGCAAAGTTATCATTTAAAATTGAAGGTGGAATCAGGAGCTTCACAGACAAAAAAGGGATAAGAGAGTTGATCACTACCAAGCCAACATGCAATTAATGCTAAAGGGACTGCTGTAAAAAGAAGAAAGAGAAAGACAAGAAGAAACACAAACACTAAGGAAAAATATGACAACAAATATGAACTTGTCAATAATAACATTAAATATAAATGGGTTAAATGCACCAATCAAAAGATATAGGGTAGCTGAATGGATAAGAAAACATGACCCATATATATGCTGTCTACAAGAGACCCACCTCAAAGCAAAGGATTCACACAGACTGAGAGTAAAGGGATAGAAAAACATTTTCAGACAAATGGAAATGAGAAAAAAGATGGTGATACTTATATCTGATAAAATAGACCTCAAAGTAAAGGCCTTAACAAGAGATAAGGAAGGTCACTACATAATACTAAAAAGAGCAATTCAACAAGAAGATATAACTCTGGTAAACATATATGCAACCAATACAGGAGCAGCCAAATACATAAAAAAATAAAAAAACTCCTGGAAAATATCAAGGGAGAGATCGACAATAACACAGTCATAGTAGGGGACTTTAATACACCACTGACATCACTGGATAAATCCTCTAGACATAAAATCAGCAATGAAAGAGGAATTTTAAATAACTCGCTAGATCATATGGACCTAATTGACATCGTCAGAGCATTCTACCCAAAAGCCACGGACAATACATTCTTCTCAGGTGCACATGGGACATTTTCAAAAATAGACCACATATTGGGTCACAAACAAAGTCTCCCCAAATTCAAAAAGATTGAAATCATATCAAGCATTTTCTCAAAACAACAACAGCAAAATATTAGGAAAAAACTACAATAAAAACAGTCCAAAAAATTAAAACACTTAGAAGCTGAATAGCATGCTATTAAACAATGACTGAGTTATCAATGAGATAAAAGAAGAAATTAAAAACATCCTGGAGACTAATGACAATAAAAACACAACAGCGCAAATGCTATGGGACACAATAAAAGCAGTCCTGAGAGGGAAGTTTATAGCTCTACAGGCCTACCTAAAAAAAAGAAAGAAAGAAAGAAAGAAAGATAAAATGGTAATGAATCACAAAATTCAACAACTCATATAATTAGAAAGGGAGCAACAAGAAAATCCCACATTGAGCAGAAGGAAGGAAATAATAAAGATCAGAGCAGAAATAAATGACAAAGAGACCAAAAGACCAACAAAACCAAGAGCTGGTTCTCTGAAAGAATAAACAAGATTGATGAACCTCTTGCCAGGCTCACCAAGAAGCAAAGAGAGAGGACCCAAATAAAGAAAATCAGAAATGAAAGAGGGGAAATAACAATAGACTCTTCAGAAATACAAAGGATTGTTAAAAAAAAATACTATGAACAACTAACTCTATTCTAACAAATTATACAACCTACAGGAAATGGACACATTCCTAGAAAAATACAAGCTTCCAAATCTCACTCAGGAGGATTCTAAAAATCTCAATACATTGATAAGTATGGAAGAAATTGAAGCAGTCATCAAAAAGCTTCTGGTAAACAAAAGCCCACTGTCAGGCTGCTCACAGGGGAGTTTTACCAAACATTCAAAGAAGAACTAAAACCTATCCTCCTCAGACTATTCCAAAAAAATTCAAAAGGAATGAACACTTAAAAACTACTTCTATAAAGCCAGCATAACCCTAATACCAAAACCAAATAAAGATAATACAATGAAAGAGAATTACAGGCCAATATGGCTCCTGAACATAGATGCCAAAAACCTCAACAAAATTCTAACAAATCAAATCCAGCAGTACATCAAAAAGAACATATACCATGACTAAGTAGGATTTATCCCAGGGATGCAAGGATAAAACCCTTGTGCACTGCTGGTGGGAATGCAAACTGGTGCAGCCACTGTGGAGAACAATATGGAATTTCCACAAAAAAAACTAAAAATGGAACTCCCATTTGACCCAGTAATGCCACTTTTAGGAATATATCCTAAGAAACTAGAAACACCAATCAGAAAGAATATATGCACCCCTATGTTCATAGCAGCACAATTCACCATAGCTAAGATTTGGAAACAGTCTAAATGCCCATCAGCAGAGGAGTGGATTAGAAAACTATGGAATACTACACTGCTATAAAATGAAGAAATTCTTACTATTTGCAGCAGCATGGATGGACTTGGAGAGCATTATGCTAAGTGAAATAAGCCAGCCAATGAAAGAAAAATACCACATAATCTCACTCATTACGGTAAATAAAGAACATTATAACCTGATGAACAAAAAGATAGATGCAGAGGCAGTAAAGCATCAAACAGGCTGTCAAATTACAATGGGAAGGTTAGGGACAGGTGGAGAGTCGGGGCGGAGGGGGGAGAGATCAATCAAAGGACTCATATGCATGCATATAAGCTCAAGCAATGGACACAAAACACTATGGAGGGTGGGATGAGGGCATCCGACTGGGCCTAGGGGCGGCTGGGGGAAGGTCATTGGGGGGAAAAAGGAGATATATGTACTACTATATGTAATACTTTAAATAAAAAAATGAATAAAAAAACTCAGTGAGGAAAAAATAAAATAAAAAACATGCATAGGCTGAAAACTAATGATGAAATTAAAACAGTAGTCAAAAACTTCCAGGAAACAGCAGCCCTGAACTTTCTGCTTCGCAGGGGAGTTTTACAGAACATTCAAGGAAGAACTAAAACCTATCCTTCCCAGACTATTCCAAAAAGTTCAAGAGGAAGGCACACTTCCAAACTCTTTCTATGAAGCCAGCATCACCCTAATACCAAAACTAGATAAAGACATTACAAAGAGAATTACAGAACAATATCCCTGATGTATAGAGATGCTAAAATCTTTAACAAAATTTGAGCACATCAGATCCAACATTACATTGGAAAAAACAGACACCATGAACAAATGGGATTTATTCCTGGAATACAATGCTGGTACAATATCCACAAAGCAATAAATGTGATGCATCACATAAACAAAGTGAGAGACAAAAATCTTAACAATAATAATATCAATTTATGCAAAAAAGGCATTTGACAAAATCCAATACCCATTTCTGATAAAAATGCTCAGCAATGTGGGAATAGAGGAATTATACCTCAACATAATAAAAGCCTTATATGAGAAACCTACAGCCACCATCAAACACAATGGGCAAAAAACAAAACCATTTCAACTAAGAACAGGAAGAAGACAATGATGCACACTTTCACTACTCCTGTTCAACACAGTACTGGAAGTGCTAGCCACAGCAATCAGACAAGAAAAAGAAATAAAGGGTATCCAAATTGGAAAAGAAGAAGTAAAACTGTCCATAGCAGCACAATTTACAATAGCTAATATTTAAAAACAGTGTAAGTGCCCATCAGCAGATGAGTGGATTAGAAAACTGTGGCACATCTACACAATGGAATATTATGCTGCTGTAAAAGGATGGAATCTCACCATTTGCAACAGCATGGATGGAGCTGGAGAGCATTATGCTCAGTAAAAATAAGTCAGTCAAAAAAGATAAATATCACATGATCTATCTCACTTGCAGATTATAATGAACAACATCAACTGATGAACAAAAACAGATGTAGAGACAGAAAAGCATAGATCAGATGCTCAAACTTCATAGGGAAGGTAGGGGGTTGCATGGGGGTAACGGGGGGAGATCAACCAAAAGATTTGTATACATGCATAAAAGCATAACCAAATTGACAGAGATAGCAGGGGTGTGAGGGCATGTACTGGAGTGGGGTGGGAGAGTAATAGAGGAATATGGACACATAGGTAGCACTTTAATCAATAATAAAAATAATAATAATAAATCACATAACCATATCAACTGATGCAGAAAAAGCATTTGACAAAATCTAACACCCTTTTCTGATAAAAAAAAAAAAAACGCTCAACAAAGTGGCAATAGAGTGATAATACCTCAACGTAATAATAGCCTTATATGACAAACCTACACTCAATGAGCAAAAACTAAAACCACTTCCCTGAAGAACAGAAACAAGACAGGGATGCCCATTCTCACTATTCCTGTTCCTCATAGTACTGGAAATGCTACCCATAGTGATCAGACAAGAAGAAGAAATAAAAGGCATTCAAATTGGAAAAGAAGTAAAACTGTAATTATTTGCAGATGACATGATATTGTACATTGAAAACCCTGAAGGCTCCATTAAAAAATTACTAGATTTAATAAATGAACTAGGAAATACATACACAGACTGATGGGGAAGGGATGGAAAAGGGTTTTCAGGAGAATGAAAATGAAAAGAAAAACTGGGGTAACAATACTTATATCTGACAAATTATATCTCAAAGTGAAGGACATAAAAAGAGTTAAGGAAGGTCACTTCATAATACTAAAGGGAACAATCCAAAAAGAAGAAATACCACTGGTAAACATATACTCACCCAATACAGGAGCACCCAAATACATAAAAAAAAACTTCTGGAAGATATCAAGGGAGAGATTGACAGCAATACAATCATAGTAGGGGACTTTAATACCCCACTATCATCAATGGACAAAACCTCTAAACAAAAAATTAGCAAAGAACTATCAATCCTAAATGACTCACTAGAAAAGATGGAATTAATTGATATCTTCAGAACATTTCACCCCAAAGCCACAGAATATACATTCTTCTCAAGTGCACATGGATCACTTTCAAAGATAGACCATATGTTGGGTCATAGGAAAAGTCTCCTCAAATTCAAGAAGATAGAAATATCAAGTATCTTCTCAGATCACAACAGCATAAAACTGGAAATCAACTACAATAAAAAAAATTTTTTTAAAGTCAAACACCTGGAGACTAAATATCATGCTATTAAACAATGACAAGGTTACCAGAGAGATGAAAGAAGAAATAAAAAAATTAATGGCAACAAACAACAATGAAAACACAACAATCCAAAATCTATGGGCACAGTGAAAGCAGTCTTGAGAGGGAGATTCATAGCTCTACAAGCCTATTGAAAAAAAAAAAGAAAAAGAAACAATGATAATAAATCACCTAACCCTACAACTCAAAAGTTAGAAAGAGAGCAAAAAGAAAAGGCCAGTGTAAGTAGAAGGAAGGAAGTAATCATGATCAGAGAGGAGATAAATGGCATAGAAACCAAAAACACAATAAAAAAGATTAACAAAACTAAGAAATGGTTCTTCAAAAGGATAATTAGATTGATGAACCTCTAACCAGACTCACCAAGAAGCAAAGACAGAGGATCCAAATAAACAAAATCAGAAATGAAAGAGGAGAAATAACAACAGGTCCCACAAAAATACAAAGGATTGTTAAAAAATACTATGACCGACTCTATTCCAACAAACTGGACAACCTGGAGGAAATGGACATATTCATAGAAAAATACAACCTCCCAAAACTCAATCAGGAAGAATCTAAAAATCTCAAAAGGCCAATAACTATGGAAGAAATGGAAGCAGTCATCAAAAATCTGATAGCAAATAAAAGCCCATGGCCAGATGGCTTCACTGGGGAGTTTTACCAAACATTCAAGGAAGAACTAAAATCTATTCTCCTCAGACTACTCCAAAAAATTCAAGTAAAAGGAACACTTCCAAGCTCATTCTATGAAGCCAGCATCACCCTAATACCAAAACCAGATAAAGACAACACAATGAATGAGAATTACAGGCCAATATGGCTCATGAACATAGATGCTAAAATCCTCAACAAAATTCTAGCAAACTGGATCCAGCAGTATATCAGAAAGATCATACACCATGACCAAGTAGAATTTACCCCAGGTATGCAAGGATGGTACAATATCTGCAAATCAATAAACATGACATATCACATAAACAAATTGAGAGATAAAAACCACATAGGCATACCAATGGATGCAGAAAAGGCATTTAACAAAATCCAACACCCATTTTTTATAAAATTTCTCAGCAAGGTGGGAATAGAAGGATCATACCTCAACATCATAAAAGCCTTATATGAGAAACCCACAGCCAACATCATACTCAATGGGCAAAAAATAATCCATTTCCCCTAAGAACAGGAACAACACAAGGATGCCCACTCTCACCACTCTTGTTTGACATAGTACTAGAAATATTAGCCATTGTGATTGGACAAGAAGAAAAAATAAAAGGCATCCAAATTGGAAAAAAAAAAGAAGTAAAACTGTCCTTATTTGCAGATGACATGATATTGTACATAAAAAACCTGAAAGACTCCACCAAAAAACTATTAGACTTAATAAATGAATTTGACAGTGTAGCAGGATACAAAATTAACGCCAAGAAATCTGTGGCATTTCTATACACCAATAATGAACTTACAGAAAACAATCCCATTTACCATCACACCAAAAAAATTAAGATACCGGAGGATAAACGTAACTAAGGAGGTAAAAGACCCATACACAGAGAACTACAGGACATTGAAAAAAGAGATAAAGACATAAACAGAGAGAAGAACATACCATGTTCATGAATTGGTAGAATCAACATCATTAAAATGTCCATACTACCCAAAGCAATCTATAGATTCAATGCACTCCCCATTAAAATACCAATGACATATATCACAGACCTAGAAAGAACTCTCCAAAAATTCATCTGGAACAAAAAAAAGACCTCGAAGAGCCACAGCAATCCTGAGAAAGGAGAATAAAGTAGGTGGGATCTCAATACCAGGCTTCAAGCTATACTACAAAGCAACTGTTCTCAAAACAGCCTGGTACTGGCACAAGAACAGACATATAGATCAATGGAATAGAATAGAGAACCCAGATATCCACCTAAACCACTATGCTCAATTAATATTTGACAAAGGAGGCATGAACATTCAATGGAACCAAGATAGCCTCTCCAATAAATGGTGCTGGGAAAATTGGACAGATACATGCAAAAAATTGAAACTGGACCACCAACTTACACCAAATACAAAAATAAACTCAAAATGGATACAGGACTTAAACATTAGAAGGGAAACCATAAAAATACTAGAGGAATCCACAGGCAGCACAATCTCAGATATATGCCGAAAGAACTTCTTCACTGATACTGCTCCAAAGGCAATGGAAGCTAAAGAAAAAAATAAACAAATGGGACTACATCAAAATAAAAAGCTTTTGCACAGCAAAAGAAACCATCAACAAAACAACAAGAAAGATCAATGCATGGGAGAACATATTTGCAAATGCTATCACTGATAAAGGTTTAATCTCCAAAATCTACAAGCAACTTATACAACTTAATAAAAGGAAGATGAAGGATCCAATAAAAAAATGGGCAACGGACCTAAATAGAACCTTTTCAAAAGACGACAGAAGGAAGGCCAAGAGACACATGAAAACATGTTCAAAGTCATTAATCATCCGAGAGATGCAAATCAAAACGACAATGCGATACCATCTTACACCTGTCAGAATGGCAATCATCAACAAATCAACAAACAACAAGTGTTGGCGAGGATGCGGAGAAAAAGGAACCCTTGTGCACTGTTGGTGGGAATGCAGACTGGTGCAGCCACTGTGGAGAACAGTATGGAGTTTCCTCAAAAAACTAAAAATATATCTCCCATTTGACCCTGTAATACCACTCTTAGGAATTTATCTTAAGAAATTACAAACAACAATCAGAAAGGATTTATGCACCCCTATGTTCATAGCAGCACAATTTACAATAGCCACAATTTGGAAACAGCCTAGGTGCCCGTCAGCAGATGAGTGGATCAGGAAACTGTGGTACATCTACACAATGGAATTCTATGCAGCCATTAAAAAGAAGGAATTCTTACCATTTGCAGCAACCTGGTTGGAACTGGAGAGCCTTATGCTTAGTGAAATAAGCCAGTCAAGGAAGGAGAAGCATTACATGATCGCACTCATTGGGGGATAATAAAGAACATTATAAACTGATGAACAAAAGGATGGATACAGAGACAGTAAAGCTTCAAACAGACTGTGAAATTACAGCAGGAAGATTAAAGTTAGGTGAGGTAGATAAGAGATCAATCAAAGGACTTGTATCTATGCATATAATCATAACCAATGAACATAGACCCTGGGGGGTGGGGTATGCCTGGAGGGAGGGGGGGCAATGGGGAGATATGTATAAAAAATTATTTAAAAAAAGAAAGAAATTAAGCATACACTGATTGAAATAAAGAAAAATATACTGAAATCTAACAGCAGAATAGAGGATCCAAGAATCAAGTCAAAGATTTGAAATGCAAAGAATAAAAAACACCCAACTGGAAAAGCAAAAAAAAAAAAAAGAATTCAAAAATATGAAGATAGTGCAAGGAGGCTCTGGGATAACTTCAAGCATACCACCATCTAAATTATAGGGATGCCAGAAGAAGAGAGAGAGCAAGATAAACTTATTTGTAGAAATAATGACAGAAAATTTATTTCCCCTACCTGGTGAAAGAACTAGACTTACAAGTCCAGGAAGTACACAGAACCCCAAACAAAAGGAATCCATAGTGGACCACACCAAGACACATCATAATTAAAATGACAAGAGCAAAAGACAAAGAGAGAATCTGAAAAGAAGCAAGACAAAAGCAGTTAGTTACCTGCAAGGGAGTACCCATATGACTGTCAGCTGATTTTTCAACAGAAACTATGCAGGCCAGAAGGAAGTGGCAAGAAATATTCAAAGTGATGAACAGCAAGAACCTACAACCAAGATCACTCTACCCAGCAAAGCTATCATTTAGAATTGAAGGTCTTATAAAGAGCTTCACAGATAAGAAAAAGCTAAAGGAGTTCATCACCAACAAACCAGTATTATATGGAATGCTAAAGGGTGTTCTTTAAGAAGAGGAAGAAGAAGAAAGAGGCAATGATAAAAATTATGAACAACAAAGTGACAACAAATACATATCTATCAACAAATGAATCTAAACATCAAGTGAATTTAAAAAATCTAATGAACAGAATAAAATGGTGAATATAATAGAATCAGGAGCATAGAAAGGGAGGGGACTGACAATTCTCAGGGCGAAGAGGGTGTGGGGTGTGTGGGAAAAGATTGGACAAAAATTGTATACCTATGGACAAGGACAGTAGGAGTGAGGTAAGGGCAGGGGGTGGGGTGAGAACTGGGTGGAGGGGAGCTATGAGGGGAAAAATAGAGGAACAACTGTAATAATCTGAACAATAAAGATTTATTTTTTTAAAAAAAGATAAATACCGGTGATTGTCTTACTCTGGAAAATTCAAACTGAATGTAATCAACTATGCAAAAGAGCTTGAAAATAGAGCTGCAGAGAGGCCATTTGGACCCCCTCCCACTGAGTATATGATCTGACAGTGGAGTAAAAAGGAATAACAACTCCTTAAGATGCCAAAAAAGAAGAAGGCCTTAAGTGGAAAATCAGCAAAATGTTTAAAATATTGATTTCTTAATTTTGGGTTGGAAAAGTAGGGGGGTAGAGGAGGCGTCTTGTACATGGGGGTGTCTTATACATGGAAAAGTGTGGTATTTGTTTTCTATCTTGTTTTTTCTTAATATATTTTATTGATTTTTCACAAAGAGGAAGGGAAAGGGATAGAAAACCAGAAAGATCGATGAGAGAGAGAGACATCAATCAGCCGCCTCTTGCACGCCCCCTACTGGGGATGTGCCCGCAACCAATGTACACGTCCTTGATCAGAATTGAACCTGGGACCTTTCAGTCCGCAGGCCGACACTCTATCCACTGAGCCAAACCGGTTTCGGTTATATCTTGTTTTGAGGGTGTCTCACTGGCTACTCATAGAAACAACGGGGCTAAAACTATTCACTGACTTACACATCAAAATGTAATGTCACAAAAGCATATTATTTTCAATAGTATACAAAGTTAGGACTAGAGCAGGTTGTCTAGAAATAACATTTTCCTGCCTTTATCTCCATTCCTCTTCAAGCTGTCTGTGCCAACTCTTCACCTTTGAATCAGGGGAGTGTTTGCACACATATTTTTATTTGCCTGTGGTTTTACCCTTAAGTTGATTATTCCCTACCTTCCTCTGACCTCAAAAAAATGTGAGAATCATAATGATTTTAACAAGGAGTAATCTGCTGCTTGGTTCATGGACCTTTCTGGAGGAAGATGATAAATAGGTTTAATTTTTTGGGCCAATTCTAATTGAATGGTAGTAGCTGCATAGGGCACTGCAGTGAGAAGTTGTTTAAGGCCTCATCTGAAGACAGCAGGAAAGAAGTTCCTGACCAAATAATGATATCTGTTCTATAGGTATGGGAGAGGAGATTGACATCATGCATGCCTCAAAGATGCACATCCTCAGGATAGAGGAGGAAGTTGTATGTTTCTGCCTAATACTATTACTATCTGCATCTTGCTAGGTTAAGGAGTTACAGCACATAACTACTAATCCCTATTCTTCATATATTTTCTGGCCTTGAGTCTGGCTAAAATATTATTTCCTAACTGTAGTTAAAGATAAATGCTGGACCTGGCCACACATTGTGCCCCAATCTGGTCACAGATGGCAGCCTAACTCTAGGCAGCTGTTACAAAAATGATCATTATCAAATGGGTTAAAGCACACCCATTCTGACCCATTGGAGACATAGTTCAAGGCCTGGGCTTTCCTAGAGGTGGGTCAGTAGCTGTGTCTTTTGTTTGTGAAGGATGGTACATTATTGCTATAGCAATATGCTTGTCAGTGTTTCTTCTTGTTATCCAGCTGTAAGGAGCACAAATGCTTTATTGCCATGGTACACACTGTTTTCCTTAAAAAGAAAAAAAAATGGAAGGAAAGGAATGAAACTCAAACAAAAGAAGTTATTTTCTATTGTTACAGAGAACCAGAATAAATCAAGCAATGCTCATAGAGTTTGGAGTCACACTGTATTCACCACCGTGGGCTCAGAGAAAATGAATTCAAATTCTAAGCAAAGATACAAGCAGAACTTCCCTTTCTATTAAAGAGCCATTCCTATGTCTGCTTAGTGGTTACCTTGCTGGTGGCCTTGAAAACAATATAGTTTTATCCCATTAAAAAATACATCTGGCATGGCATTGAGAGTATGGATGTATCTAGTCTCTGGCCTATAAGGTTGGACAGTTAAGTTTATCTTCCTTATTATTCAAGCAGGCTAAAGTAGGCTGAAGAGCAAAGATTTTTTTTTTAGAATAAGAGGGTGTCTAAAAATAGCAGAGAATGACAAACAGTTTTACAAAATAAGGGTTAACCTTCTCATTATAACTGTAAAAACAGAAAGCAAATACCTCAACATGATTTTAAATGGGTTTGTGATGTGGCTGGTATAAGGAAGCTTGCTTGGAAATGATAAAAACTAGGAATATAACACATTAGGGAGCAAGGAAACCAGGAATTATGTGCTGGAAGTCAGTTTCTATTAAATGAATAGACTTCATACAGTTACCTAATCTGGTCTGGATAAATGATCTTTTAGAATAATAACTTTAAAAAACCATTAGGTGACTTGATAAGGTAGTAATAAAACTATCAAAGTCTCCACTTTAAAGCTGAATTGTAATAGGAGATTTTAAAAAATCTAAATCTTTTCAGAATGAGTGGAAGAGGGAAGCTGAGAAATTAAGCTCTGCTTGAATTTCTGTACTGGGAGGGAGGAGTGGGGAAGAGGAGACTTTAGAATGTCCAATAGCACTTTCTGTGATAATGGATGTATTCCATATCTGCACTGTCCAATAAATTAGCCACTAGCAACCTATGACTACTGAGCACTTTAAATGTGAATAATGTGTCTGAGGAACTTAATTTTATTTAATTGTAATTAATTTAAAATTAAACTGACATAGGTGGCTAGAGTCTACTCTACTGGACAACATAGTACTCAAATATAGGTCAGTTTCCAGATCCAAGAGCAACAAAAGCCCAAGGAAAATAAAGAACAACTGGGGGGAGGGAGAGAAAAAAAAAAGAAAGAACAACTGTACAAAAGGAAGGAAATCTTACCCTTTGTGACAGCATTGATGGACCTGGAGAGCATTATGCTAAGTGAAATAAGCCAGTCAGAGAAAGACAAATATCATATGATTTTACTAATGAACAAAATAAACTAACAAACAAAATAGAAACAGACTCATAGATACAGAGAACAGACTGACAGCTGTTCGAGGGGAAAGGGGTTAGAGAGCTCAGTGAAAATGTGAAGGGGTTAAGCAAAGAAAAAAAAAACTCTTAGACATAAGCAGTAGCATGGTGATTACCAGAGGGAAAGGGGATAGGGGAGGTAGAAGAGGGTAAAGGGGTAATAAATGGTGATGGAAGGAGACTTGACTTTGGGGTGATGAATACACAATGCAATACACAGATGTATTATAGAATTTTATACCTCAAACCTATATAATTTTATTAACCGACTAGAGGCCTAGTGCATGAAATTTGTGCAGGGGGAGGGGATGTGTCTCTCAGCTCAGCCTGTACCCTCTCCAATCTGGGATCCCTCTCATAATCCAGGACTGCTGATTCCAAACCATTCACCTGCCTGCCTGTATGTTTGACCCTAACTGCTTCTGCCTGCCATCCTGATCACCCCCTAACCACTCCCCTGCCCACCTGAATGATGCCTAACTGCTTTCCAGCTGGCCTGATTGCTCCTAACTTCCCTCCCCTGTAGGCCTGATCCCCCTCAACTGCCCTCCCCCCCCAGCCATCTTGTGGTGGCTATCTTGTGTTCACATGGGGGCAGCTATCTTTGACCACATGGGGGCAGCCATCTTGTATGTTGGCGTGATGGCCAATTTGCATATTACTCTTTCATTAGATAGGATAGGGTCAAACAGGCAGGTAAGCAGGCGAGTGGTTTGGAACCAGCAGTCCTGGATTATGAATAATTTTAAATTCAATAATATTTTAAAGAGGAAAAGAAACTATACAGTGGGAGAAAATATTTGCAAACTACAATATTCAAAAAAGAACTTTTATCTAGAATATATTAAGAACTTAAAACTCAAAGTAAAAAGAAAATTCAACTAGGAAATGGGCAAAAGACATAAAGAGACATTTAACCAAAGAGGATATGCAGACAGGAAATAAGCACATGAAAATGTGTTCAACATCATTAACCATTAGATAACTGTAAATTAAAACTACAATGAGATATCACTATACATCTGCTAAATGGATAAAATTAAAAATAGTGACACCAAATGCTGGTGAGGATGCAGAGAAACTGTATTGTTATTGGTCAGAATGAAAAATGGTACACCCAATATAGAAAATAGTTCGGCACTTTCTAATAAATTAAACATGCAATTATCATACAACTAAGAAATTGTACTTCTAGGCATTTGTCCCAGAGAAATGAAGATTTATGTTCACTCAAAAACCAGTTTATAGTAGCCTTGTTCATAATAGACAAAAACTGGAGGAAGCTAGATGTCCTTTAATGGGTGAATAACTAACCTGTGATACATCCATAATATGAAATACTGCTCAGCAATAAAAAGGCTTAAACTAGTGATGCATGCAACAACCTGGATAAATATCCAGGGAATTATGTTGAGTGAAGAGAAAAGAAAAAGTCCCCTAAATTTACATACTATATTACTCCATGTATTTGAGATTCTTTAAATGACAAAATTTTAGAAATAGAGAACTGACTAGTAGTTGTCAAAGGTTGACGAGGGGTCAGGGAGAAGGATAGTGGGTGTGGCTACAAACAGACAACATGAGGGATTACTGTGGTGATGAAAGTATTCTGTATTTTGATTGTATTGATGTAAAATCCTGGCTTTGAGAGTGTACTATAGTTCTGCAAGGTGTTATCATTAGGAAAACTGGGCAAAGGCTACATGGGATCTATCTGTATTATTTCTTACAACTTTTATGTACATTTATCTTAGAATACAAAATTTAATGAAAACTATAATTCTATATAATAAAAGCCTAATATGCTAAGTGTCTGGTCATCCAGTCAGCCATTCAACAATCAAAGCCTAATATGCTAATGATATGCTAAAGCCACTCAACTGCTCGCTATGACGTGCACAGACCACCAGGGGGCTGACGCTCCAACCAGTAGGTTAGATTGCTGCTGGGGACTGCTGGGGACTGTACAAGACTGGCCAGACAAGCTCTGAAGCTCTCCCCTGGTTCCTCCCCAGCTGGCCAAACTCCTGCCTCCCTCCCTGGCCTACATCATATACTGATGGGGTCCTCAGCCTGGCCTGCGCCCTCTCACAATCCAGCACTCCTCAGGAGATGTTGGAGAGCAGATTTCAACCTGACAGTGGAACAACAGTTGCTCTGACATGCACTGACCACCAGGGGGCAGACGCTCAGTGCAGGAGCTGCTCTGAGTGGTTAGTGCATTCCCACAGGGGGATTGCTGTTCAGCCAGAAATCAAGCTCACAGCTGATGAGTGCAGTGGTGATGGCAAGAGCCTCTCCTGCCTCCAGAGCAGTTCTAAGAATGTCCGACTGCCAGCTTAGGCCTAAGCTCTCAGTCAGACATCTCCCGAGGGCTCCCGGACTGCGAGAGGGCACAGGTCGGGCTGAGGGACCTCCCAAGTGCATGAATTTCATGCATTGGGCCTCAAGTTATTGTTATAATTAAGCAAAAAGTAAAGTGGTTATTAACTCCAGGATGTACAAAAAATTGTACAAAGAAATACAGCATCATAGTATGCTACTTGACTCAGCAGTGAACTGCATTTACATAGTTATCATAAAGCAAATATTAAACACAGATTTGAACAATGATGACTTAATTACATTGAGAGGATGCAGGGAGAGGGTGAACAGGTAGTAATGAAGCAGCATTTTTGGACTGGAACATGCGTGTTCCCTGGGCAGGATGTCCCGAATTCTTTGTCCACTGGAGTCAAAGAATGAATGAATCCACGGACAGAAGGTGGTATAGTAAAGGTGGAAATTTATTGAAGAACAGGTACATATTCCCACATGGGGAAGGGGAAAGAATCTCACAGCACAGACTCCCATGTGAGGAGGGGAACAGTCCCACCAAGTTCATTTTCCCTATAGCTTATAAAGGCTGCAGATCTTGGTACCTTGATATCCCCTCTATTCACTATTTCCTTAGACTGGTTACTATAGAAACTTCTGAGCTCAAAAGTAGAACCTCGCCGAAACCGGTTTGGCTTACTGGATAGAGCATTGGCCTGTGGACTGAAAGGTCCCAGGTTCTATTCTGGGCAAGGGCATGTACCTTGGTTGCAGGCACATCCCCAGTAGGGGGTGTGCAGGACGCGGCTGATCAATGTCTCTCTCATGGATGTTTCTAAATCTCTATCCCTCTCCCTTCCTCTCTGTAAAAAATCAATAAAATATACATTAAAAAAAAGAAAGATTCTGATTTTTTTTTAAAAAGTGGAACCTCACTTGGGACATGTCAGGTTTTCCTCTCCCCCTTCTTCCCCACTACCTCCTTCCTTATTGTTTTTCTATTCCCTTTAGGCTTTCTTCTCCTTCTGGATGAAGGGCTTCCTTCCCTTTATTTTGTAAATATAGAGCTTTTGCTATTTCCAGCTCCCTCATTCTATGGAAATGTACCTGTTGCAGCTTTTCAGCTCCCATATTCTATGGAAATATTTCTTCTGTTGCTCTGCAGCCCTGTGATTCCTCCATGGAACTCCCAATTTCTAAAATTTCCTAAACCTGTCCTATTTCACCCCTAAAATTCCTGTTTCAGTAATGTAAAAGTGCTAAGTTCTCATATTTCATAACAGAATATCAATAGATGCTGTCTAAAATTCATATATCAGAAAATAGTACTACAGCATATTAGTTATACAAATGGAAATAACTACCAGAAGGAGTAGTCAAAAGAGTTAGCCTTCTGGTAGGTTGGAAGTGAAGATAGGGAGAGAATGGGCAGGGGCCTGCTAACTGGAAAGCCTTGGTTACTGTTTTATGTTTTACTATTGTGTATGTATAACTTTGATAAAACTTGGGGACATTTTTAAGGAAGTGTAAACATTCCTGATGCGAGAAATGTGGCTTCTACCCCCTGCACCTTTATCAACCACTCTCACTGTCAGCACCAACCTCCTAAATGACAAATCCAATGTCCTTTTCTCTAGCTTCAGCTTCCTAGCCCTCTCTGCAGTATTTGACATTATTGATTATTACCTCCTTCCCTGACTAGCATTTAACAAATGCTCTCCTGTCCTGTCCATGTTCCAATGGTAGTTTAGATATTTAGTAAGTCTCACCTGACCCAATTCAATGTCCTTTACCCTTCTGTCAAATAAATTTGTCTTGTGAAGCAGCTCTTATCCTGTGAATGCTTTACTACAGCAGTTGGCAACATAAGGCCCACCGGCCAAATCCACCTGTTTTGGTAAATAAAGTCTTATTGGGACACAGGCATGCTATTCATTTATCTATTATCTGTAATAGATACAGCAGAGTTGAATAGTTGCAACAGATACCTTCAAGCCTGCAAAGTCCTAAACATTTACTGTCTTGTCCTTTACAAAAAAAAAGTCTGTGGATTCCTCCTCTACTGCAAGACAAGTATGGGTCTTATTGCTATTCAGTAGTACCTTTGTCTCTTAGATCCCTGTTTCACATGACCCCTAAAAGTTATTTCAAAACTTCTCCAATATCTTCTAAGCCTACTACTCTAACATTTCCTCCATCAGTCACAGAGAAAACAGAGATCATCAAGTTAAAGTCTTTCAACCACCTTCCCAATGCCCTGGCACTGTTTATATGTACTTGTTCTTATTCATACTTTAGTCTTTCTGGAATTTAAGTTCCAGGACAGCAGAGATTTTTGTCCTACTTTTGAAACTGCTACATACAGTGTCTAGTAGAGTATGGAAGCTCCAGAAATCTTTGCTAAATGAAATTATCTTCAATTTCCCTAGAAAAAAAAAAGCTATTCCTCCTACCTCAAAGCTAATCCTTCCACCTATTCTCTGGATCGCCTCTGTTCCCAGCTCTCCAAGGACCTCAGCTCATCAAGTTTCTTTGTTTTCCTACATCTTTAACATCTCCCTCTCCTTTTAGCATATAATTGTGTTCATATTTTTCCTAGTATACATGCATCTATATATATAAAAAGCCAGTGACCTGAACTCTATAACAACTAAAACAACCATCGCTATGACACCCACTGCAACCAGCAAACTGGCCGATCAAGGGTGGGGTCAGCCAGCCAACTTCCCACGGCCCTCCTCCTGGCCAGCCCCATCCCTGATCGTCCCCCTCAACCCAATTTCCTGCAGCCCCTCCCCACAGGCAGCCCTACCCCTAATTGCTCCCCTTACCCCAATAGAAGGCAGGGCCAGCCAGCAAACCACCTGTGGTCCCTCCCCCTGGCTGACCCTGTCCCCTATCACCCTCTCACACCAATCAGGGGCAGGGCTGGCCATCCAACCACCCAAAGCCCCTCCCCCCTGGCTGGCCTGGCCCTGATTGTGCCCCAATTGGAGTGGGCCAGCTGGATCCCACCTGTGTACAAATTCGTGCACTGGGCCTCTAGTATATAAATAATGCTCATCTCGCATTCACAGCCAAATTTCCTAAAAGAGTTGTCTATACTCGTTCTTCACTTCTCCTCCATTAAATTTTCAACCTATTACAATCTGGCTTCAGCCCACACCACATCACTGAAATGGCTTCAGTTAAAGTGAGCAGTCTCCTCCATGATGCAAATTCCCATGGAAATTTCAGTCTTTATCTAATTCTGTAGGGTTTAACACAGTTAACCATTCCCTGTCTGGCTTTTTTCCCTTTATCTCCTCTTCTCTCTTCTGCTCTGCTCTGCTCTCCTCTCCTTTCTCCATCCACACCCCCTACTCCCAAATATGTCCTTAGCTTTTTTTTTTGTACTCTACATAAACTCTGCAGTCACTCTAATGGGTAATTACTATGTATATCAAAGGTGGAGAACTGGTTGCTTGAAGCTTCATATGGTGTGCATCTGGGTCTTGTTTGGCTGGCTTACTAGATTTTTTTTAACATGAATGCCTTTGGGCAGGGCCTGTGCTCATCTCTTCCTTTTGTCTTAACCCAACATCAGCCCCAGCAAGAATTATCCATTTCTGTTACCTACCTGGATCCTGTAGACATTGAGATTTGCAATTGCTCATACTAAATGACTCTCAAAACTGCACTCCACACTACATTCCTGCACTCCAAATAATATATATAACTTTTTGTTATTTCTCCATTTGGATATCACACTAAACACTGGTAAAACTAAGCTCATTACTTCCCTCTCTTTCAAATCTTATCCTCCTGTTTTTCCTTTCTGAGTGAATGGCATGCCCTAATACCCAAGTCCAAGCCTGAGATTCATCCTTGCTCTCTATTACCCACCTTGTCACTTAAATACCATTGGTTAGAAAGTCCTGTAAATTCTACCCCCTAAATCTCTCTCAAATGTATGCCCTTTTCTTTCTCCCTCCCCACTGCTCTCTATATATTTTATATCTTTTTTTTATTTCAGAGAAGAAGGGAGAGGGAGAGAGAGAGAGATAGAAACATCAACGATGAGAATCACTGATCAGCTACCTCCTGCACACCCTCTACTGGGGATTGAGCCTGCAACCCAGGCATGTGCTCTTGACTGGAATCAAACCTGAGACTCAACAGTTGGCAGGCAGACATGCTATCCACTAACCCAAACCAAGTAGGACTCTACTGCTATATTTTATATTCAGAGATGTGTTATCTCCATCTAGATCATTGCAATAGCCTCTAAAGGGCATTTCATGATCAGATCCCTATTGACATCTCCAGCTTCATCACTTTGCCATTCAATTCACACCTTAGGGTCAAGCCTAGCACTCCCAGGAACTCTCCAAGTTCTTCACCCCTCAGCGACTTTACATGTTCTCTCTGCTTGAAACACCCTACCCATTCCTCTTGTTTCAGGAAAACCCATAAGCTCTTTCATATTTCAACTCAGACATACCCTCTCTAGAATAATACTTCACATCTTATCTAGGAAAAGTGCCCTCAGTACCACTCAACCATCTCCCCCAGTAAACTAATTTCCTTGCAGACAAGAAAGATATTCATCACTTATTCCACATACCTTTTAAAGTTCTTGGCATACAACAGTCTGTGAATAAGATATTTTAAATGAAAGCTTCTCTGAGTAATCTATCTATAATTAGAATGGTGCTCAAGGGTCTTTGCAATCCAATGCCAATCTCCATTTTCATCATATATCTTACTATACCCCTACATGTATCTAATGCTCCCATGTTACAGAGAACCAGAATAATCAAACAATACTCAGAGTTTGGAGTTACATTTATTAAGCGCGAGTCCAGAGGAAAATGTTTCTCAAATTCTGGGCCCAACATGCAGAAATTTTCCCTATTTATATGTTTTTACCTTCTTTGCCTCCCAAATATGGGATGTTTCCCACCCCTTTGCAAGTTCTTAAAGGGCCTCTATGTGCTGAGGCCTTGAGACCTCAACCAAAGGCCTGGCCTGGTGCCAGCACTGATAATTTTGTCTGGGGAAGGTTTAATGGCCTCTCTGAAGTGAGAATAGTCTCATTTCCTTATTATTTAAGCAAGCAAACATTTACAGAAGCTAAATATCAAGGTTAAAATTTCAAACAGCAGTTTTTATATAAGATGGATGCTTCATCCAAACAATGTAAACAGTCAGGAATATCACATTACAGGTTTGGACTAGGGAGTAAGCCTGCAAAACTCAACATCTGCATTCACAAGTTCAGATAAGTCACCACTGTGACTGTTGGAATAAGTAACCAATTTGGTCTATTTCATTCCCTGAAGTGCCTATGCTGGTTTCCCACATCTATCATTGCTCATGCTCTCTTCAGTATCTCTTCTTATAATGCCTATCCCTCATGCACCAAATTAAATTCTGTCTTCCTAAAACCTAACCAGCTCTATTTAGCCAGAAATAGAAAGTGATTGCTCCTTCCTCTGAGTTCCTCCACGTATTGAAGTCTCTGATAACTATCCAATTTTGCCTTAGTTTATAGATTTGTTTGTGTGTGAATAGCTTTTATCCCCTTCCTGACTATAATCTCCCTCAAAGCAGGGAACCTATCTTTTTTGACCTTTGAGTGCTCTTTAGCATCTTCAACTTAACAGGGACTCTGCATATTTCAATGAATATTAAACAAAATCAGATTATGGTAAGCATTTCACCTACTTACAAATTCATTTGGCACTTGATTATTATCCCCAAAGCCAACTGCCTTGTGAATTTGAAAAAAATAAAACTCCTCCATGGTAATAATTAAGTATTAATTACCATGGTGGTGTTTCCCATTTATAAATATTAACATAGGGAAAAGGGGTTTTCAAAGTCACTGACACTAAAGAAGCCATTTCCATATGGACTGCTTGGACAGTGAAGTGATTGCTTCAGCTTCCAACTGAAACTATATTGGCAACTCAGGGGTATCTCTTCCAACCCTGAGTAGGTCCCCTGGAGCCTTCCTGAGATAAAGAGCTGTAATTTAATTTGCCATTGCATAACCCAGTCACGGAAAGCATGAAGGAGCTCACATTTTCATTCCCTTCATAGTAGACATTTAATTATATGATAATTACTTACAGCTTGCTGCTCAGCTTCTACTTTTATGAAATGTAAATTACACTTCACTCAAAAGTGCAAGATGAGCATTTAAAACACTTCACTAAATAGATTTAAAGAATTTTCTGACATTTTTTCCCAGGCCAAGAATTAGAAAGGCAATATATCCTTAAAGGAAACTTTCATTTAGATATCAGGAAAGTTGAGTTCTTAATGAATATCTAAAAAGGAAAAAAGACTTCTAAGGAAAAAATGTATAGCAGGTTTTAAACAAGCTCAGTAGCCTCAGTGAAGCAAAATCCTCATCTCTTAGAGTAAGTCACCACTTTAGCTGAAGCATCCATCTTATATAAAAACTGCTGTTTGAAATTTTAACCTTGCTATTGGCTTCTGTAAATGCTTGCTTGCTTAAATAATAAGGAAATGAGACTATTCTCACTTCAGAGAGGCCATTAAACCTTCCCTGGACAAAATTATCAGTGCTGGCACCAGGCCAGGTTGAGGCCTCAAGGCCTCAGCACATAGGGGCCGTTTAAGAATTTGCAAAGGGGTGGAAAACATTCCATATCTGGGAGACAAAGAAGGTAAAAACATATAAATAGGGAAAATTTCTGTATGTTGGGGCCCAGAATTTGAGAAACATTTTCCCGTGGACCAGCATGTATTAAATGTAACTCCAAACTGTCCGAGCAGCATGGTCTGGTTATTCCGATTTTCTATAACATTTTTGATTCCTTGAGATTCCGGGAAAACCAACCCATACTTGGCTTTTTAGCTTCTGGTGAGTGGACTGGGTTTGGGGCTTGGGGGAGCCAAACAGGACTCCAGGAGGTACCACTCTGCTGATTTAGCAGAAGTGAACCGGGGGATTCCAGGCCCTCCCGCACTTCAGCCCAGGACCTGGCCGGCATCTGGAGAGAGCGGATGGACATTTCTGGACCTGTCCACAGAATCTGTAAGGTAGGGGCCCCATCAGTTTGGCCCACTCCAATGAGTGGAAGGGGGAGCTTGATCACCTCCCCGGAAGCTGGAGCTTCCTCAGGTATCAGGAATCAGGTGTCAGGTAGACTGTTTAAATTGGGTAAATATCTGGTAGAAGTAAAAACTTGGACTAGCTGGTATATAAATGTCAGACTCTAGAGGTGAGTAAATTCAGATTCTATTAAGGAATTATGAGTTCACTCTGCTGTTTGTTTGTGTGGAAGACTAGCCACTTTGCTACCGAGAAGGGGGACTAGACACAGTCTTAACTCCTCTGGTAAATTCTCACCAAGACATTGGTTGAGAATTCTGGTCTGGACGTGGGTGCCGGGAGTGCTCCCATGCCCATTTGGGGAGTTGGGCATTATCTGCTCAGTTCCAATCTGGGCTAGTCTACTGAGAGAGTGTGAGTATGGATGTTTGTCTGTCTTGGAATAATTATCTGTTCATTAAATGGTCTGTGTGAGGCTGAAGCTACTTTGTGCCTTCTGGCTGTACACAGGAGAGTATTTATCTCTTTCTATTGTTTAATTTGTTTAAGGATGGGGTGGACCTGCTGTGACAGAGTGCAAAAGTCTTTAGCAGCTGCTGGAATTCTTTTTCTGAGTTTTTGCTCTCTGTCAGACAGGGAATCAACCCATTTAGCTAATAAAAATTCCTCTCTAATTTTGTATAAGTAATGGTTTCAGTTTGTTCTGATTTGTGAATTTGCTATATTAAATTTTAAAGTCTTAGGCATAAATTTGTGACATTTCAAAGAACAAAGAATTTTTATTTATGGCTTTCTTATCTCTTTTGGTGGTTGGAGACTTCCAGGGATGGGGCTTCCAATTCTGCAGGGCGGAGAGATTACAGGCCCTGTCCCTGCCTGTGACATCATAGTCCAACATGAGCCATCTAAGGCTGAACTAAGGCTGGAGTTATTATTAATGTGTTTATTTTATTTTAGCATCTGTAACTGGATTAAAGATCTTTTCTTTCAGGAGGCCATCCAGGCTTTCAGTTCACAAGAAATCTCCCTACATACCTTTATCTTCCAGGCTGACTAATAGTCATTTTTCTCCACAGGTTGGACCTCAGGCTTCGAAAGGGAGCACTACTACAGCGGTAGTCTGTAGTTTTCTCTGAAACTCCCACTGTTTCTATTTCTCCCCTCTGTAGGAAATATCTCCCTCTGACTCACAATAGGAAAGGGAGACAAGCAACTAGACTAGGGAATGGGAATGGTCAGAGAAATAAAGAGTAATAAAGAAGGAAGGAAGGTTTAAGATACTCTAGAGCAGTGGTTCTCAACCTTCCTAATGCTGCGACCTTTTAATACAGTCCCTCATGTTGTGGTAATCCCCAATCATAAAATTATTTTTGTCGCTACTTCATAACTGTAATTTGCTACTGTTATGAATCTTAATGTAAATCTCTGTGTTTTCTGATGGTCTTAGGAGACCTTGCTAGCTGTTCGCGACCCACAGGTTGAGAACTGCTGCTCTAGAGGCTTAAAATAAACAGGAAAAAAATCTATGAGAGAAAACAACGGTTACAGAAAGAAAGAAATATCCTTAAGTGTAAAAAGCCTAAATATACTGGACCTCAAACCATTTGCCTTGTTTCAGGACAGAATAAATGGTTAATGCAGAAAAGACAGGAAGGAGGGTGTTGGCAGTTAATCATGAAGCAGGAAGAGATAGGTTTTTGTTGATTTTTACTGGCTCCAAACCATTCTGCTGGCATAGGGGTCTGGTCCAGGTGTCTTATTAGAACTTCACTAGATTCAAGGTTGCAAGTTTTCTGCAAGCATAATTAATCTAGTTGCCCTGGTGATTTAAAACTTGTAGCTAGGTAGACTCAGCCCCCTAGAGCCAAATGAAAGAAGGGGGGCTAGATGCCTGAGCTGCTTGCAGTGACCCTGGAAGAAGGCACAGCAAGAAAAAAAAGTGGGGGACAGCAGATATATACCTGATACTAGAGCTGCCCGCTATTGCCCAGTGTATAATGAGCATTTTACAACAAACAATATAAGACTTAGGCTTTTGGCTTGCTGGCTACAACAGTTAAACCAGATGCCAGTGATTACTACTGGCCTTCTGGCAGCCCCAGGAATAGAGCAGCGAGCCCAGGATCTGTAAAAGCAGCAGATAGAGCTAGTGAAAGCTCCCTGTTTGCAAATGTACTGAAAGGGTTCAGTACCTGTTGCCGCTGGAAGAGGAGGGGCTGAGATCCCCTTCCATGCACTCCATTGGGAGAGGCCTTGTCGCTGCTCTGCCACAAAAGGGACTGGTGGGAAGACAAGGGGCCTTATACCCAAGCCACTGCCACAGAAGCGCTTTGCAATATGCAAAGCTGTTTCTAACTGCAACTCTGGCTGTTTTGGACTGTCAGCTTAAAGTTAAAGAGCAAAGGAAAGGCACTCTCCCTGGACTGGGGAGCCTTCGGGACCTTGAGATTCTCCAAGAGAGGAGTCTGACTGAGAGATAGCAGAGACCCTGTCGGGTTGGAAAGATCTAAGGCCGCATGTTAAACTTATAAATTACAGCTTTCTAGGCAGATTTCCAAGCTCAGTTATGTAGGGGTTAAGCTGCCTGTTACAGCAAAACAACTTTCTCCTGTGCCAGAATAAATTTTAAGAAATTAGATAGGCCATGTTTGTGGCTAAAAAGAAGAACTGGCCACCATGTACAACTCTGACAGCGCCCTGCAGAAAACTGTATAATAGACTTGGATAATACCTGTGTTTTCATGGACATGACTCCAGAAATCCAAAGACAATTTTGCTTTAGAAGGTCAAGAATAGACCTTAGTCATCTCCCTAAGATAAATATATGTCATATATGGTAGCAGAAGATTTGGCTACCTAAGGTGGCCACAGTGCCAATATTATACTTCATTGTGTTAATGATATTGCATTAACCCCACAGATTTGAATGCAGTTGCTAAAGGGCAAGAAAAATACCCATCTGGTTTTGGTCTCTATTGAAAGGCAGTTGGCAGACTGTATACTGTCTTGCAGGCCTGGTGGCCATGACCATCTTATGTGTGGCAGAAACCTCAACTTTAAGAAACTTGGGAAGGTCTATTTGGAACAGAGGGAAATGGTGAATACCAGCCCTTTGTTATAGGAATTACAGACCCCGTGAGGTCCTGTTACATATGAGACCCTGTAAAGAAATAGAGCTTCCTTAGCCCTTTCTTAGTGGGCATGTAACCGCTCCCAGAGACCATATGAAATTTTAAGGACAAGTAGGGGGAATCCTACTACTAGGACAGTTATAATTGTCTATTTGAATATAGACACATTTTGAATTTCTCCTTGTCAATTAAAGACAATTATATTACTCTGAAGAATCCATAAAAAGGACTGACAAGGAAAATCAGAAGATCTTGAAGCAGGTCAGTATATTTTTCTCTTTATATAATTCCTCTGAAATTTGGCAATGCTTAATAAATCATGGCAATACATTTCTTTGCATAAATTCAATAAGACCAGTTTCCAATAGTAGTTTTATTGACCAGAAACTTGGACTGGTGTGTCATATTTTAAAGAGCCTTGTCTAAACTCTGAAGACTTTAAGCCAAAAGAGTGCCAAGGAAAAGCCTGGTATCCTTCTTGGGAGCCCTAAAAATCGCTAGTACTGGAGCATCAGGCCCATGCCCTATCATCACTGGCAGTTGGTCAGAGTAGAAGGGGAGCAATAAAGACACCTCTGTGTCCCTGCAGAACCCCCAAGCACTCTGTGCTGCAAAAAGTAGGAGGGCTACTGAGATGGGCCTTAAAACCTATGGTGGAGAGAAACCAAGATGGCGGCATAGGTGAACACCAAAACTGCTGCCTCTAGCAATGATTTCAAGACTACAACTGAAAGACAGAATTGACATCATCCAGAGCCACAGGAAAGTTGGCTGAGTGAAAATTCTACAGCTAGAGGGAAAAAGAGGGGCTCAAGGACACTTGGAGGAGCTGCAAAAAGCTGAGGTACAGAGATGCGCACATGGAGACAGTGGGTGCCAGAGTGCCTGGTTGGCTTCCTCTGGCAGGAAGGAGACGGAAACTCCCAACTGCACAGAATTCCTTATCCTATGACATTGAACCCCAGTTCTGGGCAAAACTCACACGAGGCTCGGAACACAAGGGAACCAGAAAGGCAGATGTCTAGAGGCACGCACACGTGTGCGCACAGAGACAGCTGCAAGCTGCAACCAAGAGACACTTGAGACCCAGGGGCTGTGTAGGGCGGGGCTGACTGGAAGCCAAGGCTGTCTGCTAAGCCCTAGAAGAAGAGAGAGAGACACTGCTAATAAATAGGAGAAGATTTGGAGGGGAAAAAAAAAGACAAAAATGCTTGAGGGACAGAAAGAAAATGAAGCAGGATGTTTGTGAAGAATGAGGTCCGAGAAAGTGTGAAGGAAGATTTTGCATTGTGGGTCCAGGTGAAGTTGCTGCAAGTGTGGGATTCACCCAACTCATCAGATACTGCAGGCAAGGCGGGACAGCAGCTAGATGGCTTGGCTTCCTAGCCCTATAGGGCACACTAAGATTCAATCATGAAATTCTGGCATTTCCATTTTTATTGAAATAAGAATTTTAATTTTAATTTTAAGAATTACCATTCTTATTGTGTTTATGCAAATAATCAGGCCAAGTTAAATACAATAGGTAAATTTGTCTTGATTTGGCTCTTTTAATGAACATAGAAGTAATTTTAAGGAGAAAAATTCTGTTTCAATAGAGGTTATTAAAACTGAAATGTTTTATTTCCCTTCCATTAGACTATTTGTTACAGTTTGTCTCTGCCAGGTCACAAGCCCACCTCCTTCTGTGCCCAGGCCTCATCATCCCTCTGACAGACAGCAAGGATCTCCTGGCTCTGAGAAAAACTCCATCCCTTCTCAGCATGAAGTAGCTACAGAAGAAATTCAACGTCCATTTTCCCTAAAAGAATTTAGAGCCAGGAACCTTGAGGTAATATATTAGGCAGTTAGACAGACATAAGCAGAGCGAAGACGATGGGCCAACTAGTGCTACCAGGTGTAAGTAAGTCTTTCCATCTCTATTTATGTGAGACAAGGGGCATAGCCAAAGAGATGTTCACCCAAAGTCTCAGCTCTTAGAAAAAGCCAGTAGCCTATTTGTCCAAAAGACTTGACCCCTTTGCATTTGGATATCAAACATTCTAATCACCCAGTTTCAGACTCTCTGGTAGACAAAAGAAAAATCAGTAACAATTTACACTGATAGCAGGTACACATTTACAATGGCTCGCATACATAGTGCTATTTACAAGGTAAGAGGTCTCCACAGGAGCGCAAGGGAACCAGTCCACAGATAAATCTGCCCGGGAGGCTGCCCTAAAACCAATGGGGCCTCTACAGATTCTAGTGACTCTTCCAGACCCAGATCTACCTAATCTAGGAAAGCTGAAATCCATAACCAGTCTTTATTCAGGTTCTTACAGACTTTACAGTCTACCCAGGAAGCAATCCAGAAGAACATCTGAGACGATCTGCCTGTACCAACTTCTGATCCGATTCATCCCTTCTACCCTGGTGACTCTGTTTGGGTAAAGAAATTAGCCACCTACGAACTGACGCCTACCTGGAAAGGACCATCTCCATGGCAGTCAAGGTCAACAGAATCCCAACATGGCTTCATCACACCCGCTTAAGCAGCTCAAGTAAAATAGAGTCCAAGACTTTTCGGACTCTCTAAAGATTACTCCTGGCCCTCATTCTGGGCCCTTATAAGTAGGCCCACTAACTTTATTAGACAGAAAATTAAAATTATAGTTCTCAGTGGTAAATATAACTCCCTTCTTGACAATGACCAAGAGTCAATGATTTGACTCATACATAAAATGGGGGAATGAGGCATCCATCTTATATAAAAACTGCTGTTTGAAATTTTAACCTTGATATTGGCTTCTGTAAATGCTTGCTTGCTTAAATAATAAGGAAAATGAGACTATTCTCACTTCAGAGAGGCCATTAAACCTTCCCTGGACAAAATTATCAGTGCTGGCACCACGCCAGGTCTTTGGTTGAGGTCTCAAGGCCTCAGCACATAGGGGCCCTTTAAGAACTTGCAAAGGGGTGGAAAACATTCTATATTTGGGAGACAAAGAAGGTAAAAACATATAAATATGGAAAATGTCTGCATGTTGGGGCTCAGAATTTGAGAAACATTTTCCTCTGGACCCGCGCATATTAAATGTAACTCCAAACTCTCTGAGCATGGTTTGGTTATTCCGATTTTCTGTAACATAGCAACTCTGTTTACTGGTAGATTCATTAAATAAGTTTTGAAATAGGACCTTAAAAGCATTCATCTCAGGTGAAAACTGTTGTTTAAATTTTAACCTTGCTATTCTGATCTCTGTACATACCTACTTGCTTAAACAATATGGGGTAATTACCTCAGCTTCCAGATTGAGACTTGGAAGCTCACATAAATCCATCCCACATCACAAAGGTTATTCTTCTATGCCTGAAGACCAGAACTATAAAAGATTGATTCTTGTTGACTCAGTGGCTCCAGGAGTTGAAACTGTAGATGACCTTTAGAGATTATTAACTTTGCTCAATATTGCAATCTGCTTTCACAAGATAGGTCCACATTCCAACGTCTAGCAGGGGGTGGTTGGGAGATAAGGAGCGGTCAACAAGAACAGTTGCAGCCCACTGAAACCGCCCCCCGACCCCCAAGGCTGTTTGTGGATTTTAGAACAAGGGGAAAAATGTGGTTTGGATCTTTAAAAGGGGCTGCATACCCCTAAGACTGGGGAGGTCCTGAGTGTGTGGACTCCACTTGAGTGTGGTGCCCTCGTGGCCTTCGTTGGCCAGCTCAAAATAAATCCTTGCTTGCTTATTACCAACTTAGCAGCCTCCATGGTAATTTGCAACTGGTCGTGGAAGTTGCACCATAACAAGTTTTACTAGGAATGCCGAGGAAAAGTCATCACAATAATAAAATTATAGAATTAGAATGACTATACTGAAAACAAATGTCAAATGTATCTTATTATTATCCTAGCATTATTTTTACCTGACATTAGAATTATGGACTCCTAAGAGAGGTCAAATGTTTGGGGAAATCATTATTTCTACTGCTACATTGTGCTTTCAAGTAGAAAAGCTAGGTTGAGGAATGCAAAGCTGATTCAATGGAATCATGAAATATTTTCCTCAAACCCTGAACTTTACATTTAGAAGTTTTGCCATTGTTCATTGCCAGAAATTTAAGAATGTTAAAGATTACTTGCCATAATATTGTCTTTGGTTTCCCATCCAGGATGTTGATAGAAAAGTTTAGATACTAGAAAATGAACAATAGCCACAGGAAAAAAAAAAGGAACTTAAATTTTCAAATAAATATAGAAACTTTAAATATAGAAATTTAAACAAATTATTTGCCAAAGTAAACTAGCACTGGTAATAATAAAAGACAATCCTTGTAAATTATTTTATTATTTTCTTTTTAAAAATATATTTTTATTGATTTCAGAGAAGAAGAGAAAGAGAGAGAGAGATAGAAACATCACTGATGAGCAACAATTATTGAAGAGCTGCCTTCCACACACACCCCAGTGGGGATGGAGATTGCAACTGCGGGCATGTGTCCTGATCAGGAATTGAACTGGGACTTCCTGATTCATAGTTCAAAGCTCAACCACTGAGCCCCACTGGTTGGGCTTCTTTTTTTAAGGATTTTATTATTTTCAAAGCATTTTTCACACAAAATCATAGTATGTTAGAATTGAAAGGAATATTAGATATTATCCAGTGTAAACCCTCCCATCATTCTTTCAATAAACTTATTTTTATTTCATTTATTTTATAAACTTTTATTTAAAATATAACATAAAATGGAGATGAATCTCAATTGTACAGATTAATTTTTATAAAGTGAAGGCACCACCTATATCAGGACTTAGAACATTAACCAGCATCCCCAAAGCCTCTCTCATGTTCTTTCTGGTCTACCACTATTTTGATTTCTATCACCATAGATTAATTTTGCCCATGCTTCTACATCACATAAATATATTCTCTTTTGTATCTGGCTTCTTTCTCAACCTTATAGCTATGATATTCATCCAGGTGTTTGGCATAGTAATTTGTTATTTTTAATTGCTATATGGTATGTCATTGTGTGATTATACCACAATCTGTCTATTCCAATGGTGATGAACATTTAGATTGCTTTCAGTTTGGTTCTGTTACAAGTAATGCTGCTATGAAGATTTTGTACATGTCTTTTGGTGGACACATGTCTGTATTTCTGTTGGGAATATATATACAGAGTTGGGCAAAAGTAGGTTTATAGTTGCTCATATGGAAAATAATATAATAATTTACTAGTATAAACAATAATATAAGAATAAACTCTTGTGCTTGGCATATTCACAACTATAAACCTATGTTGCCCCAATCTGTATGTATGTGTATGTATGTGTATGTGTGTGTGTGTGTGTGTGTATGTTAATGAACAGATTTGTTATGTCATTGGACACACATATATTTGACTTGAATAGATATTACTAGTTTTCCAAAGTGGTTGTACCATTTTACACTCCAGGCTACAGTGTCTGAGAGTTATAGCAGCTCCTCATCTTGACAATACTTGGTAATGTTGATATATAATGGTATCTCATTGCGCATTTAATTTGCATTTCCCTGATGATTAATAATGCTTGATGACCATTTCAATATCTGATTTTATAAAACATCTATTCATCTTTAAACATTTTCAACTGGGTTATCTATTGTTTTAATTGATGTGTAGGATTTCTTTACATAATCTGAGTATAAACCCTTTACCTGTTATGTATATTGCAAATATTTTCTTTCAAACTGGATGGTTTTTTCACTTTCTTAATAGTGTTTTTAAATAAACAGAAATTCTTTATTTCATAAAGTCCAAGAGAAAGAGTTCAAATAATCAATTTAAGAAATAAAAAAAGAGATATCACTACAGATATGTTAAAAAAGAAAACAAAAGATAAAATAAGTAAATCTATGCCGACTCTTTTGGCACAATAATAGTCAATGCATTGTTCATTTTTACCCTAGAAGCTATACACACTATATAAATTTCAAGAAAGGTTGGAAAATGACTTCTAGGTTGTTACTTTATGACTACAGAAACATTTCATTTCATCTATTTTTTTAATCCACATTCTTTTACATCTTTTAAGTGTCACATCTTGTGAGGCAGTGGGAATATAACAATGAACAAAAAAAGATTCATCCATATTCTTATGGAGCTTACAAAACAGTGAGAGAAACAAATATTGATAATGTAATAACTCATTACCATTATGGCATGTGCTACATACAAAACCTACATGCTACTATGCATGTATACAATGGAAGCCTAATTAGAGGACAGGGCCATAGAAAACTTATCTGAAAGAGTGACATGTAAACTGAAACTTAAAGGATGATTAAGAGTTTGCTACTGGGGAAGAGGAGCAGAGAGGATAAGAAAATGAAATTTCAGGAAGAATGAGAGCTACCACCACCTACACACACACACACACACACACACACACACACACACACAC
>JAAGEH010000015.1:21426875-21583897 GCA_011751065.1 Lasiurus cinereus | reverse complement strand
ACACACACACACACACACACACACACACACACACACACACCTAGGACAATATGAGTTCAGTGACTCAAAACACTGGGGATGTAACAGTTCTAGGTCAAAGTTAAGAGAATGCTGTGTTCTAAAGCCAATGCAAAAGGAGTCAAAGAGCTAAACAGCTGTCCTAAAACGAAAGCAACTCTGAGGTTTGGTACCTCAGATAAAGAGGTACCTAGAGTTTCAAGACAGTGTCCTCAAAACTGGCAGGGCTACTGAAGTTTTAAAGATTCTACAAGTAGACTATATAGGCATACTGTTCCCTTACAGTGCCCAGGGAGGTAAACTGAGAGGAAACTGGCAATGTAGTATCCAAGGAAGGCTAGACTCTAGGTCATTCCAGGGCTGCTAGCATGGACAGAAAGTCCTGTGCACAGCTTGTTTCAGAATCAGGAGAGCAGTGCCCTCAAAGACACCACACAGTATAGAGAATGAAAATCTGAGGACCCCTTGTGATTGTCCAAAACACCCAGTATTGAACCTTACCCTGGAGGCCACAATAATGACTGAGATTAAATTTTTTACCAAATTCTGGTGGGGAGTATGATCTCTAAACATATTAAGTCATGTTTAAAGAATAAGAGAAATACAATCTTTCACTCCATATTTTGAGGTAAAATGCATGCCCACAAAAAGATTTAGTAGGAGGAGGAAATAGAGGAATCAGGAGAGAGTCTCAAAACAGTTTGGGTTGAACTACAGGTGTCATTTATAGGATTCCCTTGGTCACAAGTGGAAAAGGAGTAGTGAAAGGTGTAGTAGGGCCAGCACAGACAAATATTTAGTGAATGAAAAAAGGAATGATCCTGGCTCTTTCAGGAACCAATTCCAATCTCCAGAAAGTCAATCTGTCTATCTGACCTCCATCTCTCCCACAGGAGAAATACATAGAAATTTGGGTTGCCTTTCCTAAATCTATTGCTTCTCAGCAGTAAAAGTGGGCCTCCCAAGTGGCCACCAAGGTTGTAGGGGTAAAAATGTGCTTCACACTTCACTGGAAAGGAAGCTCCTCTTTGAGTTATGTGTCCTGAGTGGATCCTAATGTCATTAGATACAAGAATCAAAATTTGCATGGAAATCATCACAGGGAATTGTCTCTTACCCTTGCCAGTATTGATTTCCCAGCACTGTTATCTGCTTAATACTACTGTTTTTAATTTATTACTCCAGGGGAGTCCCTCAATAGCAAGATGCTTCCATTGAGATGCTAGGACATTCATTGAATGTGATTCGACAACCTCAACCGACTCTGGAGACTTCTACTTATCTATAGTGCAATCACAGCAGCCCTACACCATTTAATAAATTATGTGGCACTGCCAAATGCAATTCCCAGGCTATAGCCCAGTTAAAAATATGAACCTGTCCAGTTCTGTTTACCTGCTAAAAATCAATGATCAAGTCATACATTTGTAACTACTATACTCAAAGTTGGCTATCTGAAGCTTATTTAAAAACTTTTACTTGTTTCCACCTGTGTATATAGTATGTGAAAACTCAAAAATGCCTAAGTTCACCTTCCTGCCTTAGTAAGTAGTTGAGTGACTCTAGCTAGAATTTTCTTTGGCTAACCAGGGGTATCGCCGTGTTTGGTATCTGGAGCAATATTGTTACGACTGAGGATTAGAGCAGCTGACAAGTGTGGTGAAAGAATGCTGAGGCAAAGACAGTGCAGGGAACATCACAATACCAACCAATTTACCTAATATCCAGCAGGAGCTTCCTGCTTTCTGATTCACCTTTCTCCTCAATGTTGGCCTCAGGAAAAAGGCTCTGGTTCATCAAGTAAATCCAACTGACCAAATATAGTGCATTTGTGGTGTTGATATAAATGTCATCCCACAAATTCAGATGCACTTAGTCTACTTTGAGCTCACATTCCTCTAGGTAATGTAAAACTTAATTTCAATCCATTTAAGCTCTTCCCACAATCTCTGGGGTTGTGGCTAAAATGAGGAGAAAGTATTTAATCTTCAATTGTCTTTTGCTATCCACCCTGGAATCCACAGAAAGGTACATTTTTATGTGTGGCCTTGATGGTTTCTGCATATGTGTGATAGAGATATTAAAATTACACACAGACATCAATTACTGATGCCCTCAGATCACTGCTATGCTTCCTCAGCCCTAGACTGAAGTTTCCTTAGGTCTCAGAGCCCTTAGTAGCTATCCAGAAAATAATTGTTTCTTCTGATACCCCACCAGAGTCCAGGGAATTATAAAGTTGTTTCAAGCCCTGTCCCCTGAGATAATACATGCAGCCCACACTGCTCTACTGCTCTGGTGCCAAGTTGCATTCAGAGGAACTCTTTAGGGCTTGCTCTCTCCTAGTGGAGAGAGGCAAGGCACAGTCTTATCTACTCACATTTCTCTGCCCATCCCCCATCTGAGGATTATATTATTTCTTCAATTTAGGTTTTGGCTCACAGATACAGGTCATAGTACCTCTATTAAGGAACTTACCAGGGATTTTTGCTGTAACTCTCACTCCTCTCACATCCCATGGAATTTTCATCTAGTTTAGGGAAAGAAAAACTGGCTCTGATTAATCTTGTATCCCTTCAAATATATTGTGTATGTCATGAAGTATATGTCCTGGTTTCTTTATGTTTTGTAATATATTTTTTTATTTCACAGAAGAAGGGAGAGAGAAAGAGATAGAAACATCCATGATGAGAGAGAATCAGTGAACAGATGCCTCCTGCACGCCTCCCCATTGGGGATCAAGCTCACAACCTCAGCATGTGTCCTGACCAGGAATCAAACTGTGACATCCTGACTCATAGGTTGACTCTCAACAATTGATCCACATTTATTGGGCAATTCTGGGTTCTTTAGGGCATAATTTTTGAAGCTCAAAAGCATGGGTTCCTAAAACTTTAAATAGGTTTTTAAAACTCAAAGGCTAAGGTAGAAAAAAATAGCTGGGGAATAGACAGATGTGTCTGGAGCCTTGTCTCTGAGCAGACAGAGAGAACAGCTGAGGGTCGCACTGGGAGTGTTTGTTGGCGAGTTAAGGAACAGTTATCCTCCAAGAGAAGGTGGGGGAATGCTAAATGGGACATCCCTGACTAGGCACCCACATTATCATGGTTTTTTTTTTCCTGGAGCCACCAGCACGAATGCGGAGATTGTGCCATATTAAAGGGGAAAGTAGATGTTTACGGAAGCCTAAAAAGGTACAGCTGTGACACCCACCAAACAGCTGCAGGACCCAGAAAACCACTCCCTAATCAGGGCAAACACTCGGATTCAGGGTAGCTCTACACACTCAAGGAAAAGTCAAATTTCACCTGGGATAAGGTGAGGTCTCTGGTCCAGCAGAACAGAGAGACATGCACAATGTGGGAACTGAACCAGGGGAAAGTTGCACATAGAGAAATCCGTGGACGTTGGGCAGGGCATGATCCCTGAATGTGGAAGGGGGCTCTCAGAGCTGTTAACAGAGGGGAGCTCTAGAAAGCAACCCATTTTGATCTGAGAAAGAAGGACAGCCTCGGAGTTATTAAAGAGTGCTGGCTGCTTGAACAGGAGCGGGGAAGGGGGACTGTGCAGACTTGCACTCCTTCCTCTTCAGATCCTTGTTTCTGATTGCTAAGCCCAATACATAGGATCACCCAATTGGGGACATACTAAGAGACTGCAGGGGAAAGTTGTTTTTCTGGAACCTGGGGATCAGAACACGGAATAACCATCAGAGAATCAGCTCTGGAGCAACCCACTCCCACAAAACGGTATTCAGTGCCACAGGGAAAGCAGGATATAAGCTCAGGCTAGAGAGGACCTATAGTCTTGGAGGTCAATTCCAAAACACTGCCACCCAGGGGATGATTCACAAAATGACTCTTGTGTAATCACAAAGAATAAAGAGATTAAGACACATCACTTGCTTAAAAACCAGGACTGGCTTTCAATACTGAGCAGCAGTGGAACACAGGGAACTGCAATACCATCCTGACTATGAAACAGGCATGCCAAACAAAATAATAGAGGAAGTGAATGACCTTCACTAATGCACATTATATTCTTTTTTTAAATTGTTTTAATTTTTTATTTTTTCATCTTTTAATTAAAAAACTTTTTTCCCTCAATTGATTTTATATTTTAATTATTACATTTTTATTTTCAACCAGTATTATTACTACTACTACTTTAACTTTTTGAAAAAAAGAAGTGTCATTTTATTTTCTCTTTATTTTACTTTGGGAATAGAGTTCTACATTCTATTTTCATCTTTCCTTTAGCATCATTTTACTCTATCACAACTCTACCTTTATGCCAACACTCTCTTCCTAACTTTTCCCATTTTGTTGTCTTGTTCCTCTTACCCTTTTCCTACTTTAGATTTTCCCTATTCTTTTTTTTTACCTGGATAAAATTTCACCCCATTTATATATCCAATTTTCAATCCCCTATTCCAAGTCCAAACACACCTCTCTCTTTTCTGTCTTCACCATCCAAAAAATTGTTTTTCTCTATGTTCTTCTATTATTGTTTTCTTGAATGTTGATTATATCAATTTTTAAGATTTTTGCTTATTCTTCTACTTTCATTTTGCTTTTTGTTTACTTTATTTTTGTTTGTTTTTTATCTCAGTTTTCCCTCACGTCCCTTGATATTAGAAGTTATTTGTAGTTTGTATTAATCTCCAGATATTTGTAGCCAGAATTTGTGGGGATTAGTGAATGTTATTTTGGAGTTTTCTCCTCATATATATAATTTGTTCCCTTTTCTTTCTTATTCTCTTTCTTTTCTCTCTTGTTTTTCTTCTTCTTTTTTCTTTTTTTCCTCTTTTTTTCTCCTCTCCCAAATTCATTTCGGCACTCCTTTATTTTTTTCCTCTTTTCTCTTTTCTTCTTTCTCTACTTTCCCCTAATTGGTTTCTCACTGGTAGTCACCTTATTTGTGGTTATTAACATTGTGAATACATTTCTGTTCAGTGCCTTGTGCATTGTACCTGATTGTATTGTATTTTGTGCTTTTAAATAAACACAGGAGAGAGAACTACATAACCAGATAACCAGAAAAGAGACCATGGGAAGACACAGAAACAGTCTGCATATGAAAGAAAAGCAGGCATCACAGAAAAGGAAGTAAACTAAATAGGGGCAAGCAACTTGCCAGAGAAAAAATTCAGAGAAAATTGGTCATAAGGTGGCTGTAAAGAATTGGAGACAAATTCAACAATATGAGCAAGAACCAAGAGGAAATGAAGAAGAATCAAGAAGAAATGAAAAATGACATTGCAGCTATGAAGAACTCAATAGAAAACATCAAAAGTACACTAAACCAGAGGACCACATCAGTGAGGTAGAAGACAAGGTAGAAAAGAAAAAAAAACAAGTACAGCAGCTTCTAGAAAAAAAATTAAAAAGCAAGAGGAGAGCCTAGGGGAACTTTGGGATAACACGGAACAAAACAACATCCGCAAAATAGGGGTTCCAGAAAGAGTGAAAACTGAGCAAGGAATGGTAAACCTGTTTGAGGAAATTCTGACAGAAAACTTCCCTGATGTAGGGAAGAAAAAAACCACACAAATCCAAGAAGCTCACAAAGTCCCAAGCAAGATGAAACCACAAAGACCTACACCAAGGCACATTATAATTGAACAGGCATATACCAATGACAAAGTAAGAATCTCAAAAGTGGCCAGAGAGGGAAAATTACCTACAAAATAACCCCCATAAGACTAGTAACTAATTTCTCAACAAAACTCATCAGGCCAGAAGGGAATGGAATGGAATAAACAAAGTCATGCAAAGAAAGGGTCTAAATCCAAGAATACTGTACCTATCAAGGCTTTCAATCAAAATTGATGGTGAAATCAGGAGCTTCACAGACAAAAAAGGACTAAGGGAATTTATTACCACAAAACCAGAAATAAAAGAAATGTTAAAGGGTCTACTGTTGAAAAAAGAAATAGGAAGCAAAGAAGGAACACAGGGGTAAAGAATAAAAATGGCGACAATTAAGTACCTATCAATAATAAAGTTAAATGTAAACAGATTAAATGCTCCAATCAAAAGACAGTGTAACTGATTGGATAAGAAAACATATCCCATATATCTGCTGTCTACAAGAAACGCAACTCAGAAAAAAAGATGCACACAGACTGAGGGTGAAGGCATGGAAGATGGTTTTTCATGCAAATGGCAATGAAAAAAAAAGCTGGGGTTGCAATACTTATATCTGACAAATTAGATCTCAAAGTGAAGTACATAACAAGAGATAAGAAAAGCCACTTCATAATACTAAAGGAATCAATTCAACAAGAAATAATTCTGGTAAACATATATGCACCCAATACAGGAGCACCTAAATACATTAAAAAAAAAAAACTCCTGAAGGATATCAACGGAGATATTGACAGGAATAAAATCATAGTAGGAAACTTTAATACCCCACTATAAGCACTGGAAAAATCCTCTAAACAAAAAATCAGCAAATAAACATCAATCTTAAATTACTCACTTGACCAGATGGAATTAATTGACATCTTCAGAACATTTCACCACAAAGCCACAGGATATACATTTTTCTCAAGTGCACATGGGTCATTTTCAAAGATAGACCATATGTTGGGTCATAGGCAAAGTCTCCTCAAATTCAAGAAGATAGAAATCATATCAAGCATTTTCTCAGATCACAGTGGCATAAAACTGGAAATTAACTACAATAAAAGCAATGCAAAGAAATGAAACAGATGGAAACTAAACAGCATGCTATTAAACAATGACTAGGTAACCAGAGAGATCAAGGAAGAAATAAAAAACATAATGGCAACAAATAACAAAGAACACAACAATCCTAAATCTATGGGACACATCAAAAGCAGTCTTGAGATAAAAGTTCATAGTTCTACAAGCCTACTTCAAAAAAAAAAAAAGACAAGAAACAATGTCAATAAATTATCTAACTCTACAACTCAAAGAGCTAGCAAGAGAGCAACAAGAAAAGCCAGTGTAAACAGAAGGAAAGAAAGAGTAAAGATCAGAGCAGAAATAAACAACATAGAGACCAAAGAAATAATTCAAAATATCAACAAAATCAAGAGCTTGTTCTTTGAAAGGATAAACAATTGATAGACCTCTAGCTAGGCTTACCAAGAAGCAAAGGGAGAAGACCCAAATAAACAAAATTAGAAATGAAAGAGGAGAAATAACAACAGACACCTCCGAAATACAAAGGATAGCTAAAAAATACTATGAACAACTCTATTCCAACAAACTGGAAAACCTGCAGGAAATTGTCATATTCCTAGAAAAATATGACCTTCCAAAACTCAATCAGGAAGAATCTAAACATCTCAATAGTCCAATAACTGTGGAAGAAATTGAAGCAGTCATCATAAAGCTTCCAGCATACAAAAGCCTGGGACCAGATGGCTACAGAGGAGAGTTTTACCTAACATTCAAGGAAAAATTAAAACCTATCCTTCTCAGACTATTTCAAAATAATCAAGAGGAAGGAACACTTCCAAATACCTTCTATGAAAACAGCATCACCCTAATACTAACACCAGATAAAGACGACACAATGAAAGAGAATTACAGGCCAATATTCCTCATAAACATAGATGCCAAAGTTCTCAACAAAATTCTAGGTAATCAGATCCGGCAGTACTTCAGAAAGATCATACAACATGACCAAGTAGAATTTATCCCATGAATGCAAGGATGGTACAATAAACACAAATCAATAAAAGTGATACATTACATAAACAAATTGAGAGACAAAAATCACAGTCTTATCAATTGATGCAGAAAAAGAATTTGACTAAATCCAACACCCTTTCTTGATAAAACCTCTCAGCAAGATGGGAATAGAAGGTTCATACCCCAACATCATAAAAAACCATGTATGATAGACCCAGAGCTAACATCATACTCAATGGGCAAAAACTAAAACCATTTCCCCTAAGAACAGGAACAAGACAGGGATGCCCACTCTTACCTCTCCTGTTCAACATAGTACTGGAAGTATTAGCCATAGCAATTAGACAAGAAGAAGAAATAAAAGGCATACAAATTGGAAAAGAAGAAGTAAAGCTGTCCTTATTTGCAGATGACATGATACTGTACATAAAAAACCCAAATAACTCTATCCAAAAACCAATAGATTTAATAAAAGAATTCGGCAATGTAGCAGCATACAAAATTAATGCCAAGAAATCTATGGCATTTATATACTTTAAGAATGAACTTACAGAAAAAGAGACTAAAAAAGCAATCCCATTTACCATCGCACCAAAAAAATTAAGATACCTAGGAATAAACTTAACTAAGGAGGTAAAAGATCTATATACAGAAAACTACAGGACACTGAAAATAGAGATATTGGAAGACGTAAATCGATGGAAGAGCATATCATGCTCATGGATTGGGAGAATCAACATCATGAAAATGTCCATACTACCCCAAGCAACCTATAGGTTCAATGCACTACCCATTAAAATACCAACAACATATTTCACAGACCTAGAAAGAACTCTCCCAAGATTCATCTGGCATGAAAAAGGACCCCAAATAACCACAACAATCCTGAGAAAGAAGAATAAAGTAGGTGGGATCTCAATACCAGATTGCAAGCTCTTTACAAAGCAACTGTTCTCAAAACAGCCTGGTACTGGCACAAGGACATACACATAGACCAATGGAATAGAATAAAGAATCCAGATTATCAACCCAAATCACTATGCTCAATTAATATTTGACAAAGGAGGCATGAACATACAATGGAGTCAAGACAGTCTCTTCAATAAATGGTGTTGGGAAAATTGGACAGATACATGCAACTTACACTATACAAAAAATAAACTCCAAATGGATACTGGATTTAAACATAAGATGGGAAATCATAAAAATACTAGAGGAATTCACAGGCAGCACAATCTCAGACATATGACAAAAGAAGTTCTTCACTGATTCTGCTCCAAGGGCAATGGAAGCTAAAGAAAAAATAAACAAATGGGACTACATCAAAATAAAAAGCTTTTGCACAGCAAAAGAAACCATCAACAAAACAACAAGAAAGCCCACTGTATGAAAGAACATATTTGCAAATATTATCACTGATAAAGGTTTAATCTCCAACATCTACAGCCAACTTATAAAACTTAATAAAAGGAAGATAAATGATTCAATAAAAAAATGGGAAGTGGACCAAAATAGAATCTTTTCAAAAGAAGACAGAAGGAAGGCCAAGATACACATGAAAACATGCTCAAAGTCACTAATTATCCTAGAGATGCAAATCAAAACCACAATGTGATACCATCTCACACCTGTCAGAATGACAATCATCAACAAATCAACAAATGAGAAGTGTTGGTGAGGATGTGGAGAAAAAGGAACCCTCGTGAACTGCCAGTAGGAATGCAGACTGGTGCAGCCACTGTGGAGAACAGTATGGAGTTTCCTCAAAATAATAAAAATGGAACTCCCATTTGACCCAGCAATCCCACTCTTAGGAATATATCCTAAGAAACTAGAAACACCAATCAGAAAGGACTTATGCACCCCTATGTTCATAGCAGCACAATTTACAATAGCTACAATTTGTAAACAGTCTAGGTGTCCATCAGCAGATGAGTGCATTAGAAAACTATGGTACATCTACACAATGGAATACTATGCTGCCATTTAAAAGAAGGAATTCTTACCATTTGCAGCAACCTGGATGCAACTGGAGAACATCAGGCTAAGTGAAATAAGCCAGTCGATGAAAGAAAAATATCACATGATCTCACTCATTTATGGATAATAAAGAACATTATAAACTGATGAACAAAAAGATAGATACAGGGGCAGTAAAACGTCAAACAGACTGTCAAATTATAGTGGGAAGGTTAGGGAGAGGTGGGGTAGATAAGAGATCAACCAAAGGACTTATATGCATGCATATAAGCATAATCAATGATCACAAGACACTGGGGCATTAGGGTATGTATGGGAGTTGGGGGAGGGGTAATGGGAAATATGTATAAATGTAATAAATTTTAAAAAATTAAAAAAAACTCAAAGGCTAAGAATTAACTTTTTGTTTGTTTGTTTGTTTTGCTCTTTCACTCTAGTAATCTTTATCTTAGGTGATGAATGTCTTTGTTGAATATGGAAAAGTCTAAGTATAAGATTACAAACAGGATAATTTATTAAAATATTATCCGAACATGCAACTATATACTTAAGGCCATAGTAGAAACTAGAGTAGACAAAGGAAACAGTATGTATGCTAAAAAGAATAAAGTTTCGTTATGGAGACCATGATTTATATATCTGAGACATTAAAAAATGCAGTCACATATAATCCAGGGATAGCTTGTATGATACTCAAAATGCCATAAAAGAGTCAAATTATAGCGCTATTAATATGAACCATAGTGGTTGGAGACAGTTCCACGGAAATGACTGAACTAAAAAGAAAAAAATAGAGAGGAGATAGTAAATTAATAATTTAATTTCAGAGACTTTTCTCTAGGCAAGTGTCATACCCCTTATATTAGGATTTTTATGATATTTTTAATGTCCTATTGCAGTTTATATTTTTTAATATTTTAATTTTTAATACATTTTATTGATTTTAGAGAGGAAGGAAGAGGGAGAGGGAGATAGAAACATCAATGAGGAGAGAGAATGATTGACTGGCTGCCTCCTGCATGCCCCCTACTGGGGATCAAGCCTGCAACCCAGGCGTGTGCCCTTGGCTGGAATCGAACCTAAGACCCTTCAGTCTGCAGGCCGACACTCTAGCCATTGAACCAAACTAGCTAGAGCAGTTTTCATTTTTTTTAAGTCTATCTATATCTTTGAAAAACTAATTTGTCTTAAGGCTCAACTCACTTATTACTCAATATATAGTTATTAAACCCCTACTATATATTGAGCCCCACAGTAGCTACCATTAGGACTACCTGCATAGAATTAAACAACCTGAATCTCTTAAGAGGAAATCATACAATGGGAAGCATATGTAGTACAACAGTTCTACACATGAAGATATATCAGAGTCACCTGGAGGATGTGTTAAATCACATCACTAGGCCTCACATTCAGAGTGTCTGCTTCAATAAGTCTTTGGCAGTGCCTGAGAATTTTCATGTCTAATAAATTTCCAAGTGTTGATGATGATGATAGTCTGGAAGAAATGACTATGGTAATGGTTAAGAACCCAAAGGATTTATAGCCAGCCAGACCTGGATTTTAATTTTCAGCTATGGCTCTTACTGGTTGTGCAAACCTGAATACAGTGTTTAGTCACTCTGAGTCTCAAGTTTGTTAGCTGTAACACTTAATGCAACAAGATTCAGAACATATATTTTGAGAGCTCTGGAGTTTGCATCCCGGGGTGGGTCAGCTGTCACTGCTGCTTTGACTTGGTATGTACAAATGTCTGATTAGGCTTCTCAGAATCATTTTCTGCTTCTGCAACTGGTCGGTGCCCTCTGGCTAGGCCCTGCTGAAGAGAACGCTTAAACAGCACTCTGTTTTCTATAGTGGAAACATGAAGTACCAGCCAAAATACCAAGATTAGGTGGAGGAGAAACCAAGATGGCAGCATATGTAAACACCTAAACTGCTGCCTCGCACAACGATATCAAAAGTACAACTAAAAGACAGAAAGGACACCATCCAGAACCACAGGAAAGCTGGCTGAGTTGAAATTCTACAACTAGAAGGAAAGAGGAAAGCACAATGAGAATCAGAGGAGCTGCAAAAGGCAGAAGTAGGGAGGCGCACAATCACATGGAGAGGATGGGCAGCTGAGTACACTGGCGGCTGAGTGCATGGCTGACTTTCCAAAGCGGGAGGGAGACGAAAGCTCCAGACTGCAATGAACTGCAGTTCCGGGTGAGATACTGGGAAACCAAACTCATTCTGGGAGAATCTGGACTGTCAGGAAAATGGAAAGGACACTGAGACTCAGGGGAGTTGCAGAGGCAGAGGTCTGGAGGCAAGCACACTCAGAGAGAACAGGTGGCTGAATTCAGAGGCACCTAAGTGTGCGACTAGCTTTCTAAAGCGGGAGAGATATGGAAGCTCCCGACTGTGCTGAACTCCAGTTCCGAGCAGGATACTGGGAAACCAGACTCATTCAGGGAGAAACTGGACTGTCTGACAGCAGGTGAAACTCAAGGGCGGCTTGCCCTCAATGGTGATTTACAACAATTACTGAGGGACGCTGAGACCCAGGGGCGGCATAGGGCAGGACTGATGGGAAGCCAAGGCTGTCTGCCCTCCCCTGAGACTCCACCCCATCCAGGCTGAGCACAGAGGCTTTTGCAATTTTGCAAGTCTTTCCCAATAAGGGTCTCTCCAGCAAAGAAGTTCTCCCAGCGTAGACACAGTGATCCTCACAGCCAACTGGCCTGGAGGTCAATTCCCCCCAATGATACCAACAACAATTAAGACTTAACTACAAGGCAGTACACATAGTCCACAAACAGGTGCACCAAGAGTGTTCACCTCAGGTAACTGGGGAGGATGAGCCACTGGACCATATAAGACACCTAGCACACAAGGATATTTTATGGATTTAGGGAAGCACTGAATATGTAGAGACAAAGAAACAGATCACAAACAAAAGAAATGGAGGAAAACAAACAACATAAAAATAAAGTTCAAAACGACGGTTAATAGGTTTTTCAAGAATTTCCTAGAAAAGATGGGTAGATTTAGTGAGACCCAAGAAGAGAATAAAAGGACCAACTAGAAATTAAACATACACTGACTGAAATAAAAAATATTATACAGAAACCTAACAGCAGACTAGAGGAATGCAAGAATCAAGTCAAAGATTTGAAATACAAAGAAGCAGAATATGGATAATCCAAGATGGCGGCATAAGTAAATGCCTACACTGCTGCCTCACACAACAATTTCAAAACTACAACTAAAAGAAGAACGGACATCATCCAGAACCACAGGAAAGCTGGCTGAGTGGAAATTCTACAAGTAGAAGGAAAGAGAGGGCCTCACAGAGATCCAGAGGAGCTGCAAAAAGCTGAGGTACGGAGACATACGTGAAGAGAGCGGGTGCTACAGTACCTGGCTGGCTTTCTCTGGTGGGAGGGAGACAGAGACTCCCAACTGCATTGAACCCCTTATCTTATGACACTAAACCCCAGGTCCAGCCGAAACTCATATGGGGGAAGTTTGGACTGTGAAAAGGGAGAAGTCCCCAGAAATTTAGGTGAGATGCGAAAGGGCAGAAGTCTGGTGGCACACACAGCACTGCGTGCAGAAGACCGACTGCTGATTGTGCCGCTGGCTTTCATGAGTGGGCAGGAGACAGAGCCTCCGAACTGCACCACTTCTAATTCCACTAAACCCCAGTTTCAGACGAAACCCTGGGGACCCAGGCTCATGTGGTCCCAAAGTGCAGGGGAGCTGGAAAGGCAGGAGTCTAGAGGCACTGTGAGAGCACACGCCTGCACAGGGACAGCTCCAGTGATTACCCAGTCATGTGAGACTCAGGGGCCATGGAGGGCGGGGCCGACTGGAAGGCAAGGCAGTCCTTTAAGCCCTGAGACTCCACCCCTCCCAAGCCCAACAGAGAGGCTTTTGCAGTTTTGCAAGTCTTGTATCCAACACAGAAGTTCTCCCAGCATAGACAAAGGAAGAGATCGCAAACAAAAGAAATGGAGGAAAACAAATGACTAGATATAAAGTTCAAAACCACTGTTATAAGGTTTTTCAAGAATATCCTGGAAAAGATGGATAAATTTAGCAAGACCTAAGAGGAGATGAAAAAGGGACAACTAGAGATGAAAAAGGACCAACTAGAAATTAAACATACACTGACTGAAATAAAAAAAATATTATACAGAGACTTAACAGCAGACTAGAGGAAGGCAAGAATCAAGTCAAAAATTTGAAATATAAAGAATCAGAAAACACTCAACTGGAAAATCAAGAAGAAAAAAAAATTAAAAAATGTGAAGATAATGTAAGGACCTCTGGGACAGCTTCAAGCGTACCAACATCAGAATTGTGGGGGTGCCAGAAGAAGAGACAGAGCAAGATACTGAAAACCTACTTAAAAAAACAATGACTGAAAACTTCCCACAGCTGGCAAAAGAAATAGACTTACAAATCTAGGATGCACACAGAACCCCATATAAAAGAAATCCAAAGAGGAACACACCAAGACACATCATAATTAAAATACCAAGAGCAAAAGACAACGAGAGAATATTAAAAGCAGCAAGAAAAAAAACAGTTAATTACCTACAGAGGAGCACCCATACGATTGTCAGCTGATTTCTCAACAGAAACTATGCAGGCCAGACAGGAGGGGCAAGAAATATTCAACATGATGAATAGCAAGAACCTACAACCAAGAATAATCTATCCAGCAAAGCTATCATTCAGAATTGAAGGGCAGATAAAGAGCTTCACAGATAAGAAAAAGCTAAAGGAGTTCATCAACTCCAAACCAGTATTATATGAAATGCTGAAAGGTACTCTTTTAGAAGAGGAAGAAGAAAAAGGTAAAAGATAAAAAATTATGAACAACAAATACCTATCTATCAACAAGTGAATCTAAAAATTAATTGAATTAAAAATTTGATCAACAGAATAAACTGGTGAATATAATAGAATCAGGAGCACAGCAAGAAAGTACACTGATAATTGTCAGGAGGAAAGGGATGAGGGGTATACAGGGAAAGACTGGACAAAAATAATACACCTATGGATGAGGTCAACAGGAGGGAGGTAAGGGTAGATAGAGGGTGGGAGCCAGGTGGAGCAGAGCTATGGAGGGAAAAAAAGAAAAACAAATGTAATAATCTGAATAATAAAGATTTAATTTTAAAAAAGAAGCAGAAAACACTCACCTGGAAAAGAAAAAAGAAAAAAAAGAGAATCCAAAAAATTGAAGATGGGGTAAGGAACCTCTAGGACAACTTCAAGCGTACCAACATCAGAATTATGGGGGTGCCAGAAGAAGAGAGAGAGCAAGATACTGAAAAACTATTTGAAGAAATAATGACTGAAAACTTCCCCCACTTGGTGAAAGAAATAGATTTACAAGTCCAGTAAGCACACAGAACCCAAAACAAAAGAAATCCAAAGAGGACTACACCAAGACACATCATAATTAAAATGCCAAGAGCAAACGACAAAGAGAAAATATTAATAGGAGCAAGAGAACACCCATCAGAAACTATGCAGGCCAGATGGGAGTGGCAAGAAATATTCAAAAGAAGAACAGTAAGATCCTATAACCAAGATTACTCTACCCAGCAAAGCTATCATTCAGAATTGAAGGTCAGATAAAGAGCTTCACAGATGAAAAAAAATAAATAAATAAAAGCTAAAGGAGTTTATCACCACTAAACCAGTATTATATGAAATACTGAAAGGTATTCTTTATGAAGAGGGAGAAGAATAAAAAGGTAAAGATAAAAATTATGAAAAACAAATACATATCACCAAGTGAATCTAAAAATCAAGTGAGTTAAAAATCTGATGAACAGAATGAATTGGTGAATATAATAACATCAGGGGCATAGAAAGGGAGTGGACTGACAATTCTCAGTTGGAAAGGGATGTGGGCCTGTAAGAAGAGACTGGACAAAAATTGTACTCCTATGGATGAGGACAGTGGACGGGTTGGTAAAGGCAGAGGGCAGGTGTGAACCGGCTGGAAGGGAACTATGGGGGTGGGGGAGAAGAGGAACAATTGCAATAATCTGAACAATAAAGATTTATTAAATTTAAAAAAGAAAATATGTTTTGAGATGTGTGCATCAAGGTAGAGGGGAAACAGCGGTGAACAAGATGGATATAGACTCAATGAAGGGACAACCATTACACATAATCACAAAAATACTGAATAAATACCATTGTGATTAGTACTGTAAAGAAGGAGTGCATGGTGCTATAAAACAAACAAACAAAAACAAAAAACAAAAAAACCAGGGACACCTAATCCAGCACAAAAGATCAGGAAAGACATTGCTGAAGCAGGTTGATACCTGGACTGTAAATAAGGGCCCTTGTTCCTTAGTAGCATCAGTATGGTAGGACTGCTACTATTTGAAGCTGCTGGATGGACAAGGAATGATGTGTCTGATGTTGGTTTGTGGGGCTTCTCAGCGAGGCTACGAGGAAGTGATAGAGAGATGAAGCAAAGAGGGGCATCGGTTATAAAAAGGTAGATGAGGCTGGTGAAAGCGGGTGGGGCTAGTGGCTGTGGGTAATAGGGGATGATATGGTGATGGGCATGACAGTGGGGAATTGTGGTAGCATAATAAGAATATAAAGCCAGGTGGAAGTGGTGCTTGGAAGATAGTGGCCTCGCTGCTCACAAAAGACAATGTTAGTGGGTGTGACTTGTAAGTGATGGACATTAGTGGAACTATTATAAAGAATAAGGAAACATTATTTATAAATCATAAAAAGTAATGATATTTAAATTGAGAAGAGTGAAGAGAGAGGTGATGCTTCTAACAGAAGGGATTGCACGTGCAACATCTCTGGCACAGTAGAGACCTGGGGGTCCTCCTATAGAAACCCGGTATGGCTAAAGTGTCAAGAGTGAAGGGGAAAATGGTAGAAGATGAGGCTAAAGAGATGGGCAGGTCCCAAACCATGCAGAACCTTGCAAAGATTGGTAGAATCTAGTCTATCCTAAAAGCAAATAGAAACAATTATATCAACTTATCATGTTTAAAATCCACCCTGGAAAGGATATATGCCCCCTATGTTCATAGCAGCACAATTTACAATAACAAAGAATTGGAAACAGCCTAAGTGCCCATCAGCAGATGAGTGGATTAGAAAACCCTGGTACATCTACACAATGGAATACCACGGTGCCATAAAAAAGAACAAATTCTTACCATTTGCAATAGCATGGATGGAACTGGAGAGCATATGCTAAGTGAAATAAACCAGTCAGTGAAAGAAAAATATAGCACATGATCGCACTCATTTATGGATAATAAAGAACATTATAAACTGATGAACAAAAATAGATACAGAGGCAGAGAAGCATCAAACAGACTGTCCAAAGATAGTGGGAAGGCTGAGGAGGATTGGGGGTTGGGAGGAGTTAAGAGATCAACTGAAGGACTTGTATGCATGCATATAAGCATAACCAATGGACGCAAGACACTGGGAGGGGTGTGAAGGCATGTGCTGGGGAGTAGGGGAGGCTGGTGGAAGGTCAATTGGGGCAAAAAAGGGAGATATATGTACTACTACTTGTAATACTTTAAACAATAAAAATAAATAAATACATAAAATAAAAGTTCATTCTGGCTATATTATGGATAAAGCATGGAGGGGGCCACTAGTTAGGAAGAATTTGGATAGGCTGAAATAATTCAACAACTCAATACCAAGTCAAATTTTCCCACTGATGGAATATAGGTACCTTTGCAATCAGGGCCCTTCCATGTTTTTCTCCCCTGGGAATCCTTGCCTTGTATCCCAATAATGAGGATAGATTTCCTATGCAAAATTCTGGATCTGAATTCCTACTACCCACTATCATGATCCCATTATAATTGCTCCTCCCCCTCCCAACCATTACCCTAGCTAATCTGGACTCTGCCAATTGCCAGCGACTTTGATGACCATTGATCACAACTGCTTGCTCAATGGCCTAATTTTTTATTTAGTTTTTCATACTTATATCTTACCTACTATTATCCCTCTATGGTCTGGTTTGATCCTTTTTGTTTGTTTTATATATATATACTTTTTAAATTTTTATTGAATATATTGGGATGACATCAGTGAATAAAATTATAGACCTAGCTCGGCCAACATAGCTCAGTAGTTGAGCATTGACCTATGAACCAGGAGGTCAAGATTCAATTCCTAGTCAGGCACATGCCCAGGTTTCAGGCTCAATCCCCAGTGTGGAGCATGAAGGGGGTAGGCAATCAATGTTTCTCTCTCATCATTGATGTTTCTATCTCTATTTCCCTCTCCCTTCTTCTCTGAAGCCAATAAAAATATATTTTAAAAAAATTATAGACCTACCCTGATTGGACTATGACCACCATGTATTCAAACTTATAATTACAAAATCATTAAACTCTGAAATTTTATGCTTGTCCCAGTCCTAGCTTTATCCTGAATTCCCTAGTGTTGTCTATTCCAATCTGGCTTGTTCTACCACAACCCAAGTCCTGGTTCTATTGGTTGTTGTTGAAGTTTTAGAAGACCAATCAATAATAAACATAGCCTAGGGAGAAACAAAGATGGCGGCATAGGTGAACACCTAAACTGCTGCCTCGCACAATTTCAAAACTACAGCTAAAAGACAGAATGGACATCATCCAGAACCACAGGAAAGCTGGCTGAGTGGACATTCTACAACTAGAAGGGAAGAGAGGGGCTCACAGAGACTCAGAGGAGCTGCAAAAAGCTGAGGTAGAGACATGCACATGGAGACGATGGGCAGCGAAGGGCCTGGCTGGCTTCCTCTGGTGGGAGAGAGACAGAAGCTCCCAACTGCACTGAACCCCACTTCCAAGCGAGACTCATACAGGGGGATTCTAGACTGTCAAAAAAAGAGAGGAGTGCACAGAAACTCAGGGAAACTCTGGGGAGCCGTGAAAGTCAGAGGTCTGGAGGCATGCTCGTCAGTGTGTGCAGAGAGGACTGACTGCTGGTTGTGCCATGGGCTTTCTCTAGCGGGAGGAAGACCAAACCTCCCAACTGCACTGAACTTCACTACCGAGTGCACGAACCTCAGATTCGGATAAGTCCCTGGGGACCCAGACTACTACAGGTCCCCAGAGAGCACGGAAACTCAGGGGAGATGCGAAAGGCAGAGTTCTGGAGGTGTACATGCATGCACACATAGAGAGTTGCAGCAATTACCAAGGAACACTGAGACCCACGGGCCTCATACAGCAGGGCTTATGGGAAGCCAAGGCTGTCTGCCCTGCCCTGAGATTTTGCCCCATCCAAGCCAAACACAGAGGCTTTTGCAATTTTGCAAGTCTTGTATCATAAGGCTGACTCTAGCACAGAAGTTCTTCTGGTATAGACGCAGCTGATCTTCACAACCAATTGGCTTTAGGGTCAATCTCCCCCAGTGACACCAACAACAATCAAGACTTAACTACAACAAGGCTGTACACACAGTCCACAAAGGGGTGCACCAAGACTGTCCACCTCAGGAAACTGGGGAGGCTGAGCCACTGGGCCATATAGGACAGCTAGCACACAAAGCTATTTTATTAATTTAGGGAAGCAGCGAAAATGTGGAAACAAAGAAACAGATCACAAATGAAAGAAATGGAGGAAAACAAATGACTGCAAAATAGAGTTCAAAACCATGGTTAATAGGTTTTTCAATAATTTCCTAGAAAAGATGGATAAATTTAGCTAGACCCAAGAGATAAAAAAGGACCACCTGGAAATTAAACATACACTGACTGAAATAAAAAATATACAGAGACCTAACAGCAGACTAGAGGAAGGCAAGAATCAAGTCAAAGATTTGAAATACAAAGAAGCAGAAAATACTCAACTGGAAAAGAAAAAAGAAAAAAAAGAATCCAAAAATGTGAAGATAGTGTAAGGAGCCTCTGGGACGACTTCAAGTGTACCAACATCAGAATTATGGGGTTGCTAGAAGAAGAGAGAGAGCAAGATACTGAAAAACTATTTGAAGAAATAATGACTAAAATCTTCCCCCACCTGGTGAAAGAAATAGACTGAGAAGTCCAGGAAGAGCACAGAACCCCAAACAAAAGGAATCCAAAGAGGACCACACCAAGACACATCATAATTAAAATGCCAAGAGCAAAAGACAAAGAGAGAATATTAAAAGCAGCAGGAGAAAAACAATTAATTACCTACAGAGGAGCATCCATAAGATTGTCAGCTCATTTCTTAACAGAAACTATGCAGTCCAGATGGGAGTGGCAAGAAATATTCAAAGAGTAAATAACAAGAACCTACAACTAAGATTACTCTACCCAGAAAAGCTATCATTCAGAATTGAAAGTCAGATAAAGAGCTTCACAGATAAGAAAAACTAAAGGAGTTCATTAACACCAAATCAGTATCATATGAAATGCTGAAAGGTACCCTTTAAGAAGAGGAAGAAGAAGAAAACGGCAAAGGGAAAAATTATGAACAACAGCCGAAACCGGTTTGGCTCAGTGGATAGAGCATCAGCCTGTGGACTGAAAGGTCCCAGATTCGATTCCAATCATGGGCATGTACCTTGGTTGCGGGCACATCCCCAGTGGGAGATGTGCAGAAGGCAGCTGATTGATGTCTCTCTCTCATTGATGTTTCTAACTCTCTATCCCTCTCCCTTCTTCTCTGTAAAAAAATCAATAAAATATATTTTAAAATAATTATTAACCACAAATATACTTCTGTCAACAACCGAATCTAAAAATGAAGTGAATAAAAAATCTGATGAACAGAATAAACTGGTGAATATAATAGAATCAGGGGCATAGAAAGGGAGTGAACTGACAATTCTCAGGGGGAAAGGGGTGTGGGGGGTGCAGGGAGAGACTGGACAAAAATAGTACACCTGTGGTAAGGACAATGGGGGGGGCAGGTAAGGGCAGAGGGCGGGTGTGAACCGGGTGGAGGGGAGCTATGGTGGGGGGGGGGGGAATAAGAACAATTGTAATAATCTGAACAATAAAGATTTATTAAATTTAAGAAAAGAGTTATAAAAATGTAGGAGAATCTACACTAATAAAAGAGAAAGATGCAAATTGACCATACCTTTGAGAAGTCCAACAATCAATCAGGAGTGAGTATGCAAATTAACTCAACAAAGATAGAGGGCTAATTTGGATATGCAGGTGCTGAGTGGCTGGGAGCAGAGCAGGATGTTTAAGTCGTCACCATGGTGACGATGCAGGTGTTCCAGACCACCCCAGCAGCTCTGCGCCTCTGGGCAGTGTGTGAAGGCAGAAAGGTGGCTCCGAGCTGGAGCAAAGGTAGAAAGGTGGCTCCAGCTGGAGTGAAGGCGGTGCCAGCTGCCAGGGCAAGGAAGGCCCATTCTTGCACAAATCTTCGTGCATTGGGCCTCTAGTATAAAAATGAAAGGAAAATTTTATATATGATGAAAGTGCTTTTGACATCATGAAATTTCTCATAGTCATTATTTAAAAAGTACAATATTGTTTTCTTGGTAATCTGAACTTTCTCCTTGTAATTTCTGGATTTAGCTAGTGATCTATTTATAATACCATCTCTTTAGTTAGACAATCTTTAAGCATGTGAATAAAATATGGGGTCGGTCCTGGCCAGTGTGATTCATTGTTTGGGTGTCATGCAGTGCACCAAAAGGTTGCTGATTTCATTCCTGGTCAGGGAACATCACCACCAAACCATTATTATATGAAATGCTGAAAGGTACTCCTTAAGAAAAGGAAGAATAAAAAAGTAAAGATAAAAATTAGGAACAACAAATACATGTCTATCAGCAAGTGAATCTAAAAATCAAGTGAATAAAAAATTTGATGAACAGAATAAACTGATAGATATAATAGAATCAGGGGCAGAGAAAGGGAGTGGACAATTCTCAGGGGGAAAGGGGTAAGGGAGAGACTGGAAAAAAATCGTACACCTATGGATGAGGACAATGTGGGGTGGAAGTAAGGGCAGAGGGTGGGTGGGAGCCGGTTGGAGGGGAGTTATGGGAGCGGGGGGGAAGAGGAACAATTGTAATAATCTGAACAATAAAAAAATTAAATTAAAATAATAATTATGATAATAAACATAGCCAGGGATTTAGACCATATTAGGACTTGCTACCTGAGAATTGGATGTGGGTTATTGGATATTGGGGAATCTTATGATTATACAACTTAGACCTGGTAAAGAAGTCCTAGGTGCTCCTTTAAATCACTTGAGCTCCCTTGTCCAGTTCCGTGGAAGTCAGAACTCACATTTGAATAGATTTGTTTGAGGTCTCTCAGTAGTTTAATGAGTGAATATATTATATATCCTAGGCCAGTGGTCGGCAAACTTCAGCTAGCGAGCCATGCTGTTGACTAATGAGTTTGCCTATCACTGACCTAGACTCTCAGTTCCAATAATTACATGCTGTTGTTGTTCCTTGTGAGTAAGCCCCTTTCTAGGATTTAGGCATCACTTGGATTAACTCTGAGGCAATAGCCATGAGAAACAAGAAATCTCTCCTTTCTGAGTTGCTAGAAGGCCATATTGGCTGTGCAGACCAGATATGCATCTCTGAATATGTAGGTGAAGGCACAAATGATAAGGTCAATGCTCTTCATATTCCAGTGATCAAACTGCAAGTGAAAATGGCAGGGGTGCAGGTAGAGATAGGAGATGAAGATACTAATGGGTTCAAAGTCATTCAGATTTCTGGACTTTTGCTAAAGTTCTCTGGAAGTGAGATCAGAGGCAGGAAAGGCAAGTGATCAAATGTGATAGTTGCAGACACAGAGAGTAGGTTTTTTCATTCAAGATTCTTTTTTTTATTGATTTTTTTTACAGAGAGGAAGGGAGAGGGATAGAGAGTTAGAAACATAGATGAGAGAGAGACATCGATCAGCTGCCTCCTGCACACCCCTGACTGGGGATATGCCCGCAACCAAGGTACATGCCCTTGACCGGAATCGAACCTGGGACCTTGCAGTCCACAGGCAAATGCTCTATCCACTGAGCCATACTGGTTTCAGCTCATTCAAGATCCTTCATCTGTAAGTCTGCTACTTCTTATTATAAAGACCAAAATACTTTAGGGGTGTAGCACTGGGGAGGAGAGTTCTCTCTCAGAAAAAGTCATCTCATGGGAATCTGGAAAATCTCCTGATTAGGGCCTGATGGTGGCTTTGGTGCTAGGGGCTGGTGGCTAAGGTTTATAGATTATGGCAAAGAAATCATGGGAGGAGACTCTGAGAAAGAATAGGAAAATGTATGGCATGCCCAGACTAAAGAGCTTAAGTTAGAGGACACCAGGACTCCACAGAGGCAGTAGAAATGTCAGAATGTCACAGTACCAGAAAGATCAAAATCAACAGAGGCAGACCAAACAGCAGTAAATCCCAAAGTCAGAGAGTTTGTAGCAGTAGGCAAGCACAGAAAGTTATTTTCTTTAAGCTCTCCAGGAGCTCAATGGAACAGGCTTGAATCTAGATTCACCACAAAGATGATGGTCACATCCAAGGTATCAAGTTTTTCAATGGTTGACCCCAGGACAACGTATAAATAAATGGAATTTCATTTTTAGGTTTTCTCCCTTCCATTTTGGCATTCTCTCATCCCAGGCAACATTTGTTGTGTCCAGCCACACAGTTCCCATCCATCAAATCTATCCTCTCATAAAGCTCAAGGCCAAAAAATCTCTGCATCTTGGGTCCCCTTCCATGCTCCCTTTCAGCCAGGCAGTTCAACACATAACGGAGTAAATGTTGCCTAACCCATTTCCATTTGCATTTTAGTGGAAGCTTTTAACAATTGTGTTCTTTAGTGATATTACCCAAAGCAATAATTCTAATATTGGAAACATATGTCTCTGTAGTATATCTGGGAGAATTCAGAGATCTGGTTTAAAACAACACAAATTTATTCTCTTATGGTTCTGGAGTCAGAAGTCTAAAATGGGTTTCAAGGGGCTAAATTCACAGCTTAGACAGCGATAATTTCCAGTGAAAGCCCTGAGGAGAAAATCCATTTATTTCCCTTAGTCAGCTTCTAGTAGCTGCCTGTATTCCTTGGCTTTTGGCTCACTCATCCCTCTTCAAAGTGCTTTACTCCAATCTCTGCTTCTGTTACCACATCTCCTTCTCCTTTGGCTCCACCTGAGTCCCTCTTATTAAGACCTTTTTGATTATGTTGAACCCACTCAGGTAATCAGGGTAATGTTCCCATATCAAGATCCTTAACTTATTCATATCCACAAAGTTCGTTTTGCATATAAGATAACATACTCAGTTTCCAGGGTTTAGGAATGGAAATATCTGAGGCATAATTATTTACCCTTCCAGAGAGAATATTCGAAATCTTACCATGATTCAGACATTTTCTATGTCTGCACATAGTTCATGAATTAGATATCTTAAAGAAATGTAAAATAACTCAGCATCATCTTCCAAATGCTATATGGGGGTGGAAGGGAGGGCTGGTAGCAGGGGACACATGTTACAAAAGTTCTACAATGAGACATTTGGAATTGGCCTATCTGACCAACTCTACTGCTAATTATATCAGACTCTGCCTTGTGTTTGCAATATGCTAAGCACTGTGTTAATTACACTACCTGTGTCTTGTCATTTACTTTCATAACAACTATGTAAGGTAGTTAATATTACCCCATTTTACAGGTTAGGAACCCAAGGCTCACAGAGGGTAAATGATTCACCTAAAATCAAATTGTTCCTACAAAGCAGAGGTAAAGTTTGAGTCCAGGTACATCTGACTCCAAATCCCATGTGGCTATCTACTATGCTGTACTAATCAACATGGACCTCTATTTGAGGAATTCTGTGTTAGAGATCTGGAAGTTCATGGTACTATAGAGGTCATCATACTTGCTCACTAAAACTATTGTTCTCAAGGATTTAATTATCCACATTATGGGAAGCACCAGGGAAAATTTCACCAGATTTTCATGGATTATCATATTTGGGTAACAGCTGAGATCCAGGCATCTATATCTTTAAAAACCAATTATGTGATGATATGCTAATCACTGTTAAAGATAACATGACACATGTATTATCATGCATGGGTAAACCCCCTCTGGAGTAAAACCTGTGTCTGACCAGAGTGTTCTACTACTTGCAATGATCCTCAGTTTCCTCTTCCTATGCATTTTTAAAGGCCCCATCCAGTCATTCTTTACACATCTTATGAATGGAAAAAGCCCTAGGTCTCACAACCACTAAGACTGGTTTAGAGGTATAAAAGCCTTCAAGGGCCTTGGATCTCAAATTTAAACAAAATAAGAAAAAGAAAAGGAAAGGAAGTATGTATGTACCATACTCAGAAGATTTAGAAAAAGTTATAATTTGGAAGGTTGATCGTAGGAGCCAGCTAATGTTATTTAGTAGGCACTAAATAACATTAGCTGGCTCCATCTTTTTTTTTCTTTTTAAATATATTTTTATTGAATATCAGAGAGGAATGAAGAGGGAGAGAGAGAGAGATAGAAACATCAATGATGACAGAGAATCATTGATTGGCTGCCTCCTGTACACCCGCCTCTGGGGATCTAGCCCACAACCAGGGCATGTGCCCTTGACTGGAATCAAACCTGGGACCCTTCAGTCCACAGGCCAACGTTCTATCCACAAAACAAAACCACCTAAGGTGTTTAGTGCCTCATCTTAATGATAGAGATAGGACATCATCAAGATTGAAGTTGACCCTATGCTTCAAGCCAGTACCCCCCACCTCTATTACATATTGTTTCAACTCTTACAGGATTGGATCATTTATTCAACAGACCTTTATTAAGGATCAAGTATGTGCCCAGCACTATGCTAGACATTGTTGGGGATACAAAGATGTACAAGACACAATCTTGTTCTCTTGTTCTAGGTTAAGATATTACATATATCTTGCTATTCAGATTTCCCAACAAGTACAGAAAACAGAAAAGTCAGAAACAAAGAATTAAAACTAGTTCAGTGACCAAGTTCACTTAACTCTGGGTCATTTCCCTTTTTGTCCTGTTGTTTCCCTGTCCCCTTTATCCCACAATTCTTCTGTCCCTGATCTTATCCTTTGAAATTCAGACTGCCTTTCTCCCCTCCTCAAGTTATGACCCATTTTTTGTTCTTTAATATCTTCCTGCTGCCTCATGAAGATTTACCCCAAAACTCCCTCTGATACTTGATACTTCACCTACTTCCATGCATCACACTACCCCCAATCCTAATATGTACACCAACAACAACAAAAAGTCCCCTGCAGTTTGAATTATGAAACCCAATGAATCATAAACTGACAACCACTTGGTGGCAGCATACCCAAATTCAAATAGCAGAAACTATTTCTAAGTAAAATCAACCTGAATTTATAAAACTAAAGTTAGAAAGTGACAGATATGCAAAGCTAACGTTAGAAAATGATAACTATGTCATAGCTATAAAGTAATATCAGTTGTACTCAGGAAAATTGAATTGAGAATGTGTTGCAGTCCTTCTTGATAACTGGAGGGAGAGAGAGAGAGAGAGAGAGAGAGAGAGAGAGAGAGAGAGAGAGAGAGAGAATTATGTGATTAAGGAATGCATTCTCAGGGCTTCAACACAAGAAAGAGTCCTGAGTCCTAATGTTTTAGCACTAATGACAGAAAGTCTGTTGTATCTCCATATTCTCTTAGAGAAAACTGAAGTTAGACTAATTGTGTAATCTAGACTATTAGAAACAGTGATAAGCTAAATGAAAATGCATATATAGATATTTTTCTTTCTGGTAAAATAAGTCATTAATAGAATACTTACAATAATACAAGCAGCAAGTGTATGGCTTTAGGGAATGCACTCATAAGAAGTCAGATCTTCCTCTGAGATTTGTATCAAATGTCAAATGAGCTCCCATTGATGCCAAAGGCAATGGGCTGGCGTAGATGCCAACCCAAGGCTCTTGAATTCTACTAAAACATGGAGCCTATATTCTAGTTCTCATTAGTAAGTAGCCAGAACAATGTAATGATTAGCAGCTCAGCATAATAAAGTATCCCTGATATCTTTGAAAATGTGAGGTTTAGAATAGCTTTGCAATTGGCCCTGTAATCAAATGATCTCTAATTTATTCTAAAATGCCTAAACATGTTTACATCCTAGATACCTGAAAAACAAACAGCTACACCCTCTCTCATTAGAACTTTTCTATTTCTAGTGGAGTAATTATATAATTTTCATCTTTAATAAGATACTCAAGTCAAGAAGTTCAATGATAAAAGGGATGGAGTGTTTTAACTGAGTTGGCATGCATATGGCCAGAGTAAATAAAAAACATATATTGAGTACCTACAAACTACCCATCCCTGTGCCAGCAACGATAGGGAAAACAGTAAAAGTATAGGCATGGTGCCTCATCTCAAGTGCTTACAATCTAGTTGGGAGATTAGATTAATATATAAAATAATTAAATGACAAAATGTGTTCTGGGTTGTTTAGAGGCTAGATATTAAGGCATTAAGAGGAAAGTGATTGTGGACTGGAGTTGTCAAAAACTGTGAAAGGTCTGAGATCTTACTGTACTTACAAGCTGGCAAGTTATTAAGCCACATTTTCATAGGTGCTGGTAGAAAATATGAGATTCCTAGATTAGAGATGAAGAAAAATTTATTGCTCATAGCAGTAGCAAGAGTATTGGCATTTTTGTATTGCTTCTGCAGTCCCAATTTCTACAGGGCAATGGGAAATGGACCAAATGACACCCGTACATAAAGTAGGTTGCATTACAGGAGAAGAACGCTAAACTTAAGGCACTCAAGCATTTAGAATCCTATATAATAAAAGGCTAATATGCAAATTGTCCCATGGGCAGGAGTTCCACCAACTGGAAGTTAGACATGTACTGACCACCAAGGGGCAGTGTGGAACATGGTGGGCATCAGCAACCTGGTGCTGACAGCGGGTAGCAGTGGAGGCGCTGTCAGCCCTGATGGGCCTCAATGAGAACAGGACCATGACCGGTGGAGCAGGTGAGCAGCGACATCAGGCCAAGGCAGGTGTGAAGGGAGGCCCGAGCCAGCAGCCGTCAGCCACTTAGGGACCCCACTCATGCATGAATTTCAAGCACTAAGCCTCTGGTCTTTTATAATGGGCAATGACACACCTGCTTTTTGCTCCACAGACACGATCTCTGTATTACAAGGTTTTTACAAACATCCTTGAAAAAATAGTCCAGAACAATGAGCAGTCAGTGCCTCACTTCCAAGATATTCAGGTATAGGAGAGACTTGGTAATTAAGCAAGGTAGGGAGTGCAGATCATAGCATAGATGACTCATATAAATCCTTGTCCATTACAAAGTACATGTCCTAAAGATGAGAGATTTCTTAAGTTGGCTAATAAAATCCTAAAAGGCCTTTGTCCAACACATTCATTTTGCAGGCATGGAAAACCAGTCCCAGAGAAATCAAGTGGTCCTAATATCATTGTGATGTACAACTAGCACATTTCTCAGGTGTGATAAGATAGGTATATTCTGTACCCACTGAACAATGTCCTACTTTTTGTAGTAGGAAGCTAGTCGAGCACCTCATTAGGAATAAAATTACTACCTGCACCAGGTTTACACTAATGTATTGACATCTATAGTACTCATTAAAGGAACCATAAATCCAGTACACTGAAGTCATTTTCTACCAAATCAAGTCTGGCTTCAGTCAAAAGAATTAGTATTGTGTCCTAACCGGTTTGGTTCAGTGGATAGAGCATCAGCCTACAAACTGAAGGGTCCCAGGTTCGATTCCAGTCTAAGGCATGTACCTTGGTTGAGGGCACAACCCCAGTGGGGTGTGTGCAGGAGGCAGCTGATCGATGTTTCTCTCTCATAGATGTTTCTAACTATCTATCCTTCTCCCTTCCTCTCTGTAAAAATCAATAAAATATGTATTTTTTTAAAAATTAACATTGTGATATAGTTAATGCCTGGCATTTGCAGGGGGTTTCTGACTAGATCATTTCAGATAAAGAGAAAAAAATTGTGGGTTCATGAAAGAGTGCTAATTAAATAAGTAATACTGCAAACATTTTAACAAGAACTAGAAGTTTGAGGGCAATAATCAACTCAAAGTGACTAATTGGTGAGGCTATCTAAGGACTCACAATTCTTTGTTTACTAATCTGTCTGCACTTCACTACTTTCTAAAGATTCACAAGTGTCATAAATAATATCCCTTGCTTTGTCTAAAAACACCTTTAGTCCTTCTCAATTTGCATAGCAACAGAACTATGGGAAACTGTGAGGGGGGAATATAATATCTATCCAGAGTACTAAAACTGAACTCAAAGTACAGACAAGCCTTCTTGTATATGTGGAAAAGCTGGATAAATGTAATAATCCCAGAGCAAGAAAGTTAATTGGACTTCAATATATTTTCTGGTTAGGTTTCCTTAAACCTGAAAGTCAAAGGAGCAACAAATGAAAATTTCACTTATGAGTTTCTGATTTTGTATGCAAATCATGCTATATTGTGAGAAAATAATAGCTCTTTTAAAAACTGGGAGTATACTGGCATATAAAAAACAAATATAGGATGAAGTTAAGTGTGTCCTTCAGGCCCACACTATTTATGGTGAGAAGTTGCCTATTAATCTTTGGTTACCTTGTAAATGGTAAGTCATTTTTCTCTTGCTGTTTCCAAGATTTTTCTTTATCTTTCTTTTTTTTTTTTTTCAGAGCATCGCAACACTTTTATTAAAGAGTATTGGCTTTGAATTAGTAGCTGAAGTAACAATTGCATGAAGCCAGGTTAGATGTACTACATAATACTCATACTTGATTTATTGATATTACTTAGCAATTTATTGGACAAAGGTCAACTTTTGTTTTTTATTAAGCACATTCCACAGTTCAAAGCTGTCATGAATAATATCTGTACAATTTAACAGTTTCCATCGCTGTCCAGACACAAATTTATTTCCAACAGATAATTGGCAAACATAATTAATTACAAGTTAGAATTAGACTATCCCCGTGCTTTCAAACATTAATATAGCAGTAATTTACAGTTGCTCAATGATGGGTTAGCAAAATAAAGTCCAGAGTATGGCTGGGAATGAGGACTATACTCCCAGAAGTCGGGATTCCTTGGGGGCCAGAGTCCCTGCTATAATGTGGTAGGCACAAGTCAAAGGTCGTGTGCATATTCGAAGGCCATGATCGCCCAAGGAGCCGCAACTTTTAGATTGAACATGCAGAAACAACAGCAAGCCCGTTCGTTCGCAGTCGCCTCTCCCCACTCCACCCCTGCCCAGTTGGCCAGGAGCTGTAAGATGAAGAGCGGTGAAAGCCACATCACCTTCACAGCCTCTGTCAAGCTCACCACACCGACCTTAGGAGTGGGGGCGATGTTTTTACCCTTTGAGGCTCCATTTCTCAAAAACAGAGATTTAGTCACGTGGGAGGGAAGGATGTATGAAAAAAAGGAAAAAGCCGAGCCAACCCGATAAACCAGTCACACGCACCTTGATCCCCGCACCGTGCCCCAAGCGCAGACCACCCCGAGCCAGGGACCTCTGTCGTCGTCGTCGTAGTGTGCTTCCACGGGAAGAGGTTTCGTCACCAGGAGGTTTTCTTGGTCCTTTAACTGTCACTGACGTTCTTGATCTTTGGACACCATGGCGAGGGGCGAATCAAAACCCAATGATGAGCAGGGGAAGGAGCGGTGGCTGGCCGCTCAGCCCTTCCGTGCGGTCAGCAAGATCGAGCCATTCGCACCGTCGGCTGCCGAGCACGCGCGTTTGTGAACCGGCCGGGGCCACAGCAGCCAACGACCCCGGGGGCCACGGGTGGGATTCGTGAGTCCGAGGCTCTGCACCAGGTAGGAGGGCCCTTCCGCTCGGCGAGGCCTCGGCACCAGCCTGACCTGGTGCCCGGGCGCCAGCTCACAGGCGGGGCCTGCTGCTGCCCCACGAGCCGGACACGGGATTCCCAGGACCAGTCGGTAGGGCCTGCCCGCTCTTCCCTCTCCAGGGTTACTGGCGCACAGAACCCTGGTTTTTGACAGGGAAGTAAGAACACTATAGAAGGGACCATTAGTACTCGGAAGTTTTCTTTATCTTTCAACAGTCTGAATATAATGTGTCTGGTGTGGCTATCCCTAAATTTATCCTATTTGAAATTTACTAATCTTTTTGTTTCTTCAACTATTTTTCTTCTCTTCTTCTCTCTCCTTTCCTTCTGGAACACTCATGAGTATGTTGTTACACTTAATGGTGTCTTATGTTCTCTGAGGCTCTGTATATTTTTCTTTGTTCTTCTTTCACTTTGTTCTTCAGATTCTATTATCCCCATTGATCTACCCTCAAATTATCTAATTCTTTTATTCTACCAACTCAAATCTGCTATTGAACCACTCTAGTGAAATTTTCATTTTGGTTATTATAATACAATTCCAGAGTTTCTATTTGCTTCTTTGTTGTAACTTTCATCATCGCTTTATTAATATTTTATATTTGGTTAAACATTGTAACATGTCTAATTCCTTAAATATGATTTCCTTTGATTCTTTGAACATATTTATAATGGCTAGTTTCAAGTATCTGTCTGCTAAGTTGAAGATGTGGACACCCTCAAAGACAATCTCTATTGGCAGCTTTTTCCCATGTACAAGTCATATGTCTTGTTTCATATCTCATAAATTTTTGTTGAAAAAATATTTTTAGATTAAATATTGTACATCTCTGAATTCTGCTACCTGCCAGAAATGATTGTTATTGCTGTGTTTGTTTGTTTCTTTGTTGCTATTATTTGTCGGTGTTCCTGCACTATTTCTGTGGAGCTTATTTCCCCTGCAGTATATGGCCTCTGATATTTATGCTCAGTTTCTTTTGTAAGTGTTTTTTTAATCTGCCTTCCTGAGGGTTGTCCCTGGGTAAGAATAACTTAGTGGTCAGCCAGTAATGGCCCAGAGATTGTGCTTAAAAACATCTTTAACTAGTAAGACCCATTCTTAATAGATTTGTGTGTGGCATGGGGAATGCTTTAAAAATTCAAACAATTTACAATCATGCTTTGCAAGGCCTCATGTTTATCCAGGGATGATTACCTTATCAAGATCCCCTTGATCTCTCCCAAGGGAGCACAGGCTTGCACATGTACACAGACTTCCAGACCACCAGAGATAAACAGAATCTTAGAAAAGACCTTTGGGTTGTCAAATTCTTGAATTGCTCTGTTAAATCTCTGACTGGTCTGTTAGTTTGTTAATTTTCTCCAACCAATCTCAGAACTGCCCAGGCTAACCACAATGTTGGCCTGCCTGGTTGTTTGCTACTAATATCACTATTGGTTTTGACAACTCCCCTGGACAAGGGTTTTCCACACTACACTCCAAATCAGCTCCCTCTGGCAGCACTCACAGCCTTTCCTGCCTTCTCAGGTGGAACTTCCCTGTCATGAAGTTGGATAAGGGTAGCTACTCCAGATAGACTCCTATTATTTTTCCCAAACTTCACTAGATTATCTTTAATAAACGCTTCTCATTGTGTATGCCTTTGGTCAATTTCCAGAGTATTTTCATGGTTGTTTAAACAACTTTGTCCAGATTTTCATCCAAGGAGCAAAGGATCACAGAGGCAGATTAACCCAGCTTAATCTTCAGAGACCCAGAGTAAATAGAACTCCATGGAATGTAGGCCATATTCCTTAGAGGTCCATGACATTTGAATGTCTAAGAATATGTTTTGCAAACTGTGGATCCTGGATCAGTAGTAGGATCATACACATACACATACACTGGTCATACTTCTTTTTTTCCCCTTGTCCCCCCATTTCCTCCCCATCCCCCCACTCATGCCCTCACCTCCCACCCCCCCTCCCGTGTCTGTATCCATTGGTTATGCTTATATGCATGCATACAAGTCCTTTGGTTGATCGCTTCCCCTTAGTCCCGCCCTCCCATACCTTCTCTCTGAGGTTTGAACATTTGATCAATGCTTCTCTGTCTCTAGATCTATTTTTGTTCATAGGTTTATGTTGTTTATTATAATCCATAAATGAGTGAGTTCATGTGATATTTATCTTTCTCTGATGGACTTATTTCACTTAGGAACTCCTACCATTTGCAACAGCATAGATGGAGCTGGAGAGTATTATGAGTTAATATTTTTAAAATGCTTAGAAGAGGGCCTGGAATATAACATAAACTATATATGTTTGATAAATACATAAATTACCAGCTGGGAAACTTCCTAGCTGTGTGACCTTAGTCCTCAATGTCTTCATCTGGAAAATGGGGATTACATTAGATGCCCTGAAAAATTATGGTTCAATTTACTCTCTGACATTCATGGTGGGAGTGCAAATTGGAGCCAGCCTTTTGGAAATATTTATTTCCACATGTACAAATCTTCAGTTTTTAAAATTGAACACCTAAAATTAATTTCTATAACTCTAAAAGTGAACCAAAACATGGTGATCAAGGGGTATTTCCCCATGATTAAAGGTCATTGTGAAAGAATTTATAATAACTGGAAGATGAAAGGAACAGCAGCAAACTGTTAAGTATAGTATATATTCTTAGTATAATATTTTGCATCCATTAAAAATGATAGTAATAACAGGGTTACTATAACATGGAAAAATGCTTATATTATAACCAGATTAGTAAATTAAATGCATAGTATAACTGTTAGAAAATGTCATTTGTTTTTTTAACTGCCAAAATTATGATTAGTTGAGATGACAAAATTAAAGTTTTCTTCATTTTTTTATTTTCCAAACTTTCTATTCTTGTATTTTTAATATATTTCTATTGATTTCAGAGAAGAAGGAGAGAGAGAGAGAGAGAGAGAGAGAGAGAGAGAGAGAGAGAGAGAGAGAAACATCAATGATGAGTATCATTGATTGGCTGCCTCCTGCACGCCCCCTACTGGGGATGAGCCCACAACCTGGGCATGCGCCCTGGATTGGAATCGAACCTGCGAACTTTCAATCCATAAGCCAACGCTCTATCCACTGAGCCAAACCAACTAGGGCTATTCTTGTATTTTTTAATATAAATTTAAATTATAGTAATCTGTCTTCTGTCTACATAACAGGCTTAGCATGAGGATTAATGAGACTGTACCATATAAGAAGTGCTTTGTAAACTCACACAAAGCAATCTGATGTAAGGTGTTACTATTTCATGAAGAGTTTTGTACAGTGTGTACAGACCTACATGTGCATTCAGTGGCACTTCTGTGCAGTGCTTCCCTCATTTTCACATAAGGACACCCACAGAAAATGAAAATGGTTGGCAACACAAAGAGGAAGATGAACTAGGCTCCTTACAGCCAGAGCAATGGGCCAAGGTTCTGCCCATTACTGGCCCTGCCCAACCTGAGGATGAGAGGACCAATATCTCTGCGTGCCAAATGGGAATCTCTGCTCTATTTAAAACAGAGGCCAAGAAATATAGAGTCCAGAGATCCAAATGACCTTGGATATTTTACTTCACCTCTCATTTACAAATGAAGACAGCGGTATTCCTTTCTTCCTGGCCTCAGAGGGTCAAGTGAGTATCAAATAAAATGATGGATGTGAAAGTGCTTTGTTTGGAAAGAAAGGAGATAAAGACATGTGGTAACCGCTGTTATTATTTCACATTAAACTCCAAAATGGGACTTAGACATTAAGGAGATTAGAAACCAGTATGCTTTCAAATGATACACAGATGCTGCTCATTCATTCTGCAAGTGCTTGCTGAGTGCTCCCTGCTCACAAAACACTGTGCTCGGTGCTGAGGATCAAAATTTCCTGTTCTCCTAAGAAAAAACTGATTGAATCTTTGGCCATAGCAACAAATAACCCCTGGAGCCACTCTTAAACCCATTTATTTTGTCAGTGATGCTCTGAAAGCCAGCCAATTAGTGGTAGCCCAGTACCTGGGAAAGAGCCAATCAACAGCAAATACTCTCCAATGCCATGTTGCCATAACTAAAAATGTAAAGTCTGTAAATACTTCCGCTTCTGACATTCACCAGTTCCTGAATTCCACATTTTCCAAAACCCTCCACAAGATAAACTCTCTGCTTTTCTCAGAAAATCTACACCTTATATAGTAAGTGAAGCTCTTTCTTACTTAAGCAAGAAATAAATTCAGCTTTTATTTAATGTATTTGTATTAATTTTAGAAAGGAAGGGAGAGAGATATAAAAACATCAATTATGAGAGAAAATTATTGATTGGTTGCATCCTGCAACTCCACAATGAGGATTGAGCCTGCAACCCAGGCTTGTGCCCTGACTGGAACTCAAATTGTGACCTCCTGGTTCATAGGTCAATGCTCAACCACTGACCCATGCCGGCTGGGCAATAAATTCACCTTTTTATTTCAGCCATTGAGTAATAGCCTTCAATGCTACTGAAAGATGTTACATAAATGAGCCAAAGAAGCCTCTATATGTTAGCCCTATGTTGTTGATTTCCTCATAGCAGGCTGGGATCTGTTAGCTCAAAACCCAATAGGCACCATACTCAAATTTGTACTCATCCAATTGTTTTAAATATAGCCTAAATTAGCAGATGTTTTAGCCTACCTGTTTTGTATACCCTGCAACTTCACCTAACAATTGCTAGGTAAAGATACTTTAAACCCTATAGCTATAAAAGACTAAGTCACTGCTGTTTCTCAGAGCTCTCTGACCCAGAGGAACCCAATTATGCTGCTGAGCAACATTACAAGGACATGTAAGCTACCTCTCCAATTCCCCTCTTCCCTGGAAGTCTCTTGACATTCTCCCCTTCTCCATTTCTGGGTAGTGACCCCTATATGGTGGCCTTTGGAAGGTCTCAGCTATAAGGGACTTCTCCTCTATCCCTACTCCAACCTCACTACGCAAACCTGTCAAATTGGAACACAAATAAATCTTACTGTGTGTTACTGCCATCTCGTGGTCATATATTTTATCCTTGATCAGCCCCCATATGCCTTCAAACTTAATGCAAAGAGAAATCAGTCAGCCTGGCTTGACCTTCTGCCCTCCTGGAGTTCTCAGGTTGATGGGGAATTATGACAAATCCATTCAGATTCGTTGCCAGTTGATAGAAATAAACTACAAGTGGCCAAATTTGGGAGGAGGTAAGAAGTCACTGTGGACAAGGAATTATCAGGACAGCTTCCTGGAAAATGTGGAAATTATAGAAACCAAAATTTAAAAGCAGGAGAAAACAAGTCAAATCACTCATCAAAAGAGTGATTTTTTAAATTCTAAATCTTTTTCAAAGACCTAGTATAATTAGGTTCCCTAATTCTGGCCAAATACTGGAAACTCATTTCTACCAAGTGGCTCTGTATGTAAATAGTATCTCAAAGGTTCTTTCTCCCATAATGGTCACTTAGAGTTACAACACTGAACATGAAAATGGTCCGAGGCTAAGTAATGTGTGGATCCCGATATAAACCAGTTTGATTACCCACCTATCCCTGAGTCTACATAATCCCAGAGAGAAATAACCTTTATAAACACAGAGGATAGATTACATCCTACCATGGCTTTTCAACCCCCCAAAAAATGTTCAGAAACACTCTTTGATTTCACCAGTAACAGCAATTGTTCACAGGAAAATAAAACCATCCTGCCCCTCCCCCATGCTGTCCCCAGTCTTTCAAAGGCTTCCCACGGCCCTGATCAGGTTATCCTCCTTGAAACAAAGTAACTTTTAATAAAGTGGGTCTCTGGAAGGGAGAACCTGATATGATCACACACCTGTTATAATAGGATTTAATTCTGTTTCAGATGTGGTTTTAATAAAAAAGGGATTGAGCAAATCGAAAATAAATTACATTGAAAGGTCAGGCTTATTGCTTGTACTGTTATGTTAACTCCCCCACCGACACTTTTAGAGACTGTATTTATGAGACCTTTTGATTTGAAAAAGAGAGGTATAAAATGCATCTACAATTTCACTATTATTTGCAGTGGTATTTCATTTTCAAGTGTCAATTCCAAGCACTTAAGTATGGCATTCTTTAACAGGAGTAAATCTAAAAAGTATGAGTTGTTTACAGAATGCTGTTATTCAATATATTAATAAAATAACCATCTCTATACAGTGGAAAGTTAGAAAATTCCTTCCAGAGTTTATGCAGCATGATAATTCACTTTAGTGCATGTGGAGAATTTATTAAGAATGTGTTGACTTGCCCTAATGGGTTTGGCTCAGTGAATAGAGTGCCAGCCTGTGGACTGAAAGGTCCCAGGTTCAATCCCAGTCAAGGGCATCTACCTTGGTTGAGGGCACATCCCCAGTAGGGGGTGTGCAGGAGGTAGCTGATGGATGTCTCTCTCTCTCTTTCTAACTCTCTATCCCTCTCCCTTCCTCTCTGTAAAAAAATCAATAAAATATATTTTTTAAAAGAATGTGTTGACTTCTAATTTGAATGGATATATGCCTTTGTCATAGCATCTCATCTGCCAGAAGAAAAACCTGCTTGATTTAGTAACTAGGGATGGATGAGACCACCCAAGATTATTTTCTACATCTTTCTAATACAGTGGTTCTCAACCTTCCTAAAACCACGACCCTTGTATACAGTTCCTCATGTTGTGGTGACCCCCAACCATGAAATTATTTTCATTGCTACTTTATAATTGTAATGTTGCTACTGTTATGAATCGTGATGTAAATATCTGTGTTTTCCGAGGGTCTTAGGCGACCCCTGTGAAAGGGTCATTCGACCCCGAAAGGGGTCGTGACCCACAGGTTGAGAACCATTGTTCTAATAGGACATTCAAGTATATATAGTGAGTTGTTTTTTTTTTACTCAATTCCAAATTAGCTAGAAGTGTTACGATAAGCAATTCCAAATGCCCTTCCTTGTTCCTAGGTTGGTTTCATGATCCATCAATCAAACATAATAGAATGTGCAAGGAGACTTCTCCTATTGTACACAAATAGGTGACTATAATCTAAAACTGAAGACAAATAATAATAATTATCCGTGCCAGTGTAGTTCAGTGGTTGAGTGTTGGCCTATGAACCAAGAGGTCAAGGTTTGATTCCCAGTCAGGGCACATGCCTGGGTTACAAGTTCAATTCCCAATAGGGGACATGCAAGAGGTAGCCAATCAATGATTCTCTCTCATCATTGATGCTTCTATCTCTCTCCCTCTCCCTTCCTCTCTTAAGTCAATAAAAATATATTTAAAATAATAATAATAAACAATGAATACTTGCATGGCATTTATTATGTACCAGGCAGTGTATTAAACACTTTACAAACTTTAATCCAATTAGTCCTCATAATAACCTAATCATGTAGATATTATTATTACCCCCATGTGATAGATGAAGAAACTGAAGCACAGAAAATTTAAGTGAGCTGCTCAGTGATACAGTTTGTAAGTGGAAGAGTCAGGATTTGAACTCAGGCACTTTAGCTCTCAAAATGTCCTGTACCCTAGGCTATCATTCTAAAGACAATCACTAACAAATGGGGCCATATATTTTCCTTAGGGTTTATTGGACATACTGTCATCTACTATGCTCTACTACCCTCTATCTCCAGTCTACTCCCCTGAAGCCTAGAGGAAGAGATGAGGGTAAGTTATTGGTATTTTCATCCCGGTAGGAAGAGGAAGTTTTTCTCTCCTCTCCATCAGAGCCAAGTGAAGTACTGGTTGGGCCTCAAAAGAATCTCTCACAGATTTTGGGAGAGCCTAAAAAAAGTAAAGACTGGCATCTTTGTCTCCAGTAGGATGCTTGAAGAGCTATAAACCCTATGTACTTACCCTCATGTATTTGGACAGAATAAAGTGAGACTCCTTAAGGGAATATAATATAGGTTCTATAAAGGCAGAGGCTATATGTGAATAATGATGCTGGGACCTGCTCCTCACCTGCAGATTACTGAAACCAGGTGACTCCTTGGAGTAGTCCATTCTGGTAAAACATGAAAGGACTGTAATATAATGTAACTTGGACAAGAATGAGATGATATTCCCACCCCAGATCCCTGCCACCCTTAATAATCACAGAAAGGGACTACCAGCAGTTATATGACATCGTGTAAAGGAACATAGAGTAGAAGAGCAGTTAGTCATTTAGTAATTTCTTATGTCAGAAGCCTAGACTCCTATTTCATCTTGTTTCTTCCATTCCCATTGTTACTTCATGGTCCTGGTTGGCTGCTGAGGCTTTATATATGATGATCCAATTCTATCCAATAAAAAGTAGAAAACAAATGAGAATGGCATGCTCAGTCCCTTTAAGAACACTTATTGGAAGTTGCATGAATTGATTCTGCTTATAATTCATTGGTCAGAACTTAGTCACATGGTCAGACCTAACTGCAAGAGTAGCTGGGAAATATAGTCCTTATTCTTGATACTCATGTGGCCTGCTAAAGAACTGAGGTTCTATTGCTGATGAAGAAAGGGGAATATATTCGGGATACAATTAATCTCTACCATAGGTAGGTACAAAGCTCCCACCTATGACTGTGCATTTTGTAGATTTTAAAAAGCTGAGAGATAGGTAAAAGATGAAATCTAGCCAGTACCCACTTAGCTAAACCAGTATGCCATAGTTCAAGGTTTAGTCCTCTCAGAAGAAGAGGCACCTTATTGTATTAGATTGAACTATATGAATTATCATTTTCATAGATTTAAAAAGATGGAATATTGGCCTGACCAGGTAGTTCAGTTGGTTAGAGCATCATCCCAATACACCAAGGTTGCGGTTTTGATCTCCAGTCAGGGCACATACAAGAATCAACCAATAAATGTATAAACAAATAGAACAGCAAATCTCTCTCTCTCTCTCTCTCTCTCTCTCTCTCTCTCTCAAATCAATAAATTTTAAAAAATAAAAATGATGGAATATCGGCTATTTCATATGGTTCAACCTCATAATATGACCTTACCAATACCCTGCCTGATGGGGATAGGCCCACCTTTTCTCCAATGGCTAAAGGCTCAGTAGGGTGGGCCCTTATTTGTAATATTTGCTGATTTCCATGGTATAAATATTTCCACCATGGTCAATCTCAGACCTTTAATTTGACTTCACTAAATACAGAGTTGGAAAGATACACTGAGTGGCCAGATTATTATGATGTCTGAACACATAATAATCTGGCCACTCAGTATGTATGTATGTATATGTGTGTGTGTGTGTGTGTGTGTGTATGTGTGTGTATGTATATATATATGTGTGTGTGTGTGTGTGTGTGTGTGTATATAGAGGCCAGTGCATAAATTCATGCATGGATGGGGTCCGGCCAGCCTGGTCAGTAGGAAAGGACATGGGTGGTTGGCCGACCTGCCTGCTGATTGAAATCCTGGTCGAGGGGACAATTTGCATATTAGTCCTTTATTATATAGGATACACACTGAGTGGCCAGATTTTTATGCATTCGCCACTCAGTGTATATGCAATAGTATACCATACAGTATAAGTAAATAATCTTGAGAGCATACATAATAGTAAAATTGTCATCAGTTCATTATGAGTATTTATTTTAATATGATTTTAATTATACATTTATATAACTTAATTTTTTAATTTTTAATAATGGCTGCATTTAAAACTTGGATTGCAATTTTTAAAAAACTGAAAAGCTGACCATTGGATCTTATAATCCAGAATGAGCCAGCTCTAGCAAATCTTTGTTGAAGGGTCATAGTTCAATTATCCAGCCCAGCAAACTCCTTGCTTCTTTCTCTAAACCAATACCTAGCTAGCCATCTCTCCAGCTCTCCTGATGTATATGAGTTAATTGAATATTTATAGCTTGGCCTACATCCTGGAATCTCTCTCTGTCCAAATATCACCACTTCTTTAACCTCTACTATTTATCTTTTCAGCCTATTCTATTCTGCCTAGTAATAAAACCTGTATGTACGGTGCACTGGGTGAAGTCCATATTTCCTTAATTTATTTATTCTAAATCAAGCACATTAGTCTTCTAACTTCAAAAAGGGTCTCTTATCCTCTTTTTAGGATCCAACATAGATAATAGCTCCATTTTCTCCTGCTCCCCACCCCCAGTCATCTTCCTGATAGCAAAAATCTCTATCCTGTCAGCCATTCTTACACTATGAAGAGGAAACCTAACATTTTGTCCTGGTGGTCAAATTTATCCACCCATCCATCCAGAAAATGTATTGCCATATTCTCCTTGGATAGTCTCATCACCTTCATTGTGGCATTAGATTAAACATTTAAAAGTTCATATAGGAGCCTTTATAAAGTCCATATAAGTCCATTTCTGGGGACTCCAAATTTTGTTACTCCCTACCTTAGCAAAACACTGAAAAGCCTGCAGCACTTACACTCTCCCAGGTATTTCTTGCCTGGTACTGCTGCTTTTCTCTCTACCTCAAATGCCCTCTTTCCCTATCCTTCATGCTACATAATCATCTTCACTTGTCATATGCTTGTTCATGTCTCTTCTCTTCCTCCATAAAGCCTTCCCTGATACCTTGAAGCAGCATGAATACCTAGAGCAGCACAGCTTCTCTATTATGTACATATTTCTATTGTTGTGTGACATATAAGGTGACCAGATTTAGCAAATAAAAATACAGTAAACCCAATTAAATGTAAATTATAGATGAATAATGAATAATTTTAGTAAAAGTATGTCCTGTGTGATATTTGGGATATACTTATGTTAAATTATTTTTTGTTTATCTAAAATGCAAACTTAACTGGGCATTTTGTATTTTATCTGGCAACTCTAGTGACACTACATTAATATTTGTGTCTGGTAGCTCATCTATGGGTTCCTTGAAGGCAGAGATTTGGGCTTGTTCACCTATTTCCTTAGCACCATGCTGTCCTTAGCACATAGTAAGTGCTCACTAAATGTTTTGGAAACACCACTTGAGCACTGCTTTAGACCATTTGAATAGTTTTACATACATCATCTTGACTCTCACAAAAAGCAATGAGGTTAAAAAACAGATATTATCTTCATTGTACAGACAATAAACTGGGGGCCAGAGAGAAGTGATTTACACAAGACCATACAGTATGACCACAACAGAGCCAGAACTAAGACCAGGTCAGCCTGAGTTCCTAGTTCTTTTTAATAAACACTACTACTTTTTTTTTTAATGTGACCACAGATTTTATGCAACTTTGCAATTTTCAGAACTATTCCCAAGCTTTAAGTAAATGATCTTATTTGCTTTGTTTTTAAATAATATTAGGCCTCCATTGGTATAGAAGTGACTTTAATATAGCTTGAGGTGCTTGAAATTGAGCTTAGTGAATTTTAAATTAGATATCAATCAAATCGAGAGACTGGTTATAAAGCATAATTTTCCAGTAAAGTCAGCAACATGGTAAATGATTTTATTGGTAAACCATGAGCTTTCTTTACATATTTATTATTATTATGTCAATACAAGTTTCCTCTATCTGTGTATGTATAGCAGTTGACAATATCAGCCACATTATTAGTTTGGTTTCCTCTGCTTGCCTAGCTTTTCAGTTGTGGTAAGTGAAGTCTGCATTCCCTGCCTCAGCACTTTTGAGAAGTGGAATTTACAGTAAAACTTATCTTAACTTGCACCCAAGTAATGAGCCCTTTTTTAATTGAAAAAAATTCTGCATTTAGCTCTCATGGAAAAAAGAGGCAATTGTATGAAAATGGATCGACAAACATTTTTTCCCCCAGAAATGTCTGACACTGGTCTATTCTGTTCAATTTCCCTTGCTACTTATTTCCATTTAGAGTTCTAAATGGTAATGGGTGATCAGAACCTTGGCCTTTACAAAGGACCCATCTCTTTATTAAGTTCTATGGGATTCAAAAGAGGCAAAAATAAATGAACATTTATCAAATGACAATAATGAGCCTCTCTGGAAAAAATTCTCAAAAAAATTAGTGTGTGGTTATCTCCTGGGAAGGAAACTGAGTGATTAGGGAGTGGGAATGAGAAGGCTTATTTTGTACTACATTCCTTTGTGTACATTTGAAAATTTTTATTATGTACCTGTATTAATTAAAGAAATCAAACATTGGTTTAAATGACCACCATGTTCTTTTCATGATTTAATAAATTCTCACATTGATCCTTTGAGATAAGAATTATCTCTATTTTTATAGAGAGAAAACTTGGCTTAGAGAATTTAAGTACTTTGCCTCAGTTCACACTAGTTAAGTGAGGGGATCAGAATCTAAACAAGGGTTGGCCTCACTCCAAAGCTATGCTAACTATGATGCTCCCCCAAAGAAGATGAAAACCTAGTATTTGTCCTCAAGAACAGTCTTTCCCAGTCAGCATGGCTCAGTGGTTGATCATTGACCTATGAACCAGGAGGCCACAGTTTAATTCTGATTCATGGCATATACCTAGATTGTAGGCTCAGTCCCCAGTGTGGGGCATGCAGGAAGCAGTCAATCAGTGATTATCTCTCATCATTGATGTTTTTGCCTCTTTCTCCTCTATGAAATCAATAAACACATATTTTTTAAAAAGAACAATCTTGATGGACAGCTGAGACTTAAAACTCTGGAGTTAATTATCACATTTCACTGATTCTAAAAAACACATTTTAAATGTTCTAAAATTAGGATGTGTCTTCCAATAGATGACATGTTGTAGTATATTGGTTATTGTTTTATTTCTCTTAGTGATTCATAAGATGATGGTATGTTTTCCACCAATGGTATCCTTTTTTTCAAAATGTATTTGTATTGATTTTAGAGAGGGAGGGAGAGGGAGAGAGAAACATCAATGATGAGAGTCCTGCACACAACCTACTGGGGATCAAGCCTGCAACCCAGGCATGTGCCCTTGACTGGAATTGAACCTGGGACCCTTCAGTCCACAGGCCAATTCTCTATTTGCTGAGCCAAACCAACTAGGGCTCCACCAATGGTATCTTGATGTCAATGAAATAAAGTTCTAATATAATGCAGAGAATCACAATGTCCAAATAGGCAGCACAAGTAGTAGAAGCTGTAGGACAAACATGTCAAACCCGAAGGATAAACGAGGCATGCGGCTTGTAGGCCGCGGGTTTGACATGCTTGCAAGTTCTAAGGAAGGAGTGTCCCCTTCTGTAAGAGTTGTAAGGGAAGGCTTTGCATTGATTTGAAATAGGCCTCGGTGATTGGGTAGTGTTACCTGTTAATCTATTTCCACAATAATGCTGTGCAATGAACCACTCCAAAACTCAGTGGCTATAAACAAAAACTATTTTCTAATTATTGTTCTTGGGTCTACAGTTTAGCTGGGAAGTTCTGATCATCTAGGCTGGGCTTGTTCATTTATCTACAATCAGCTGCTGATCCAGTTTCGCCTCAGCCTGAGTGAGAGGCGATATGGCTCTGCTGCATGGGTTTCTCACATAGCTCCAGTGGGTTAGCCTAAGCATGTTATCATGGATATGCAAGGGAGCAAGAGCAGAGGTGCAAGAGTGAGCAGGAGAAAATGTGCAAGCATTTTCCACCTCTCTGTTTGCAACGTGTTTGCTAACATCCCATGGCTTAGCCCAGAGTCCAGAGATGGGTCAGAACACACTGCATATAATGAGAGAAGAGATGAGGTCCATTGATGCAATCAACCTATCACAGGTAAACTTCAGATCTGCAGGTTGAGGAAAGGAAGGTGTTTGCTGGCTAGGAAAGATACTCCTGAAAGAGGAGAATCAATCAAATAGATTGTATGTGTGTGTTTGAAGGGGTTGTTATATCAGCAAAGACAGAACCAGACCAGGCTATAACTGGGAGTTTACTTAGGGACAGTTTATAATGAAAACTCTGAATCACTGTTTGAAATAAGGATACAGCCAGTCCTCCCATAAATTCAGGCTCCCCCATCTCTGCACCCTGAAGCTCCTAGGGCTCACCCATGGAACCCTAGTCTCTATCAAATACAGTTGGAAAACTATTGCACGGTATTCATGGCTACAGCAGCAGGCCTAGCCTATCTTTGTTAGGCTTCCCAGGGCAAACAATGAATTCAGCTTGGAGTTTGGGCACTTTGGTCCTGAAAGTCAACCTCCAGCTCAGCCATCTTATGAAGCCAAGGTGTCTTCTTCACGGACCAGGACCATTCCTCAGTGCAACTCCCTGCAAGACCAGAAAGAGTTCCCCATCTTAGCAAATGAACTTTAGAAGGATACCATTGTGCACCCTAAAATGTTTGAAGAGCTTTCTTCTCTCTGATATTGGTAATTAACCACCTTTGAGCTCTGAATCACACAGGATATCCACAGCACTGCGATTTTTCTTTGGAAAACAAAAGGGAAATCAATTTCAGCCAATCCAGTTGTTGCCATTTTATGAAGTTAAGATGTGCAGTGTAAATTAATGTTTTGAATGTATGCCTTTAATCAATAGGTGTGATTATTGAACAGAATCACACAAAGCCAAAAGCAAACCAATCATTCCTGACACTGTAGGCTTTATACCATGCAGATAACTCCCAAATAAAACTGCACTGAGCTTAAGACTTATGTGGCACACCCCCCACCTTCATGTTACAAGTTAACTCTTGAAAAGAATGCAAACATGTTTGCTTTTTGCCTCTCTTCCTGTGTAAACTTCTGCAGATTTTTTTAAATTAAAAGGATACATAGATTGGAGTGGGGGCAGTTGTTCCTGACTGGTCACTTGCACCAGAAGTGAATAATACAGTTCCTTATTCTTAATAATCATATTGCCAGTAGGAAGTGTAAATTAATAAGAATATACTGACACAGATCCCTCAAGCAAAGCTAGCTTGATTTTGTTATTGGAGGACCACTGAAGTCCCTACACCCAACCCCATGAGCTTGTCCTAGTTTTCAAAATTATTATTTATCATTGTTAGCATGCCCAAAGATCTTTCCTTTCTTAAGCCTCAGAATCCATTCTGTCTCAGGGCAGTTTCCCACACTCTCACAAACACTTGTTAATACTCTTTAAAGTCTTACTTATGTGCTAGGCACTCAGCTAAATATTGCACATGCATTACCTTACTAAATCTTTACAAAACTCTATAAAATATGTAATAGTACCATGGTTATGATTCCAAGGTATCATTGATTTTTAAGATTCACTATCAATTTAACAATTTCTGTGAGTCACAGAGTAGTTATATCAAGTTATCATATCAAATACATACCAAAATCAGAGGTGTTATAATGTTAGAATCAGGAAAATAGGTAATATCCCATTGACAGATGAGGAAACTAAAGCCTGGAAGAGTTAAAAAACAGTCCAAGGTCACAAAGCTAGTAAGTGGTGACTAGGGTTCAATCCCACATCACTGATTCCAATGCCTATGTCTACCTATAGAAGCATGATCTCTTTGCCACAGGTCTCAGATGCTTTGTCCCTTCCCTCCCTGGATGCCATCTTCCATTCTGTTTCATGAAGTTCTGCTCACCCCTAGATCTCAGCTGCAAGGGTGACATAAACTAGCCAGTTCCTTATTTGCTGAAGAACTCAAACATCCAGAAATGATCATGACAGAAAATAAATAAACAAAGGTGCAGGATCACTGATTTCAGGATGGAAAACCTAATATGTGCTGCATACAACACCATCCAGCACCAAAACTATTGAAATATAAAAGAATCCTTGAAAGACATAAAGCATGTGGGATAGTATTAAAGAGAGAAACTATAGCCCAGCACATAAGCAGTGGAACTGCTATGATCAATGAGAGAGGTGCAAAGAATGTCTCATGCTCACAGGTGGTGTAAACAGAAAGAGCTCAAGCATAATTATAAGACAGCGATTTTCAATCAGAGTAGGGGACCTTAACACCCTGATGACTTCACTAGATAGAATCTTCCACACAAAAATTTAATAAGGAAACCATGACTCTAGATGAATGGATAAAAAAGCTGTGGTGCATTTTTTTACACCATAAAATACAAAGCAGCAGTAAAAAAAGAAGAATCTCTTACCCTTTGAGACAGCATGAAAGAACCTGGAGAATATTATGCTAAGCAAAATAAGCCAATGGGAGAAAGATAAGTATCACATGATCTTACTCATATGTGGAATCTAATGAACAAAATAGATGCAGAGACATAGAAGCATGAAACAGACTGTTCAATCTCAGAGGGAAGGCAGGGGTGAGTGGTGGGTGGGTAGGAAGAGACCAACCAAAGAACTTGTATGCATATATGCATAACCCATGGACACAAACAATAGGGTGCTAGAGGCCTGGGGTGGGGTTTGGGGCAGGCTAGAAGGGGTCAATGGGGGGAAATGGGGACATATATAATACTTTCAATGATAAAGTTTTTTTTAAAGAACTCAAGATTACTTTAAAGCTAATTAGATATAGAAAATTAAAATATAAAATTGGAAATAAAGAGCTTGATTGATGGTCTAAATAGCAAATTAGATTCATGTGAAAAGCAAGCTTCAAGATTGAATTGAAAAAATTATCCAGCAGAACTCAAAGAGTTAAGACATAGAGGACAAAATCAGAAGTTTTAACATCAATCTAATAGGAATTCTAAGAGAAGAGAACACACAAAGTAGAGAGGAGAGGAGACAATCTTTGAATAAATAATAGCCAAAATGTCCACATAATTAAAGAATGATATGACTCTTTGATTGATAAGGCCCATCAAGTGCCAAGAAAGATGAATTACACACACACACACACACACACACACACACACACACACACACACACACCCTTAGACTCATTGTATTACAATTTCAAAAAACAAGGTTAAAGTGGTGTAAGCTACCAATGATCAGAAGAAGAGTCAGGTCACCAGAAAGGAATAAGAACTTGACGTTGGACTTCCAACTGCAACAATGGATGCCAGAAATAAGGAGCACTTCATATTGCTAAGGTATTCTATCAGTCAAGAAGAAGGGTAAAATAAAGACTTTTCCAGTCATGCAAAGACTCAGAAATTTTACAAACCATAAAATCACACTGAAAGAATTACTGGTGGATATATTACAGAAAGAAGAAAATTCAACCCAAGAGGCATTAGTAAGACTCAATTCCAAAAATATCAAGATGAGAATTGGGGATGGAGAACAGTGGGTAGTAAAAGAATGCTAACGTTATTATCTTTTCAGAAAGACTAAGTAGATACTAATTCTAGTGTTAAAAATATAACTATGTGTATTAAAATTTTAAGGGTGATTAATAAAACAAAAATAAGAGGTGTACTTTTCCAACTTGAAAGAAGAGAGGGAAATAAAAAAAACCTCAAACCATTCAACAGAAAACATAAAGGAAAAAATTAAGAAAGTGAAAGAAATGATAGGTTTATAACAGGAAATAAGAAAGCAGGAATAACTCTATGCATATCAGTAATCACAGTAAATGTGAATAAATTAAACTTATTAAAAGAGTAAAAATTATCCAACTAAGTATTATGTACAAGAGACCCACTGAAAAGAAAATGACTCATGAAGATTGAAACTAAAGAGCTAGAAAAATATAATTCCCAATAAATGATAACAAAAGGAAAACTGGTATGACAATATTAAGAGCAGAAAACATATAAATTCAAGACAAACATAAATTAAGTCCAAGAGTGAAGCATTATATTGATAAGGAGAAAGGACACTTCACCAAGAACATGTAACAGTTATGAATCTTTCTGCACAGAGGATCAAAATATAGAAACATAAACTGATAATGTACAATAAAAAAGTATGCTTTACATAAATCATAATTGCAATGAGAGAATTTAAATCATTCCTCTGAAAAACTGAGATATCAAATAGACAAAAAGCAAGATTATAGAAATTTTTTAATAATACAATTAATATATAGAAGTTTGTATTCAACAAATAGAGAATATACCTTCTTTTTAAACATACACAAATATTCACCAAGAAAAAAATGACCTTTCATTAGACTATAAGAAAATATCAAATTTCAAAAACATTTCCTTTATGTTTTCTGTTGAATGGTTTGAGGTTTTTTTATTTCCCTCTCTTCTTTCAAGTTGGAAAATTATACCTCTTGTTTCTGTTTTATTAATCACCCTTAAAATTTTAATACACTTGAGTGTGGCTCTTTCACAAAATACCATATACAGGTGTGCATGAACAGTGTGATTGAAACTTTGTGGCCCATGTGCAGAAGTCGATTTTCAGCTCTCAAAAGAAATTTCAATCATTGTACTGTTGATATTTGGCTCTGTTGACTAATGTGTTTGCCGACCACTGGGCTAACATATAAGTAAAATGGGAATTATAAACTATTTTGAACAGAACTAATCGCTAATCCCAAAACTTTAGAAATGGGTACTCAACTTCATTATTCATTAGGAAAACATCCTATCTAATAAAAGAGTAATATGTAAATTGACTGTACCTCCGTTATATCCACAAACCACACCCACCAGCCAATCAGAGTGAGTATGCAAATTAACCCAACCAAGATGGCTACGGCCACAAAGAGAGCAGAAAGGAAGCTCTGGTTGCCCCTGGCAATGGAGGAAGCTAAGCTTTCTGCAAACCCAGGCTGGCGCTTAAGGCGGCAAAATTTTAATGGCTGTGCAAGAAGGCTTGGCTCCGCTCCAAGCTACAAAGTTTCAATTGTAGAAGATAAATAAATCCCAGATACCACGGCCTCCACTTGGGTCACCAGGGGGATGTAGCTGGCCTGAAAACTACCACAGTGCCCTCACCCAGGCCACCCTACACCCCAAGGGAACACCCACCCTGATCCAGGACACCCTTCAGGGCAAACCAGCTGACCCCCACTTGTGCACCCAAGATGGTCAGCACAAGATGGCCAGAAGGGGTGGGCAGTTGGCAGGAACCAGGCCTGTAGGGGAGGGCAGTTAGGGGTGACCAGGCCTGCAGGGGAGGGCAGTTGTCGGTGATCAAGCCTGTAGGGGAGGGCACTTAGAAGTGACCAGGCTGTCAGAGGAGGGAAGTTGGGTGTGACTGGGCCTGCAGGGAAGGGCAGTTGGGTGGGGGGACCCAGGCCTGCAGGGGAGGGCAGTTAGGGGTGAACAAGCCCACAGGGGAGGGCAGTTAGGGGCAAACAGATTGGCAGCGTAGTGGTTAGGGGGTGGTCAGGCTGGCAGGCAGAAATGATTAGAGGCAATCAGGAAGGCAGGCAGGTGAGCAGTTGGGAGCCAGCAGTCCTGGATTGTGAGAGAATGTCTGATGGGCAGTTGGACATCCCTCAAGGGATGTTGGACATCCCATATTGGAGAGGGAGCAGGCTGGGATGAAGAACAATACCCCCCTGCACAAATTTCATGCACCAGGCCTCTAGTAAATAATAACAGCAATATAGTACCATTACATATTTGCTGAAATGGCCAAAATTAAAAAAAAAAGCAGCAAGTAACAAGTGTTAGGATGCAGAACTAATCAAAATCCAATATGCTGCTGGAATGAGTGCAAATACTTAGGGAAACTGGCATAAGCTTCTACATCTGAACACATATATACCCTCTGATCCAGCAATCTCACTACAATGTATATACCCAAAATAAATGTGTGAATATGTTTACCTAAATATATATATACAAGAAGGCTCAAATCAGCTTTATCTCTTACTAGAGGCTGGGTGCTCAAAAATCATTCATGCACAGGGTGAGTCCCTAGGTGTGGCCAGCAATCAGGGCCAATCAGGGCCAATCTGGGCCTCCCTTCCCCAGATGCCAGCTGCCAGCCAGGACCTTCCTTCATTCCATGTCACTCCCAGGTGGTAAGCTCATGTCATAGCAAGTGATCAAACTCTTGGTCTCCTAGTCGAACTCCCAAAGAGACACTGCATATTAGCCATGTATGTAATTGCTAACAACTGGAAATAATCCCCATTTCCATCAATAGTAAAATGGATAAATTACAGCACATTACAATGAAATAGTACACAGCACGGAAAATGAAAATTGCACACAAAAATATACATGAATCTTACAGGTATAATATTAAGTAAAAAAATCTAGAATCAAAGGATATATACTATATCATTTCATTCACATAAAGTTTTTTTTAAAAAAAAGATACCATTCTGGGTGTATATGATGACTGCCTGATGTCACATGATGCATATATTTTTTCTTTTTGGTACTAGTTTTTGTTCATCTAGAGAAGACATCTTGGGAGCAGATAGGCATTTGAGGGGAACCATCAAAGGGAAGCAGGCTTTCCCATTTCTTAGCTGCCTAGCTCAGGTGTTTAACTCAAGGCTGATTTTTTTCAGACTTTATTTTCTTTTTCTTTTTTTAATATACTCATACTAGAGGACCACTGCATGAATTTGTGCACAGGTGGGTGTCCTTAGTGGGGGTGGGGGGGGGCGGGATGTGATTGGCACTCTAGGCGGGCAGTGGAATGCCCTTGCCAGCCCAGGATCCAGATCTGTCTCACTGACATTCACACCAGTTGTTGGGAGCCACCTGGCAGCTACTTTTATATTGTTTCTTCCTTGCAGAATATCTAGGGAGGGGAGGTGGCTGCAGTGCCCAAGGCCGATTTCCAGGAGGCCGGCAGCAGTGTCAGGATTGTGCTGGTGGCACTGGTCTGTTAGTGCCTGATCTGTGCTCTGAGATTGGACTTACAGGACTACTGAGGGAGTGAGTGGCTGCTGGAGGGCTGGTGGGCCACTGGAACAGCTGAGCGGTGCTCCCACTGTAGAGTGCACTGACCACCAGGAGGCAGCTCTTGTGTTGAGCATCTTCCACCTGGTGGTCAGTGCGCATCATAAAAACTGGTTGTTCTGGTCATCAGGTCACTTAGGCTTTTATATATATAGATTGATTTTAGAGAAGAAGGGAAAGGGGGAGAAACATCAATGATGAGAATCATTGATTGGTTGCCTTCTACACACCCCTTACTGGGGAATCGATTCCACAACCCAGGCATGTGACCTCGACCAGAACCAAACCTGGGAACCTTCAGTCTGCAGGCTATGCTCTATCCACTGAGCCAAACCAGCTAGGGCTCAAGGCTGATTTTTTGTCTGTTAAAAGGCAGCACTCTACCCTGGGCATTAGGTAAGAGCTTTGAAAACAGCATCTGGAATATATTAAGATATTCAATCTGCCTTTCCAAGAATTGCTGGAGATAGGGCCCACTTCTCTATTAGCCATAGTGTGATTTCCTTGTTATAGACCACAAGCTCGGGAATCCAAGATCTTTTAGCCAGTAGCTGTTATCTAAGAGTTGACTCTAAGGCCACAGAGATCTGACCAGAAAGATGTAACCTTGCTGACCTGCTGGACCATTGAAAAGGCAAGATTCTTTCTCCAGGGCTTGAAATTAGCTCCCCCTTTTCATTAAAAACAAAATTCCCATACTTTAAAAGTTCATGAAGTTGGAATGTTCACTTGCTGAATTGGCTTTTAATGGTCTCTCACTTCTCATCTGTGTCTTCCTGTGTTTCAGCCTCAGGACAGGGTGCCCTTATATAACACAAAGAAAATAGCCATTTCTCAGCAAAAATACCTTGAGGTTCACAAAAGACAAATAATTGAAAAGGGTAAGAACCTTTGACTTAGCAATATAAGTTTAAAATATGTCATCTTTTATTTTTAATTATCTTTTTTTTAATTTTCCCAGTGAATCATTGCAGAAGTTAGGTAGCCATAATTACAAGTCAAAGGGACAGCCCTCCCCACAGAATAATTGGGAAGATTTTCATTCATAATCATCTTAGCCAAATACTTCATCATCTTACACAATCATACCCTTGGCATTTGCAAAGATGTTTCAAGATCTAAAAGTGTATCCTTTTAAGAAGATATCAAATAAAAAAGGTAAAATGGGAATTTGGGCAACTTTTTACATTGTAACTACACTATATTGTTAAGCTTTTTGAAAGACAGTATAAGCTTTGTTATATGGTGTAACTAATTCACTCATGTTTTCATTCAGCAGATATTTTTTTAAGAACCTACTATAACCACACTTAGGTTACAGTAGTAGGCAAGATGGACACTGTTTTCACTGAACTTATTGGCTAATTAGGAAGATACAGTAATAAAGCAGCAATTATAATAATGTGTGATACATTCTATAAAAAGTTAGCCATTCAAGGAGCTGTGAGGCTATATTTGTCCTGGACTTGGGAGTGGGAATTGAGTTAGGAAGATTTCCCAGGGTTGGTGAAATTTCAGCAGAGACCATAAGGATGAGTTAGTCAGGAAGTATATGGATAGATGAGAATTAGAGTCAGTAAGTAGAAAGTTATACAATCTGCTAAAGCTGTGAGGCTGTAAGAAGGGTACATACAGGGAACTAAACCAAGTTCATTATGGTTGGAGTATCTGTCTAAAAGATAAAGAGATGAAAGAGAGAGAGAGAGAGAGAGAGAGAGAGAGAGAGAGAGAGAGAGAGAGAGAGAGAAGTTAAAAAATGAGGTTGGGCAAGTACACAGATGCCAGATCATAAAAGGTTTCCCAAATTATGTTAATAAATTTAGACATTTTCTTTAGGCAATAGAAAGCTACTGAAGGCTTTTGAACAGGGTAGTGGTGTGATCAGATTTATGCTTTAAAAAGCACACTCCAGTCGAAACTGGTTTGGCTCAGTGGGTAGAGCATCAGCCTGCGGACTGGAGGGTCCCAGGTTCGATTCCGGTCAGGGGCATGTACCTTGGTTGTGGGCACATCTCCAGTAGGGGGCGTACAGGAGGCGGCTGATTGATGTCTCTCTCTCATTGATGTTTCTAACTTTCTATCCCTCTCCCTTTCTCTCTGTAACAAAAAATCAATAAAATATATATTTTTTTAAAAAAAAGCACACTCCAGCTGCAATGTAGAAAACTGAGTGGAGGTGGAAGGGAATAGAATAGAGGTAGGGAGACCAATGAGGTTATTGCAGTTCAGCAGAAAAATGATGGTATTCTGAAGGGGAGTGGTCATCTATGGTTCAGTGATTGAAATGGAGAAGAGCAGAGAGATTCAAGAAATATGTATGAGTTAAAAAGAATAGGACTTGGTGATTGACTGAATGTGGGAGAGCAGATAAGAGTTGTCAATGACGAGTTCTTGATTTGGGACATAGGAAACTGGGTGGGTGGTGATACCATTTATTGAAATAAATTTTTTAAAAAATGTGCAAACTTGAAGGACTATAGGGAGGGTAAAGATATGAGTTTAATTTCAGAAATTTTGAGTTGGCAGCACATGTGGTATATCCAGATGGAGATGCATAAACAGTAATAGAGGAGAAGCTTGGACTGGAAATATGACTTGAGAGTCACCATTATTTAGATTATACTTGAAGCCATCAGATAAGATTTCCTAGGCAAATAACATAGGACAGGTGGAAAGGGCTGAGGTTCAAGTCCTGAGAAACTTTTAAAGTCTAGGCATAGGAGAATGAGCACCCAAATGAAACTGAGAAAGAGAGGCCAGAAAGTAGATGACAACCAGAAAAAAATTATATCATAGAAGACATAGAAAAGGAGTGTGTTGAACAAGAGGGAGTAGTCAACAATGTAGTATGCTGCTGAGAAGCTAGGCAAGATGGGAACTAAAAAGTTTCCACTGGATGTAATGACATAGAGATAATTTTCTGCTCCTGTATCTCAGTTGCCTAATTCTTAAAATATAGCCATTGTGTTCCTCTTGATCTTGCTCAAATTCAACCAAAGTACTGTTGATTTTGTCTGCTTTACATATTTGGCTTCATTACATATGATTCCATTTGAAGAAAAATTTCCATGGATTAAAAAATACTCTAATGGGTGGGGGGGGCGGGGACAAAATAGTGGCAGAATAGGCAGATGTGTCCTGAGCCTTGTCCTGGAGCAAATAGAGTGAGCAGCCAAAACAAGTGGAATTCAGCCCAAATTGGCAAAGGAGATGCAGCTGGTGAGACAGTGTGCAGCCTGAAAGGGCAGAGGTCCCCTAGATAAAGGTAAAATAAAAAAACCTAGGCAGGAGAGTCTGCTGGACCTCTGCTCCCAAAAGGTCAGGTAGAAGCCACACAGCGCCAAGCCACGTCCCTGAGGACAGGCAAGCATCTAACTGTGAAAAAAGGGTCCATGGGACTGCGGGAGGTAGGGGATTTTGGACCTTGGATTCTGGATTTTGGATCGGAGCTCAGAGGTAGCGCTGAAGGGCTGGCCGAACTGCGCAGTGCCAACAAGAGAGGAGCTTGCGGAGACCCAGTCCTTCCCAGCTCTGGGGCCTGTACCTTTCTTCCCTGAAACTGGTTCATAGGTACTTTTGGATACAGACACTTACCCACAGCTGAGGTGTGAGAGAAGGTGTGGAGTTGTGGAATCTGGGGAGAGTAGGCGGTGATCCAGGAAAGGTGTTAGGGAGTCTGGTGCTGATAATACCTGAGCCTGGGGCCGAAATTTTCTCCTGAGAGATAGCCCCTTCCTCCAGTCTCCAGGCAACCAATACAGCCACACCCAAATCCCACCCTGAATAGTACAAAGGAGCCTGAATACTCTCTGAGGTCATAGGAACTGGCCTAAAGAGAAAACTTTAGCTCCAGCAACGGGAAACTGAGAAACCATAGAGTACACAACTAGGATCATAAACCAGCCAAAGGAACTACACTTCACTTTTTTCCTTTTATTTTTTTATTATTTTGTTATCTTTTTAATAAATCTTTATTGTTCAGTTTATTATAGATGTCCCTCTTTCCCCCCCCATAGCTCCCCTCCACCTGATTCCCACACCACCCTATACCCTTACCCCCCACCACTGTCCTTATCCATAGGTGTAAGATTTTTGTCCAATCTCTTCCTGCACCCCTCACTCTTCCTTTCCCCTGAGAATTGTTAGTCTATTCCCTTTCTATGCCCCTAATTCTATTATATTCACCAGATTATTCTGTTCATCGGGGTTTTTACTCACTTGACTTTTAGATTCACTTGTTGATAGGTATGTATTTGTTATCACTTTGTTGTTCAGAATTTTTATCTTTATCTTTTTATTCTTTTTCCTCTTCCTAAAGAGTACTGTTCAGCATTTCATATAATCCTGGTTTGGTGGTGATGAATTCCTTTAGCTTTTTCTTGTCTGTGAGGCTCTTTATCTGCTCTTCAATTCTGAATGATAGCTTTGCTGGATAGAGTATTCTTGGTTGTAGGTTCTTGCTATTCACCACGTTGAATATTTCCTGCCACTCCCTTCTGGCCTGCATAGTTTCTGTTGGGAAATCAGCTGACAGTCGTACGGGTACTCCTTTGTAGGTAACTAATTGTTTTTCTCTTGCTGCTTTCAAGATTCTTTCTTTGTCTTTTGCCCTTGGCATTTTAATTATGATGTCTCTTGGTGTGGCCCTCTTTGGATTCTTTTTGTTTTTGTTCTGTGTGCTTCCTGAACTTGTAAGTCCATTTCTTTCATCAGGTAGGGAAAGTTTTCAGTCATTATTTTTTCTAATAGGTTTTCAGTATCTTGCTCTCTCTCTTCTTCTGGCACTCCCATAATTCTGATGTTGGTGTGCTTCAAGTTGTCCCAGAGGCTCCTTACACTATCTTCACATTTTTGGACTCTTTTTTCTTTTTTTTTCTTTTTTTTATTAATTTTTTATACATATCTCCCCATTCTTTTTTCTTTTTGTTAGGGTGTTTTTTGCTTCCTCATATTTCAGATCTTTGATTTGATTCTTGGGGTCCTCTAGTCTTCTATTGGATTTTTGTATATTATTCTTTATTTCAGACAGTGCATGCTTAATTTCTGACTGGTCCTTTTCCATTTTTTTGGAATTCTCATTAAGATCTTTGAAGTTCTCACTAAGTTTCTCAGAGGTCTCAATAAGTGTGTCAGCGGATTGTAGAAGATTCTTGAATAACCTTATAAATGTGATTTTGAACTCTGTGTCCAGTCATTTGCTTTCCTCCATTTCTTTCATTCGTGATATGTTTCTTGGTCTCCGAATTTTGGCTGCTTCCAGGTGTTGATGGAGTGGCTTTGTGTGCTAGTTGTCCTTAGGGCACAGTAGCTCTGCCTCTCCAATCACCTGTGGTGGACACGCTTGGTGCACCTCTTTGTGGGCTGGGTACACAGTCTTGTAGTTAAGCTTTGATTGCTATTGGTACACTGGGAGGAATTGACCTCCAAGCCAATTGACTGTTAGGATTAGCTGTGTCTATTAATGGAAGAACTGCTGTGCTGGAGACACCCCCATAGGGCAGAACTTGCTTCAGTGGGGCTTTGGTGCTCACTGAGTCTGCCTTTTGAGTGTGTCACTTATGTATGTGAGGAGTTGAAATCTGGTGACTTCTCACACTGACCTCTAGGTACACTGGTTCCTGGATCTCCAAGGAGGTGCAAGTCAGCTAGTGTCTGAGGCCACCCAGCGAGAGCTACAGGGAAATGTGCAGGTTTCTCCTCTTTGCTTGGAATTTGGAAGTTTTGGAGTTGTCTGACCCTGTAGCAATTTGTTAGGTTAAGCTGCCAGAGAGCAGGCCATTCATATGCAAAAGTCGCAGCACTGCTGGGTGGGTTTGTAAGTTCGCCAGGGTGGGTTTGTAAATTCAGGCTACGGCATGGCAAACAGTAATGGCTGCCAGTCAACCCTCTCTGCCACGTTCTGTTCAGTGTCATGTCCTGCGCCCCAGTGCAGTAAACAATGATTCCAGTGGGCAACTCTGAGAGAAAGCCATCCTCCTTTTCTGACCTGATGGCAGACAGTCCAGTTTCTCCTTATATGAGTATGGATCCCCAGAATCTCACCAGAAACTGGAGTTCAGAAAGTAGGGAACTTGTAACTCCCTCCCAATTGAAAAACAACAGCACACGCCAGCCCGGTTCTCCTGCGTCTCCATACCTCTGCCTTTCTGAGCCTCTGCACATCCTACCAGATCTGGATGCACTTTTTTTCTTTACTTCTAGTTGTAGAATTTCCACTCCACCAGCTTTCCCATGGTTCTGGGGGATAGTTGTTTTGTCTTTTAGTTGTAGTTTTGGTGTGGTTGCGAGAGACAGCACCTACAGATGTATATCTTTTGCTGCCATCTTGGTTCTCCCCTTTTTGTTTTGTTTTGTTTTTTTTCTTATTTTCTTCTTTTTTTCCTGGTTTCCCTGTTTTTGTTGCTTTATTTTCTATTTCTTTTCACATTATTCTTACATAACTATATTTTATTTTTATTTGCTATTTTTAATTTTTATACCATTTTTAAATCAATTTTTTGAAATTTATTATTATTATTTCCTTCTCCTTCTCTTTCTTCTTATCCACTTATTCTCTTTCTAATTTCTCAATACTAAATTAAGGTCCTCCCCATATTCATGCAATTCTTAATCTTATTTTCAGTATATAAGTTCAACCTCTACAGATTCTGCCCCAACCTTCTTTCCTGAGTGTTTGGTGTTTATTTTTTTGTTTTGTTTATCTATTGGTTCTATGGCATCTTTTCTCTCCCCTCTCTTTTCTCAGGTGGTCTTTTATATTGGGGTAATTGGTGTCGTGAGTACATTTGTGCTTAGTTCCCTTTGTGTTGTGTCTTGTTGAGGTGAATTTTATACTGTCTGGCCAAGGGGCTTCAGAGCAAGCCACACAACCAGACACCTGGAGAGGAAACTCGATCCATGAATGGGTCAGTAATACCCCAGACCCAACTATAGAGGCAGGAAGAATGTGGCAGTGATGGAAAGAGCATGAGTGAGTGAGAGAGTAAAAGAGGAGTGTGCGGTCAGGTAGTGTGTGTGTGTGTGTGTGTGTGTGAGAGAGAGAGAGAGAGAGAGAGAGAGAGAGAGAGAGAGTGAGTTAAATCCCACAGGACCTTCAGGGGCAGGCTAATCAGGCTCACCTAACTAGGCAGCTTCTGCTACCATTGCAAACAGTACCTGGAGACTGGCTCGTTCTCAGAGGCCTAGCCTTTTTGAAGGGGAGAGCTGCTATTACTGGGTTCCCAGCCTCAACTCCACCCAGAGTGCCCTCAGATAACAACTGGGACTCTATAGCCACCCCTGCCAGGGACCTGCTACCTGGGCTGTGATCCCATGATCAATGAGACTCCAGCCACCCTGGGCTCAGGCTCCTGTGAGTTCTGTAGCACACTTCCCTCTGAATAGCCCAATGCTTTAGCCCAGGGCACTGCAACCAGGTTAACAGCAGACACATGAGCAGCCTGCTCCTATGCAAGGAGCAGCAGCCCCTCGAGCAACCCACACCAGGCCTAAGAGCAGGAGTTTCACATGGCTGACCCCTGTCCAAGGAGCAGCAACTGAGTGAGTTGCCAGCTCCCCTGTCTAAGGAGCAGCAACCATGCGAGCAGCTCACCCCATCTGAGGAGCAGCAGCCGCTCAAGCAGCGCACCCTCGACTGAGGAGCGGCAGCCCCACGCAGCCATCCCCTGCTGAGGAGCATCAGCTGCACTCAGCCTGCACCCTACACCTGTCCAAAGAGCAGCAACTGTGCAAGCAACCTTCCCTCATCCAAGGAGCAGCAATCACACAAGTAGACCACCCATGTCCAAGAAGCAGCAGCCCAGTGCAGTCTGCACTGGTCCAAGGAACAGCACCCACACGCAGTCTGCTCTTGTCTAAAGAAAAGGAGCTATGTGAGTGGCCTGCCCCTGGCCAAGGAGCAGCAATAGCAAGTGCAGCTCACTGCCACCGAAGGAGCAGCAGCCATGCAAGCAGCACCTCCCCCATTCAAGGAGAAGCAGCCCTATGAAGGACCCGCATCTGTACAAGGAGCAACAGCCCTGCAAACAACCTGCCCCTGTCCAAGGAGAGGCAGCATCACGAGCAGCCTGTCCCATCTGTGGCACATCAGCAGCACACAGCCAGCCCCCATCTAAAGAGCAACAGCCACACAAGCAGTCTTCCCCTGTCTGAGAAGCAGCAGCCACATGAGTAGCCAGCCCTCATCCAAGAAGCAGCTGACATGCACAAATGTCCCCATCTGAGAAGCAGCAACTTCATAATGAGCCCATCCCATCCAAGGAACAGCAGCTATACCAGCATCCTTCCCATTCAGCCAGAGACACCAATGCTGTGAACAGCACCTACAAGAATAGCTGCTGCCAACTGAGAAGCAGCTGCTACTGCATCCCAAGGAGCTGCCCCTGCACAACTCGACATGTAGAATAGTTGTTGAGACCAAATATGGGTAGAAAAAGATACCCCCAAAGGAAAGAAAAGGAGAAGTCACCAGAAAAGCAGCTCAGTGAAACATAAGCATGCAATATGTCAGAAAAAGAATTCAGAAAAGGGGTCATAGAGTTCATAAACCGGATGGAAGAAAATATCAATACCTTATTTAAGAATCAAGAAGAAATGGATGAAAAAAATCAACAACTTATGTAAGAATCAAGAAGAAATGAAGAGAGATATAGCTGCAATTAAAAAAAAATGGAAGGGAATCCAAGATGGCGGCATAGGTAAACACCTACACTGCTGCCTTGCACAACAATTTCAAAACTACAACTAAAAAACAGAATGGATATTATCCAGAACCACAGGAAAGCCGGCTGAGTGGAAATTCTACAACTAGAAGGAAAGAGAGAGGCTCACAGAGACCCAGAGGAGCTGCAAAAAGCTGAGGTACAGAGACGTGCAAGTGGAGAGAGCGGGTGCTGGAGAACTGTACTGGCTTTCTCTGGCAGGAGGGAGACAGAGACTCTCAAAGGCATTGAACCGCTTATCCTACGACACTAAACCCCAGATCCAGCAGAAACTCATACAGGGGGAGTTTGGACTGTGAAAAGGGAGAAGTGCACGGAAATTTAGGGGAGTCACAAAAGATCAGAAGTCTGGTAGCGTGCACGGCTCTGTGTGCAGAGGACCAACTACTGATTGTGCCTCTGGCTTTCATGAGGGGGCGGGAGACAGACCCTCCCAACGGCATCCCTTCTAACTCCACTAAATCCCGGTTTCGGGCGAAACCCTGGGGACCCAGACTCATATGGTCCTGGAGTGAAGGAGAGCCAGAAAGGCAGCAGTCTAGAGGCACTGCAAGAATATGTGTGTGCACAGGGACCACTCCAGTGATTACCCAGTCACGTGAGACTCATGGGCCATGGAGGGCGTGTCCGACTGGAAGGCAAGGCGGTCCCTTAAGCCCTGAGACTCCACCCATCGCAATTCAACAGAGAGGCTTCTGCAGTTTTGCAAGTCTGATATCATAAGGCTGAATCCAACACAGAAGTTCTCCTGGAATAGTGAAAATGCCCAGACAAGGGAAGGGAACAAAAACAAAAGAAATGGAAGAAACCAAATGACTGGATATAGAGTTCAAAACCACACTTATAAGGTTTTTCAGGAATATCCTAGAAAAGTTGGATAAAGTTAGCGAAAGCCAAGAGGAGATGAAAAAGGACCAACTAGAGATGCAAAAGATCTAACTAGAGATGGAAAAGGTCCAACTAGAGATGAAAAAGGACCAACTAGAAATGAAACATACACTGACTGAAATAAAAAATATTATGCAGAGACCTAATAGCAGACTAGAGGAAGGCAAGAATCAAGTCAAAAATTTGAAATATAAAGAATCAGAAAACATTCAACTGGAAAAGCAAGAAGAGAAAAAATCCAAAAATCTGAAGATAATGTAAGGAGCTTCTGGGACAACTTCAAGTGTACCAACATCAGAATTGTGGGGGTGCCAGAGGAAGAGAAAGAGGAACATACTGAAAACCTATTTGAAGAAATAATGACTGAAAACTTCCCACATCTGGTGAAAGAAATGGACTTACAAGTCCAGGAAGCACACAGAACGCCATATAAAAGGAATCCAAAGAGGACTACACCAAGACACATCATAATTAAAATACCAAGAGCAAAAGACAAAGAGAATATTAAAAGCAGCAAGAGAAAAACAGTTCATTACCTACAAGGGAGCATCCATACGACTGTCAACAGAAACAATGCAGGACCAGATGGGAGTGGCAAGAAATATTCAAAGTGATGAATAGCAAGAACCTACAACCAAGAATACTCTATCCAGCAAAGCTTTCAGAATTGAAGGGCAGATAAAGAGCTTCACCGATAAGAAAAAGCTAAAGGAGTTCATGAACACCAAACCAGTATTATATGAAATGCTGAAAGTTACTCTTTTAGAAGAGGAAGAAGAAAAAGGTAAAAGATTAAAAATTATGAACAACAAATATATATCTATCAACAAGTGAATCTAAAAATTAAGTAAATTAAAAATTTGATCAACAGAATAAACTGGTGAATATAGTAGAATCAGGATCACAGAAAGGGAGTGGACTGATCATTCTTAGGGGGAAAGGGTTGAGGGGTGTACAGGGAGAGACTGGACAAAAATCATACACCTATGGATGTGGTCAATGGGAGGGAGGTAAGGGTTGAGGAAAAGGTGGGAGCCAGGTGGAGGGGAGCTATGGAGGGGAAAAAAGAGAAACAAATGTAATAATCTGAATAATAAAGATTTAATTAAAAAAAGAATATTAAATAAAAAACACCATGGAAAGTTTCAACAGTAGATAGGAGAAGCAAAGGACCGAATTAGTGAATTAGAAGCCAGGGAAGAAAAACACAAACTGAATTGCAATTGGAAAAAAAAATTAAAAGGCAGAAGGAAAGCCTAAGGGGGCTATGGGAAAACATGAAACCAAGCAACATATGAATAATAGTGATGACAGAACAACAGGAAGAGGAACAAGGGTTAGAAAACCTATTTGAAGAAATAATGTCAGAAAACTTCCCTGATGTGGTGAAGAAAAAGTCCCACAAACACAGAGTCCCAAACAGGATGAACCCGAAAAAACCCACACCAAGACACATCATAATTATGATGGCAAATATACAGGACAAAGAGAGAATCTTAAAGTCTACAATAGAGAAACAGAGAGTTACATACAAGGGAACTCCCATTAGATTATCAAATGATTTCTCAACAGAAATACATCAGGTCAGAAAACAATGGAAAGAAATTTACAAAGTGATGCAAACCAAAGGACTGAATCCAAGAATACTCTATCCAGCAAGATTCAAAACTGAAGGGGAAATAAGGAGCATCACATATTAAAAAAAAAAAAAGGCTAAGAGAGTTTATCACTACCAAGCCAGCAATGCAAGAAATGCTAAAGGGACTGGTATAAAAAGAAGAAATAAAAAGGTAAGAAGGAACAAAGACTCACAAAAAAAATGGCTATAAAATAGTACCTTTCAATAATAACTTTAAACATAAATAAACAAAATGGTTCAATCCAAAGACATCGAGTGGCTGAATTGATAAAAAAAAAAAACATGACCCATATATATACTGTCTGTACAAGACCCACCATAGAACAAGGGACTCACACAGAGTGAAGGTGAAGGGATGGAAAAACATCTTTCAGGCAAATGGAAATGAAAAAAATAAATTAAGATATGAGTACTTATATCTGACAAAATAGACCTCAAAATAAAGGGCATAAGAAAAAATAGAGTCCACTTCATAACAATGAAGGGATCAATACAACAAGAGGATATAACCCTTTTAAACATATATGCACCCAATGCAGGAACACCCAAATACATTAAAAAAAAAAAACCTCCTGTAAGATAACAAGGGAGAGATTGACAACAATACAATCATAGTAGGGGACTTTAATATACCACTGACATCACTGGATAAATCCTCTAGACAAAAAATCAGAAAAGAAACAGCAATTCTAAATGACTCAATAGATCAGATGGACCTAATTGCCATCTTTAGAGCATTTCACCCCAAAGCCACAGAATATATGTTCTTCTCAGGTGCACATGGGACATTTTCAAAAATAGACCACATATTGGGTAACAAGCAAAGTCTCCCCAAATTCAAGAAGATTGAAATCATACCAAGCATCTTCTCAGACCACAATGGCATAATATTAGAAATAAAGTACAATAAAAACATTCCAAAAAACTCAAACACTTGGAAGCTGAATAGCATGTTATTAAACAATTATTGGGTTACCAATGAAATCAAAGAAAAAATTAAAACCATCCTGGAGACTAATAACAATAAAAACACAACAAAACAAATGCTAATGTACACAATGAAGGCAGTCCTGAGAGGGAAGTTTAGACCTCTACAGGCATACCTCAAAAAAACAAGAAAAAAAATGGTGATAAATCATCTAACTCTACAACTCAAAGAATTAGAAAAAGAGCAATAAGAAAAGCCTACAGTGAGCAGAAGGAAGGAAATAATAAACATCAGAGCAGAAATGACTTCATAGAGACAAAAAAAAAACACAATACAAAAGATCAATGAAACCAAGAGCTAGTTCTTTAAAAGAATCCATAAGATTGATGAACCACTAGCCAGGCTAACCAAGAAACAAAGAGAGAGGATACAAATGAGCAAAATCAGAAATGAAAGAGGCAAAATAACAAGAGACCCCACAGAAATACAAAGGATTGTTTAAAAATACTATGAACAACTCTATTCTAACAAACTAGACAACCTGGAGGAAATAGACACATTTCTAGAAAAATACAACCTCCCAAAACTCACTCAGGAAGAATCTAAACATCTCAATAGGCTGATAACTATGAAGTAGTTATCAAAAAGCTTCAGCAGCCTAACTGGTTTGGCTCAGTGGATAGAGCATCGGCCTGCGGACTGAAAGGTCCCGGGTTCAATTCCGGTCAAGAGCATGTATCCTGGTTGTGGGCACATCCCCCATAGGGGGCGTGCAGGAGGCAGCTGATCGATGTCTCTTTCATCGATGTTTCTAACTCTCTATCCCTCTCCCTTCCTTTCTGTAAAAAATCAATAAAATATATTTTTAAAAAAAAGCTTCAGCAAACAAAAGCCCGGGGCCAGACAGCTTCACAAGGGAGTTTTACCAAACATTCAAGGAAGAATTAAAACCTACCTGCCTCAGACTAGTCCATAAAATTCAAGAGAAAGGAACATTTCAAGACTCCTTCTATGAAGTCACCATCACCCTAATACCAAAACCAGATAAAAAAATAATAATAAAATGAAAGAGAATTACAGGCCAATATCCCTCATGAACGTAGATGCCAAAATTCTCAACAAAATTCTAGCAAATCGGATCCAGCAGTACATCAGAAAGATCATACACCATGACCAAGTAGGATTTATCCCAAGGATGCAAGGATGGTACAATATCCACAAATCAATAAATGTGATACATCACATAAACAAATTGAGAGATAAAAATAACATTGTCATATCAATTGATGCAGAAAAAACATTTGACAAAATCCAACACCCTTTCTTGATAAAAACTCTCAGCAAATAGAAATAGAAGAATAAGACCTCAACATAATAAAAGCCTTATATGACAAACCCACAGCCAACATCATACTCAATGGGCAAAAACTAAAACCATTTCCCCTAAGCACAGCAACAAGACAGGGATGCCCACTCTCACCACTCCTGTTTGACATAGTGCTGAATGTACTAGCCATTGTAATCAAACAAGAAGAGGAAATAAAAGGCATCCAAATTGGAAAAGAAGAAGTAAAATTGTCCTTATTTCCAGATGACATGATACTATACATAGAGAAGCCCAAAGACTCCATAAAAAAAACTACTAGACTTAATAAATGAATTTTGCAATGTAGCAGGATACAAAATTAACTTCCAGAAATCTATGGCCTTTTTATACACCAATAATGAACTCCCAGAAAAAGAAATGGAAAAACAATCCAATTTACCATTGCACCAAAAAAATTAAGATACCTGGGAATACACTTAGGAGGTAAAAGACCTATATGCAGAAAACTATGGGACACTGAAAAAAGAGATTGAGGAAGATGTAAACAGATGAAAGAACATACTATGTTCATGGATTGGTAGAATCAACATCATCAAAATGTCCATACTATCCAAAGGAATCTATAAATTCAGTACACTTCCCATTAAAATACAAATGGCAAATTTCACAGATCTAGAAAGAACTCTCCAAAAATTCCCCTGGAATAAAAATGGTCCCCGAATAGCTGCAGCAACCCTGAGAATGAAGAACAAAGTAGTGGGATCTCAATACCAAATATCAAGCTGTATTACAAAGCCATTGTTCTCAAAATAGCCTGGTACTGGCACAAGAACAGACATATAGATCAATGGAATAGAATAGAGAACCCAGAAATCAACCCAAACCATTATGCTCAATTTATATTTGACAAAGAAGGCATGAACATACAATGGAGTCAAGACAGTCTCTTCAATAAATGGTGATGGGGAAATTGGATAGATACAAGCAAAAAATGAAACTAGACCACCAACTTACACCATACACAAAAATAAACTCAAAATGGATAAAGGACTTAAGCATATAACAAGAAACCATAAAAATACTAGAGGAATCCATAGGCAGCGAAATCTCAGACATATGCTAAAGCAACTTCTTCACTGATACTGCTCCTAGGGCAGTGGTTGGCAAATTGCGGCTCACGAGCCACATGCGGCTCTTTGGCCCCTTGAGTGTGGCTCTTATACAAAATACCACAGCCTGGGTGAGTCTGATTTGAAGAAGTGGCATTAGAAGTTTAAGTTTAAAAAATTTGGCTCTCAAAAGAAATTTCAATTGTTATACTGTTGATATTTGGCTCTGTTGACTAATGAGTTTGCCCACCACTGTCCTAAGGCAATGGAAACTAAGAAGAAAATAAACAAATGGGACTACATCAAAATAAAAAGCTTTTGCACAACAAAGGAAACCATAAACAAAACAACAAGAAAGCCCACTGCATGGGAGAACATATTTTCCACTGATATGAACGATAAGGGTTTAATCTCCAACATTTACAGGGAACTCACACAACTTAATAAAAGGAAGTTAAATAGCCCAATCAAAAAAAATGGGCAACTGACCTAAACAGATACTTTTTGAAAGAAGACAGAAGGAAAGCCAAGAAACATATGAAAATTTGCTCAGTCACTAATCATTCGAGCAATGCAAATCAAAACACCAATGTGGTACCATCTCACACCTGTCAGAATGGCTATCATCAACAAATCAACAAACGACAAGTGCTGGAGAAGATGCAGAGGAAAAGGAACCCTCTTGCACTGCTGGTGGGAATGCAGAATGGTGCAGCCACTGTGGAGAACAGTATGGAGTTTCCTCAAAAAACTAAAAATGGAGCTCCCATATGACCCAGTGATCCCACTCTTAGAAATATATCCTAAGAAATTAGAAACACCAGTCAGAAAGGATACATGCACCCCTATGTACATAGCAGCATAATTCACCATAGCTAAGATTTGGAAAGAGCCTAATTGCCCATAAGCAGATAAGTGGATTAAAAAACTGTGGTACATCTATACAATTAAATACTATGCTGCAGTAAAAAAGAAGGAGTTCTTACCATTTGCAACAGTATGGATGGAACTGGAGAGCATTATGCTAAGTGAAATAAGCCAGTCAGAGAAAGATAAATATCACATGATCTCACTCATTTATGGAATATAATGAACAACATAAACTGATGAACAAAAACAAATCCAGATGCAGAGAAAGATTGATCAGAACTTCAAACCTCAGGGAAGGTGGGGAGGGTGGGAGTAAGGGGGAGAGACCAACCAAAGAACTTATATGCATGCATATAAGCCTAATCAATGGACATAGACAATAGGGGGTTAAGGGCATGAATGGCAGGAGTTTGGGGGTAATGGAGGAATAAGAACATACATGTAATACCACAATCAATAAATAAATTTAAAAAATAAAAAGGCAAAAACAATACTCTAATGAAATGGTGGAAACTATACACTAGGAATTCTAACTCTATCTGGAATATTTACAATGCCCTTCCAGCTCTCATAGTCTGATTCTATCCACTCAAGACACACCCCAATCTAGTCTTTTCCTATTTCACTATTAACTTTAAATAGTATATAGTATGATTTGAACCTTATTAGTCAGCCTCCCTAAATTGTCAAGTTAGTTTCTTTACATACCTTTCATTTCTCTGGCCATCAAAATCCATCCAAGTCAAACTTAAGAGTCACTTTCTCTCAAAGGCCTTCCTTAATTCTATGTCACACTGATGGTATGCTCCTTTGCCCCTGTTTAGCAATTATCACACCGCATTTCTAATTTATTCTCTGTCTGAGGTATGTTAGTCTTATTACCCTGGTGAAACTGTAAATTCCTCTACAGCAGCAGCTATATATTTGCTACCTCTCTCCCCATGCCTGACAGGCTGTGTTTAGCAAGTGCCCGATAAAAAACATTTTCTCCCTTTTTAGCTGTTAAGGCAGCATGGCAAGCCCTACATTCTGTTATTTGTGTATGCTTATTGTAAAGGATTTTCATTCTATGATATTTGCCACAGTTAGTGGGATGGAGCAGGGAGATGTCAATATTTTAGTTGTAGTAAAGCACAGAAAATAGGCAAATGCCACAGGAAAAAACAACAGCAGACACTGTGTTTAGAAATCTGGAATCTTTATGACAAACCTTCAAACCCTAACATGAGCCTAGCCTGAAGAATTAACATTTAACACTGAGAGACCCTCACTTTTTAAGAAGGTCATGCTTGTGGTCACATCTAGTGGACTGTATTGCTTTAATGAGGACAACATAAAAATCATACATTTTCTAAATAAGGACTGTGGGAGTGACTTTGCCTTGGCATATGATGCATTTATCCTGGAAGGAAAGAAAGTAAACATGGCTGAAACTTCCATTAAACTATAAAAATTGAAATTCAGCCAATATGAAGAGAAGATAAATGGCTTAGAAATGGAAATGGGGTAGTGATAAAGGTATGAGAGGCATCCAGGCAGCCTCTGATTTTCATAGTGGCCCATCAAGAATAGAGAGTCCTTCTGGAAGAACAAAATTTGACTGAAGTCTGTTAGCTTTTACTTAATATCTTCTTTTCCTATAAGCATTTGTATTGAGCTCTGTTGTAGATTATATTAAAATGCCAGGTTCCTATCCTTGCTCTAGAAACCTACAGTGTAGTTGGTGGAGCCAAGGCAAAGATATCAGAAACAATAAAAGAATATTTACAAAGTGGTATAAACTGAAACAAAATGTAAATTAGCTTCAAACACCCAGGAAATGGGAAGTCAGGGAATCATATGACGCATGTTTGTCCATAGGGTATATGTGCCCACTTATATCTGTTGAGGAGGTGGTGGTAAAAGAATCTGGGAAATGAAGCACTATCCTGAGAAAGTGTATAAGATAGATTGTTGGAGAAAAAGCATTGTCTGTTACTATGAGCAATGGGTATAGAGGCAAAAATAAACAGGACATGTAAAGGAAAGAATTTTAAAAATTAGGCTGTTTAAACTGGTAGATCTTTGTGAGTAAGGCTGAGATTGAAGAGCTGGGCAACAGGCATGCAAAGGTTGATAGTTGGGGGAAAATTGGATAGATCAGTTAAGACTATTTGTAAAAGAGCTTCAAAATCCACAGCTAACATCATACTTAATAATGAAAGATTGAAAGCTTTCACTCTCAGGTCAAGAACAAGATGAGGATGCTTGCTTTCACACATTCTATAAAAGGTTAGCCATTCAAGGAGCTGTGAGGCTACATTTGTCCTGGACTAGTTAACATTGTACTAGTGGTTCTAGCCATGCATCAGACAAGAAAAAAGAAATAAAGAACATACAGATTGGTAAGAAAAAAAGAAGTAAAACTATCTCTATTTGCAGATGACATGATCTTCTAGATAGAAAACACTAAGGGATCCACAAAAAATCTATTATCACTAATAAGTTCAGTGAGGTTGTATAGTACAAGATCACTATACAAAACTCAAATGTAGTGCTATATTTTGCAATGAAAAAATCAACAAATGAAATTATGAAAACAATTATATTTATAATAGCATCAAAAGTAAAAAACTTAGGAACAAATTTTAAAAGGACTAAAAAACTTATACTTTGAAAACTATAAGCATTGTTGAAGGAAATTAAAAATCTAAGTAAATGGAAAAACATCCCACGTTCATAGATTGGAAGCTTCATATTGTTAAAATGGCAATATTCTCCAAATTAATCTACAGATTCAGCATACTCCCTGTCAGAATCCCAAATGACTTCTTTGTAGAAATTGACAAGCTGATTCTAACATTAATATGGAATTGCAAGTTTCCCAGGGTAGCCAAAACGACCTTGAAAACAAAGAACACAGTATAGGGACTCACACTTTCAAATTTCAAAACAAAAAATAATGGTAAGCAGGATAGTATGATAGTGGCACATAATAGACATATAGATCAGAGGAATAGAATCATGAGTCCAAAAATAACATTATGTGTCAACTGAACTTTTACAAGGGTGCCATGACTATTCAATTGGGGAAAATATTCTTTTCAAAAAAAATAGTGCTGGGACAGATGGATAGCCACAGGAAAAAAAAAGTGAAGTTTGACCCTTACCTCTCATCCTATACAAAAAATAACTGAAAATGAATCAAAAACCTAAATTCAGAACATAAAACTGTAAAGTACTTACAAGGAAACAGATATATCTTCATAACCTCAGAATTTGCAAAGGATTCTTAGATATGATACCAACAGCATGCAAAACAATAACAAAATAGATAATTTGGACTTCATTAAAATTTAAAACTTTTAAAGTGTTTCTCTTCTTGTCTTTGTGGTTGGAGCAGACCTGCCAATTCCTCTCTGTTGCAAGAGTCCACTTGGTCTTGGAGTTCTTTTCTAAAAGTATATAAACATATTCTGGACCAAAAGTTAATAAAGAAGTCTTTTCTATAAAATTGACTTCAGGTCCTTTTTATTTTTGCCCAAACGATTTTCCTTTGGCTTATTTTGACACCATGTGTGTTTTTTATGGGTGTCTTGCTGTTGGTATTACAAATGAAAATTAATTTTCTAAAGTGAAAATTTTCTAGATGTAACACAATGGAATTCTATGCTGCCATTAAAAAGAAGGAACTCTTACCATTTGCAGCAACTTGGATGGAACTGGAGAGCCTTATGCTTAGTGAAATAAGCCAGTCAATGAAGGAGAAGCACCACATGATCTCACTCATTTGTGGATAATAAAGAACATTGTAAACTGATGAACAAAAGGATAGATACAGAGGCAGTACAGCATCAAACAGACTGTGAAATTATAGCAGGAAGATTAAGGAGAGGTGGGGTAGATAAGAGATCAATCAAAGGACTTGTATCTATGCATATAAGCATAACCAATGAACATAGACACTGGGGGGCTGGGGTATGCCTGGGAGGGAGGGGGGCAATGGGGAGATATGTATACATGTAACACAATAAAAAAAAGAGCTGAAAAAAATAAATAAAGACAACTGTCTTTTTCATGTACTGAAAAGACAATAAAGTGGTAAAATTAAAAACAAACAAAACAACAACAAAAACGATATTATAATGTATCATCATAAAGCAATGTTTAAGAAGGAATCCACAGGCAGCACAATCTCAGAGATATGCTGAAAGAACTTCTTCACTGATACTGCTCCAAGGGCAATGGAAGCTAAAGAAAAAATAAACAAATGGGACTACATCAAAATAAAAAGCTTTTGCACAGCAAAAGAAACCATCAACAAAACAAGAAAGACCACTGTATGGGAGAACATTTTTGCAAATGTTATCACTGATAAAGGTTTAATCTCCAACATCTACAGCCAACTTATACAACTTAATAAAAAGAAGATAAATGATCCAATAAAAAAAAACGGCAATGGATCTAAATAGAACCTTTTTGAAAGATGACAGAAGGAAGGCCAAGAGACATATGAAAACATGTTCAAAGTCACTAATTATCCGAGTGATGCAAATCTAAACGACAATGCGATACCATCTTACACCTGTCAGAATGGAAATCATCAACAAATCAACAAACAACAAGTGTTGGCAAGGATGCAGAGAAAAAGGAACCCTTGTGCACTTTGGTGGGAATGCAGACTGGTGCAGCCACTGTGGAGAACAGTATGGAGTTTCCTCAAAAAACTAAAAATGGAACTCCCATTTGACCCAGCAATCCCACTCTTAGGAATATATTCTAAGAAAGTAGAAACACCAATCAGGAAGGATTTAAGCACCCCTATGTTCATAGCAGCACAATTTACAATAGCTACAATTTGGAAACAGCCTAGGTACCCATCAGCAGATGAGAGGATCAGAAAGCTATGGTACATCTACACAATGGAATTCTATGCTGCCATTAAAAAGAAGGAATTCTTACCATTTGCAGCAACCTGGATTGAACTGTAGAGCCCTATGCTTAGTGAAATAAGCCAGTCAATGAAGGAGAAACACCACATGATCTCACTCATTTGTGGATACTAAAAAACATTATAAACTGATGAACAAAAGGATAGATACAGAGGCAGTAAAGCATCAAACAGACTGTCAAATTACAGCAGGAAGATTAAGGAGAGGTGGGGTATATAAGAGATCAACCAAAAGACTTGTATGCATGCATATAAGCATAACCAATGAACACAGACACTGGGGGATTGGGGTATGCCTGGGAGTGGGGGGAGGGCAATGGGAAGATATGTATACATGTAACACAATAAAAAAAATAAAAATAAATTTCTAGATGTAATTTACTTACTGGATATTTTTCCTTACATGATATTATCCTACTATCTCGTTTTTATTATTAATGGAGACTTCTGTGAATTTTTAATGCAATCTTGATAACTTTAAATTTTAAGTTTTTGCACAAAAATATGACTGCTTTGCTGAGACCAGTTTGGCTCAGTGGATAGAGCGTCGGCCTGCGGACTAAAAGGTCCCAGGTTCGATTCTGGTCAGGGGCATGTACCTTGCTTGTGAACACAACTCCAGTAGGGGGCGTGCAGGAGGCGGCTGATCTATATCTCTCATCGATGTTTCTGACTTTCTATCCCTCTCCCTTCCTCTCTGTAAAAAATCAATAAAATATTTTTAAAAAGTTAGTTTAAAAAAATGACTGCTTTATGTTCATTGCATGTTAAGCAATTTTACCATGAGATGAACTACCAATAGAAATTTTAGTTAATACTTTAGAAACCGCTTTTTGTCCAGTACAATTAAATTTTCTTGAATATTCACTTGTTTCAATTAGCCTATTTAAATTAATCTGAAAGCTTGATTACTGTCAAATTTAATACTCTACCAACAATCCTAGATTACCCTGTAAATATTAGTGGAAAGGATTATTTGCATTCTTGAGTAGGCCCTGAGCATTCCTGATGCTAGGCTGAATTTAGATATAGGGCAGCTGCTGTCGGCCAATTTTTTGTCTGTTACCTGGGTCCCTATCTGTGTTGAGCATGGGAAGCAAAGCAGCCATGGGGGCAGGAGACCTCCCTCAGAAGGGGTGAGGGTTCAGGCCCCTGCAAGGTTGGGGGGGTGAGGGTCTGTGCCCCACCTCTGTTGACCCCCAAGTTCTCTCCTGACGGCAAGAGGAGAAACAGTCCAGAGATGGAAGATGCTGATGATGCCTTACCATGCTAGCAGTCAGCAGCTGTATATAGCTACAGGATGCCTAGGACCAAATCAGAGAAGGTCGGATCTGCATTGCCACATTTGTCCATCATCCAGATACCATTGCTGACGTGTACACATAAGGAACTGTTTGACATTAAAACTGGGACTTAGAACTATTGGACATTGAAACTGGGACTCAAACATTTTTTGTTCTTATAGGCTTATTTCTAGTCTGCAAAGGCAAGATTTTTTTTTAAAGAAAAGAATCAGGGGGGAAAAAACAGATACAGAGGCAAAGAAGCAATGAACAGACTCTCATACTACAGTGGAAAGGCAGGGGAGTTTGGCGGGGGAGCAAAGGGGAACTGTAAGAGATCAACTGAAGGACTTATATGCATGTATATAAGCATAAGCAATGGATACAAGACACTGGGGGAGGGGCTGGTGAGGGTATGTACTGGGAGGTAGGGAAGGCCGGGGGGTGGTCAATAGAGGGGAAAAAAGGAGACATATGTACTACTATGTGTAATACTTTAAACAATAAAAAAAGTTTAAAATCAAAGGAATAGAAATGAAAAAAAAACGGCCTCTGTATAAATTCATCTTTTCTTGTTTATATAGTCTTCAAGTGGAGATTTTTCTGCCACCATAGAAATAAATGAACAAAAACTTTGTACACTTCACTATATTAAAACCAGAATAATCACTGATAGTAAATATAGCAAAATCAGAATTGTAAGATAGAGAACAGGTATTCTGGTTTACTGAAATTTTGAAGAAACTGGGGGCTGACAATAAATGCTTTTTGTTGTAAAAAAAAATTAAACTTCAGTGCTTCAAAGGACACCATGAATAAAAGTGAAACAAGGTTTCACACAATGGGAGAAAAATATTTGCAAATCATATATTTGACAAAGGACTTGTATCTAGACTATAAAAACTAACTCGCATTTCAACAATAAATATACAAACAACTCAATTTAAAATATGGTCAAACAATATGAATAGACATTGCTTTAAAGAAGATAAACAAATGGCCAATAAACATATGAAAAGATGCTCATCATTATGAGTCATTGGTGAAATGCAAATTAAAATCACAATGAGATACCATTTCATGCCCACTAGGATGGCTAAAAAATTAATGATAAGTGTTGGGAAGGCTGTGGAGAAATTGGAACCCTCATACATTTCTGTTGGGAATATAAAATGGTGCAGCCACTATGAAAAACTATCTGGAATTTCACAAATGAGTATAATTACCATATGACCCAGTAATTCCACATCTAGCTATATACCTCCCCCCAAAAAAAAACAAACATATCCACACAAAAGTTTGCAGACAAATATTCATAGTAGTACTAGTCATATAACTCAAAAGTGGAAACTCATTCATCAACTGATAAATGGATAGACAAATACAGTATATTCATATAAGGAAATATTATTCATCCAAAAAACAAATTAACTACTGATACATGCTATGATCTGGGTCAACCTTAAACACATTTTTCTAAGCAAAAAACATTCACATTGGACCACATATTGTATGATTCAATTAAATGAAATGCCCAGAGTAGGCATATTTATAGAGACAAAAAGTAGATTTGTAATTGCTTAAGACTGGGGCAGGGCGAGAGGGGATGGGAAGTGGCTACTAATAGCGATGGAGTTTCTTTTAGGGGGAATAGAAATTTTAATATTAGATTGAGTGATGTTTACAGTTCTGAGAATACACTAACAACTATAGATTGTGCACTTTAAGTAGGTGAACTGTATGGTATGTGGATTGTATCTCAATAAAACTAATACTATGAATTGAATTGTGTCTCCCAAAGAGATATGTTAAAATCCAAACTCCCAGTACTTGTGATTATGGCCTTATTTATAAATAGAATTTTGCGATGTAATCAAGTTAACATAAAATCATTATATTGGTCCCTAATTCAATATGACTGGGGTCCTTATTATAAGAGGGACGTTTGGACAAAGATGCAAATGGAAAATGCTCTGTGAAACAGAGGCAGATATTGGAGCGATGCAGGGGCCAGCCAAAAAAAACACCAATGATCAATGGCTACCACCAGAACCTGAAACAAGGGATGATTCTCCCCAGAGTCTCAGAAGGACCATGGCCCTGATGACATCTTGATTTCAGGCTTCTAGGTTCTATGAGACCATAAATTTATGTTGTTTTAAGCCACCTAGTTTTTGATATTTGGTTATGAAAGCCCTATCAAAATAATTCAGTAATCCAGCTGTTAAATAAACAAACAACCTAAAGAGTTTCAACTTATATAAGATATTAGAAATAACACTGGACTCAGAGTGAAGGGACCTAAGTTTTTGTCCCAATTCTCTTGTGATTTACTGTATGACATTAGGTAAGTCACTAGCTCTCTCTGAGCCCAAATTTTCCCATTTATGAAATGCAGAGATTGGGTTGCATAATCATTAAGTTCTTCTCAAGGATGACATTTCCCACCACTAATGGAACTCATTTGTTTTAAAATTCTGATTCAAATGACACCAATAAAAAACAGCGAAATATTTTATAATCAAATTAACTCCTTTCATATTTTGCTCTTTTATTCCATCTTTTGCTCTTTTATTCATCTTGAAATCTCACTGGAACTAAAATTACCCCCATTCTTCTTAGCTCCTACAGGAACATGAAATCCTTCCCCAAACTATATGGGGACTATGAGTTGGGACATAATCCAGTTTCTGAAATACAATATAATTGTGAATTAAATTCCAGTTGTCCTTACTCTTATACTTTAAATGTAGAACTTCTTTTTCAGCATGGTATTAATAAAACCTAGGTGATGCCAACAACTAAGCCTCATTTAACCAAAGAAAGAAAAGTAGCATTGTCCTAGTTATACCTTGTATTCAAAGATGCTTTATGTAGTTTGTAAACCTTTGGTTTTGAGGCACATTAAGAAATCTCAAGCTGATCTTCCTTTTGTTATTAAAAATGTATAGTGTTGCACAATACAGCAAGTGTTCAAAATGGCTCCCCCTTCTCTTTTTGTATTTAAAGATTTGGAATATAATACTCTTTCATTTATGTTTCCATTATGCTTTTTAAACTTTCTTTTATCTCTCCTGTGATCCTTTCATGCTGCAAAAAAATCACTTGACCCTCTTGACCATGGCAAATTCTATTGTATCTCAAGAAATGGAGTTTGCATCAGTTGCTCAATTGTGCAAATGCCATAAAGATATCTCTTCTTCAATACATAGCCCCATGTGAAGTTTAATTTAACTTTCCAGATCAATGCAACCCAGAAGGATGTTGTTTCACAGGCTCAATATTCAGGAAGCAGTTTTGTATTTAGTTTCAAAATAATGAACTCTTCTAAATGCCGGCATTGAGTTTGGGCAACACATTATGGTTTATATTTAATAGTTTGCCTGTTGCATTTAAGATTTCTGAACTTACTATTGCTAATTTGTATCAGAATTTTTATCCTGTAGGTTTTAATAAAATGGTATTTTCAATTTCGTGCTATAGTAGTTTTATATTCATTCAATCAGTCACTCATTTATTCAGTATTTGTTGAGTAGTATGCAAAATTTTATATATATTGAAGTTTTAGAAATTAAATCAGTATTTTAGTACAATACATGAGTAGCTATTTAGAAGAAATCTAGAATTAATCCTTCTGTAAAATAAAGAATAATTTGGTAAACATACCTCTAACCTAATGTATGTTGTATTGAGTGAATGTGAAGTGAAGACCCTAATAGTTAACATAGATGGAACATTAATGCTCCTAAGAGGATAGGAAGTGGGGTCTTAAGACCACACAAGACAGAAAACTGAAATTGAAACTCTTGTTTAAAATTAGGATTCTCAAAATCTACCTATTCTGGGTGAAGGAGACTAGAACAGTTTCACCCATCATCTAAGGGAAACACCAAATACATTTATAGACTATGTCCAGAACTGGTAAAACTACTAAATCTCTTTCAAAATTAAAAGAAACAATTATTTAGAGACACCACCACACCCTAGGGTGCATGGAACACCCATAGAAAGGACAATGCTGAATTTATAATAAAAACATAGAAACCACATTAGGAAATTAACCACTGTAAGAAAGAATCAGCTGTTACAATAAACAGCAGGATTAGCATCTCAAGAACTGAACAAAACAAACAATTGAAGGAGATTAGAAAATAAGAATGTTTAAAATAATTAAAAAGGAGAGTAGGAACCAAGATGGCGGCATAGGTAAACACCTAAACTGCTGCCTCGCAAAACAATTTAAAAACTACAACTAAAAGACAAAACAGACATCATCCAGAACTACAGGAAAGCTGGCTGAGTGGAAATTCTACAACTAGAAGGAAAGAGAAAAGCACACTGAGACTCAGAGGAGCTGCACAAGGCAGAGGTACAGAGGCACATAACTAAATATATGGCTGGCTTTCTCAATCGGGAGGGAGACAAAAGCTCCCGACTGCTCTGAATTCCAGTTCTGGGCAAGACTCTGGGGATCAAGACTCATTCGGGGAGAAACTGGACTGTCTGGCAGTGGGTGAAACTTGAGGGCAGCTTTTTCTCAGAGGTGCTTGCAGAAATTACTGTGGGACACTGAAAGCCAGGGGCCTCTTCGAGCAGGGCTTATAGGAAGCCAGTGCTGTCTGTTCCACCCTGATACTCCACCCCATCCAAACCGAACACTGAGGCTTTTGTAAGTCTTGTCTCATGAGGGTGTCTCCAGAACAGAAGTTCTCCCAGTGTAGACACAGCTAATTCTCACAACCAATTGGACTGTAGGTCAGTTGTTCCTAGTGATATCAACAACAATCAATGCTTAACTACAATGAGACTGTGCACACAGCCCACAAAGAGGTGCACCAAGATGTCCATATGGGAGAAATCAAGATAGCAGCATAGGTGTACACCTAAATTGTTGCCTTAAACAATAATTTCATAACTATACCTAAAAGACAGAATGAACATCATCCAGAACCACAAGAAAGATGGCTGAGTGGAAATTCTACAACTAGAAGGAAAGAGAAGAGTACATAGAGAATCAGAAGAGCTGCAAAAAGCTTAGGTATGGAGACACATGCACAGAGAGGACAGCGTCTGAGTGCCTGGCTGGCTTCCTCTAGCGGGAGGGAGATGGAAACTCTTGATTGCACTAAACCCCAGTTCCAAATACACTGAACCCCAGTTCCAAATGAACCCTGGAGTGTCAGACTCATACACAGGGAGTCTGGAATGTTAGGAAAAGAGAGGAGTGCACTAAAACTCCGGGAATCTGAAAAAGGCAGAGGTCTGGAGGCACATGCATCACATAGAGAGAACTGACTGCTGGGTGTGTCGCTGGCTTTATCTAGCAGGAGGAAGATGGAAATTACTGACTGCAATGAATCCCCATTTTATGAAAAATCCTGGAGACCCAGACTCATACAGAGGGAGACTGGACTGTCAAGAAAAGAGAGGAGTACACAGATACTCAGGAGAGCCGCGAAAAGCAGAGGTCTACGAATGCACACAGAGAGGACTGCAGCGATTAACAAGGGACACTGAGACCCAGAGGGCGCATAGGGCAAGACTGATGGGAAGCCAAAGACTGTTTACTCAGCCCTGAGACTCCACTTCATCCAAGCCAAGCACAGAGGCTTTTGCAATTTTGCAAGATTTGTCTCATAAGGTTGTCAACAGCAAAGAAGTGCTCCTGTCATAGACACAGCTGATCCTCATAGCAATTAGCCTGGAGGTCAATTCCTCTCAGTGATACTAACAACAATCAACACTTGACTACAACAAGGCTGTCCACAGAGACCACAAAGGGGTGCACCAAGAGTGTCCACCTCAGGTAAGTGGGAGGCTGAGTCACTGGGCCATATAGAACACATAGCACACAGAAATATTTTATTAATTTAGGGAAGCAGCAAAAATGTTGAGACAAAGAAACAGATCACAAGTGAAAGAAATGGAGGAAAACAAACAACTGGAAAATAGAGTTCAAAACCACAGTTAATAGGTTTTTCAAGAATGTCCTAGAAAAGATGGATAAATTTAGCAAGACCCAAGAGAAGAAAAAGGACTAAGTAGAAATTAAACATACACTGACTGAAATAAGAAATATTATATAGAGACCTAACATAAGACTAGAAAAACACAAGCATCAAGTCAAAGATTTGAAATACAAAGAAGCAGAAAACACTCAACCAGAAAAACAAAAAGAAAAAATAATTCAAAAAATTGAAGATAATGTAAGGAGCCTCTGGGATAACTTCAAGCGTACCAACATCAGAATTATGGTGGTGCCAGAAGAAGAGAGAGAGCAAGATACTGAAAACGTATTTGAAGAAATAATGACTGAAAACTTCCCCCACCTGGTGAAAGAAATAGACTTACAAGTCCAGGGAGCATGAACAACCCTAAACAAAAGGAATCCAAAGAGGACCACACCAAGACACATCATAATTAAACTGCCAAGAGCAGAAGATAAAGAAAGAATATTAAAAGCAGCAAGGGAAAAACAATTAGCTACCTATAAGGGAGCACCCATCAGAAACTATGCAGGCCAGATGGGAGTGGCAAGAAATATTCAAAGTGATGAATAGCAAGAACTTACAATCAAGATTACTCTACTCAGCAAAGTTATTCAGAATTGAAGGTCAGATAAAGAGTTTTACAGATAAGAAAAAGCTAAAGGAGTTCATCACCACCAAACCAGTATTATATGAAATGCTGAAAGGTATTCTTTAAGAAGAAGAAGAAGAAGAAGAAAAAGGTAAAGATAAAAATTATGAAAAACAAATACATATCACCAAGTGAATCTAAAAATCAAGTGAGTTAAAAATCTGATGAACAGAATAAACTGGTGAATATAATAACATCAGGGGCATAGAAAGGGAGTGGACTGACAATTCTCAGTTGGAAAGGGATGTGGGCCTGTAGGAAGAGACTGGACAAAAATTGTACTCCTATGGATGAGGACAGTGGAGGGGCAGGTAAGGGCAGAGGGTGAGGTGTGAACCGGGTGGAGGGAAACAATTGGGGGGGGGAAGAGGAACAATTGCAATAATCTGAACAATAAAGATTTATTAAATTTAAAAAAAGAAAATATATTTTCAGATGTGTGCACCAAGGTAAAGGGGAAACAGCGGTGAACAAGATGGATATAGACTCAATGAAGGGACAACCATTACACATAACCACAAAAATATTGAATAAATACCATTGTGATTAGTACTGTAAAGAAGGAGTGTATGGTGCTATGAAAAACAAACAAACAAAAAAAAAAACAACAGGGAAACCTAATCCAGCCCAAAAGATCAGGGAAGACATTGCTGAAGCAGGCTGATACCTGGACTGTAAATTAGGGCCCTTGTCCCTTAGTAGCACCAGTATGGTAGGACTGCTACTATTTGAAGCTGCTGGGTGGGGAAGGAATGATGTGTCTCATAGTGGTTTGTGGGACTTCTCAGTGAGGCTACTAGGAAGTGATAGAGAGATGAAGCAAAGAGGGGCATCGGTTATAAAAAGGTAGATGAGGCTGGTGAAAGTGGGTGGGGCTAGTGGCTGGGGGTAATAGGGGAGGATATGGTGATGGGCATGACAGTGGGGAATTGTGGTAGCATAATGAGAATATAAAGCCTGGTGGACGTGGTGCTTGCAAGATAGTGGACTCGAAGTTCACAAAAGATAATGTTAGTGGGTGTGACTTGTAAGTGATGGTCATTAGTGGAACTATTATAAAGAATAAGGAAACATTATTTATAAATCATAGAAAGTAAATTTAAGTTGAGAAGAATGAAGAGAGAGGTAATGCTTTGAGCTGAAGGAATTGCATGTGCAACATCTCTGGCACAGTAGAGACCTGGGGGTCCTATAGAAACCCAGTGTGGCTAAAGTGTCAAGAGTGAAGGGGAAAATGGTAGAAGATGAGGCTAAAGAGGTGGGCAGGACACAAACCATGCAGAGCCTTGCAAAGACTGGTAGAATCTAGTCTATCCTAAAAACAAATAGAAACAATTATATCAACTTATCATGTTTAAAATCCACTCTGGAAAGGATATATGCCCCCCGATGTTCATAGCAGCACAATTTACAATAACAAAGAATTGGAAACAGCCTAAGTTCCCATCAGCAGATCAGTGGGTTAGAAAACCCTCGTACATCTACACAATGGAATACCACGGTGCCATAAAAAAGAACAAATTCTTACCATTTGCAACAGCATGGATGGAACTGGAGAGCATATGCTAAGTGAAATAAACCAGTCAGTGAAAGAAAAATATAGCACATGATCTCACTCATTTATGGATAATAAAGAACATTAAATAGTGATGAACAAAAATAGATACAGAGGCAGAGAAGCATCAAACAGACTGTCAAACGACAGTGGGAATGCTGGAGAGGATTGCCGGGGGGTGGGGGTGGGGGGAAGTTAAGAGATCAACTGAAGGACTTGTATGCATGCATCTAAGCATAACCAATGGACACAAGACACTGGAAGGGGTGTGAAGGCATGTGCTGGGGTAGGGGAGGCTAGGGGAAGGTCAATTGGGGGAAAAAGGGAGACATATGTACTACTACTTGTAATACTTTAAACAATAAAAATAAATACATACATAAAATAGAAGTTCATTCTGGCTATATTATGGATAAAGCATGGAGGGGGCCACTAGTTAGGAAGAATTTCGATAGACTGAAATAATTCAACAACTCAATACCAAGTCACATTTTCCCACTGATGGAATATAGGTACCTTTACAATCAGAGCCCTTCCATGTCTTTCCTCCCATGGGAATTCTTGCCTTGTATCCCAGTAATGAGAATAGATTTCCTATGCAAAAATCTGGATCTGAATTCCTACTACCCACTATCATGATCCCTTTATAATTGCTCTTCCCCGCCCCCCCATTACCCTAGCTAATCTGGACTCTGCCAATTGCCAGCTACTTTAATGACCATTGATCACAACTGCTTGTTCAATGGCCTAATTTTTTATTTAGTTTGTCAGGGGGAAATAGGTGAGGGGGGGTGTGGGAAGACACTGAACAAAAATCGTACACCTATGGATGAGGACAGTCGGCGGGGGTGTGAGGGAAGGGTATGGGAAAAGGGTGAGGTGGGAACCAGGTGGAGGGAAGCTATGGGGCATAAAAAGAGGCACAATTATAATAATCTGAAAAATAAAATCTATTAATTAAAAAATAAAATAAAATTATTAAAAATATCAAAAAGTAGGATTTTTAAGAAAAAACAGAGGAATTTGAAGAAATAAAAAAATTTCAAGAAACAGAACATATAGTCATTGAAATTAAAAACAGAACACAGAAGTGGAACTACAGCCTAGATATAGCTGGAGAGAAACTTTGTAAATGGTAGAAGTTAGTTGGGAAAATCACCAGCACAGAAATATAAAAGAATGATGAAAATGTGAGTGATTAAAATGCCTAAGTATCAAATAAACAGAGTATAATTGAAGTTGTAGCATTATTTTAAAATCCCATTCACAATATACAGAAAATGAGTTACAAATAAAATAAAACAGAATGGAGAAAGACGTCATATTTCAGGAGATAATGGCTGGAAATTGTATATAACTGAAAAAAGACCCTAATTTTTAGATCAAAGCACACTGAGCTTTAAGTAGGATTAGTAAAACCAAAAGCATATCTAGACATATCATTGTGAAATGCAGAGTACCAAAGGTAAAACAAACAAACAAAAATATCCTACAAAGGAATGACAATAGTATTAACAATAGAAGCTCAAACAAAATGAAATGACAGTGACAAGGTGAGGAGGGATAATATCTGCTACCCTGAAGATTATGCCTGGCTATCATTAAGAGTGGGAGTAAACAAAAAGCATTTTCAGATAAAGAAGACTAAGAGCATTTTTCACTCACAGATCCTTGCTCAAAGGCAAAGGAAAATAATAATAATTTTAAGAGGAAGAGTAGAACACAAGAAAAGTGAGCAGAAAAACTGGAAAATATGTTGGCAAATTTTAAATGCACTAAATATAAAAATAAACAATAATAATAGCTAGGAATGGTTAATAATAAAATTAACATCTTATTTAATAAAAGAGTAATATGCAAATTGATCATCACTCGAACACACAAGATGGCTGCTCCCATGCAGACACAAGACAGCCGCCCAAAGATGGCCATCAGGGTAGGACAGTTGGGAGGGACCAGACCTGTGAGGGAGGGCAGTTGTGGGCAATCAAGCTAGCAGGGAAGGGCAGTTGGGGGGGACCAAGCCTGCAGGGGAGGGCAGTTAGGGGTGACCAGGCCAGCAGAGCTGGTGACCAGGGGTAACTGGGCCTGCAGGGAAGGGAAGTTGGGGAAGACCAGGCCTTCAGGGAGGGCAGTTGGGGAGAGGGCATTTGGGGGGGACCAAGCATGCAGGGGAGAGCAATAAGAGGTGATCAGGCCTGCAGGGGAGGGCAGTTAGGGGCAAACAGGCTGGCAGGGGAGCAGTTAGGCCTCAATCAGGCTGGCAGGGGAGTGGTTAGGGGATGATCAGGCTGTCAGGCAGAAGCAGTTAGGGGCAATCAGGAAGGTAGGCAGGCAAGCAGTTGGGAAACAGTAGTTCTGGATTGTGAGAGAGATATCCAACTGCCCGGTAGGATCAGGCCTAAACGGGCAGTCAGACATCCCTCAAGGGATCCCAGATTGGAGAAGGTACAGGCTGGGCTGAGGGATATCCCCACATGCTCAAATTTTTTGCACTGGGCCTGTAGTACTAGGTAATAACATGGAAGAAGGGGTGGTGATAAGTGTTTGTTTTCTACTGTCCTGGTATTGTTTAGAAAAAATAGATATAGTGATTAATATTAGGCTTTGTTAAGTCACATTTATCTGTAAACATCTAAAAGATCACATATTCATTTAAATTTTTTCAAATCACTAGAAGAGCAGGAATAAAATGCATAACTTCCAAATGAATAGAGGATAGAAAGAAAAATAAAGAAAGCTTGATCAATAAGAAGAATCATCATTGGAAGTTTCTCAAAAAATTAAGGTTCCCATGTGAGCCAGTAATTCCACTCCTAAGTATATACTCAAGAGAATTTAAAACATGTCCACACAAAAACTTACAAATGGATGATCATATACAGCATTATTCATAATAGCAAAAAGTTAAAACAACCCCGTGTCCATCAACTGATGAATTAACAAGATGTGTTATTGTTATACAATGGACTGTTAGGCAGCCATAATAAGTAGTGAAGTACTGATATATACCACAACCTGGATGAACCTTGAAATCACTATGAAAAGTCAAAGATGCCACACACAAAAGACTACATATTTTATAATTCCATTTATATGAAATGCCAAGAATAGACCAATTAATAAAGAGTCAGAAAGTATGAAAGTGTTTGTCAGGGGCTAGAAGGAGATAGGGATTGTAAATGACTGCTAATATGTAAAAGGTTTCTTTTCAGTTTGATTAAAGTGTTCTAAAATTAAATTGTGGTGATGACCCCACAACTGTGTGGATATACCAAAAGCCACTGAATTTTACATGTGAACAGTATGAATTTTATAGTATGTGAATTATATTTCAATAAATATTAAAAACAAAAAATAAAGAAGTCCAAATATATCAGTAATCCAATAAATTACATTTAGCTGTCAAAGGCCCATACGGTTTTGGAAGCAAGTTAAGCTCAAAAACGTATAGTACATATTTCATATAAATATTACAGAAAAAAAGTTAATTTCTCCAATTTCTTTTATGAGTCTAATATACTTTAATACTAAAACTACAACAGTGCAAAGAATGGACAAGAACAGGACAATTTGCCTTATGATCATTGATGAAGTCTCCTAAATTAAATATTACTAAACCCAGCAATGTATTTCTAATATATTATGATCAAGTTGTATTTATCATTGCAATGTAAGGTTAGTTTAACATTATCAAATCCATGTAATTCACAAAATTAGGTGTCCAAGGGAGAAAATTCATCAAATTTCCTAAGTGCAGGAAAAGTGTTTGAAAAAAGTCAATACTTATTGATATGATTTTAAAAAATTCTATTAGCCAACTTAGAACAAAAAGGAACTTTCTTTTTTTTAAATATATTTTTATTGATTTTTCACAGAGAGGAAGGGAGAAGGATAGAAAGTCAGAAACATCGATGAGAGAGAGACATCAATCAGCCGCCTCCTGCACACCCCCTACTGGAGTTGTACCCGCAAGCAAGGTACATGCCCCCGACCGGAATCGAACCTGGGACCTTTCAGTCCACAGGCCGACGCTCTATCCACTAAGCCAAACCGGTCTCGGCAAAAAGGAACTTTCTTAACTTGATTAAAGGTAGCTCTCCAAAACCTGTAACAAACATCATCCTTAATGGTGAATCACAAAACAAATAAAAAATTCTCATCACTGCTTCTACTCAAAGACAGGTAGCCAGGTCAGAACAATGAAATAATATAAAAAAAAATGAGAAAAGATATTTTAAAGAAAGTTGCCATCACTTTCAAATGACACAATAATCTACATAGGAAAACCTACAGAATATGCAGGCAAACTATTGGAACCATTGGCACTAATAAGAGATTTCAGCAATATTTCTTGGTATCCAACCAACATACAAAATTCGGTGTACCAGCAATAATCAATTAGAAAATGTATAACTATTTTTTAGATTTTATTTATTGCTTTGAAAGAGAAAAGCATTGATTTATTGTTTCACTTATTTATGCATGCATTGTTGCTTCTTGTATGTGCCCTGTCTGGGAATTGAACCCTCAACCTTAGCATATCAGATGACATTCTAACCAACTGAGCTACCTGGCCAGGGCTATCTTTTTAAAATAGCATTCACAATTGCAGAAAAAAAATATATAATGCACTTAAGAATAAAATAAAACTAAGTACATGTAGCCATATAATGAAGAAAATTATTATTCAATTTGATTCCAACCAAAATCCCAACAGTATTTTTTTCGTGGAACTTTACCAGCTGATTCTAAAATCGATATGGGAGAGTAACAGTCCAAGAATAGACATAAAAATTTGAAGGAGAATGAGTGGTGATACACCTTATGAGATATCAATTTATTATAAAACTATATTAAATTTTAAACAATATGGTAATATCACAAAAATAATCAATAAGAGATTGGCAAACTTTTTCTGTAAAGGGTCATATAGTAAATAGTTAGGCTTGTCATGTAAGGGGCAAAATTGAAGATAATATGTAAGTATTTATATAAGCAAGAGAACAACTCCTGCCTCACCTCACCCTGTGTGTCTGGGGTGGCCCATTCCAGGCCTTCAGCAAGTTTTGCAGCCTCCATTTGAGACGTTTTCCAGATGAAGAGCTTTCACCCAAAGTGTAAGGTAACTACTGACCAATCAGCCTGATTTGCCAAGAACTTCCCTTCTTTTAGCCTTGAAAGCCATGTCCTGGGAATCCCCTCCATTTCCAGAAAAACAGGATGGCTTGTCACTCTACCTAAAGGAGAAAGTTCTGACAGGCTTGAAATAGGGAAGACTGGCAGCTACCACAGTACATTTCATTTTGGGCACCAGCAACAGCCTTCTCTTCTCCCAGAGAGTTTAGCTGTCTTAACTTGGGCAGGTGGCCAGAGGTAAGGAAACTCACTGAGATTCGACTGAGATTCCACCACTCTGCTGGCAGGTGCCAACAGCAGAGCCTCCAACATGTAGGTAGAGACCAGTGTAAGCCGTAGTCAGCAAAGACACAAGTCTGCCAGAAGGGGAAGCAGGCACTGGAAGCAGAGAGGGCAAAGGGGTAGAGAAGTATGCCCAAGCTTCACCACTTACACTGCTAGTTGGCTTGAGTATACCTGTGGGTCAGAATTGGTCTGAGGGACATAGTTCACTGATCCCTGAAATAGATCAGAGCTTCATATTAGAGTGGCGAGAATGTGTGTGTGTGTGTGTGTGTGTGTGTGTGTGTGTGTGTGTGTGTACTTTTGGCAACGGTGGTTCTTGGGTGACACACCCCGGAACCAGAGAAGAGGGGGCCCGATTCCTCTCAGGGCCGCACGATTCCACCTTCGGCAGTGGGTTACATTGCTGCTGGGGCACAGTGGGCCTGAATCTAGTTTACTGCACACTTGCATTTGCATTCCACACCCAAAAGATGTATGACAGCAACTTTGCAGAGTGTCCCCTCATACACTGGGACCTCTATCTATCTATCTATCTATCTATCTATCTATCTATATTTAGACAGACAGATGATAGATAGTTATAGACAGATGATAAATAGATAGTTATAGATAGATGATAGATAGATAGATAGATAGATAGATAGATAGATAGATAGATAGATAGATAGATAGATAAAAAAGGCTAAGTGACCAGCCATTATGTTCATTGCCCACTGGCAATTTAAAAATAAACGTTGACAGGCACATGCGCGATACATATAAAGCTCTCGCTGGCGTCAATTGTATGCATGTGTTTTGATCTGTCATTTTCAATCATGAATTTGGTTGTTTTTGTGTGTGTGTTTTTCTTTTTTTCTTTATTGATTAAAGTATTATATGTGTCCTTATCCCCTCATTGCCCCCCAAACCTCCAAACTCATGCCCTCATCCCCCTGGTGTCTACGTCTATTGGTTAGGCTTATATGCATGCATACAAGTCCTTTGGTTGATCGCTCCTCCTTACCCCCACCCTCCCCTACCTTCCCTCTGAGGTTTGATGGTCTGATGGATGCTTCTCTGTCTCTGGATCTGTTTTTGTTCATCAGTTTATGTTGTTCATTATATTCCACAAATAAGTGAGATCATGTTATATTTATCTTTCTCTTTTTAATTTTTATTAATTTTTATACATATTTCCCCATTGCCCCCCCTCCCTACCAGGCATACCCCAACCCCCCAGTGTCTATGTTCATTGGTTATGCTTATATGCATGCATACAAGTCCTTTGATTGATCTCTTATCTAGCTCACCTAACTTTAATCTTATGACTGGCTTATTTTGTTTAGCATAATGCTCTCCAGTTCCAGCCATACTGTTCCAAATGGTAAGAATGCCTTATTTTTTACAGTAGCATAGTATTCCATTGTGTAGATGTACCACAGATCCTTGCTTTCTTTCTTTCTTTTTTCTTTCCTTCCTCCCTTCCTTCCTTTCTTCCTTTCTTTCTAACTTATTGTCTAAAGTTTTACATATGTCTCCCTTTTCCCCCACTTGACACCCTCCTAGCCATTCCCATCACGGGCAAGCACCCACTGCCTCAGTGTTTTGTCCATTGGTTATGCTAATATGCATGCATACAAGTCCTTTGGTTGCTCTCTAAACAGTGCTCCCACCCGCCATTTGTCTCTGGATCTATTCATGTTCATCAAATTATGTTGATTATTATATCCCACATATGAGTGAGATCCTGTGATATTTATCTTTCTCCAACTGGCTTATTTTGCTTAGCATAATGCTCTCCAGTTCCATCCATGCTGTTACAATGGTAAAAGTTCCTTCTTTTTTATAGCAGCATAGTATTCCATTGTGTAGATGTACCACAGGGTTTTAATCCACTCATCTGCTGATGGGCACTTAGGCTTTTTCCAAATCTTACCTATGGTGAATTGTGCTGCTATGAACATAGAGTGCATATATCCTTTCTGATTGATGTTTCTAGTTTCTTGGGGTATATTCCTAGAAGTGGGATTACAGGGTCAAATGGGAGTTCCATTTTTAGTTTTTTGAGGAAACTCCATACTGTTCTCCACAGTGGCTGCACCACTCTGCATTCCCACCAGCAGTGCATGAGGGTTTCAGTTTTCCACATCCTCTCCAGCACTTGTCATTTGTTGATGATAGCCATTCTGACAGGTGTGAGAAGGTACCTTGTTTTCATTTTTATTTGCATCTTTCAGATGATTACTGACTTTGAGCATATTTTCATGTCTCTGGGCTTTCCTTATGTCTGTTTTCAAAAAGTATCTATTTAGATCCATTGCCCATTTTTTTATTGGATTGTTTATCTTTTGTTAAGTTGTATGAGTTCCCTGTAATTGTTGGAAATTAAACTCATCAGTTATAACACTGGCAAATATGTTCTCCCATGCAGTGGGCTTTCTTGTTGTTTTGTTGATGGTTTCTTTTGCTGTGAAATTTTTTTTTATTTTTATGTAGTCCCATTTGTTTATTTTCTCTTTAGTTTCCATTGCCCAAAGAGCAGTATCAGTGAAGATATTGCTTCAGCATATGTCTGATATTTTGGTTCCTGTGGATTCCTCTAATATTTTTATGGTTTCCTGTCTTATGTCTAAGTCCTTTATCCATTTTGAGTGTATTTTTGTGTATGGTGTAAGTTGTAATTAGGTTGTTTTTGTTGACATTTCTATCATAGAGAAAGGGTAAATAGAGATATTAAAATATTTCTTCTAATTAATTTCCAGTCAGTGTGCATGAATCTGTGCACTGAACAACTAGTGTGGGATATAAACTCACAAATACAAACAGAAATGTGGTGATTGCCAGAGGGATAGGTGTGGGGGGAAAAGGGGGTTCTAATATAAAGTGATAGGAGATTTTACTTTGGATGGTGGGCACACAGTGTAATATACAGATCTTGTAAACATAGAAGCCCACACCTGAAACCTATATATTCATGTTGACCACCAATTGCTTATATTTTATTTTAATACTAGAGGCCCAGTACATGAAATTTGTTCATTGGAGGGGTCCCTCAGCCCAGCCTGCACCCTCTCCAATCTGGGACCCATTGAAAGATGTCTGATTGCCAGTGGGATCTGGCCTAAACAGGCAGTCGAACATCCCTCTCACAATCTGGGACTGCTAGCTCCCAACCACTCACTTACCTGCCTGATTGCCCCTAACAGCTTCTGCTTGACAGCCTGATCACCCCCTAACCACTCCCCTGCCAGCCTGATTGATGCTTAACTGCTCCCTTGCTGGCCCAACTGCCCCTAACTGCCCTCCCCTGCTGACCTGGTTGCCCTTCACTGTCTTCCCCTGCAGGCCTGGTTGTCCCTAACTGCCCTCCCCTACTGGTATAGTCACTTCCAATTGGCCTCCTCTGTGGACTTTGTCCCCCCAACTGTCCTCCCCTGCAGGCCTGATTGCCCCTAACTGCCCTCCCCTGATGGTCCAATTGCCCCTAACTACCTTCCCCGTATGGCCTGGTCACCCCTAACTGCTCTCCACTGCAGGCCTGGTTGCTCCCGGCTGCCCTCTCCTGCTGGCCCAGTCACCTCTAACTGCCCTTCTTAGCCAGTCTGGTCACCCCTAACTGCCCTCCCCTGTGGGTCTGGTCGCCCCCAACTGCCCTCTCCTGCAGGCCTGGACCCCCACAACTGCCCTCCCCTGCAGGCCTGGTCACCGCCAACTGCCGTCCCTGCCAGCCTGGTTGCCCCTAACTGCATTCCCCTGACATCCCAATTGCCCCTAACTGCCCTCCCCTTCTGGCCTGGTGACCCTTAACTGCTCTCCCCTGTCAGCCTGGTTGCCCCTAACTGTCCTCCCTTGCAGGCCTGGTCACCCTCAACTGCCCTTCCCTGTTGGCACAGACACCCCTAACTGCCCACCCTTGCCAGCCTGGTCACTCCCAACTGCCCTCCTCTGTGGGCCTGGTACCCTCCAACTTCCCTGACCTGCATGCCTGGTCACCCCAACTGCCTTCCATTACCAACCAGGTTGCCCCTAACTGCCCTCCCATGCCAGCCTAATCACTCCTAAGTGTTGTCCTCTGTCACCACCAACTACCCTCCCCTGCTGTCCTGGTTACCCATAACTGCCTTGCCTAGCCAGTCTGTTTTCCCCTAACTGCCTTCCCCTGCCAGCCTGGTCAGCCCCAACTGTCCTCCCCTGCCAGCTGTCTTGTGACAGCCATCTTGTGTCCACATAGGGGCAGCAGCTATCTTGTGTGTTAGAGTGATGGTCAATTTGCATATTACCTCTTTATTAGACAGGGTTATTATATATGCACAGATACCCAGAGATCATCAGTATTTAAAGAAAAAATTACAACAAAAAATAGATCAATAATAAACAGAAGAAGGGTCCCAAGAAAACATGAATACTTCAGGGAATAAAGAAAACTTAAATAGCATAAGAACAAAATAAAAACTACTATGGTAAGAGCACTTAACATGAGATCTATTCTCTTAACAACATTTTAAGTGCACAATACAGTATTGTTAAATATAAATACTATGTTTTATATCAGATCTCTAGAACTTACTCATCTTGCATGACTAAAACTTTATACCCACTGAACAACTCCTCATTTTTCTCTCCCAACAGCACTTGGCAAACCACCTTTAAATTATCTGCTTCTTTGAAATTGACTACTTTAAATATATTTTTTATTGATTTTTTACAGAGAGGAAGGGAGAGAGATAGAAAGTCAGAAACATTAAAGAGAGAGAGAGAGAGACTGATCAGCCCCCTCCTGCACGCCCCACTGTGGAGATGTGCCCTCAAGCAAGGTACATGCCCCCAACCGGAATCGAACCCGGGACCTTTCAGTCTGCAAGCCGATGCTCTATCCACTGAGCCAGACCGGTCTCGACTGAAATTGACTACTTTAGATACCTCAAGTCAAATCATACAGTATTTGTCTTTTTGTGACTGGCTTATTTCACTTAGCATAGTGTTCTCCAGGTTAATTCATATTTTAGGATATAGCAGGATTTCCTTCCTTTTTAAAGCTGAATAATATTTTATTGTACATATATACTCCATTTTCTTTATCTTAATCTATTCATCATCCAATGACATTTAGGTTGCTTCCATGTCTTCTTGTTGTGAATAATGCTGCAGTGAACATGGGAGTGCAAATATCTCTTCAAGGTGCTGATTTCAATTCTTTAGGATATATAACTGGAAGTGAGATTGCTGGATCATATGGCAGTTATATTATTTTTGGGGAACCTCCATATTCTCTTCCATAGTGACTGCACCATTTTATATTTTCACCAAAAGTGTGCAAAATTCAAATTTCTCTGTATTCTAGTCAACATTTTTTTTATGTTAGTCATCCTAACAGGTCTCAGGAACTATATCATTATAGTTTTTATTTGTATTTCCATGATTATTAGTAATGTTGAGCATCTTTTCATGTATCTGTTGGTCATTTGTACATGACCCAGGGGGAAATGTCTATTTAAGTCCTTCACCCATTTTTAAATCAAGTTATATTTTTTGGTATTGAGTTGTAGCAATTCATTATATATTTTGGATATTAACTCATCAGCTATATGGTTTGCAAACATGTTCTCTCATTCTGTAGGTTACCTTTTCATTCAGATGATTGTTTCCTTTGCTGTACAAAAGCTTTTTAGTGTAATATAGCCCCACTTGTCTATTTTTGTTTTTGTTGGTTGTGCTTTTGGTGTTATATCCAAGATCATTATCTAGCCCAATATCATGAAGCATTTCCCCTATGTTTCCTTCTACTGTTTTTATAGTTTCAGGTCTTAAAATATTTAATTCAATTTGAATTGATTTTTATGTATGGCATAAAATGTAAGATGTTCAGTTTCTTTTTTTTAAATCCCATTTACAATAGCATCAAAAAGAATAAAATTCTTCAGGATAAGTTTAACCAAGGAGGTAAAATATTATATACTAAAAACCATAAAACACTCATGAAAGATACTGAAGACACAAGTAAATGTAGAGATAACATGTTCTTGGAAGATGTAATATTGTTGAAATATCTAAACTACTCACAGCAATGTATAGATTCAATGTAATTCTTATCAAAACCCCAAAGGCATTTTGTACAGAAAAATGTTCAAAAGTCCTAAAATTCATATGGGACCACAAAAGACCCCAAATAAAACAAAGCAATTCTGAGAAAGAAAAACAATTTTACAAGGATTCTTTTTCTCCACATCCTCACTAGCACTTGTCGTTTGTTGATTTGTTGATGATAGCCATTCTGACAGGTGTAAGATGGTACTTCATTGTTGTTTTGATTTGCATCTCTCAGATGACTAGTGACTTTGAGCATGTTTTCATATGTCTCTGGGCCTTCTGTATGACCACTTTCAAAAAGTGTGTTTTTAGTTCCTTTTCCCATTTGTTAATTGGACTATTATCTCCATTTTGTTAAGTTGTATGAGTTCTCTATAAATTTTGGAGATTAAACCTTTATTGGATGTAACACTGGCAAATATGTTCTCCCATGCAGTGGGCTCTCTTATTGTCTTCTTGATGGTTTCTTTTGTGATACAGATACTTCTAGGAATATATCCCAAGAAATCATAAACACCAATCAGAAAGAATACAGTGGTACCTTAAGATACGAGTTTAATTCATTCCATAACCTTGAGGCATGGGAAACTATGAGATACTCAATTCGCGGTAAACTGGTGGGTCTGCAGCAGGCCGATCCACACGATTACTCGTATCTCAACTGTTGCTCGTATTTCAAAGCAAAAATCGCTCGCTCGACGGCTCGTATCTCAAAAATCTCATATGTTAGGGCACTTGTATCTCGAGGTACCACTGTATATGCAACCCTATGTTCATAGCCACACAATTTACAATAACTAATAACTAAGATTTGGAAACAGCCTAAGTGCCCATCAGCAAAAGAGCGGATCAAAAAACTATGGTACATCTACACAATGGAATACTATGCTGCTGTAAAAAAAAAAAGAAGGAACTCTTACCATTTACAATATCATGGATGGACCTGGAGAGCATTATGCTAAGCAAAATAAGCCAGTTGGAGAAAGATAAATATCACATGATCTCACTCATTTGTGTAATATAATGAACAATGTAAAGTGATGAATAAAAAATAGATACAGAGACATAGAAGCATCGAACACACCATCCAACCTCAGAGGGAAGGTAGGGGAGGGTGAGAGGGAGAGGTAAGAGATCAACCAAAAGACTTATATGCATACATATAAGCATAACCAATGGCACAGAGAGTTAAGGGGTGAGGGCATTGCTGAGGGGGGCAGGAGTGGGCAGAGGGAGAGGTCAATGGAGGAATAAGGAGGTATATATAATACTTTAAACAATAAAAAACTTAAATGAAAAAATAAATAAAATTTTTAAAGTGCAACTTAAAAAAATAATTATTTTTAATAGCATCTGTAGAAAGATTCAACCAATCAGAGAAAAAGAAAGAACTTGTATAAATTGAAAATGTTATTTCCAAAAAAAAATTTAGTTATAAGGTTGAGCATAAAACTCAGGAAATTTTCTAGAAAATAAAACAAAGAGACAAAGAGGTGGGAAATCTAACTAAAAAGATAAGAGACATAGAGGATCAACCCAGAAATTCTAAATCTAATTAGCAGAAGTTTCAAAAAAGAAAATTGATAAAGGAGAGAGGAAGAAATCATCTGAACAAATAACCTAAGAAAATTTTATATAACTTGAATAACAGAGTGTCTGTATCAAAAGGGCCTCCTCAGTGTCCAGTGCAATGAATCAAAAACACTCCAACTTTGAGATAACATTGAGGGACCTGGACAGTATTATGCTAAGCGAAATAAGCCAGTGAGAGAAAGATAAGTATCATATGTGGAATCTAATGAACTAAATAAACTGAAAAAGAAATAGATCCAGAGACACAGAGTATGGAATAGATTTACGAATTTCAGAGGGAAGATGGGGTGAGGGTAGGGATGGGAAGAGATTAACTGGGAAACTTATATGCAGACTAGAGGCCTGGTGCATGAGATTCATGCACTGGAGGGGGCGTCCCTCACCCAGGCCTGTGCCTTCTTACAATATAGGACCTCTTGGGGGATGTCCACCTGCTGACGTAGGCCCAATCCCTAAGCTGGTTGTCAGACATCCCTTTCACAGGTGAAACCCCTTGCTCCTTACCTCCTGCCTACAGTGGAGGCAGGAGAGGCTCCCGCCACTGCCCTTGTGCTCACTAGCCATGAGCCCCACTTCTGGCTGAGCAGTGCTTCCCCTGTGGAAGCGCACTGACCACCAAGGGGCAGCACCTGCATTGATCATCTGCCCCCTGGTGGTCAGTGTGTATCATAGCGACCGGTTGGTCTGCCATTTGGTGGATTTGCATAGTAGGGTTTTATTATATAGGATATGTATAACCCATGGACACAGACAATAGTGTGGTGAAGTCCTGGAAGGGGTAGTGGAGGGGTAGAGGGATTCAATGGGGGAAAAGAGGGCACATCTGTAATACTTTCAACAATAAATGTTTTTTAAATTTTTTTTACAATAAGCCACATCATTGAGAAATTCCAGAATGCCCAAAATCAAAAGATGGTAAAACCTTCTAAACAAAACAAAACTGGTCATCTAGAATGTACAAGAATCAGATTAGCATCATAGGTATCATCAGAGGCATCAATTGCTAGAAGACAACTAAGTCATGCCTTCAAATTCTAAAAAAAAAATTGCTTTCAAATGAGAATTATATATCTAATTATCAATCTATATATCCAAGTATGTATCTATATTATCAATCTAATATAAGAATAGAACTGAAACATTTTCAGACACTTAAAATGCAAAAGAATCATCTTTCACATATTCTTTCTTAGGAAGTTACTTGAGGATCTATTCCAGCAAGATAAAATAGTAAAAAAATAAATAAAAAATAAAGACACTGAGAATCAGTTGCTTCACCCAAGGACTGTAGTGAAGAGAAGTCTTAGAATGACTGCTGCTCATCAGAACTGAGGAGCAATTAGGCCAAACTGGGGCAAGGCAATAGAGGGCTCCAGCAGTGAGGTATCCACAGAAAATAACAGGAACCAAGAGGTGTTTTTACTAACCTTTAAAAGTTGGAACAACCTGAGAAGATAATAAAGGCAGGCGATATCTGGGAATTAGGAAAGCAGCCAAGCAAGCAATAACTTAGGTAATACAATGCCAATTAACCTTTCTGGAAAGCACTACTTAAGAATAAAATGTATCTAGGCAGAAAATAAGCAAAATAAAAATCTTATAAATGGAGATTCTTTGGTAAAATGAACTGGTGCTCCAAGCAACTAAGGAAATTAGGGTTCCAGAGATATAGCACCTTAGGCAATGTGGTGAGTGGGAAAAACTATATTCCTCAGCTGCCCCTGTACATGGTGGGACTGAAGGGGTGGAAGGCAATGGAATATAAATGGCAATATGGTTTCTGGAAGAGTGGTTTTATACCTTTCCCCCTTCCTGCTTCTTGCCTAGAATATGATGACTAGAACACCAGCAGCCACCTTATGACCTTGAAAAGTCACACACTAAACTTTGCAAAGCAGAAAGACAGAGCAAGATGGGTTATTAATGAGTCTGTGGAACCTTTGCCATGTCCTGCCTCCAGTCTTCCTTCAGGTAAGAGACTAAATTCTTATGTAATTAAGTCACTATAGTCAGGTCTCTATTATCTGGCAATTTCTAACCAATTCCTAGAACATAAAGCAAATGTTATGAACCTTGACAATGTGATATCCTATCTAATAAAGAGGGAGTATGCTAATTGATCCTCGTAACATCGTAAAGATGGCAGCACCCACAGCCACAAGATGGTGGCACCCAATCCCTTCAGCCCCGCTGGGGTGGCAGGCATGTGACAAGGCCAGGCCCACCTCCAGGCAAGCCTGGCCACTCTGCATGGCTACCTCCACAGTCCCTCAGTCCCCTCAGCCCACCAGCCACCCAGAGCCAGACCAAGGCACAGGCAAGTCTCACTTGAGGCAGCTGCTCAGCCGTTCAGGGCTATCCAAGGCTCAGGTAACCAGGGCTGGCTAAGGCTTGCACTGCCAGCAGTGGAAGCAGCAGAGGTGTGATGGGCATCACCTTCCTCTGATCACCATATCATCTCCTGCCCCTGAGGGCTCCCAGACTGTGAGAGGTGCAGACTGGGCTGAGAGACCCCCTCCTTTGCATGAATTTTCATGCACTGGGCCTCTAATATTATTATATGCAACAAAAATTGGAAGGGAAGAGGAAAAAACAAGTGTGACATCATCTTTCATGGCAGAGAGTCAGTTAATATTATGAAAATTTATTATACTCATATGCATGCATACAAGTCCTTTGGTTGATCTCTTACTTCCCTTCTCCCTCCCATCCCTCTGAGGTTTGACTGTCTGTTCCATACTTCTATGTCTTTGGATCTACTTCTGTTCCTCAGTTTATGTTGTTCATTATATTCCACAAGTGAGCGAGATCATGTGATATTTATCTTTCTCCAACTGACTTATTTCACTTAGCATAATGCTGTCCAGGTCCACCCATGCTGCGGGTGGGAGAGGCAGAGGAGAAGTTAATGGGGGGAAAAGGAGACATATGTAATCTATACTAATAAAAGAGTAAAATACAAATTGATCTTCACGATGCTCAACAGCCAATCAGGAGTGAGCATGCAAATTAACCCAATAAAGATGGTGAGTTAAATTACATATGCAGGCACCGAGTGGCTGAGGCCAGGGTGGGATAACATTTGTGTCAGCAGCATGACGATGATGCAGGCATTCTGCCCTGCCCAGCCACTCCAGGCCTGTGGGCAGCATGGGAAGGCAGAAAGGTGGCTCCGGCCTGAGCAAAGGCAGTGCTGGCAGCCAGGGAAGGAAGACCCTTTCTTGCACTAATCTTTGTGCATTGGGCCTCTAGTACTTTAAATAATAAATAATTTAAAATTTAAAAATATGAAAATTGGGCCTGCCTATGGGAAGGTAGACTGCAAGATAGTGTGTGAGTGAAAAAACAAAGAGAGTGTGTGGTTGCACTGGGAGTGTTTGTTGGTGAGTTCAGGGACAGCTACACTCCAGGAGACTGTGGAGGACTGCTGACCAGGCAGCCCCCACCACTGCTGGGTTCCCTCCTGGAGCAACCAGCTGAGTCGCAGAGACCACTCTATCTTGAAGGAAAAAGTGAATGTTTTCAGGAGCCAGAAAAGCCTGGGGAATCTACAACTATGGCACACACCAAACAGCTGCAAACCCCAGAACACAGGTCCCCAAATGGTGCAAACACATGGACTCAGAGGAGCTCTACACTCCACCACGGAAAGGTCAGATTTTGCCTGGGATAAAGTGAGGTCTCTGGTCCTGGCAGGAGAGAGAAACATGCACTGCAGGAGGTGGGGGACTGGGGGAAGTCTATGCCTAGAAAAATCCATAGCTGTTGGGGCTGGCATGATCTGTGAATGTGAAAGAGGGTCCTCAGAGCTGCTAACAGAGGGGAACTCTAAAAAGCAACCCATTTTGATCTAATGCAAAAGGATAGCCTAAAAATTTTAAAAGTGTGATGGCTATTTAGACCTAAGGCAGGGGAGAGGGAAAGACTGCACAGACTTGAGCACAGCCCCAGAGTTAGCACACTTATGCTGGCTCTTTTTTTTTCTTATTCCTGTTTAAACCCTTTCTTCTGATTAATAAACCCAATACATAAGATCCCCCACTTGGGGACACCTTAAGAGACTGCAGGTAGAAGTTGTTTTTCTGGAACCTGGGGACCAGAGCAGGGAATAACCATCAGAAAACCAGCTCTGGGACAACCCACTCCCACAAACCAGTATTGAGTGGCACAGGGAAAGTAGGATCTAAGCAAAGGCTAGAGAGGACCTATAGACCCAGAGGTCAATCCAGAAACATTGCCACCTAGGGGTTGAATCACAAATTGACTCTTGTGTAAACACAAATAAAGGAATACAAGAAATTAAGGCACACTGTCTGCTTAAAAATCAGGATTGGCTTACAATACTGAGGAGGAGTGGAATGCAGGGAACTGCAATACTGTCCTGATTAGGAAACAGGCATGCCAAACAGAAGAGTAGAGGAAGTGAATGACCTTTACTACTGCACATTTTTATTTTATATTTTTTATTTTTTTCAACTTTAGTTAAGAAACTATTTTTTTATTTTTTCCTCACTTGATTTTACCTTTGTAATTGTTACATTTTTATTTTCAATCAGTATTATTACTACTATTTTACTTTTTTTTTAGGTGTCATTTTATTTTCTCTTTATTTTACTTTGGGATTAGTGTTCTACATTCTATTTTCATCTTTCCATTAGAATCATTTTAATCAATCTCAACTCTACCTTTCTGCCATCACTCTCTTCCTAACTTTTCCCCTTTTGTTGTCATTTCTATTACCCTTTTCCTGCTTTATATTTTCCCTATGCCTTCTTGGTACTCCCTGTTAAAATTTCACCCTACTTATATATCTAATTTCCAATCCCCTGTTCCAAGTCCATACACACCTCTCTCTTCTCTGTCTTCAATATCCAAAAAATAGTTTTTCTCTCTGTCTTCACTATCCAAAAAATTGTTTTTCTCTGTCCTTTTGATGTTGTTTGCTTGATTGTTGATTATATAGATTTTTATGCTTGTTTGTGAGATTGTTTTGTTTATTCTTTTTTTGTTTTGTTTCTGTTTGTTTTTTGCTTCTGTTTTCCCTTGCCTTGCTTGATATTAGTTGTTGTTTATAGTTTGTATTCATCTCCAGGTACTTGCTGCTGGCCTTCGTTGGAATTAGTGGCTGTTCTATTGCAGTTTTCTCCCCATATATATAGTTTGTTCCCCTTTTCTTTCATATTCTATTTCTTTTCTGTCTTACTTTTTTTCCTTTTCCCAATTTTATTTTTGCACTCCTTTCTTTTTTCTCTTCTTCTTTCTCTCCTATGCTCTAATGTCCCTTTCTCTGTTGGTCACCTTTATGTTGGGTTATTAATATCATAAATACATTTCTGTTCAGTTCCTTGTGCATTTTACTTGGTTGTGTTGCATTTTGTGCCTTTAAATCAACACAGGAGAGAGAGAACTACATAACCAGACATCTGGAGAAAATAGACCATGGGGAGATGAAGAAATAGCCCACATATGAAAGAAAAGCAGGCATTACCAGAAAAGGAAGTATATGAAATGGAGGAAAGCAATCTGTCAGAGAAAGAATTCAGAGAAATGGAGACAAGGTGGCTAAAAAGATTGGAAAACAAATTGGACAATATGTGTAAGAATCAAGACTAAATGAAAAAGAACCACTAAGAAATGAAAAATGACATTGCTGCTGTAAAGAACTCAATAGAAAGCATGAAGATTGCACTAGAAGAAGGAGAGGATGACAAAAGTGACCTAGAAGACAAGGTAGGAAAAAGTACCCAAGTACAGCAGCTTCTAGAAAAAAAAATTTTAAAAGCAGGAGGAGAGCCTAAGGGAACTTTGGGACAACACAAAACAAAACAACATTCACATAATAAGAGTTCCAGAAGGAGAGGAAACTGAGCAAAGAATAGAAAACCTGTTTGAATAAATAATGACAGAAAACTTCCCTGATATAGGGAAGAAAAAACCCACACAAATAAAAGAAGCTCACAGAGTCCCAAGCAAAGTGAACCCCAAAAGACCGATACCAAGGCACATTATAATTAAATTGGCATACACTAACAACAAAGTAAGAATCTTAAAAGTGGCCAGAGACAGAAAGTTACCTGCAAAGGAACCCTCATCAGACTGGCGTCTAATTTCTCAACAGAAACTCATCAGCCCAGAAGAGAATTGAATGTAATATACAGTCATAAAAAGGAAGGGTTTGAATCCATAAAAACTGTACCTAGCAAGGCTATCAATCAAAATTGATGGTGAAATCAGGAGCTTCTCAGACAAAAAAGGGACTAAGGGAACTTATTACTACCAAACCAGCAATGCAAGAAATGCTAAAGGGTCTGCTGTAAAAAAAGAAATAGGAAGCAAAGAAGGAATACAGAGGTAAAAAATAAAAATGGTGACAAATAAATACCTATCAATAATAACTTTAAATGTAAATGCATTAAATGTCTCAATCAAAAGACATTTTGATTGGATAAGAAAACACGACCCATATATCTGCTGTTTACAAGAAATCCACCTCAGAAAACAAGATGCACACAGACTGAGGGTGAAGGGATGGAAAAAGGTTTTTCAGGTGTATGGAAATGAAAAAAAAAGCTGTGGTAGCAATACTTATATCTGACAAATTTAGACCTCAAAGTGAAGGATATAACAATTGATAAGGAAGGCCACTTAATAATGTTAAAGGAGTGATCCAACAAAAAGAAATAACTCCGGTAAACATATATGCACCCAATACTGGGGCACCCAAATATATTTTTTAAAAAATAGAGGATATCAAGGGAGAGATTGACAGCAATAGAATCATAGTAGGATACTTTAATATCCCACTATCACCATTGGACAAATCCTCTTTTAAAAAATCAGGAAAGAAACATCAATCCTAAGTGACTCACTAGACCAGATGGAATTAATTCAGAACATTTCACCCCAAAGCCACAGAATATACATTCTTCTCAAGTACACATGGGTCATTCTCAAAGACCGACCATATATAGGATCATAGGCAAAGTCTCTTCAAATTCAAGAAGCTAGAAATCAGATCAAGCATGTTCTCAGATCACAGTGGCATAAAACTTGAAATCAACTACAATAAAAACAACCCAAAAAAATCAAACGCATGGAGACTAAACAGCATGCTATTAAACAATGACTGGTTTACCAGAGAGATCAAGGAAGAAATTTTTAAAAAATCATGGCAACAAAAACAATGAAAACACAACAATCCAAAATCTATGGGACACAGCAAAAGCAGTCTTGACAGGGAAACTCATATCTCTACAAGCCTACCGCAAAAAAACAAGAAACAATGATAATGCATTACCTAACCCTACAACTCAAAGAGTTAGAAAGAGAGCAACAAGAAAAACCCAGTGTGAGCAGAAGGAAGGAAATAATAAAAATCAGAGCAGAGATAAATGACATAGAGTCCAAACATATTCCTAGAAAAATATAACCTTCCAAAACTCAATCAGAAAAAATGTAAACATCTCAATAGGATGAAAACTATGGAAAAAATTGAAGCTGTCATCAAAAAGCTTTCAGCAGAGAACCAAGATGGCGGTATAAGGTATACACCTATACATCCTGCCGCTCATAACCACATCAAAACTAAAACTAAAAAACAAAATGACTATTCCCCAGAACCATGAGAATGCTGGCAGAGTGAAAGTTCTACAACTAGAAGGAAAGAAAAAAAGTGCATTGAGACCTGGTAGGACATGCAGAGGCTCAGAAAGGTAGAGGTTCAGAGACACGTGCAAATCAGGCTGACGTTCACTGTTTTTTTTCAATTGGGAGGGAGTTACAAGTTCCTGACTGCTCTGAACTCCAGTTTCCAGTGAGATTTTGGGGACCCAGATTCATACAGGGAGAAACTGGGTTGTCTGCCATCAAGTCAGAAAGGGAGGGTGCCTCTCTCACAGAGGTGCACACAGGAATCATTGTTTACTATGCTGGAGCACAGGAAGCGGAACACAGGACAAGTAAACGCAGAGACGCAGAGAGGGCTCACTGGCAGCCAGCACTGTTAGCCACGCCCTAGCAATTCCCTGAGACCCCACTCCATCCAATTTACAAACCCACCAAGCTGTGCAGTGGCTTTTGCATATGAATGGCCTGCCCTCTAGCAGCTTAACCTAACAAATTGCAACTGGGTCATTCAACTCCAAAACTTCCAAACTCCAAGCAAAGAGGAGAAATCTGCACATTTCCCTGTAGCTCCTGCTGGGGGTGTCTCTGACACTAGCTGACCTGCACCTCCTTGGAGATCAAGGAACCAGTGTACCTAGAGGTCAGTGTGAGGTGACACCAGATTTCAACTCACATACACAAGTGACACACACAAGAGGCAGACTTGGTGAGCACCAAAGCCCCACTGAAGCAATTCCTGCCCCATAGGGGTGTCTTCAGCACAGCCATTCTTCCATTAATAGACACAGCTAATCCTAACAGTCAATTGGCTTGGAGGTCAATTCCTCCCAGTGTACCAATAGCAATCAGGGCTTAACTACAACAAGACTGTGAACACATCCCACAAAGGGGTGCACCAAAAGTGTCCACCTCAGATAATTGGCGAGGTGGAGATACTGGGCCATAAAGGACAACTAGCACACAAAGCCACTTCATCAACACCGGGAAGCAGCCAAAATGTGGAGACCAAGAAACATGTCACAAATGAAAGAAATGGAGTAAAGCAAACTACTGGACACAGAGTTCAAAACCACATTTATAAAAATCTTCTACAACCCGCCAAGAAACTTAGTGAGACCTGCAAGAATCTTAATGTGAATACCAAAAAAATAGAAAAGGACCAGTCAGATATTAAGCATACACTGTCTGAAGTAAAGTATAATATACATAAATCCAACAGCAGACTATAGGACCCCAAGAATCAAACCAAGATCTGAAATATAAGGAAGCAAAAAACACCCAATCAGAAAAACAAAACAAAAAAAGCATCCAAAAATGTGAAGATAGTGTAAGGAGCCTCTGGAACAACTTCAAGTGTACCAACATCAGAATTATGGGGGTGCCAGAAGAAGATCAAGGAGTTCCAGAAGGAGAGGAAACTGAGCAAAGATACTACAAACCTATTTGAAGAAATGATGACTGAAAACTTTCCCTACCTGGTGAAAGAAATGGACTTACAAGTCCAGGAAGTGCAGAGAACCCCAAATAAAAGGAATCCAAAGAGGACCACATCAAGACACATCATAATTAAAAGGACAAGGGCAAAAGATAAAGAGAGAATCTTGAAAGCAGCAAGAGAAAAACAGTTAGTTACCTACAAGGGAGTACCCATATGACTTTCAGTTGATTTCTCAACAGAAACTATGCAGGCCAGAAGGGAGTGGCAAGAAATATTCAAAGTGATGAATAGTAAGAACCTACAACCAAGATTACTCTACCCAGCAAAGCTATCATTCAGAATTGAAGGTCAGATAAAGAGCTTCACAGACAAGAAAAAGCTAAAGGAGTTCATTACCACCAAACTAGGATTATATGAAATGCTGAAGAATATTCTTTAAGAAGAGGACGAAGAAGGAAAAGGCAAAGACAAGAATTATGAACAACAAAGTGATAATAAATACATACCTATCAATAAGCGAATCTAAAAATCAAGTGACTAGAAAAATCTGATGAAAAGAAAAAACTGGTGAATATAATAGAATCAGAGGCATAGAAAGGGAAAGGACTGACAATTCTCTGGGGGAAGGGTGTGTGAGGGGTGCGGGAAAAGATTTGACAAAAATCTTACACCTATGGATGAGGACAGTGGTGAGGGGGTAAGGACATGGGGTGGGAGGGATGGAGAAGCAGGTGAAGGGAAGCTATGGGGGAAAAAAAAGTGGAACATCTGTAAAAAAAAAAAAAACTGAAAAATAAAGATATTAAAAAAAAAAAAAAGCTTCCAGCAAACAAAAGCCCGGGGCCAGATGGCTTCACAGGGGAGTTTCACCAATCATTGAAGGAAGAATTAAAATCTGTCTTCCTCAGACTATTCCAAAAAATTCAGGAGTAAAGAACATTTCCAAGCTCATTCTATGAAGCCAGCATCACCTAAACTCAAAATCAGATAGAGATAACACAATGAAAGAGAATTACAGGCCAATATTCCTCATGAACATAGATTCCAAAATCCTCAACAGAATTCTAGCAAATAGAATCCAGCAATACATCAGAAAGCTCATACAACATGACCAAGTAGGATTTATTCCGGGGACGCAAGGATGGTACAATATCCGCAAATCAATATATGTGACACATCACATAAACAAATTGAGAGGTAAAAATAACATAGTCATATCAATTGATGCAGAAAAAAGCATTTGACAAAATCCAACACCCTTTCTTGATAAAAACTCTCAGCAAGTGGGAATAGAAGGATCATACCTCAACATAATAAAAGCCATATATGATAAACCCACAGCTAACATAATACTCAATGAGCAAAAACTTGCTGAGAACCAATTCCAACATGTAATAATTACAAGAGTTCCCTCAAAAGGTTGATGGGACTTGTGGTGCTCAACAAGGGTGAGCCACATATGTAATTTGCCTGTTGGAAACGGCTATAAGGCAGTCTTCCTAAACCTGAATAGGATTCTTAACTGCCAGACATCTCAGGGCATTTTATTGCCTCCTGTATGCCAAACACCTGAACAGCTGTAGGCTATCCCCTAAAGTGACAATGCTCTGTACCGTTTGATACCTTACCCTTTGAAGTGTATATTTCCACCTTGCCTTAGGATAAATCTTTTTGAATAAAAGTACAGGTCCTTGGTCAAGAAAGAGTCTTCAGGTCCTTTTAGCTGAAGTTCCTCTGACCTCACATGCCTTTCAAAACTATCTTTTATCCTTGGACTCTTTAATCATCTATGTGCAGCCCCTTTCTCCAGAATGCTGAACCCCTTGTAAGGCTAGGAAAAGAATACTGGCATTATGACACCCTAATGAGGGACACCAACAAAAACTAAAACATTTCCCCTAAGAACAGGAACAATACAGGGATGTCCATTATCATCACTCCTGTTCGACATTGTACTGAAAGTATTAGTCATTGCAATTAGACAAGAAGAAGAAATAAAAGACATCCAAACTGGAAAAAAAAGAAGTAAAGCTGTCCTTATTTGCAGATGACATGATATTGTACATAAAAAATCCAAAAGACTCCATCAAAAAACTAATAGATTTAATAAATGAATTTGGCAATGTAGCAGGAATTAACACCAAGAAATCTATGGCATTTCTATACATCAATAGTGAACTTACAGAAAGAGAGAATAAAAAATCAATCCCATTTACCATCACACCAAAAAAATTAGGATATCTAGGAATAAACTTAACTAAGGAGGTAAAAGACCTATACGCTGAAAACTACAGGACACTGGAAAACCAGATTGAGGAAGATGTAAACAAATGAAAGAATTTACCATGTTCATGGATTGGTAGAATCAACATCATTAAAATGTCCATACTACCCAAAGCAATCTATAGATTAAATGCATTCCCCATTAAAATCCCAATGACATATTTCACAGACCTAGAAAGAACTCTTCAAAAATTAATCTGGAATAAAAAATACCCTGAATAGACCCACAGCAATCCTGAGAATGAAGAACAAAGTAGATGGGATCTCAATACCATATTTCAAGCTGTATTACAAAGCCACTGTTCTCAAAACAGCCTGATACTGGCACAAGAACAGACATATAGACCAATGGAAGAAAATAGATAATCCAGATATCGACCCAAACTACTATGCTCAATTAATATTTGACAAAGGAGGCATGAACATACAATGGAGTCAAAACAGTCTCTTCAATAAATGGTGTTGGGAAAATTGGACAGATATATGCAAAAAAAATGAAACTAGACCAACAACTTACACCATACACAAAAATAAACTCAAAATGGGTAAAGGATTTAAACATAAGATGGGAAACCATAAAAATACTAGAGGAATCCACAGGTAGAGAATGTGAGATACACATATGCCAAAGCAATTTCATCACCAATATCACTCCTAGGGCAAAGAAAACGAAAGAGAAAATAAACAAATGGGACTACATCAAAATTTTAAAAAAAACAAAACTTTTCTACAGCAAAAGAAACCATCAACAAAACAACAAGAAATCCCAATGTATGCGAGAACATATTTGCAAATGTTATCTCTGATAAGGGTTTAATCTAACAACATCTACAGGCAACTTATACAACTTAATAAAAGGAAGATAGATGATCCAATTTAAAAAAATGGGAAACACACCTAAATAAAATATTTTCAAAAGAAGACGGAAGGAAGGCCAAGAGTCATATGAAAACATGTTCAAAGTCACTAATTATCTGAGAGATGCAAATCAAAACTATAATGTGGTACCATTTCACACCTGTCAAAAAGGCAATCATAAAATCAACAAACAACAAGTGTTGGCCAGGATGTGGAGAAAAAGGAACCCTCATGCACTGCTGGTGGGAATGGAGACTGGTGCAGCCACTGTGTAGAACAGTATGGAGTTTCCTCAAAAAACTAAAAATGGAACTCCCATTTGACCCAATAATCCCACTTCTAGGAATATATCCCAAGAAACTAGAAACACCAATCAGAAAGGATATATGCACCCCTATATTCATAGCAGCACAATTCACCATAGCTAAGATTTGGAACAGCCCAAATGCCCATCAGCAGATGAGTGGATTAGAAAACTATGGTACATCTACACAATGGCATACTACGCTGCTATAAAAAGGAATTCTTACCATTTGCAGCAGCATGGATGGACCTAGAGAGCATTATGTTAAGTGAAATAGGCCAGACAATGAAGGAAAAATACCACATGATCTCACTCATTTATGGAAAATAAAGAACATTATAGCCTGATGAACAAAAAGATAGATACAGAAGCAGTAAAGCACCGAACAGACTGTCAAAATACAGAGGGAAAGCAGGGGAGTAGTGGGGAGCGGGGGAAAGAGATCAACCAAGGGACTTGTATGCATGCATTATAAGCACAACAAATGGACACAAGACATGGGTGGGTGGGGTGTGGGATGAGGGCATGCAACATGGGGTAGAGGAGGCTGGGGGAAGGTCAATGGGGGAAAAAGAAGATATACACACACACACACACACACACACACACACACACACTACATGTAATATATTTTAAACAATAAAAATATTTTAAAAGTAAATAAATAAATAATATGAAATTTGAAATGAGAAGGGAAAAAAACATGACACCAACCTCATAATGCTTTTTTTCATCAATTTTTTTCCTCTACCTTAGAGGGATCTATTAGAAACTGATATTCCATATGGTAAATAAATATTTTTCCTAAGTGTATCATTTCTTCAGTTTGACTTCATTTTCCCTTTTTTGCTGTTAAATCTAGTAAATGTAAAGTGAATGTTTTTGTTTAACAATATGTATATGGTGCAACTTTTAGAAAATATATGTGTATGAGCTATCTAGAATGCTGTTAACTGCATGTTAATGGTAGTTGTGTCAGTATGGTGGAAATTGCTCTCAAAATCTTTGCTCTCAATTTTTTTTACTTTGCATTGATTAAATTTTTATAATGAGCCTGTATCATTTTTTAGGAGAATAATAAGGTCATTTTTGGTTGATCCTCACCTGAGGATATTTTTTCCATTGATTTTTAGAGACAGTAGAAGGGAGGGAGAGAGGAGGAGAAAAAAATATCGAGGTTAGAGATACATCAATTGGTTGTCTCCCACACATGTCCTGATCTGGGCTGGGAATTGAAATTGCAACCCAGGTATGTGTCCTTGATTAGGAATTAACCCGCAACCCTTTGGTGTATAGGTTGATGCTCTACCACTGAGCAACACCAGCCAGGGTAATAAAGTAATTTTGAAAAGAGAGGATTAGACTCAAAGATCTCCAAACTCTAAAATTCTATGATTTAATATTCTATACAAACATATCCATAATTCAGTGACAAAAGTTTCCACCTCACCTAATCTTCTAGCCTCCTTTGATCACTAATCTTTGTCTAGACCCAATGTCTATTTAAAAGCATTAGATGACCTTTTTTAAGGTTAATTACTTTTGCCCTGGCTGGTGTGACCATATGGTTAGAACATTTGCCTGCACACTGAAGGGTCCATGGGTTTGATTCCTGATCAAGGGAATGTGTCTGGCTATGTTGCAGATTCACTCCCTTCCCCCAGTCTGAGTGTGTGCAGGAGGCAATCAGTCATGTGTCTCTCTCACATTGATGTTTCTCTCTCTCTCTTCCTGCTCCCCCATCTCTCCTCCATCCCCTCCTCTTTCCCTTCCTCTCTCTCTGAAAAAGCAATGGGAAAAATGTCCTCATGTGATTATTAACAAATAATAATAATAAAGTGCCTGCCACATGGTAACCACCCAAAAAGAAAAAAACACAGTGTGTTCTCTCATCAACCAAAAGCAACTTTTCTAATACAAATGAAAATTTCAAAAAAGTATGCAACCTAATCCAAGAACAATAGAGAAACATTAACTTACACATAAAGTAGTTTTAGTATTTAATTGTTATGATGACAAATTGTCTACGTAGAGAGGTTGTAAATGTAACTTAGATTTGCATCCCTTTCTTCAAAACAAGGAACATCCACTATTCTAATCTCGCATCTCTTTCATACTGGTGTCTATAATGCTTTCTACCTTATCTATAATTTGGACAAATACCTATCACTCAACAACACCTAGCCCCTCCTTACCACTACAGACCTATAGCACTTGATGTGTACCTCAAACAACTCTTAGGACCACTGTTGTGCAGGTTCTGCATTGCACAAAAAGCACACAGATGAGGGAGCAAGTGGTGGCATAATACTTCCTGAGCTCAGTTGCCAAACCAGGTTGTACCTGCCTAGAGGAGTGTCCATTAAATTTGAATAGTGGCACATAATAGGTTCACATTAACTGTTACAGTAGTTTGGACTAAAATCATAGTTGAATTATCTATTGCTCTTCCTAGACTGTAAGCTCACCAAGGACCTGGAATAGAGTAGGAATTTAATATTTGCTTAATGGGTCCTGAATAAATATGATACGAAAGGCCCGGTGCATGAAAATTTGTGTACTCGATGTCCCTCAGCCCAGCTTGCACCCTCTCACAGTCCAGGACCCATCAGGTAGGGTTTCTAGGCCTGGCCTGAGATCAGGGCCTATCGGTGCTTTCCTTCCCCAGGCTGCAGGCAGCTGGCCCCACCCCCGCCACTGCCACTGCTTGCCATCTGTGCAGTGCCACCAGTGGCCTCCCTCTGCAGGTGACAGGCTGGGGTGCAATGGCTTGGCTGGCCTGGACCTCCCTCTTTCTTTGCTGGGGGGCAGGGCCAGTCCTGCGAGTGGCCATCTGCCTACCTGATCACCCCAATCACTGCCTGCCTGCCTGCCTAATTGCCCCTAACTGCTTGCTTAGGGGTGGGGCCAGCCTGGTGAGGGCTGTCTGTCTGCCTGATTTCCTCTAATTGCTGGTCTGCCTACCTGATCACCCCTAACCACTCTGCCTGCCTGCCTGCCTGATTGCCCCTATCCACTTGTTTGGGGGCAGGGCCAGCACAGAGAGGTGCCCTCTGCCTACCTGATCATCCCTAACTACTGGCCTGCCTACCCAATCACCCCTAATTGCAGGTCTGCCTACCTGATCACCCTTACCACTGGTCTGCCTAACTTATCACCCCTAACCACTCTGCCTGCTTGCCTGATTGCCCCTTAATGCTTGCTTGTGGGCAGGGCCAGCACAGACTTCCGGTTGGTCAGCCTCTGGTCATTACTGGTCATTACAACCCAGGGTTTTTATATATTAGGATAAGCAATTCCCTTAATCTCTTAACATCACATTGAAAACAAGTATAAAGTATATTTCTCTCCCTATATTTAGGTTGAAAAGCTTTTTTAAAGTTATACAGAAAAAAGCAAGAAAATAAAACTAATATTTCATGAGTAGCTACTATATGTCAAAAACTTTACATATATCTCATTTATGTTCCAAATAACCCTACACATTCAGTCTTATTAGTAGTGATAGTTAAAATATTTACCAACCAGTATAGCATGGGCACCCATGAATCAAAGGGGACATGGCCCGATCAGAACAAAGTCCAGCTATAAACTACACTCTTGCTAGCAAATACAGTGGTACCTCGAGATACGAGTGCCCTAACATACGATATTTTGAGATACGAGCTGTTGAGCGAGTGATTTTTGCTTTGAAATACGAGCAACATTTGAGATAGGAGTAATCGTGTGGATCGGCCGGCTACACATGACCCACCAGTTTACCGAGACTCTTGCGTCTCATAGTTTCCCACGCCTCAAGGTTACGGAATGAATTAAACTCGTATCTCGAGGTACCGCTGTATAAGGTGAATGTCAGCTCTAGGTATATCAACCCCATGTTACAGATGGGTGAATGAATGCTCAGAGGTAAACTAGTGTGTCAAGTTCACATAGCAAATAAGTAAAGAAACCTGAACTAGATCTTGGATAAGTCTGATTCTCCCTGGTCTCTACAGCCCAGCAGGAATGTGGGAATTTGGGCCTAAGTTTCTTGATGTCTAATCCAATATCTATTCACTAGACTACTTCGCTTCCCCAAAGAGGAATAACCACTGTTTATGACTCTAAAGTAATGACCCTCATTCCACAAGTCACACACAACAGTCATTTTGCTTTAGAGTCATGCTTCATACCTTAATAAATCTGAATGGGATATTTTTATTACTTTATACATTGAAGGGGTTAGTAAAAGGAGATAATTCTTGAATAATGCTCCTGGCTCCCTTTACATTTTTTAAAGCCTATATTCTTTAAATTTGAACTACATAATGCAGTTCCTCTCAGCAAATACACTTCATCTGTTGAAGAATATACCAAATACAATTTTGTTCTATGAAAGTTCAGGGCAATACTTTTCCCTACACATTTTAGTATTGGTTGATGAATTCTAGCTAGTTTCTAGACCTCATATGTTCTATGAATACACTGAGTGGCCAGATTATTATGATCTCTGAATGCATAATAATCTGGCCACTCAGTGTATATCCTATATAATAAAAAGGCTAATGTGCAAATTGTCCGCTCGACCAGGAGTTTGACCAGCAGGCAGGCTGGCCAATCACCCATGGCCCCTCATCCTGGCCAGGCTGGCCAGACCTCACCCATGCACCAATTCATGCACCAGGCCTCTAATATATATATAGATAGTTACAGAGATAGAGATATAGATTAGAGATAGAGATAGAGAGATAAAGAGATAGAGATAGAGAGATAGATATGTCATATATATCTATAGTTATTACACACACACACACACACACACACACACACACACACACACAGAGTGGCCAGATTATTATGCGTTCAGAGATCATAATAATCTGGCCACTCAATGTATATATTCTATGAACATTATTCATTTCAGAATACTGTATTTACTCAATCCTTGTATTAGCCATTGCATAGTACTATGGCTAGTCACTATGCATTTTGCCAAATCTCTACTGGGAATGAAAACATTTAACAATGTTTTGCTTTCCTTGAGGTTATTTTCCATTACAACCCTGTAGGAGATTCTAATACATTTGCTTCTACTATGAAATCAGTTCTTCTCTGCAAAGGAAACGTGATTTTTTCCATTAGATCAGTTTTATTGGAATATAATACTAACCTATAGATAATCAACTCATTCTGATTTGTGACCAAAATTTATTTTTCTGACAATAAAAGAGTGAACCCAAGGAAAGATTATCATTTAAAAATGCTTTTTTAAAGACATAATTTCTTCTTTTTTAACAGAAATGGTGAATGCTTAAAAAGTGAAAATGTAGAAAAAGACATGTTAAAATGGTTTTAGAATACCATTATTTACAAATAGACTGATTGAAATACATTATTTACAAGTAGACTGATTGAAAAACACATACAAAATTTTGTACATATGCCTTTTGTAATATGTGCGTTGAATCCTCCTTCCATGCAAGTCATGGGAGTGGCATTCAAAATATTAACAACCTGAACTGCACAGGTATCAGCCATCAAAATGAAATCCAACTCTATCCTTGGGTAGAGTCCTCAGTTATACCACAGATTCACCCTTCATTTGCTGGGTAGTAATAAGATCTCGGGGTTTCCAGGGAGGGATCAGATCAGCTTGCATGAGGTGAGATACTTGAGGGGATATGGGAAGGAACTATTTACCAATCACTAAGTATTCAATATTGTAGTAACCACGTATCACTGTTTATAAGTAATTAACAGTGCTATATTTTAATTTCTACTATATTTTAATATTACATTTAATATTACCATATTATTAAAAATAAGCAGTATGGTTCAGTATCATCTGAAAATCAATGTCCACCTGCACTTGCCATGCCCCATATCCTGTGTTCCCAGGCCCTTTGTTCCAACTACTCTACTCTTAGCCCTTGCTGCCCACCCAGCCATGTTATATACCATATTAATCAGCCTTTCACTAACTACAAACAACAAAACTCAGTATGCACTTACAGGGGCTGAAAATCTAAAGGTCAACTAACAACCCTATTGGGCCTGACACAAAAATACTAGTATAACCTGACCAGCCAAATTCCCAGTCTTAGAAATTTGAGTTAGGAAACACAAAAAAGACTAATCCAAGTAGCAGTTAGTCCTTTCCTGGTAAGAAATAAGAATGGGCCTGGCTGGTGTGGCTCAGTGGTTGAGCACTGATCTATGAACCAGGGGTCATGGTTTGATTCCTGGTCAGGGCACATGCCTGGGTTGCAGGCTTGATCCCAAGCGTAGGGCATGCAGGAAGAAGCTGATCAATAATTCCCTCTCATCATTGATGTTTCTCTCTCTCTCCCTCTCCCTCTCCCTTCCTCTCTAAAATCAGTAAAATATATTTTTAAAAGGAATGAGAATGGGAAAGATGACTTTTTAAAAAGTATCAATAATACACAAAGGAATGGGAGGAGCCAGGGCTAGACACAAGTAGCAGCAGTTAATCATAAAAATGAGTAGGAACATTATGATGAGGAAGGATGGCAATCCAGGTGCCAGGAGGGGCAGAACACAGAGAGACCTATTTTTTGGGTTTACAAATTGACAGATTTTCAGGAAAACAACTGACAGATGACCTAGAGACATTTTCCTGGATTGAAACTACTCACAAAACCCTACCCCTACTTGACCATCAAAGGTCTGATTCAAACACCTAGAACAGTGATTTTTAACATCTGCTTCCTAGGCCAGCAGCATCAACATCACCTGGGAACCTGTTACAAGGCAAATTACCACTGAAGCAGAAATGCCAGGGGTGGAGTTCAGCAATCTGTGGTTTAATAAGCCCTACAGGTGATTCCAATGCAAGCTCAAATTTGGGGAACAACCCCTCAAACTAGCTTGGCTTACCTGGAAGTGGACTGCTACTGCCCTTAAGGATCTTAGGGTTAATCCTCCTAGAGGCAGATTCTCCACTGCTGACCAACTCAGGTGCAGACATGTCAGTCAAACCACTTTCCTACAATGTGACCTATGCAAAAGATGATTTTTACTCCTATGATTCTCATGATCAAAAATCTGAAGAAATTAAAGGTAAAGCTTACCAAAAATGCCCTCAGGAAGAGAAGAATATATTAAGGATTGTGGTAAGGCAAAGTAACAATAAAAGCAGAACGCATTGCACAGCACGAGGTTCCAAGAAATAATATCAGTAGGCCATCCATTAAGGCTATAGACACATAGAGAGAGAAGCAGAGCTACGGAGAAAGAATGACAACTGAAAGACATCATGCAGTGGAGAGAGATGGTATGGGGTTACACCAGATTTAGCCCAATTCCCTCCTGACTGGAATGGCATCTGCCTGGCCAGTGGCCATAAAGAGCAGAGCATCAAGTGCCTTCACACATCCTTGACAGCTAAATAAGCTCACCAGAGTCTTTGTCCTTAGCCTGAACACTGGCTGTTCCCAGTACAGCTCCCTCCCTCTCTTCTCTGCTAGAAGCCCCTGACTCTGGCATAGGACAGAAATTCACCCAACAGATCAGCAGCCATTGGGTCTTCTCCAGATGTAAGTAATAAACGCTATGACATTCTTCTCTTATTTCTCGCGTGTTTTTGTTGTTGTTTTGGACTTGCAAAGAACAGTGTGCCACTCTCTGGATTGGAGCTCCAACATTACAGATGGAAAGCACAACTGCCTGTATTCCTGCTGGAAGGTGTCCCTATCATATCCACCTTTTCATATGTTAGTACTTGGAGTTACTGGAATGCCAGAGGCAGAGTCTATTTATATACATTTGAGTGTAAGCAGGTGAAGGCAATTAACAAGATTAGTGCAACACAGAGTGGATGAGACAAAGAAAATGAAAGAAACATAGACAGAGAACTCACAGACCAATGGAGACAAAGATAGTTCATAAGGGTTCAAAACTTGAAGGGCTCTGTGTCAAAGAAGGGGTCCTGGTTACAACCCCTTCTCCCAGGAGTTTAATTTGGAGTCCAATTAAATGAAAATGAATGAATGATTATACAAATAAGTATATTTTGAATTAATACACAAAGTTAATGACATAAGTCAGGATAGACAGAGGTGACTTTGGCCAAAGCCCAGTGGCAGACAGAAAAATAAAGCTTCTGAGATCAAATCACTATGAGTGGGCCAGCCCTTGCCTCAAGCCATGTAGTCCAAGAGGAATAGAAGGACCGGATTTGTGGAGTGACAGACCCAGTAACCGATCCCACTCCAGCTCTTCTGGCTCCTGAAGTAAAGTTAGTTAATGTGTCTAAAGAGCTTAAGTATTTCAAGTCCAGACCAGTTTTTGCCAGAGTACCTTTGCTGGGTGGTAGCCTGGGTGGAGAATCTCACTTAGGGACCAGGGAAGTGATGGAAGCAGGAGTGTTCTGCCACAAACACATCAATTCAGGCATAACAGGTGACTATGCACCATCCAGCACCAGCAATGACAACAGTGGCAATATTACAAATCTTGCCAACCTCACTGGCAGCAAAAGTAGCATGAAAGCCTGTTCTGAGCAAACAGCTAAGGGTAAAAAAGGTGAAGTTCTCCAGCCTGGAAGGGTTTTGTCTGAGTTCTGGGTCAGTGCCAAGAAAGGAGTGGCAGGACCAGCACATGTTGGTCCTTGGGGCATTTATTGATAACAAGGCTCTCACTGCCTATTTTGACCCCAAGGACATTTTTTATCTGCATTTTGCTCTTTCATTCACCCATAGTATGAACTGTTCCGGTTAGAAGAATTCAACTTTACTATGAGTTTAATACCTCTACTTCAACTATCCATTTCTTGGAATATATAAATAAGAATTTAACACGTTACAAGTAGCTGAGCCCATGAGTGGAAAGACACCATGTGCTGATATTCCCAGTTATAGAGCTGGCACATGTTTCATTAGGCTCTCTTCTGAGTACTCCTGATTGCCCAGTTTATAGCTATGAACATGACTCACATGATATCACTCAGCAAGAGACATTGCTGGGTCTGTCACTTCACAATTCCGTTCTTTCTGTTCCTCTTTGACTACATGGCTTGAGGCAAGGGCTGGCCCATTCACAGTGATTTGATCTCAGAAGCTTTGTTGCTCTGTCAGCCACTGGGCTTTGGCCAAAGTCACCTCTGTCCATCCTGACTTATGTCATTAACTTTGTGTATTAATTCAAATGCTCCAGGTGCATAGCTATAAACTGGGAAATCAGGAGTACTCAGAAGTGCATGAGTAAGAAAAAAGCTGCCTCAAAATGAAGTTGGCCTGTTGCTCACAGCTAAGCTGTGTTATTCCCCTATTGGATATTTAAAATTTCATATAATACCAACTTCAAACAAGGTTATTCTGAGAACATGAGAATGTGTGACAAAACAAGGCCACTTCATACTTTTGTCTTAAGCATGAAGTCAAGGCCACTGTGCCCCTCAAAAACTACTCAACACTGCTTCCTCTTGCCTAAAATGAGTAACTGCTCCTTGTTTACCAATTATTGATTAATCGGCTCTCTATAAATAAGGTTTTATTGAAATACCTGACAACATCCAATCTAAAATGAACCCTCACTTCCTTAGACCCTACCTCAACCACTTAACCAAAGCCCAAATCCTATAATGGTGGGTTCTACTATCCTCTCATTTGGAGACACCATATTTTCTTCCCTATAGTGTGTATTCTCCCACCCTGAAACAAGTAATAAACCCAACTTGTTCAAATGCAGGTATGTTCCTGGCGAGTTTTAACTGAGGGGCATTGGCATGCCCCTAAAATGTATTCTTTTTATTTATTTTGTCTTGTTGTGTGTTGTGTTGTGTTGTGTTGTGTTGTGTATGTTTTGCATTAAAGGTTGAAGGATATAAATTTTCAGTATCATATATATAATTTGGCAGGGGGGGCGGTTAACAGAGTTTTAGATGTTGAACATATCATAGCTACAAATAGTTTAAGGAGAACTGGAAAATAGCCATAATTATATTAGGAGAAACTGCATAGTTAGGTTGTATTACAATAAGTAATGTAAATTATTAAATCATAAGCCCGTTTTAATGAAAATGTGTTGGTTTTAACAAAATGGATATCCATTTCAGAGCTCAGGGATGCATAACATTTTTTCCCACTTAAAGTAATGGTAATTGCAACTATGACTCAGGAGAATTTGCACTAAAGGAGTCTGCCAGGAACAAATCACAAAGGAAAAGATTATATTCATAAGTATTAGATCTGCAATAGCATAGATCCATCCTGAAGAATAGGAAAATTCTGTGACACCTGATGGAAGCTGATAGCAATTTCCTCATGGAATAGCCAAGAAATTAATACCAATTTCCAAGTAATAATAAATGTAACTATTTGAACTAATCAACACAAAATAAAATGGTCAATGTCTAAAACAGCACATAGTAAATTTTATTAGAAACAAAATACTTAAAAATTACATGTCATTTGTAACATTGAAAACTGTGAAAAGTAACCTGAGAAAATAACCTCCATGGGAAAAAATGACAAGTGGTGAAATTGCACAAGATAAAATTTATTGACGACCATAAGTTTACAAAAAAATCACACATTCATGAAAATTTTAGATCTGTAAAATCTGAGTCAGGAAAATACACCTTGATAAAAAATAATGTTCACAAATGAACATTTATAATTCAAGGTAAATTTTTGCTATGAAAATATTTTTTGATAAAGCAAATCCTTACTCTAAAGTTAAAATGAAACTCATCAATCTCAATGGAAATAATTTGGGTAAATTAAAAATACAAATGGAAAGATGGAAATGGTTTATTTGCACAGTTTAGAAAACTTATTAAGAATCTTTAGTTAATGAAACTAAACCATGAACTTACACTGTACACAAAAATAAACTCAAAATGGATAAAGGACTTAAACATAAGATGAGAAACCATAAAAAAATTCTAGAGGAATCCACAGGCAGCAAAATCTCAGACATACACCAAAGCAATTTCTTCACTGATAGGCAATGGAAACTAAAGAGAAAATAAACAAATGGGACTACATCTAAATAAAAACCTTTTGCACTGCAAAAGAAACCATCAACAAAACAACAAGAAAGCCCACTGCATGGGAGAACATATTTGCCAATGTTATCACTAGTAAGAGTTTAATCTCCAACATACACCAGGAACTCATACAATTTTACGAAAGTAAGATAAACAACCCAATCAAAAAGGCCAATGGACCTAAATAGATACTTTTTGAAAGAAGACAGAAGGAAGGCCAAGAGTCATATGAAAATATGCTCAAAGTCAGTAATCATCTGAGAGATGCAAATGAAAATGACAATGCAGTACCATCTCACACCTGTCAGAATGGCTATAATCAAGAAATCAACAAACAAGTGTTGGCGAGGATGTGGAGAAAAAGGAACCCTTGTGCACTGCTGGTGGGAATGCAGACTGGTGCAGCCACTGTGTAGAACAGTATGGAGTTTCCTCAAAAAAACTAAAAATGGAACTCCCATTTGACCCAGTGATCCCACTTCTAGGAATATATCCCAAGAAACTAGAAATACAAATCAGAAAGGATATATCCACCCCTATGTTCATAGCAGCACAATTCACCATAGCTAAGATTTGGAAACAGCCTAAATGCCCATCAGCAGATGAGTGGATTAAAAAACTGTGGTACATCTACACAATGGAATACTATACTGCGGTAAAAAAGAAGTTCTTACCATTTGCAAGAGTATGGATGGAACTGGAGAGCATTATGCTAAGTGAAATAAGCCAGTCAGAGAAAAATAAATATTACATGATCTCACTCATTTATGGAATATAATGAACAACATAAACGGATGAACAAAAACAGATCCAGAGAAGCATTGATCAGACCATCAAACCTCAGAGGGAAGGAAGAGGAGGGTGGGGGTAAGGGGGAGAGATCAACCAAAGGCCTTGTATGCATGCATATAAACCTAACCAATGGGGTGAGGGCATGAGTGGGGGGGGTATGGTGGGTAATGGGGGAATAAGGACACATATGTAACACCTTAATCAATAAAGACATTTTTAAAAATAATCTTTAGTTAGCTTAAGAAAATTTGTCTCAATGAAAATTTGCTTAATATCCCTGACCAGGTGGCTCAATTGGTTGGAGTATCGATCCCATGCACCAAAGGTTGTGGTTTGATTCCCCGTCAGGGCACATACCTAGATTTCCGATTCAATTATCTAAATGAACCACTGCTATAGGAAGGGGCACCAACTAATAGCCTGGAGCACACTTAATAGCCTGGACACCAACTTTGGCCTTACCAAAAACTTGGGACCACTTTAACCTCTGCTTAACAACAATTTCCATTATTGTCGCTATTGGTAATATGAAAAAGTCGCATTGTTAATGGAGAGAGGAATTAGAACCTAGTACTTTGTACCAGTGTAGACTATCCTGATCCATTCACACCATCCACTAACTGTCCACAAAAGGGTAGATATTCTAAGACCAGATCAATGATACACTACCCAGTCACTTCTCTCTTTAATGCCCCCCACCTTTTTATGAAATAACTAAGGGTTAAGAAGAGCTATATTTATGAGGTTAGTGCCTTAATTTGGGTTTCCTCAGAAGCAGACCCTGAGACAAAGAGGCTAATGCAAGTTTATTTAGAAGTTGACCCTAGGAAACACCCACAGGGGAGTAGGAAGGGATAAGGGAAAGGAAAGCAGTCCATAGTGTGTTGTCAACCCAGCTACTACTGTAGGTGACTAGAGCTTAATCTGTTGGGAACCATATAGATTACATACCTTAGAGTGACCTTGCTCAAAAGGTGAGATAGCTGGGGTACTTATACATAAGCTCCAATCAGTTTTGGATTAAGAATCACCCTCCACCTCTTCCAGCCTATCATGAAAAGGGTAGAAAAGCTTTCCAATGCCTCTGATAATGCCCATAGACAAAGAGATTTTGGCAGTTAGAAATCATCAGCTGGAACACACAATAATGATAAGACTGAGGGATAGGGGACATGACATGGCATTAGCTACATGTATTTGAATCACATGAAAATATTACCCCTTGTCAACTGGGGAAGTTAGTTTAGGCAGACAAAATAAAGGAGACATGAAATAGAATACTCATAGAAGTTTGAAATTTGATGGAAACTTAAGGATCTCAGGAGTTAATAAGAACACCTGGAGAGAAAGCAATGTGAACACAGCATTATTGTGGGACTTGAAACTGGCCCAGGAACCTAAACTAGCTGAATTGGCTACTGTACCATAAAGGAGGAACAATAGATCACAGTGGGGAACAATTGCATTTTATTTTGGTGACAGTTGTTTCACCAGATGTGTAGAGGCTTTTCAGACCAAACACACAACAACTAAGATAGCTGTAAAGTTTATAGCTCAATAATTTTTTAACTGGGAAGTATCACACAATGGACCAAATTTCGGGCATATTTCATAGGAATCTGACAAGTATCCAGCTTTTCTATATAGTATAATTATTCATAGGCCAGGAAGCCAGGGAACAAGAAGAAATTGTAAGTTACTATGATGAAAATGAAAGATTTCTGAGCTCACTACCTTCTTTTGATTCTAAGGAAATTAGGATCTCATTAGCCAATGAATCATCAAAGACTGGTGATTTATGAGGGCCTCTGTGGGAGCCCAAGGGTTTTTGGAAAAGCTATTCACCTCTTGTCTTCTATAGATAGAGGCCTTGAGTGAAGGAAACCACTTAGGGTCCCTGTTTTTCTACTTACTTCTCTCCTTAAACATTCTCCAAACAAGAAATCAGGTTAGGTAAGATTCCAATAGAATCAATTGGACCATTTTTGCTGGTGGGCTGATTATGAATATATAAGATTATATTCATGGATACAGCATTTTCTTCTGCTTCCTTTAACCTCTAAGCAGCCAACATAATAAACTGACTATCCTACTTTCTCCCCAACATGGCTTCCAGGTCTAGGGGCTACTATTCCATCACTCTAGGCCTCTTGTTTGAAATGGAATTCTTTGTTGGGAATTTTAAATTCTCTATGACACCTTAATTTCTCTGTAGAAAGTTTACAGTAAGAGAGATTTCCTATAAAGACTTGGGCCATTTTATATCCAATCATTGTATTATTTGGACCATGCTGTCATCTGGTGTTCATTGTATAGTCCTATTTGGTATTTATGTTCAACAAAGATACTGTACATAATCTAAGGTGAGGAATACAATAGGTGTGGTGTTCAACATCCTGAATAAAATGCTTTCACAAGTTTCTGAGAATGACATCAGAGGCATTCACTGAACACATTAGATAGCTGAATTTCACATCTCTTTGGCCCAAGAAAGGCTCATAAGAGCCATGATACAGATTAGTAATAACATTTGAGTTACCAGAGAAACAATAAGAAGTAGAGATTATTAAATTTCTATGAAAGAAGTTCAAAGATACTAATTGTACCTGCTCCCACCCTCCATTTTCATTCTGTCTTAAGAAAAGAAATGCTAAAAGGAACTCTCATTCACTGCTGATAGGGATGTAAATTGGTACAGCCACTATGGAAAACAGTATGAATGTTCCTCAAAAAATTAAGAATAGAGCTACCACATGACCCAGCAATCCATCTTCTTTATATTTATCAAAAAAAATTGGAAAACATTTGTTTGCAAAGAATATGTACTCCTATTTCATTATAGCATTATACATGGTAGCTAACACATGGAAACAACCTAAGTGTCCTTCAATGGATGATTGGGCTAAGAAAATGTGACACACACACACACACACACACACACACACACACACAGTGGAATACTATTCAGCCATAAGAAAAGATGAAATAATGCCATTTGCAACAGCATGGATGGATATTGAGAATATCATGCTAAGCACGTGGTAAAAGACAAAAACCATGCTATGTCACTCCTATGTGGGACATTAAAAAGAAAGTAACAAACAAATTCACAGACACAGACACAGATAACAGAACGGTGGTTACCAGAGAGGAAGTAAGTAGGGGAAGGATGACAAGAGTGGAGAGTGTCAAGTATATGGTGATGGAAGGAGAGTAGATTTTCTGTTGTGAGCACACAATGAAACATACAGATGTTATTATAAAGTTGTACACCTGAAACTTACATAATCTTATTAACCAATGTTACAACGAATTTAATAAAAATGTTAAAAACAAAATTTTAAAAAGACCAAAAAAAATGCTGAACTGACTGATCAGAGTCCAGGGCCCTCACTGGGCTGTTTTTTAGTGCACAGAGCTTGGGGTTAACAATAAGACCTCAGGTTATCATTTTCTCCTGTTCAAGTGAAACTTTTAATCTCATTAGAGTGAAAAATTCCAAAATTTTATTTTGAGTTTAAGAGCTCTAGATTAAAGTTGGAGCCCACAGCACCAGCTCCTGAAGTATTACTTTGCTTACCTTTGCCTCCTTTGTGGGTCTCAGAAAAAGCAGTTAAGCCAAGGACGTATTTGGATATCTCTGGATTCCTTGATATAATATCATCCTAATCACATCTCTCTCTAGTACCCCAATTTCACCCCAACCTCCAATAATGTACAAGAGTCTCACTCCTAGTGGATACAGTAAAAGGTATCCAATCAGGGGTATGTCAGTAAGAAATAAGAAATCTGGGCAATCTAGCAGATAATGGGCTGTCATTCTAGAAGATATATTCTTGTTTCAGAACCTCTATGAGAAGACCCAGGATGTGAAAGATGCTGGCTTGTACTCAGAGCTACCCAAGATTTGTATCTGCTTCCACCCTCCATCTTCATTCCACCTTAAGAAAGGAAATACTAAAAGGAACCCTCATTCACTGCTAGTGGGAATGTAAATTGGTACAGCTACTATGGAAAACAGTATGGATGTTCCTCAAAAAATTAAGATGAGAACTAACACATGATCTAGCAATCCCTCTTCTGTGTATCTATCCAGAAAATTAGAAAACATTTCTTTGCAAAAATATGCACCCCTATGTTCATTGCATCATTGTTTCAGAACCTCTATGAGAAGATTGAGGATGCTAAAGAAAATTTGATAGGAAATTCAAAAGATCCTTAATGGGGGAGGGAGTAATTCTTTGTTGGTCCAAACCTCGTTTTGATAACTAACACCACTGTCCCACATTCCCAGACTTTATTTGTTGTGTTTCACATTAGATTCTGATCCATTTTTATCTGTTTCCTTATAAACTAACCTTGGCTTTGATTAATTACACACTAGCAGTTTCATGTGACAGACCCAAGTTCTTTCCTGAACAGAGAGCCCCTATAGCAGAGGAAATAATGTAAAGCATTCTAATTTGTCCCCCTATATTTGCCAGCCCACTTGCACATACATGGGACCATATGACTAGGTCTGATCAATGAAATATAAGTGGATGTGACATGTGTCACTTCTGGATGAATCAATAAAGTGCCTACATGAAATTATTCAGCATCTCTTTTTCTCCTACAGAATCAGTTGAACAGGCTACATGTCCCGATGGTACTGCTACAAAACAGTGGAGTGACTGTGTGGAGCAGATCCCCTCCCATTCTCACATCCCTCTCCCCAGCAATGAGACTGTGATATGAGCAAGAAATAAACTCTTGGTGTGTAAAACTTCTGACACTTTGAGATTGTTATCTGAACATAATTGTATTCCTACTGAACACAGCCCCCTTCTTCTGCATGCATTTGGGCTTATTTCATGCTCTTAACTTAGTCGTCAATAAATCTGCATGTTAAACCCATACTCCTCTGAACTGGCTCTACTGGACATAAAATCGCACACAAGTCAGCAAGCAGAGCTTTAACTTTCAACCAAATACATAGTAGTGAGCAATACAGTTCAGTAAATACAAATATTTTGTACTGCACAAACAAACAGGAAATAATTAAATTACACATAGACATTTCTTTATTATATTTTCCCACTTGAATATTTAGAGAATAATTTAAATGTGATTCATACTGACAGCAAGCACAGTATCAAATATTAGCTTTTTAATATTTTTCTGTTCTCACTCTTGATTCCTTTAGGAAAAAAATATTCAGATGACCTCAAAGAAACACTTATTATGCTAATCACAGTATGCAGTAATACAACAATCCCATACTCAATAGAAAAGAAAGCAACAAAGAAGTGAAAAAGTCTTTCTCCTCAAATCATTTTAATTCTTTTTTCCACAGTCATATAAATTTAAAGTATGAAACAACAATAATACAGCTATAGAATCTAGGTTTTCTTTCAAAGCAGCGGCATATAAAACATAGAAAAGCTAAAACCTCAGCACAAGCTTCAAAAGAACAAGGACTGAGAGGATTTGATGAAGACATGAAATGCACAAAATACAGTACACAAAAATACTAGAATGCATAAAATATAAAGCTACACATTTCAAGTAGAAAGCATTGTAAAATATATAAAATATGCAAGAAATCAAAATGAAAAAGATTTTTCTTAAGAGTACCATGAATACACTGGAACTGGCAATTAGCATTTGAAGATGGGAACAAGAAAATAGCAGTTTCCCATTTAAAACTTTATTTCTAGGCTTTAGGATTTCACCTTCTTGACATCCTTCTTTCCAGAGCTCTCAGTAGCTGACTCTGCTTTTCTTTTCTGTGACTAAAATGGAAACAGATTTAATGTTCTGCTCCAATATGGATATTTTTAAATGGCCCAACAATGTTAAATCTAGGATGTAAATGCATTAAAAAAAATTTTAACATGAATATTCACTTAAATGTTATAGTCACAATTAATGTTCTATATAGCCCAACAAACTATATAACCCAATGTAAAATAACCTTCAAATATGTTACTTTTTTTATAAAAGACATAAAATATGCATAAAAATAGTCATCAAGTGACTAGTTACATACGGTACTATAAATGTACTCTTATGTTAACTACTTAATACTGAAAGTTTTCTGGGCAAAATGTTATTTATGAGTGTATTATTTATAAAAATTATATGCTAGATATAAAATACCACATTTCATGTATTTTATGATGCACATTTCTTTCCCATGTTAGCATTTCTGAAATCAGGATGCATCTGACAATTGATGACAAGTTATAGTTACTTGGCAACAGTTTTTCTCAGTGGCACATAAAATAATGCTGTGTCTTAGAATAGAAGGCATCTCAGACTTGCTGAAATATGGTAGTTTACATAACCACACTCAAATAACATAACCCATTTAAGACTATTTTTAAATTCTAAATGGATTAAAATCAAGTCATCTTGTTATTCAACAGTTAATTTATGAGCAAGTAAACAAAGTAAAGCTATGCTATCCGCTCAAAGTTCTCATTTTCACTCATAGTTCCACCAAGAAAATTTGATCAAATCGTAACTCCCTGTTTCAATTTCAGCCCCATCCCATACCCATCCTCCAACTCCCACCAACAACTTTAGTCTCAATTTGAAGGATTTTACTTGCATTAGATTTTTGCTTAAAGTCATGAGGAATTTTTAAAAACAGAGCCCTGTTACTAGGTAGGGAGTTCCTAACCATATGGTCTATAAACAAATAAGAAACAGTGGTTGTAGTGTAATTCTTTTTCTATCAAAAACAAATTAGCAATTCATAAAACCGGTTTTTGTCATTGGTAATAGTATGGCATTAAACATAATATAGGCATTTTAATTATATTAAAAAAATGGGATCTACATAAAAATTAGGAAAATGCTGAAAATTTTACCATTGGAGTTTTAGTTGTGCGTTTCTTCTTTTCTGCTCTCTCTCTTTCCTCAATTTCCATATTTTCTTTCTCAATCAATGAAATCAGAGTATTACATCGTCTCTGGAACTCCTAAACCAAACAGTTAATGATTTTAAATTTCTGTAACCCAGGAATACTCATTAGTGATAATTCTTTAACAGTATCAGTTCTGTGGTACAGATTTCTAAAGTCAGTATTCTTCAGAACAATATCCATAAAGGATATTAATACATTTAACCAAAAATATGGGGAAGAGGTAAATGTCATTCAATGGGCAAAAGGGAAAAAACAAACAAACAAAAAAAAACTTTGATACATGTGTACCATGAAATACTACTCCGCAATAAAAAGTAAGTAAGTATTGGTACATACAACAATCTAGATGAACCTCAAGGGAATTATGCTGAATGAAAAGAGTCGGCCTCAAAAGGTTACATACATATATTCCACTTATGACATGTCTTAGAGAATTTTTTATTGTTCAGGAAGAGAGCAAACAAAGAATATATAATATTCTTGAATAACAGTTTAGAAATAGAGAACTTTTCAATGGTTGCCAGGTACTGTGGAAAGGAGGGAGAGTGGGTGTGGCTATAAAAAGCTAGCATGAGGGAGTATTATGGCAGGGCTGGTTACATGTGATAAAAATTGTACTGATCTACATTCACAAGCGTCAGCACACACACACACACACACACACACACACACACACACACACACACACACAAGGGCCATATGTAACCGATGAAATCTGAATAAGCACTGTGGATTGTATTAATGTCAATTCCCTGGTCATGACATTGTACTATAGTTATGCTATCATCAGGGAAGACTAGGTGAAGGGTGCGTGGGACCTCCTGTACATTTCTTTACAACTTTCTGTGAATCTATAAATATTTCTAAATGAAAAGCTAAAATCACACACACAAAAATAAGGGAATATCTTATTGCCAGAATAAGTTTTGGAAGTAGTTAGTTTACAAAAGTGAAACAGATTGCTGTAGTACACGGCTCCTAGGAGTGGTCAAGTTTCTGACGAGCACTGCCAGCCACTAGGTGAGAGACGAAGTATGCAAGTAGTTCCCAAAACTATTCAACAAACAGAACTCCCTTCTCGCAGAACACCTTGTGGGATCAGAGTTCTGAGAAGCACATCTCAGGAAACACTGCTGTATTTGTTAATTTGGAGCAAACAATAGCTGAAAAGATTCTGCATTCACCTTGCCACTACCTATATTTCACTGCCAGCAAGTCAATGCATCCAATTATAAACAGTTTTTATGAATGTATGGTGAGTACCAAACATATGATTCATTAATATAGACATTCATATATGTTAACCCTGTATACTTTGCTGTATTTTAAAGGTAAATAACAGTTTAATATTAAAAAATAAGTAACATTTTAAAATATTATTACTTTTCTGTATAAGCAAAAATACCTGATAAAATTCAAAATAGCTAAATGTTTAAATGAAAATGTATGTTTATGGACAATTAAAACTCCAACCAAAAAAATGGTCAAAATACAATAGAAAACTCCTAAAAATTAAAATGTCCAAATAATTTTAATTTTTCACTAAAACTGATGGTCAAAGAAATGCAAAGTAAAACAGTATAATCTTTATTAAATTTGCAATATGTATGCACATATGTATGTGGAATGTGTATCCAGTGTCTGCAGTAAAATGGTGAAATGAGAACTCTATAATTCACTGATGATGAGATATCAAAGTTATGACTAAATTGTGAACCCTCAAAATTCATATGTTGAAGTTAGCACCCCCACATTGCGACTGGAGGTAGGACCCATAGGAAGTAATTAAGGTTAATTAAACGAGGTCATAAAGATGGGGACTTGTGTTCTTACAAGAAGAGAAAGTGATGCCCAGAGGTCTTGTCTACACTCCAACAATGAAAGGATCATGAGAGAAGGTGCCATCTATAGGCCGGGGAGAAAAGTGTCGCCAAAAACCAATTCTGTTAGTATCTTAGTCTTGGACTTCCAGTCTCCAAAACAGTGAGAAATTTCTCTTTAAACCACCTGCAGACTAACAAATTACCTTTCTAGAAAGGAATTTGGGAATATCCATAAAGCATCTTAAAAATGTCATACCTTTTCAACTAACAATTCCACTCTTAGAAACTTCATATAAGGAAATAAAAAATATATACAAAGATTCACTGTAAAAGAATTTTTAAAGCAGAGTTATTTTAGCAGGAAAATACTGGGGACTAAATTTTTGGTAATTTGGAAATACATAAATGCGTCTTATTATATACATATATACAGAGAAAGAGCTGAGACAATATTATCTACAGTATTACTAATGGTTAACAGCAGGTATCTCTGGGACCAATGGCAACATGTTTTCTTCTTCATACTAGCCTGTATTTTCCAAACTTTCTGCAATGGACTTTTAGGTGTTGGCTAATCTGTAACATTTTTAAAAAATGGAAAATTGTTTTTAAAGACAGTTTTATCTGTCCAAATAAAATCCAGAAAAATGGCATACAACATAGAAAATGTTACGTAACAAAAATAGTATCAACTATCCAAGCATTTTCTACTCTAAAATTCAAGCCCAAAAGGAAGCAGAAAACCAAAGATAGTCTAGACAGAAAAAATTCCTCATTGACAAGTTATTGTTTAACTGTGAAAAAATAACCTTACATAACACTGGTACATTCAAGTCTCTTGGACATATTCAATTATTCAAGGTTAAATAATTTAGGAAAAAACAACACTGAAATTTTCCTTACTTACCAAAACAATACAGGTATCCTTAATATGCAGACCAAATACTCTTCATAGCTTCATTCAATAACACACATACAAATTAAACAGCATGTTATTCAATTTATCTATTATAGAAAGGGCTAAGTTGACCCTGATGAGATTTGATCATTGGTTTCTAGGGAGACTAGATGGAGTCTTTATTTGAATCTCATTCTTGAGTCATTAAGCTATACCCTCTGGCTATTACTATTCTCAGTAAATAATAGTTGTCTGTGACTGCAGATATCTTTAGATACATATTCATGGATTATATGTGTGACTCAGAAAAAAATAATACTTTTGACACAATCTCATGTGCAGAGAAGTAGAATTTATAAAAATGATTATAAATAGACTGTATAATTTCTTACCCTCATTCCTTTTAACTTGTCACTAACTACTCCAGACACAGAAAAATAGCCTAACTCATTAAACACACCAAGGAATGGGTGCCTATGCATGTTGCTTTACTAGCACAGGTACTGTCACTTTCTCTAGCTATACCAACCCCATATTTTTAAAATTTTTTATAAAGAGAGGAAGGGAGAATGAGAGAGGAAAACATCAATGTGAGAGTGAAACATCAATTATGTGCCTCCTATCTGCCCCGTACCAAGGATTGCGCCTGCAACCCCATGCATGTTCCTTAACCAGGAATGGAATCAGCAACCTTTTGGTGCACTGGATGACACCCAAAAAATGAGTCACACTGGCCAGGACCAACCCCATTTTTTATTCACATGCTTAAAGATTGCCTAACTAAAGAGATGGTATTATAAATAGATCACTAGCTAAATCCAGAAATTACAAGGAGAAAGTTCAGATTACCAAGAAAACAATATTGTACTTTTTAAATAATGACTAAGAAATTTCATGTGCTTTTTCATGTCAAAAGCACTTTCATCATATATAAAATTTTCCTTTCATTTTTATACTAGAGGCCCAATGCACGAAGATTTGTGCAAGAATGGGCCTTCCTTGCCCTGGCAGCTGGCACCGCCTTCACTCCAGCTGGAGACACCTTTCTACCTTTGCTCCAGCTCTGAGCCACCTTTCTGCCTTCACACACTGCCCAGAGGCGCAGAGCTGCTGGGGTGGTCTGGAACACCTGCATCGTCACCATGGTGACGATTTAAACATCCTGCTCTGCCCCCAGCCACTCAGCACCTGCATATCCAAATTAACCCTCCATCTTTGTTGAGTTAATTGGCATACTCCTGATTGATTGTTGGACTTCTCAAAGGTATGGTCAATTTGCATCTTTCTCTTTTATTAGTGTAGATTCTCCTACATTTTTATAACTTTTTTTAATTTAATAAATCTTTATTGTTCAGATTATTACAATTGTTCCTATTTTTCCCCCCATAGCTCCCCTCCTCCCGATTCACACCCGCCCTCTGCCCTTACCTGCCCCCTCATTGTCCTTATCCACAGGTGTACCATTTTTGTCCAGTCTCTCCCTGCACCTCCCACACCCCTTTCCCCCTGAGAATTGTCAGTCCACTCCCTTTCTATGCCCCTGATTCTATTATATTCACCAGTTTATTCTGTTCATCAGATTTTTTATTCACTAGATTTTTAGATTTGCTTGTTGATAGATGTGTGTTTGTTATTCATAATTTTTATCTTTACCTTTTTCTTCTTCTTCCTCTTCTTAAAGGGTACCTTTCAGCATTTCATATAATACTGATTTGATGTTAATGAACTCCTTTAGTTTTTTCTTATCTTTGAAGCTCTTTATCTGACCTTCAATTCTGAATGTTAGCTTTGCTGGGTAGAGTAATCTTGGTTGTAGGTTCTTGCTATTTACTCTTTGAATATTTCTTGCCATTCCCATCTGGCCTGCATAGTTTCTGTTGAGAAATCAGCTGACAATCGTATGGGTGCTCCTCTGTAGATAATTAACTGTTTTTCTATTGCTGCTTTTAATATTCTTTTTCTTTTGCTCTTGGAATTTTAATTATGATGTGTCTTGGTGTGGTCCTCTTTGGATTCCTTTTGTTTGGTGTTCTGTGCTCTTCCCGGACTTGTAAGTCTATTTCTTTCACCAGGTGGGGGAATTTTTCAGTCATTATTTCTTCAAATAGGTTTTCAGTATCTTGCATTCTCTCTTCTTCTGACAACCCCATAATTCAGATGTTTGTATGCTTGAAGTTGTCCCAGAGGCTCCTTACACTATCTTCACATTTTTGGATTCTTTTTTCTTTTTGCTTTTCCAGTTGAGTGTTTTCTGCTTCTTTGTATTTCAAATCTTTGACTTGATTCTTGCATTCCTCTAGTCTGTTGTTAGGTCTCTATATAATATTTCTTCAGTCAGTGTATGTTTAATTTCTAGTTGGTCCTTTTTCATCTCCTCTTGGGTCTCATTAAATTTATCCATCTTTTCTAGGAAATTCTTGAAAAACCTTATAATCATGGTTTTGAACTCTATATCCAGTCCTTAGTTTTCTTCCATTTCTTTCATTTGTGATCTGTTTCTTTGTCTCCATATTTTTACGGCTTCGCTGAGTTGGTAGAGTAGCTTTGTGTGCTAGTTGTCCTATATGACCCCGTAGCTCCACCTCCCCAGTTACCTGAAGTGGACTCTCTTGGTGCACCGTTTTGTGGACAGTGTGTACAGCCTTACTGTAGTTAAGTATTGATTGTTGTTGGTATCACTGGGGGGAATTGACCTGCAAGCCAATTGGTTATGAGGATCAGCTGTATCTACACCAGGAGAACTTCTGTGGTGTCAGCCTTATAATACAAGACTTGCAAAGTTGCAAAAGTCTCTGTGCTCAGCTTGGATGGGACTGAGTCTGAGGTATGAGCAGACAACCTTGGCTTCCAATCAGCCCTGCCCTATGCAGCCCCTGGGTCTTAGTGTCCCTTGGTAATCACTGCAGCCCTCTCTGTGCGCACTCATGCTTGCACGCCTCCAGACCTCTTCTTTTCACGGGTCCCAAGTTTCTGTGCACTCTGGGGACCTGTATGAGACTGGGTCCCCAGGGTCTCACCCAAAACTGGGGTTCAGTGCAATTGGAAATGGAGTTCAGTGGAGTCGGAAGGTTCTGTCTTCTTCCTGCTAGAGAAAACCAGCAGCACAATCAGCAGCCTTCTCTGTGAGCACTGGTGCACACTCCTCCAGACCTCTGCCTTTCATGGCTCCCCTGAGTTTCCGTGCACTCCTTCCTTTTTCCGACAGTCCAGACTCCCTACATATGAGTCTTACCTGGAACTAGGGTTCAGTGCAGTCAGAACTGGGGTTTAGTGGAGTTGGAAGTTTCTGTCTCCCTCCCATTAGAGGAAGCCAGCCAGGCACCCCACCACCCATCCTCTCCACGCCTGTGCCTCCGTACCTCAGCTTTTTGCAGCTCCTCTGAGTCTCCGTGAGTCCCTCTCTTTCCTTCTAGTTGTAGCATTTCCATTCAGCCAGCTTTCTTGTGGTTCTGGATGATGTCCATTCTGTCTTTTAGCTATAGTTTTGAAACTGTTGTGCAAGGCAGCAGTTTAAGTGTTCACCTATGCCGCCATCTTGGTTTACCCTTCGATTTTTATAACTCTTTATCTTCCCATTTTCCTGGAGTTACAGGGAGTGGTTTCTATAGTTCTATAGTCAAATTATCACTTTCATCATTTCCCCATTCTGGATTTAGGAATTAAGTTGGAATGAGAAAAATAGCATATGAGAGGAAGAGAGGAGATGCTAAACGAATAAACACAATAGGAACATGACAAATGGAAAACTGTTTTGCAATGTTAATAACTGTGGCAAAAGAAGAAAGTACTTTGTATTTACACATATGTGAAAATGCTAGATTTTAGAAAGGTTAAACAAATTTCTTCATGGCAGGATTTTTTTTTTTTTGGCATTTCAATTCTAATGTAGATTAGAAGCATGCAGGGAAGAATTTAGTATTAGAACTTCCCAAATCTATTTGAACACAGAACCCTTGTCCTATATATCATCTATTTGCATATCCCAGAACAATGTTTGATAAACACTAACTAGGAAAATGCTGTGCAGGGTAAGAATGATGAATAAAGCTAAGTTTGGATCAAAGTACACACACACAAAAAAAAACAACTAGAAACTACAAACAAAGAACGAAGAAATTTGGCTTATTTCAGTTGACAAAAGCATTTAATTGACAATTTTTGAGCTGGAGTAGTGATGTAATCAAAGGTGTATTTTGGTACTTGGAATTCTTTCCTGGATACAGATTCTCAGTAGTGAGAATTCATAAAACTATATACTCTCAAGGTTAGAAAGGGTCTTTAAAAGCAATTCAAGTTGGTGCCTGAATCCATTCTACTAGGCCCTGGTTAACTAGTTTTCCAGTATGTCTGAATTCTTCCAATGATAGGGTCGTCTCTATCTCCAAAAGCTCTCTATTCTACCTTTCAACAAATTTAAAATGTCCCCTATGCAACACCCTATGCAACATGACAATTTGCTACAATCAGTTTCCAACAATCAGTTCTAGGTCGAATTTTTTAAAGTATGATTTTATTGACTTCAGAGAGAGAGAGAGAAGCAAAGGGAGAGAGAGAGATAGAAACATCGATGAGAGAGAAACATCCATCAGCTGCCTCCTGCACACCCCTGTACAGAAAATCGTGTTTGCAACCCAGACATGTGCCTTGACTGGGAATCGAACAGGTGACCTCTTGGTGCTTGAGATGATGCTCAATCCACTGAGCCACACCATTTGGGCTAGGTCTAATATTTACAGTTACAGAAAACAAGCTGATTCCCTTTTCTATATGACAATATTTCAAATATTACAAAGCAGCTATCATGTTTTCATCACAATCACCAACCTAACCCCCAAGTACCCCTCATTTAGTAAGGGCACATGCCCAGGTTGCAAGCTCAATCCCCAGTGTAGGGCGTGCAGGAGGCAGCCAATCAGGGATTCTCATCACTGATGTTTCTATCTCTCTCTCCCTGACCCTTCCTCTCTGAAATCAATAAAAATATTTAAAACAGAGATCAGCACATCTTTTCTGAAAAGAGCCAAATAGTAAATATTTTCAGCTTTGTAACCACATGATCTCTGTCACAACAATTTAGCTCTGCTATATAGGATAAAAGCAGTGGTAGACAGTATATAAATGAAGGAGTGTGGTTGTGTTCCAATAAAACCTTACTTACAGATACTAAAATCTGAATTTTGTATTTATTTTCACGTCACAAAATAGTCTTCTCTTTATTTTCTTTCAACCATTTGAAAATATAGAAATCATTCTTGGCTTGCAGGCCATAAAAAAACAGGTGGGCACGATTTGCCAGCCAATTTAAAACTACAGACTTTAAATTTACTTAAATAAATTTTACTGCCTTAGCTTTCCACGCCTTTTTAATTATCATCTTACTCACTACAAAGTCACCTGAGTTTCAACTTTTAAATACTAAAAGTTGAACTTTGTGTAATAAATGATGGAATGTTTGCAGTGACTAGCACTGCCCTTTAGTGTGTGGTAAACATCAGTCATGCTGGGCACCAAGTTCAAATATCATTTTCCCCAATACTCAGCTTCAAAGCATCAATTCAAAAAGCACAGAAAGCATCAGTAGTCTTGAAGTGACTTATTGAAAGAGATTAAAGAAGCTCCACATCACATTTCCTATGTACTAAAATCCTAGACACTAGCCCTACCTAAGTCTAAATGACAGAAGATTCATGCCCATTATGGTTCAAAGTCAAAAGCAGGTGAATGAGCAAGGGCAAAATATAAACTAAACTGCACTTCACATTGTGTCTCTAAATTTTTAGGTAGTTCTATAAAGCCATAATTTTCTTCTACAGTTCTTAGTAAAACAAAATTGGTAGGTTTTGCCTTTGATCTTTTATAAATTCCCTATACTTTACCTAAAGAATCAATACCTTGAACTGTACATTGTGTGACATATTTTCCCAGGTCCTTTGTTACTTTGGAACCTTTATCATAATAACAAAAAGCAATCACATTCTATACTAGAATCTCACACTGCCAAGCACACTGCCAGTTAAATGAGATATAATATTCTAATAAATATATCATATATGTCTTAAAAACAAGTATCAAATGTTAGGATGCTTTTACTTAATTGCTGCTGCAGTTATATATGATAAAAGGCTAATATGCAAATCAACCAAATGGTGGAACAACCAGTTGCTATGATGCCCACTGACCACCAGGGGCAAATGCTCAACACAGGAGCTTCCCGCTGGTGGTCAGTGCACTTCCACATGAGGAGCACCACTCAGCCAGAAGCCCTGAGCTGGGCTCACAACTGGTGAGTGCAGCGGCAGTGGTGGGAACCTCTCCTGCCTCTGTAGCGGCACTAAGGATGTCCTACTGCCACCAGTCAGACATCTCCTAAGGGCTCCCTGACTTCAAGAGGGCACAGACTTGACTGAGGGACCCCACCCCCAGTACACCAATTTCATGCACCAAGCCTCTAGTTACTTATAAAATATTACATCACCTCCTCACAAGGTAACAACACATAAGTACACTAAATATCTAAAACAGACTTCTGTTAGTGCATTTATTGTATCACAGAATGTTAGAACAGTTCTGCCTTAAATCAAACACTCTAGTTACTAATAAAACACATGCTATTTGCAATTGACAATTCAAACTTATCCTATATAATAAAAGCCTAATATGCTAAGTGTCCGGTCGACCAGTTAACCATTCAAACAATCAAAGCATAATATGCTATGCTAATGATATGCTAAGTTCATATGTTCAACTGCTTGCTATGACATGCACTGACCACCAAGGGGCAGATACTCCAACCAGTAGGTTAGCTTGCTGCTGGGGTCAGGCTGATCAGGACTGAGCAAGATGGGCCAGACACGCCCTGGAGCCCTTCCACAGTCCCTCCCCGGCTGGCCAACTTCCCATGTCTCCCCTGGTCCTCATGGTGCACCAGTGGGGTCTCTCAGCCTGGCCTGCACCCTCTTGCAATCTGGGACCCCTCAGGGGATGTCGGAGAGCCAGTTTTGGCTCAGTCCCACAGGCCAAGCCGAGAGACCCCATTGGTACATAAATTCATGCACTGGGCCTCTAGTGAATAAATAAAAGCTACAAGGATGAGAGCCAAATAAAATCTAGCATTAGAAAAAGGTAGATGAAAAGAAAATAACTCAACTCCATTAGTACATTTCTTCACTTTCTATCCAATTCTGTTCCCACTACAGGGGTCTGAGATAGAAGGAAACTTATGTACAAAAGTTCCAAGTTCATCTATGCCTACTTTTTGCAAGGTATTATGCTGGTCCCTTTAGATATAACCAGTTGCACTTAAAAATTTAGAGAACAGTACAAAATGCCTCTGGGACAGATGGTAATACATTAGCCAAGGGAAAAAAGATGAAGAACAGAGAAAAGATAAAGACATCAATTTGGAGATTATCAGCCTATAGTTTGCAGGTGAGGTAGACATTTGGCCACTTGCACAGAACAGTATTTCTAAAATGTAACTCTGCTCATGTCATTGACCTGTTAAAATCTTCCATATATATGTATGTACGTATGTATGTATGTATGTGTGTGTGTATATGTATGTGTGTGTGTGTGTGTGTGTGTGTGTGTGTGTGTGTGTGTGTATGAATGCCCTAAGACTAAGACCCCATTTTAAGATATTTTTCTTTGGAGAGAAATGGTAGGGCTATTCATATGCTCTGAGTTTAAAAATCTAAATTGATCGTATTCTTCCTACTTGTTTATATAGTTCAATAGGCTTTGATTACTTGAGAGAGAGAGAGAGAGAGAGAGAGAGAGAGAGAGAGAGAGGAAAGAGAGGGCACCAGGTGCATGAATTTGTGCATGGGTGGGGTCCAGCCAGCCTAGCCAGGGAGAAGGGACATGGGTGGTTGTCCAGCCTGCCTGCTGGTCGAACTCCTGGTCCAGGGACAATTTGCATATTAGCCTTTTATTATATAGGATGTACACTGAGTGGCCAGATTATTATGTGTTCAGAGATCATAATAATCTGGCCACTCAGTGAAGACTAAAGACCAAAGACTTCAATATAGCAGACAGTTATTTCCTCATTTCCTACTACTTCCCTACTTACACCCTACCATACCAACCTATTTACAGTTTCTGAATATGCCCAGCTTGTTTATACCTTTGCACATGATGTTTCCACAACCCTAAATGTAGTCCCATGGCCAACTACTTTCAGTTTTTTAAGACTTGGTTCCAAGAAGGACCTCTTCTATGAAGCTATTCCTCAGATCTAACACTCAAGGAAAAGTCAAACATTACTTCCTCTGTACATATCTCTATATAGAACCTTTTCAAAATTAAGGCTGGAAAGGGGCAGTTTCATCTTTTAAGTGCATGAGTTAAAAGTATATCCCTATGAGCATAACTATATGGAATTTTTAATATTTTAATAATTCTATAGTCAAGAAGAATACATTTTACAGTTAACCAGTTTTATCAATAATGTATTAATTCATATTTCTCACATTTCATTAATAATATAATACTCTAAAATACCAATGTTAGCTGTTATCATATAATTACTGACATGTAAAATCAAAAATTGTGATTGGCCTGCTTTATGAAATTTTCTGGACCATGCTGTATAAGCAACAAACAAAAGTAATTACTGTGACTCTAAAATGAGTTGGAAATTTTCAAATTTGACTTTTATTTTTCTGAAGTACAATACCTGTAAAGAGAATCTTTCTCTATGATGAACTAATAACCTAATTTACACTATCACTGATAAATCTATAAAATGGGAGGCAAGCTAATAAAAGGCTATAGTGTTATTTCCTAAAAAAATATTTTTCTCCTATAATTCTAATAAGAAATTTCATTTTCTTGATATTAAATAAGGAACATTTTCACTATTAATAAGTTGATTTAAAAACAAACAGTAATATCATGACATTTTTATTACATTGTATACAACAGTGTGCGATTCTCTGAGACACTGTCAGAAAAAAATAATTTAAGCTACTACAAAAGGCATAATAATTGTATTAACTAATTACTAATACTTTAATTCAACTCCAAGGCACATGGCCCCAGACAATGTGCACATAGCTCTTTTAGCTAGGAGAGGAAAGAAAAAATGTCCCCAGAAGTTACAAGGCAAGAATTATTTTTTTTACTAAAATTAAGAGTCAAAGCAACCCTGCAAAGGATACAATAAATGGTAATATCAAGAAATGTTCTTTATCTTAATTAAATTCTGCTTTTATCCTGTAAGTACTTAAAAAGACTTAAGCAGATCAAAAAATTGACTGATTTAGCTTTGGGTACTTTTCATATGTCTTTTCCAGTAAACTGACTAATGTGCTAAATCTTTTGGACCTTTCATATTCTTCTCAAATCTCCCAGTCACATTGGTCTATCACTAAATGAATGGAAATAGTATCCTGACATCCGTTCCCTGAAAGAAATGGCAAGAAAATTAATGAGCAAATACTGATAAAGGGATTGGCAAGCATTATATATAAAAGGTACTATTAAATATGAAGTATTATCATTTCTTCTTATAGTCATTTGGTAAAAGTCTTTAAATGCCCTAAGACTAAGACCCCATTTTAAGATATTTTTCCTTGGAGAGAAATGGTAGGGCTATTCATATGCTCTGAGTTTAAAAATCTAAATTGATCATATCCTTCCTACTTGTTTATGTAGTTCAATAGGCTTTGATTACTTAAAGAACACAGAAGTTTTTGGAGAAAGAAATCACAATCTTTTTAGCACAGTGAAATAAAACTAAAATTCATATTTTTCTTTTGTAGAGCAAGAATTTTTAAATGGAGTAGAGCCTCAAAGAAATCTTCAACCTTTAGCTGAAGGCTAAGTGAGGCATATTTAGAAGTGGAGGTGCATGACTTTGAGCACTTTGAGACTGTTATTTAAGTCATAAGCCGTTAATTCAGTACTTTGAGACCTCAGAATAAAATATGACTACCAAAGTTTCTACTTTTTTGTAAGTATTTCCATCCTATTTATTGGTATCTCTAAGAGAAAAGACATTTTTAAGCAAGATTGTTTTTAGTAAGCTAAGTTTAAAGTTTAAAAATTAATAAAATTTTAATTGGAATACAGTAACACATATAATGAATCAAATTACATCTTCTGTATTTTTAAGATGGGATATTTCAACGAAACAAATTATTTTAACTTTGGAAATCACAACGGCCTCTTTGAATCTTCCTAGGTTGTGAATGTGATTCACTATATAAGAACAATTATTTAAAATGATGTGGCAAAGAGATCATCTAGGAATACTAATAATCTATTTCTTGGTGTTTTATTTTAATTTTTTCAATTATGGTTTACATTCAATATTATTTTGTATGAGTTTCAGGTTTACAGCATAGTGGTTAGATAATCACAGTTAAGTAAGGTTCTCCCCCATATTTCTAGTACGATATCATTAACTATATTCCCTATGTTGTACTTTACATTCCCATGACTATTTGTACTTCTGTACTTCTCAAACCTTTCAACGTTTTCACCTAGTCCTCCAACCGCTCTCCCCTCTGGCAACCATAGGTCTATTCTCTGTATCTATGAATCTTGTTTCTGTTTTGTTTGTTTACATTGTTTTTTAGACCCCACATATAAATGAAATCATATGATATTTGACTGACTTTCATTTTCCTAATAATTGATATTATCATAAAATATATCAAAAAAGATGGTCTAAGTATATTTTAAAATGAACTACCTATTCTCTAATTCCAGACATAAGCAAAAATGATCCATAACCCAGGAGCAAAATAAAAACAACATGACAGAAAAGTTAACTAACAAAACACTTTGTATTGCAATATTTAAATATGAAATAAACAATTACATATTTTAAAGATTTGTTAGGAATCATAAACTGCACCTTCTAGAGGGTAATTAAGGACAGAGATGTCTTCATTTTCAAAGGACAAAATAAAGGTTTCATTGTTCATTAGCTATGTAGTTAATATCTGCTCTTTGGAAAATATACATTAGAGATTTAAATATCTTGGTAAAGAAACAGGTAAATGTTTTGTAGAAAGAAGATAGAGGGAAAGGATTCTTTACAGGGGAGGTCAGGGACATCTAGTGGCTGTTAATAATACACTTTTTTTCTTGGAAGATGAAATAAGTTTACGTATATAGTTCTACAGTCATGTTCATATTACAAATAATATAAGTTTTCCTTGCACTACTGAATCTATGGTATTTCATCCTACTGCTTTTGTTTAATGATTCTAGAAACTGAAAACAGCATTAAACTCTCAACCTTTTTAAAAATTAGTAAAATATCACTGAAATATACTTGAAAATTTAGCAAAAGTTCCATCACATAAAAGGGCATGCATGATATAAAATATTAAAAAAAATGCAAGTAGGCATTTGTCTTTTACAAGTTGTTGATGCTGCTCTAAATTAAATAGTTAAATGCATAAAACTCCAAATGGGTAAAATTCTAAATACAAGCGGTACAAACTTCCAATCTATATAAATAAAAGGCTAATAAGCAAAGTGTCTCCTCAGGAGTTCAACCTTGAGACTGGAAGTTTGATTGCTCGCTGTGACATGTGCTGACCACCAGGGGGTGACCAGTGGCAGCAGCAGGGTGCTGAGGGAGCGAAGGAAGGAGAAGGCAGGGAGGTGGGGTGGCGGGCTGGGGGACCGCACCATGGCAGCGCACAGGCGGCAAGGGAAGTAGAGGGTGGGGAGGTGGAACCTGATTGGCCCTAGTAGCTGGCCAGACCTAGAGACTCTACCATGCATGAATTTCGTGCACTGGACCTCTAGTTAAAAAATAAATAAGCCATGTAAATGTAACGTACAGCAAAGTGACTACAGTCAATAATATTACAGGCCTGGCCAGTGTGGCTCAATTAGTTGGGTGTCATTCTGTGCACCAAAGGGTTGCTGGTTCCATTCCTAGTTGGGGCACATGCACATATTGTGGACTCAATCCCCAGCAGGAGGCATGCAGGAGGCAGTCAATTGATATTTCTATCTCCCTCTCTCTTCCTCTATATAAAAATCAATTTTAAAAATCTTTAAAATAATAATAATAATAATAACAATAATAATAATGTAATGCATACTTAAAAGTTGCCAAGAGATTAAATCCTAAAAGTTCTCACCAAAAGAAAAAGAATTATTTCTAACTCTATATAAAGACAAAAGGTAACTAGACTTACTGAGGTGATCATTTGGCAGTGTATACAAATAATGAATTATTACATTGTACACCTGAAACTAGTGTTATATGCCCATTATAACTCAAAAAAATCCTTGAAAGGAGTTCTCTGAAAAACATGGTCACAGATGTACTAAGCTAGAAGGCACCTTATAAGGCCAAGAAGCTCACTGCCAAAGATTCAGACATTCAAAATAAAATCTCATTTTGAATTTGAAATCTAATAGACAAACTATTCTACAGTGTTCTTCAATGATCTATGTCAATTATCCAAAGAACCCTGTCAAACAACTCTTCACTACATCCAAACTTAACCCTTCATGCTATAATTTTTTTATTCTCTTTCCAATATTTTCTACTTAATCTTATTAACATATCAGAGGCCCACTGTAAGAATTCATGAACAGGTGGGGCCCCTTGGCCTGGCCGGCAATCACGGTAATCAAGGCCATCTCACCCAGTCTGGATAGGGATTGACCGGGGCTAGCTAGCTGGGGGAGGGACTGTGGGATGTTGGTTGGCCATGGAAAGTTGGCTGTTGGAGTGCACTGACCACCAGGGAGCAGCTCCTATATTAAAAATCTGCCACCTGGTGGTCAGTGTGTCATAGTGACTGCTCAAATGGTTGTTCGGTCTTTTGGTCATTCAGTTACTTAGGCTTTTATATATAGACTAGAGGCCCAGTGCACAAAATTTGTGCATGGGGTGGAGGGTGTCCTTCAGCCCAGCCTGCTTCCTCTCCAATCTGGGACCCCTTGAGGGATGTCTGACTGCCCCTACCTAGATAAGGCCTAAACAGTAAGTCAGACTTCCCTCACAATCCAGGACTGCTGGCTCCCAACTGCTCGCCTGCCTGCCTTCCTGATTGCCCCTAACCATTTCTGCCTGCCAGCCTGTTCACCCCCTAACAACTCCCCTGCCAGCCTGATTGATGCCTAACTGCTCCCCTGCCAGCCTCTTTGCCCCTAACTGCCCTGCCCTGTGGGCCTGGTCATCCCTAACTGCCCTCCCCTGCAGGCCTGAGTCCCCCGCAACTGCCCTTCCCTGCAGGCTCGGTCACCCCCAACTTCCCTCCTCTGCTGGTCTGGTCACCTATAACTGCCCTCCCCTGCAGACCTGATCACCCCCAACTGTCCTCCTTTGCAGGCCTGGTCTCTCCCAACTGCCCTCCCCTGCTGGCCTTCTTGTGGTGGCCATCTTGTATCCACATGGGAGTAGTCATCTTTTGTGTTGGAGTGATGGTCAATTTGCATATTACTCTTTTATTAGATAGGATTGAGGCCTACTGCATGGGTGGGGGCCAGCTGGTTTACCCTGAAGGGTATCCTGGATCAGAGTGGGTGTTCTCCTGGGGCCTGTGGTGGTTTGCAGGCCCCCCAGCGAACCAAGCAGAGGCCCTGGTATCTGGGATTTATTTATCTTCTACAATTGAAACTTTGTAGCCTGGAGTGGAGCCAAGCCTTCTGCTCCCACAGCCATTGAAACTTTGTTGCCTTAAGCGGAGGCCTGCCAGAAGCTTGGCTTCCTCCATCACTAGGGGCAACCCAAACCTCCCCCCTGCTCTCTCTGTGGCCGTAGCCATCTTGGTTGGGTTAATTTGCATACTCGCTCTGATTGGCTGGTGGGCATGGCAGATGGGCATGGCTTGTGGGTGTAGCGGAGGTACAGTCAATTTGCATATTACTCTTTTATTAGATAGGATACACCTCTTCATATTCTTTCAAACAGTATAGCATTTTATATTTATTCCTATTAAATATTATTAAGATCCAACAGATTCATCATTCCAATTTCTCTAGTTCTGTTTGATAAAGTTTTAAAGAATATCTGATCTTATAAAACATCTGCCAAAATTAACATCTTCAATATGGCAACTCAGATTTTTTCTTTTCTTATTCAACTTGAACTGAAATTCAAAGTCAAATAAAATCTTTGCACCCCTATGAAGATTTAGTCAAGAGAACATTTATGGTAGATAGCAACTAAAGAAAAAAAGTTCAATATTTGGATTGTTAGTTTCCGGTTACTTTTAATTTTTAGGTTGTATAAAAGCTATTTTTGTTTTAATTCTGCTTTCAAAAAAACTGTTGATGTCGACATTAAAAATGTGTTTCATTTATTTCAATATCATCAGAACACTGCTAAGCAGCACTAGAATTTAATAAAAACACAATTCAGATTAGAAAGTACCAAAATAAATTATAGGTAGCTAAAATAAAAATATATCTTCTACTTAAGTATACTTTGTCCCATAATAATTTTATGAAGATTCCACTTAGACAACAATTCATTCTCATTAAAAAAAAATTATTGTTATATACACTGTCTCAAGTATCACCTGCCTAATAACAAAGGGGAAAATGTACCTTTAAAGTGGAGAGTTCTAGTTGTCACCATATTAACCAAGTGATCAGACTTAGCATCACCAAGAGTGACAATCTGACATGATGTACCTCATGATGTGATACAATAAGAAGTATCTATCATTTATGTAGTACTCTTGCCAAAAATGCTTAACCTAAGTCTAACAATGAGCAAAAAAAAATAAAGTTGTAGATTAAAAGAGACTAAAAAGCCCTGGCCAGTGTTGCTCAATTAGTTGGAGTATCATCCTGTACTCTACTCTGAAGGGTCATGAGTTTGACCCCTAGTCAGGGTACTTACCCGGGTTGCAGGTTCACATACTGAGAGGTAACTGATCGATGCTTCTCTCATCTCTCTCTCTCTCTCTTCTTTCCTCCCTCCTTCCCTCCCTCCTCCCCTTCCTTTCTTCTTCCCAGCCTCCCTACCTCTCTCCATCCCTCCTTCCCTCCATCTTCCTCTCCCTAAAATTGATGAAAATGTAACAACATATCCTCTGGTAAGGAGAGGGGGAGAGAGGAGGAGAGGGAGAGGGAGAGGGAGAGACTAAAGAGTCTAAAGAGATTCAACAGCCAAATTTAATGTTTGAACTTTGACTGGATCATCAAGTTTAAACAACAGCTATGAAATACACTTGTAGGACAAGTGGAAATTTTATACATGCACTGTATAATGGATAACATTATTGAATCAATGTTAACATTTTCAAATAGGATCAAGATATTGTGGTTATGTAGGAAAACGTTCTTATTTTTAGATAAATGCTGAGGTATTTAGAAGTGAACACTAATGATGTATGAAAGTTACTTTCAAATGTTCAGAAGTATAAATATGTATATTTATAAATATAAAATAATGATAGATATTTCTGAATGCAAACTATAGATTCTACATATATATAATAAGTATATATGTATAAGTATATACACGCATATATGGGTGGAGGAGAAAGTCAATGTGTTAAGTGTTAGCAATTAGAGAACCTAAGTGAATAATATATAATTGAAATTTTCAAAATAAAAGTTAAAAGAAGAAAGGCATACATACCATGGCAGTTCTAGACTTGATAAACCAGTCAAATCTAAACTGAGGAGCATTCCGTACACATTGTCTTAATTCTTCATACACATTTTCTCTATCAAAGCCCATTTTGTGTAACATACAAATCAAGAATCTATCTTCTTCCTCAGTATAGTTCTTTCCTTTGCTGGTTCCATATTGAATACGTAACTGATGAAATGGAGCCTTGTATCTTGCAATCTGTGGATTTAAACAAATTAGTATTTTAACTAAATGTGCAATAAGTCAAAGCTAGTAACTATATCAATTAAAGTAATCCTATGTAATAAAACCCTAATATGCAAACCTACCAAATGGCAAAATGACCAGTCACTATGACATTGACCACAAGGGGGGCAACTGGTGATGGTGACTGGGAGGCAGGGCAGGCCAGTAGGCAGCATCAGGCCACCAGCCAAGGTGGGTGCCAGCAGGGGCCCTGCCTGCTGGTCACTCCACAGATGGCCCTGATCGCTGGCCAGGCCTAAGGACCCTACCCTATATATTGGGAACAGTCTCTTAGATTTAAAAATTAAAACCTGGCAAGGCTACTCTAACACTGAAAAAACAGGATGATGAAGTGATGATATACACATTTTGTGGTCAGCCCTGATTCTAACACTTATAACTGTGTGACAAAGCCAGTTAACTTAACTTCTCTCTGCTTCAGTTTTTCTACCCATAAGATGGGGAAAATGGTACTACTGCCTCAGAAGGATCATGTTATGTACTACTTTTTAAAATCAGGGAAAAAAAATTGTAGCTGCCCATACAACAGCAAGATGCCTTTCACCTGTATGAAAAGTATGGTCACTGGTCCATGCAGTGTCCCAGATTGTGAGAGAGATGTCTGACTGCTGGCTTAGGCCCAACACCCCCAAGGGGTCCAGGACTATGAGAGAGTGCAGGCCGAGGGAACTTCCCCCTCCCCCGTGCATGAATTTCATGCACTGGGCCTCTAGTCTAATAATAATTTTACAATTATGAAATATAGTACTTTGGCATCCAGAGCTTTCTTGATACTGATCCTCCGTTGAATTCTTGCTTCACCACGTTCAATTTGAGCCATAATTTTCTCAATGTCCTGTAATTCATTGCAACGTTCCCAAAATACAGCTGAAAGACAGAGTTATTACTTTAGAATACTACCATCTTAAGAAAATAAATCCATAAAATTATACAATGAAGAATTAACAGAAAAGGACACAGTAAAATGATGTTTAAAATTCAGATCCATCTGTATATGTTAAATTATTAAGTACAAATGGTATTTTTTTATTATCCAACTCAAATGACAGGATTTCAAAATACTATCGATACTGATTTATGCTAGGCTTTTATTCCAACATGATACAGAAGGGGTCAAATACATAGAGTAAAACATGAAAGAGGGTGATCATATAACTTAGAGAGCATTGCTTCTTAGTAAGCAAAAACAAAAAGGAAAACATTATCAATAGATTATTCAAACTTCCTATGAAGCAGCAATTTCTACTGAAACCATTGCTTCGCCTTTGGAAGCACTCACTGATCTTATTTTCAGTAACCTGTAGCTTATTTTTTAAACTTATCTGGAATAGCCTTTTCTCTAAAAAATAAAACAAAACACCAAGTCACCCTAATTTTATTTTTGTAATTTATTTTTTTTTCTTTTTTCCCTATTGCCCTCCCCAGCTCTCCCCACCCCCTAGTGCATGCCCTCACCCATCTCCCCCTCTCAGCCCCCACCACAATGCCCTGTATTCACTGGCTATGCTTACACACATGCATACAAGTCCTTCAGTTGATCTCCTACAGGCCCCCCTTCCCCGCTCAACCTCCCCTGCCTTCCCTCTGTAGCACGACAGTGTGTTCATTGCTTCTTTGCCTCTGCATCTGCTTCCTCCAACCCCCCGATTCTTGTCTTTAAAAACATCTTGCCCCTGTAGGCTAGAAATAAACCCACAAGAGAAAAAAATGTTTTGAGTCCCAATTTCAATGCCCAATAGCTTTGAGTTCCAGTTTCTAATCTGGCTGCATTAATATGCATTAATGTAACTTCAGTGAAAAGCCTTTTTAATGACATACTCTCAAATTTTTCATTTTTAGAACCTATAAGACGGAATGTTAGCCTAATCCAGGGGTTGGCAAACTCATTAGTCAACAGAGTGGCAAACCATGGCTTGCGAACCACATGTGGCTCATGAGCTGCAGTTTGCCAACCACTGCCCTAATCAGTGTGGCTCAGTTGGTTGGAGAGTCACCCATACACCAAAAGGTGGTGAATTTGATTCCTGATCAGGTCACATACCCAGGTTGCGATTAGATTCCTAGTCAGAGTACATACGGAAGGCAGCTAATCAATGTTTCTCTCTTACATCAATGTTTCTCTCTCTCCCTCTCCCTTTTCTCACTTTAAAAATCAATAAAAACATATTCTCAGGTGAAGATTTAAAAAAAAAAATTTTAGCACTCTAATTTGTATAAGCACCTGCATTCATTTATTCATTCTTTCACTTATTCATTTAACACATGTTTAAATGCTATGTATAAGATACTCATTAACAGCCAATTGTAGGTATTTCTTCTTTTATTGTAACCAACTACATAAACCATTCCAATTTCCCCACCCTCTGACAGAGCCCCAATTAAACTATCCTGAGCTAGTCGTGCCAGCAGGTCTGGTGTCAAATTTGAGGGAATATCTGACATGTTATCTTTTTGAATCACTTGTTTTCTTGCAAAATTAGGATGACTTGGGTTTTTTTTAGAGAAAAGGCTATTCCAAGTAAGTTTAAAAAATAAGCTATAGATCACTGAAAATAAGATCAGTGAGTGCTTCGTATACACTGATTGTATTTTGAAGAAAATTCTACTTCAGAATATCACTCTGCACATATCTTTTTACACTTTTATTCAACTCTTGTTGCTAAAATGTCTCTCTCATCTTTTTTACTCCCTCTAATCCCCCAAGTGCTCTAAACTTATGTGATAAAGTTTAAGAGTAATAGAAGTGTTATGCCAGTATCAAGGAAAATAGGAAGTTCATAAACTTGATTTATACTATATGAAACAAAAACTCAATATAATCAACCTCTAAAGTCCCTGGTAATCATCAGAAGACCCTTTCATATTCCCAAAAGAAAAAAAAAATGTATTCTCTAATTAAATCTGGATTTCTTCAAACACTGACACTATAGATACCTTAAGAGCTGGTCCTAGCTTATATTAACCCTTGACATATTTCTCCTCCCTACAGAATTTGAGTTGTTAAGCTAAGTAGGAATTGAAGGACTAGCATAGAAACCTCAGACTACTTTGTAACATTGCTTTTATGGGGGAAATGTGCTGGATTCTAAACATCGAATATTTAGACTATGAGAGCCCAACCTATTTGAAAGTCAGAAACTTCCTATTCTACATATAGAAAATTTCCTAGACATAAGGCCTATATTTGATAAGATTTTTTTTTAGAAGCTGGAGGTTGAATATACTTTAGCATAGGGATTAATTCCATGTGCTTCAGCAGCTAACCTAGTTCTGGTCAATACCAAAGACACAGCTTGAGTAAGAGAGGGACATGATTCTAGGATCAATCAACAGATTTATTCGAGCAGCCTTTTTTTATCTGTCCCAGCTTGTCTAGAATTAATGGAACTCACAAGACCTGCCTGGAGTTCATTGGAACCCTGACAGTGTCTGAGGACCTAAAAGGGCCTAATAGGAATTCTCTACTTCAAAGATGACATAGAAAGACACTAATTCAATCTGCTGAACCTGAAATCTCAAACTTTACCCAGAAGTAGGGATGAAGGGGGACAATGAGGGAATAAGGGCACATATGTAATACCTTAATCAATAAATAAAAGGAAAAAAAACTTTACCCAGAAGAGGACCAAATTCCAGAGGTGGGAAAATGAGAAACATTTTCTCAATGTGCATCCAATAGCCTTTTTTTTTTTCCATCAGGGATGTACTGAGCTCCACTAGCTAACTACTAAGGACAACAGCAGTTACTTTGTTTTGATAACTCTTAAAATCTTTTTGTAGAAATAGAATTGTATTTTACTAGAGGTTTGGTTGATGAAATTCATGCACTGGGGCGTGTCTTAGCCCAGCCTGCACCCTCTCCAATCTGGGACCCTTTGGAGGATGTCCAACTACCAGACATCCCTCTCAAAATCCAGGACTGCTGGCTCATAACCACTCTCCTGCCTGCCTGCCTGCTGGATTGCTCCTAACCACTTCTGCCTGCCAGCCTGATCACCCCTAACCTCTCCCCTCCTGGCCTGATTGACACCTAACTGCTCCCCTGACAGCCCGATTGCCCCCAACTACCCTCCCTGCCAGCCCAATCAGCCCAACTGCCCTCTCTTGCCAGCCCGATGGCCCCAACTGCCCTCCCCTGCAGGTCTGGTCACCCCAACTGTCCTCCCCTGCTAGCCTGCTCACCCCCAATTGCCCACCCCTGCCAGCCTGGTAGCCCCCAACTCCCCTCCCCTTCTGGCCTGGTCACCCCCAACTGCCCCCCCTTGCCAGCCATCTTGTGTCGGTCATTTTGTGATGATGTAGGGGTGGCCATCTTGTGATGACGTGAGGGCTTTGCACGATGGCATGAGGGCTACCTTGGCTTTTATTAGTATAGATATTCTCACCTGTACTTTATTCATAAAAGTTTAAAAGATCTCTGAACAATGGCACAATCACAGTGACACTAATGAAATAAATAAGATTACAATTAAACATCATGTTTGAAGTTATATACAAACCTGAATACTCCATGACCTCCTCAGGGGATTTGCCCTCCACCTCTCGAGCTATATTATCAATGTCATCTCTTCCATACTTCTCATTAGCTTTAACAAATTGGTTAAAATCACGCTTAGTCCAGTTTGTGAATCCCTGTGAACAAAAAAATTAAGCATTATCAATCAAGGTTAAATTAACAAATCAATTTATTGTTCTACTTACTTCTAAACAATGATACATTAAAACAGTTTAGAAGATTGAAAATGTTTCTCCTCATAAAATCCTAGGTGTTTTATGTTGGAATCAAAAGTTGAATGAGTAATATTTATAAAAATAACTGCTTTTCTATCATGAAGAGAATGTATTTCTCTCCAAGTACTAAAAACTGATTTATAGTTTTAAGATATTGTATAATTTTTAATCCCATATTTTATACATGCCCTTGCCTTTGGGGTAAAGTTCATAAAATGTCCTCTACAACCAAGGTCCATAAGTTTGGTACCTATATTTTCTTCTATGTAACTTATCGTTTTGGGTCTTATGTTTAGATCTTTGATCCCATTTGAACTAATTTTTGTACATGGGGACAAGCTGTAGTCCAGATTCATTCTCTTACATATGACTTTACAGTTTTCTCAGCACTATTTGTTGAAAAGACTGTCTTTACTCCATTGTGTTTCTGGTTCCTTAGTCAAAAATTACCTGTCCATTTTTATGTGGTTTTATAGCTGCGCTCTCTATTCTGAGGAGCTATTAGCTTTTAACTATACAATGATTACCTTTAAAAGTTTCAAAAATCTCTCATCATTGAACTAAAAGTTCTTTCCAAGAAATAATAAAAGGCATTTGAGAATTATGAAATTATTCCATTAATAAAATATTAGTAAAGTATAATTTCAGAGGACAAGTTGTATCAGTCAATAAAATAAATTTAAATTTTTAAGAATATGTTAGTAATTATTGTCTCAGGACTCAGAGTGAATTAAATGACCTTATTATAATTAATAAAATACATGTCTTCTTTCTAACAATTGACACCTACATTTTACATTTATGTATTTCTTGGTATTTCCAAAAGATTGTATTTTGTTAAAGAGATTTAAAAAATATATAGGTATATTTGGTCTCAACACTTACAAAATAGTCCTAAGTTTTGTTAATGTATCCAGTCAAGGTACTAGGCCTATCAACAAAACATAAGTAATCTATATTTTCTTTTTTCTATTAGTTGACTAGAAGTATTTCAGTCACTTAAAATATTTTACTTGTGTGAGAAGCTTTTCCTTTTCTTCATTCTCCTCTGCTGTAAGAGGTTCAGCTCCATCTATCTTTTTTTGCTCCTCTCTTTGAGCCACAGCTGGATTTGGGATATCAGAATTTCTTGGGACCTATAAATTCAAAATATGAGTTATGAGTAAACTGTTGAGAAAAAGTAATTAAGGATGTATGTGTGTGTGTGTGTGTTTGTGTGTGTGTGTGCGCACGCGCACGCACGCGAATATTTTTTTTGCTTAATATAAACTGAGTGGCCATATTATTATGATCTCTGCATGCATAATAATCTGGCCACTCAGTGTATATCCTATATAATAAAAGGCTAATATGCAAATTGTCCCCTCAACCAGAAGTTTGACCAGCAGTCAGGCCAGCCAACCGCCCATGTCCCCTCCCCCTGTCCAGGCTGACTGGACCCCACCCATGCACGAATTCATGCACCAGGCCTCTAATACACACACACACACACACACACACACACACACACACACACACAGAGTGGCCAGATTATTATGCATTCAGAGATCATAATAATATGGCCATTCAGTGTGTGTGTGTGTGTATGTGTGTGTGTATACACATATATATGTATATATATATACATATTTTGCTTAATCCCTTCACCTTTTTTACACACAGCCTTCTAATTCCCCTCTCCTCAGAAAGCTATTATTCTGTTTTATATATCTGTGCTTCTGTTTCTATTTTGTTTGTTAAATTATTTTGTTGATTACAATAACCAAGATCTGGAAACAGTTCAAATGTCCATTAGTAGATGACTGGATAAAAAATCTGTGGTACATTTACACAATGGAATGCTACTTGGCTATAAAAATGACAAAAATCTTACCTTTTGCACAGCATGGCTAGACATGGAAATTATTATGCTAAGTGAAATAAGCCAGTCAGAGAAAGACAAATACCATATGATTTCACTTATATGTGGAGTCTAATCAACAAAACAGTTAAACAAACAAAATATAAACAGAACCATGTGATATTTTAGAGTTAAAACCCATTGCTAAATGCTCCATTATATTCTAGATTTGGTTATACAATGGAACAAAATATATTGTAATACATGATAAAAGCAATAATGTAATTATCCCCAATACCAACATTATACAATAAAACCTCAAGCCCAGAAAAAAACAGTTTAGCAGTACAAAAAGAGCCCATATTCATCCAGCAATATAGACAGTGGTAAAGAAATGGCAATGCACCTGAAGATTGTATCTAACATGTTGATCAAGTCATCATGCAAAGGGAAAGTAGTGTTTTTATTGCCTGCCAGGGTATGGAAAAGAAGAGTATCTTCACATAAAATGCAAAATGTCTAGAACTGACAGGATAATGGGGAAAAAGATAATATATAGGGTGAAGCAAAAGTTGTGAGTATGTGAAACAGTTTATTCTTGGATTATTATGTATTCATTATTGTATTATTTTCCATACAAACAACTGTAAACCTATTTTGCCTCACCCTGTATAGAAAACGGTAGGGGTAGTGGAGCACACAAACACCTGTGATGGGACCCTCAGTCAAGGGAAAAAGACTCCAGTAGCAATAATTAACAGAAATTATTGTGTTCTAGGTACAGAGTTATAAATACACTTACAACTAAGGAGAAGAAATATCAGTGTGAGAGAAACATTGATTGGCTGCCTCTTGCACACCCCCTACTGAAGATCAAGCTCAGAACTCAGACATGTGTAATGACCTGGAATCAAACTATGACCTCCTGGTTCATGGGATGACGCTCATTCAACTGAGCCACTCTGGCTGGGCTTGGCTTCAAATTTTAATTAAGAAAAAAAATTGAAGATGTTTAATTGTAAGATATTTCTCTATCAAATACCTTCAATTTTTCTCTGTCCAACAAACCATATTTTAACCAAACAAAATACTTCATAAATGTCTAATTTTATGACAGAAAATGGAAAATACCCATACAAAATAAACTCTTTATTCCTATGAGATTACTCCAATGCTAAAACTTTCCCCTCTGAACTTTAATAGGAACAAAATCAGAATATTATATCATACCATTAAATTTTAGGATCCACTGCAGACTGCTTCTTCCATAAACACCAGTCATATTGTAATACAGCAATGCCTTCATCAATATCACATTTACTATTTTAATTTTAGAAATTACTCAAATATATAGTTGCTAATTTTTTAGAATTAGAAATGACTCAACATTCCTAAGTTCCATTATGTCCTCCTACCAAAAAACAAATCCTTTTTAATATTCATTTTAAAAGGTATTCATTTTTTACTTCATGAGGTTCTTGTCAGTACTAAGCTTCGTGCAGTTATTTAAAACTGTTATATAATAATTAAGTAGGAAAATTACAGACCAATAGTACCAACCAGATACCTCAAAGGTCTCAAGTACTCACACTATGATTCTTTCTGATGTCTCCCAGCAACACTTGATAGCCACAATATACAAAAGTTATCTTTCAAAAGGAAGCACCTATATTACTATAAGGATTTCTAGTCAGACCCTAAGGAATTTGCACTTAAGACATGTGTTCCATGGAGAAGTGAAAAACATTTTTGGCTTGTTTCTTGGAAGGAGTTTTAGCAAGCATTTCATAGAAATATGAAATACTGAATTAAATGTGATGGCACACAAAATGAAAGCAGTAACCTGAAATCAGCTCACTGCATCTTAGTTCTACCACTGCAAAACAGGTGGCCCACGCTACCAAAACTCATAAAGATTATGGAACTTCCTCCATTTGTCAAATGTTCATATACATCCCTATGAACATTTTTTTATTGAGGATACATGTTACAAAGCTCTATAGCTTTCTTCAGCTTCAAATATAACAAAACTCTTTCACTCCATATCTTAGATTTCAATAGAATTTCTAAATAATCTGGATTTTTTATTCTGCAATTAAAATTTCAATTAAGTCCTCTCAATGTAAAGAGTTTAGTGAACAAGTTATTAAATGTATTAAGTAACTCTTTTAAGTGGCAAGAGCAATTAAACTTCTGAATATGTCTAACTTGCAACAAGGTCAAAGCTTAGACAGCAGGTGGAATTGGTGCACATGTACTGCTATTCACCAATTGGTTAGGGCAAAGCAAACCTGTATTTCATCCAGCCTCCAACCAACAAAACTCTAACTACAGATCTTATCAGCAATATTGCTGTGACCTTATTGGTTACAGAATATGGGGGAAGGGTGGGAGAAAAAAAATAGAAAATAAAAATTCAAATAAGCAGGCCCTCAAGAAAAATACTCTTTCCCAACTGCTTCAAAACTATTGAGCCCCTTGCCCGGCCAGCATGGCTCAGTGTTTGAGCATGGAGCTATGAATCAAGAGGTCACAGTTCGGTCTAACAGTTATCAGTATCACACTGTCCTTGAAAGGAAGCATTTGCAGGTAATTAACATGCCATGCTCTTCTATCTGTACTCTGAACTCAAGCATGAAACCCACCCAATAAAGTCACCCAACGTAACTCAGGTCTGTAGCTTCTGGTAAAAAATTTAAAAAGGTTCAGAAAGAACCAACATCCAGAATTAATTCTTATTTGTCATAAATCCTCAGCTACATATGCATACAAAGGATCAAGGCAAGTCTTAAGACAATACAGAAGCAATTCAGGATGAAGGGAGGACAAGCTAAAGGTAGAGTGGTATGGGATCATTCCCCTTCCGCCTCCTCCTCCACCACCACCACCACCACTGCAGCCGCTACACTCCAAGCCACCACAATCTTCTCTCACTGTCACACTTCAAATGCCCCCTGGCTGATTTCTTAGAGAAACTCATCATCCTCTGTGTTACAGCCAGAGTGATCTTTTAAAAGTGTAAATCTGATCATACTCTACCACTTACTCATATGTTGTTTGATTTGTAACAAATTATTCAGGGCAAATTACTCAACCCCTCCATGCCTCAGTTTCCTCATCTGTGAAATAGGATGTAGTTCCAGGGCTGTTATGAGAATATGAGCTAATCTTTTTAAAGAACTTAGAACATTAAGCATCACAAGAACTAAATAAATAGCTATTATTATTTCACCACTCATCCACCCTTCTGTCTTAAAATCATCTCAATGGTTTTCCTGTGCTCTGAAGCTAAAGTTCAAACTCATTAATATGACCTATAATGGCTCCACATGATCCAACCCCACCTGCTCACTAGCTGCATCTCAAGTCACTTTCCTCCTCACTGGGCTTCTTTCAGTTTCTGAAGGGGCAATGGATCCATTACCTGAGCTTTTCTCTCCCACACTGCATTTGGCTAATTCTTGTGCATCTCTCTGATCTATTTAAATGACCCTTCCCTAGGGACCCCTACTTTGATCTTGCAGTCCACATTAGCTATCCATGTTATGCTCCCTTGTAGCACCCTGTGTAAGCACTGAAACACACAAATAACAATGTCACTACTCTGTGGTACCTGCTTAATGCCTGTGCCTTTTAGAATGTAAAGTCCATGTTCCTCTTACCCATTGCTTTATCTTCAGTGCTTGGCATAGAAACTGATATAGAGGAGTACTCAATAAATATGTATTAAATTTTTTAAAAGCCCTCATTTCACTCATTCTCCCAGTCCTGTCACTTCTTTCTGGGAGGTGAAGAAGAGAAAATAATAGAAGTTGCCATAGCATGGATTCCATGTCACCTTCCCTCTCTTCATTCATCCCTTTCCTCTCTTCTTACAGTTTCCTCCTTTCTATCACCCTTTGCAGCTGTCCCTTCATTCCTCCCTCTTCTAAGGTTTCTCTCCTCCATCTCCTTCCAGTTGGCCACCACCCAACCAATCATTGTGAGGCCTTGCTCCTCACTATAAACTGTCTGTAAGGAAAAGCACTGTTTACACTAAAATCAGAGGTATGGTAGGAATGCGGTGGGCACCTATGTTCATGGCAGCACAATTCACCATAGCTAAGATTTGGAAACAGCCTAAAAGCCCATCAGCAGATGAGTGGATTAAAAAACTGTGGTACATCTACACAATGGAATACTACGCTGTGGTTAAAAAAAAAAGGAGTTCTTACCATTTGCAACAATGTGGATGGAGATGGAGAGCATTATGCTAAGTGAAATAAGCCAGGCAGAGAAAGATAAATATCACATGATCTCACTGATTTGTGGAATGTAATGAATAGCATAAACTAATGAACAGGGACAGATCCAGAGACAGAGAAATATTGATTAGAACGTCAGGCCTCAGGGAAGGTAGGGTATGGTGGGGGTAAGGGTAAGGGGTCGACTGGAGGACTTGTGTGCATGCATATAGGCTTAATCAGTGGACGGAGACAGCAGAGGGGTGGGGGTATAGGGGGTGGAGGGAATGGGGGAATAGGGACACATGTAATACTTTAATCAATAAAGAAATTAAAATATAATGATATAAAAAAAGAATATGGTGGGCACTGTATTATTGCAGGGAACAGAATTTCAGTAACTTCAAAGAAGGAACATAAACAATTCTATCAACAAAGATAATTTTTTATTGCTGCTTCTTGATTACCACTTGGTTCACCTCCCAAACATGTCACGCCACTGTAAACACAGTCCTTATTTAGGGCTGCAGAAAGAAGCAAGGTTATGTCTAAGTGGGAAAAGCATAGTATTTGAACACTGAGAACTTTGGTTTGGGACTAGCACCCTTGGTAATCTGTTATCTGTGTGACTCTGAACAAGTCATTTAACCTCTCTGAATTTCGGTTTCCTCACCTATTATATAGAGGTGATAACAACACCTATTTCACAGGGTTTTTAGTAATCAAGTGAACTACGAGGTCTAACATTTCAATTAATTTTTCTTTCAAGGCTCACCAATAACAGTCAAAAGTAACAAAAAGTAATGATCTAAACATAAAATTTTTATAACCCTTAGTGAGATAATATATATTTGTTTACCTCATGAAATAGTATTAACTACTTTATTAATTTCACTATATTTATTTCACATTTTGTACCTATAACTTGCCTTTTTCTCTTGTCAATATTACCATTTTCACTGTATGAAACAGTTTTATGTCTGGTCTCCACGTTCAACTGGTTACTGTACACTTCTATAACTTCCTAAGAAAAATTTTATCCAGTCCTGTTGGTTAAATACATTCAGATTTAATCACATTTCCCTAACCAGATTATAACTAACTACTTATATTTACTTTAAGTTTCTTATTCCTATTTACATATATTTAAACTTTGGTACATGAAGAGCAAGCAAAGCTTTTTTACCCTGTTTCAAATGGCAATGCTTCCACTCTGTAAAAATAGTAGAAATGCTCTCAAGATCCACTCTAGTTCCAAAATATGAGCTAACTAAATACCTTATATACATGGAGCTTTTATAGGCACATTACAATTTCTAATAAAAAAAAATTGGGCATAGTTCCAGTTGTGTTAAAGGCTCGAAAAATAAATTTTAAAACACAGCATCCAGTTCATATAACTGAAATGTTTCTAAAATTATAATAAGGTTCATATTTTTATAATTTCATTTATACTATTGGTTATATTTCTAGTCATACATTTTTGTTCACTAGGAAGTCAATTTCAATATATAGAAAAAATATGATATGTATAATTTCAATATGATAGCTTTAGTGTGGTAACATTAAATTTCACTCACAAAAATGGGTTCCTATTTATCAATATAAATAAGAATTTTGAATTCTAAATCATCATTTTAAAGTATATAATTTATTGTCATGTTTATCATTAATACCTGTGACCACAGTCTACTAATCACCAACAGGGCTTGCATCAACCTTGAACAATAAACTCAAAAATACTATTTCTTATTCATATTTTTAAAAAATGATCAACGTTCCTATCATCTATCATACATTCACTTCTACTTAATCACATACCTGTTGTTGTTTCTACACATTCTTTAACCTCTTGAACACTAACATTAATCAAATAATATGTTATTATAACTATTTTAAAATACTGGAAATTCTCCATTAATCTCATATGGTATAGTTATGATCCTACTGGAAATTAGATAGATTGATATTTTATTTCTAGTTAACCTTCTTTGGTTTTAAAAACACCACTACTTTGATTTACTCTTACAACCTCTAAAATTAAAATAAAACACCTTCTAGTCTAGCTGAATAGATTATATTAGCTTAAAGAATTACATTACACTAGTCTAAAAAATTTAAATTTTACCTTATAGCCTATTGTCTTCCTATAATAAAGAATTTCCTTTTCCAGGAGCTCAAATAAACGTGGTGGGAAAAATTGAAAATCCTGAACATTTGGCTGTTTTGAAGGTCGTGGAGCCTGTAAGGGGGGGGGGGTGAAACGCATGATATAAAAAAATATAAATTAATATATATATATATATATATAAAAAAACAC
>JAAGEH010000015.1:21247005-21426775 GCA_011751065.1 Lasiurus cinereus | reverse complement strand
TATATATACATATATACACATATACATATTTTTTCAGTACATAAGGTGAACATATTTATCTTTTACTTTTTTATATATAGAAAAATACAATAAAATCCATTGATATGGCTGGGCCATATCAAATACTTTTCTGTATTATTGTTATATTTTAGGGACAATGATTTATATAGAAATAAATCTGATTCACAGACCAGGTTACAAAAGAATTCTGCTGTAGTACATAAAAACTGGCCTCATACTGTTTTCTTTTACCTTTGGAACCTTTGGCTCACTGACACGTAAAGCCTCTCTAAAGTAGGCATCCACTGCGTAGTTTGCTTTGCGTTCTCGTTTAGGAGGTTCAATCCATTCCACCATCCCGGGCTATACACAACAAACAAGAATGAGTAGTTTAATTACTCCAAACCGTTTTATAAAATCAAGCACATAAAGGTTGCACAAGCATGAGAAAAACAGAGCCCTTAGGAAGGACCAAAAATTGCTTTTTTATAAGTCACAAGTATGCATCCCAAATGCCAAAACCTTGCCCTGTATACCAAGTTTAGGTGCAAGAATGATTTTCTATTTTTTTTTTTAAGTAAGTTTAAAACTTGATTCCTCCTTAGCAATTGGGAAGAAATTGCACAATCTGGTTAGTTTTTTATGCCCAATAAATAAATCCAGGGTGGGTAAAAGTAGGTTTACAGTTGTTATTATTCAAAACATAGAGTTTATTCTTGTATTATTGCTTAATTATTATATTACTTTCCACACGAAAAACTGTAAAACTACTTTTTCCCCACCCTGTAGTATCTACTAAAGAAAGAAGACTCACATAGCTTCTGGTGACTCTGTTAATTGTATGAAATAGAAAACAGCCAAAAGGGATAAATGAAGAACATCAATATGACAGGCACATATCCCTTAAAATCAAGATAATTTTTTAATAAAATTTCTTGCTAAGGTAGCTGTGGAAAAAGTCAGTGAAATCAGAATGACCTGAATGTAAAACCAGGTTCTGCCACTTTACCAGTTGTATAACTTTGGAGAAATTATTTTTTCAATCTGTAACATGGAAATAATAATACCTACCTTAACAATTAAATGTGAATATATATGTGAAAGCATATTTCTTTCATATGATTTCAGAGAGGAAGGGAGAAGGAGAGACCGAAACATCAATGATGGGAGAGAATAATTGATCGGCTGCCTCCTGCATGCCCCTTAGTAGGGATCAAGCCTGGAACCAGGGCATGTGCCCTTGACTGGTATCGAACCAGGGACCCCTCTGTCTGTGGGCTGACACTCTATCCACTGAGCTAATCTGGCTAGGGCTGTAAGTTATTATTAAGCATCCAAAGTGGGGTAAACAGTGATTTGGCAATTTTACAAAATTTCACCCCAATATCAGATAGAAAATACATTTTAAAAATAAGCAGACAAAACTGACGATCTATAGGAATGGTTTTCTTGTTCAGACATTTTTCTTGAGTTCATAGGGCCGAGCCTAGTGCCTCTACACAAAAGAGGCCATTAATCTACAATTAATGGGCCCACTCCAATCTTGTCTAAGGGTTGAGTTCCAATTTTGGTATCATATTTAAAGAGTGGATGATATACTCAGATTATAGGCTCAGTCCCCAGTGTGGGGGCATGCAAGAGATAGCTGATCAATGATTCTCTCTCATCATTGATGTTTCTATCTCTCTCTCCCTATCTTTCCTCTCTAAATCAATAAAAAATGTATTTTTTTAAATGAAGATGGATGATAAACTAAGATGACTTGGATGGTTAAATATCTACAAACTTGGTGTCTAGAGAACACTAAAGAGACATAATAGTGGCATAAGTAAAAGTCTTTTACATAAGTGAAAGTCTATCAAACAAGAAAGAATATAGTTCTTCATTGATTCATAAGATTAAAAACAAAATGGGCAGTCACAGGAAAGTAGACTTCCAATCAATATAGTTTAACATGTCTTAAGTACCTACTGTATTATTTGCAAGTCAGTGTCACAGGTACACAAATCAATAAAATAATTTCTTCCATTATGATGCTTATAAATCAAACTAGAGGCCCAATGCATGAAATTCATGCAAAAGGCTCAGTCCTTGCAGCCGCAGCAACTTGTCTTACCCCTTGCAGCTCTGGCTTTGTCCAGAAGGTCACCTGGAAGGACAGCCGGGAAATCGTTCGGCTATTTGGTCTAATTAGCATATTATACTTTTATGAATTATAAGAAAGGAATTTTCTGAGAACCAGAGAATATAAAACAATGAGATGAACTATCCTGAGAAGAGTAGAATTCCCAACATGACCACATTCTCAGGCTGGATAACTATCATCCTATTTAATAAAAGAGTAATATGCAAATTGGCCATACCTCTGCCACACCCAGAAGCCATGCCCACCAGCCAATCAGGAGCAAGTATGCAAATTAACCCAACCAAGATGACTGGGGCCATGGAGAGAGCAGGAGGCTTGGGTTTCCCCAGCAATGGAGGAAGCCAAGTTTTCCATCTACCCTGGTGGCTCAGGTCTCCACCGAAGGCTATAAAGTTTCAATTATAGAAGATAAATAAATCCAACAAAAATGGTGGCAGCCACAGAGCTAAAGAGAGGAAGAGGCTTGAGTTGCCCCAGCGATGGAGGAAGCCAAGTTTCCCACAGCCCTGACCTGCCTTGGCTTTGGCTGAAGGCTAGAAAGTTTCAATTATAGACAATAAATAAATCCCCAAAAAATGGCGGCAGCCACGAAGCTGGAGAGAGCAGGAGGACTGAGTTGGCCCTGGCGATGAAGGAAGTCAAGCTCCTGAAGCCCCGGCCTGTCTTGGCCTCACCTCAAAGTTTCAATTATAGAAGATAAATAAATCCTAACAAAATTGGCTGTGGCCACAGAGCGAGCAGGAGGCTTGGCTTTGTGGAAGGCTATAAAGTTTCAATTATAGAAGATAAATAAATCCCAGATACCAGGGCCTCTGCTTGGGGTGGGGGTTGGCCAGCCTGCAAACCACCACAGGCCCCTCACAGAGGCCAGCCCACACCCCAAGGGAACCCCCACTCTGATCCGGAACACCCTTCAGGGCAAACGATCTGTGCACCAGGCCTCTATCCTATCTATTCCTATCTAATCAAATAATAATATGCAAATTGACCATCACTCCAACACAACAAGATGGCTGCCCCATGTGGACACAAGATTGTCGCCACAAGATGGCCAGCAGGGGAGGACAGTTGGGAGGGATCAGGTCTGCAAGGGAGGGCAGTTGGGGGTAATCAAGCCTGCAGGGAGGGCAGTTAGGGATGACCAGACCAGCAGAAGAGAGAAGTTGAGGGTGACCAGGCCTGCAGGGAAGGGCAGTTGGGGGAGACCCAGGCCTGCAGGGGAGAGCACTTGTGGGGGACAAGGCATGCAGGGGGAGGCAGTTAGGGATGATCAGGCCTACAGGGGAGGGCAGTTAGGAGTGACCAGGCCTGCAGGGGAGGGTAGTTAGGGGCAAACAGGCTGGCAGGGGAGCAGTTAGGCATCAATCATCCTGGCAGGGGAGTGGTGAGGGGGTGATCAGGCTGGCAGACAGAAGTGGTTAGGGGCAATCAGGAAGGCAGGCAGGCGAGCAATTGGGAGTCAGCAGTCCTGGATTGTGAGAGGGATGTCCGACTGCCCATTTAGGATCGGGCCTAAACAGGCAGTTGGCTATCCCTCGAGGTGTCCCAGATTGGAGAGAATGAAGGCTGAGCTGAGGGACACACACCCCTGTGCACAAATTTCATGCACCGAGCCTCTAGTCTATATCATAAAAGGCCTGTGGTCATGATGCCATAATGGTGGAATGACCAAACAACAGATCAGCATGAGGTACATGGAGCACCTCTCCCAGGCTGGAACTCACAGCTCATACAGTGAGGTGGGGCTCACATGGGGCTGGCAGAGCTGATGAAGCAAAGGTGGGTCCTGAGGCTCATGCAGGGCAGTTCTGGGATCCCACACCTCATGCAGGTAGAGTCTGGGTCTTGTGAGATTTCACGCACTAGGCTTCTATTAGACACTACAGTGGGCGTTCTTAATTACAAAAAAGATTAGAGTAGCTAACCTTAAGGTTTCTTTTAACTCTAGACTTGTGAGATATGGATAATATAATATGAATTTATATAAAATGAGAAATACCATGAGCAGTGAAATGAGTTTTGTTTTTCTTCCCCTCAGATGGATTAATGTGGGATAATAGTAATATTTTATAAATAACCAATATTTTATTTGTCTCAACTGGGGTGAAAAATAAATCAATAATAATTTCCATTAACTTTCTAAAAGTAATGTATTTGGTCATTTACACTATATTTTTTAAAGGTCTAGGTACCCAAATTTGAAATAAGCATTAAAAAATAATTCCTGAACTTTTAAAAACAGAATAAATCATGCTGAATTAGTTTGTTTCAGACAGCAGTACATTTAATACAAACTTATCCAGGTTAATATATTCATTATTAAGATCAGTCATTATGACTTAATCTATCAGGTACTGCCAAGTGGTTCAATAAATCATATATGAAAATCTACCACACTGTGTAACTCCCATGATTTATGTATAAACAACATTCTTGCAAGTTTTTGATTCCTTCAAATGATAATATAAACCTATTTTAAGAACCTATCCAGGAAATATGAAAAGACAGAAATAAAATATAATCTCAACTCAAATACTCAGAAAAAATCTGACTTTTCATTCAATTTTAAAAATATATCGTCATCATCATTATTAAAATTTCTCTTTATCTGTATATCACTAGTTTGCTAGAATTAGAATCACAGGAAAACCAGTTATATTAAAAACAAACAAGTACTTTACTAAGTCTAATTTACCTCTAAGAATGTAGATCAGAAGCTCCAATGATATCTAGACTCTTCACTGTAATATTTCTCTTTGTAAAACACTCCTAATATCAGTAAGCCCATGGGAATAACTATAAAATTTATAAAATTAATATCACATAATAAGATCTAGAAAGCATATTAGGGAGGCAATTTCCAACCTGTGCATGTAGGACTTCACCTCTATCTCATCACAATAAAATGTAAATAGTCAGAATTAAAGTTATAAATATAACTCGATAGATTTAAGTCGAGATACTAAAACTAACTGAAATAATGACTGCAACAAAGCATTCTAAGCATACTAGTTGCACTGCAAACTAAAATAGCTCATCTATCATTTTTATGTAAAATAAATAATTTTTTGTAATTTTCTTATTGATTAAGGTGTCACATACGTGTCCTTACCGTTCCATTGCCACACTCCTGTTCATACCCTCACCCCCATGGTATCTGTGTCCATTGGTTAGGCTTATATGCATGCATACAAGTCCTTTGGTTGATCTCTCCCCCCTTCCCCCAACCCTCCCCTGCTTTCCCTCTGAGGTTCGACATTCTGATTGATGTTTCTCTGTCTCTGGATCTGTTTTTGTTTATCAGTTTATGTTGTTCATTATAATCCACAAAAATAAGTTTATTTTAATAAAATTCACTTCTGAAGTTAAAAAATATAAAACCATTTGAGCAACCTAATAATGATAGGATTGTATGTATTAAAGCTCAAATATAAAATAACTTCCCTAGCCAGTGTGGCTCCATAAACCATCGGCCTGGACACTGAACGGTTGTGGGTTTGATTCCTAGTCGAGAGCATGTACCTGGGTTGCAGGTTCAATTCCCGGACCTGGTTGTGGCGCCTGTGGGAGGCAACCAATCAATGTGTCTCTCTCACTTTTCTCTCTCTCTTTCTCTCTCTCTCTCTCCCCTCACTTCCATTCTCTCTAAAAAAAAATCAATGAAAAAAATATCCTCACTCCTCTAGTGACGACTAAAATTTTTTAAATCAATGGAAAACATACTCTTGGGTAAAGATAAATAAATAAGTAAGTAAGTAAGTAAGTAAGTAAGTAAATAAATAAATAAATCCATGAGGCCATGTTGATGTAAATAAATAACTGAGTATATAAATAAATGGGAAGGGACAGTTCTTCCTTACAACAAAATCCCACTAATAAATGTAGATTTAGTAATGAAGAAAATTTTTAAAAATTACCATTAGGCAAACACTACAATAATAACTGCTGTAGGAAAACTCCAACAATAGATGCTAAAATCAGTGAGTAAAAATTTGAGTAATATCTTTCCCCAAGATATTTATCAATTCCAAAGGGGAATACATTTATCCTGCAGTGGCGAAACCCAGCAGACATCACTTCAACTAAGTGATAAAGGTTAACATCCCCAGTCGTAAGATATAGCAGCATCATATGTTCCCTGGTACAATGTATTGAGAAGGACATGGCATCCCTTCCATTGTATTCTTGCCAAAAATGCATAAGTTTCCATCAAAACACAAGAAAATGTTGGACAAACCCAAAATGAGAGACAAACTATAAAATAACTGACCAATACTCTTCAAAGGTGTCAAGGTCACGATGAACAAAGAAAAACAGAACTACCACAGATTGGAAGAGACATACCAACAAAAATATAATGTGGGTCAAGAATATGAGAAGATGCTGAAACTGGTTTGGCTCGGTGGATAGAGCTTCAGCCTGTGGACTGAAAGGTCCCAGGTTCGATTCTGGTCAAGGGCACGTACCTTGGTTGTGGGCACATCTCCACTAGGAGGATGTGCACAAGGCAGCTGATCAATATCCCTTGCTCATAAATGTTTTTAACTCTCTATCCCTCTCCCTTCCTCTCTGTAAAAAAATCAATAAAATATATTTTTAAAAAAAGAATATGAGAAGAAGAGCCACAGCTTGGGAGAAAATATTTGCAAAAGACATCCTAGATAATAAAAAAGTAATATGCAAATTAACCATTACTCCACTGCATACACAAGCCATGACCACCAGCCATGCCCACCAGCCAATCAGAAGTGAGTATGCACATTAACCCCAATGAAGATGGCTGCAGCCACTGAGCAAGCAAGAGGGAGGTTTGGGTTTCCCTAATGATGGAGGAAGCCAAGCTTTCCACACACCCTGGTGTGCCCAGGCCTCCACTCAAGGCTACAAAGTTTCAATTATATAAGATAAATAAATCCCAAAAGAAATGGCTGCTGCCACAGAGCAAGCAGGAGACTTGGCTCTGCTCCAGGCTACAAAGTTTCAACTGCAGAAGATAAATAAATCCCAGATACCAGTGCCTCTGCTTGGGTCACTGGGGGAAGTGGCTGGCCTGCAAACCACCACAGGCCCCTTGCTGAGGCCACCCCATGCCCCAACAGAACCCCCACCCTGATCTGGGATACCCTTCAGGGCAAACCAGCTGGCCCCCATCCATTTACCAGGCCTTATCCTCCTATCTAATAAAAGAGAAATAATGCAGTTTAACCATCACTCCAACACACAAGATGGCTGCCCCCATGTGGTCAAAGATCCTGCCCTCCATGTGGACACAAGATGACCACCACAAGATGGCCAGCAGGGGAGAGTAATTGGGAGGGACCAGGACTGTAAGGGAGGGCAGTTTGGGGCGATCAAGCCAGAAGGGGGAGCAGTTAGGGGTGACCAGGCCATCAGAGGAGGGAAGTTGGGGGTGACAAGGCCTGCAGTGAAGGGCAGTTGGGGGAGGGTAGTTAGGGGCAAACAGGCTAGCAGGGGAGCAGTTACACATCAGTCAAGCTAGCAGGAGAGTGGTTAGGGGGTGATCAGGCTGGCAGGCAGAAGCAGTTAGGGGCAATCAGGAAGGCAGGCAGGCAAGCAGTTGGGAGTCAGCAGTCCTGGATTGTGAGAGGGATCCCAGATTGGAGAGGATGCAGGCTAGGCTGAGGGACAACTCCTCCCTCGTGCACGAATTTCATGCACTGGGGCTTTAGTATCTGATAAAGGACTAGTATCCAAAACATACAAAGAACTCTTAACACTCAACAATAAAAAAGTAAACAACCTGATTAAAAATGGGCAAAACACCTGAATAGACACCTCCCCAGAGAAGATACACAGATGGCAAATAAGCAAATGAAAAGATGCTCTACATATGTCATCGGGGAAATGCAAATTAAAAGAATATATCACTACATACATATTAGAATGGCAAAAATCCAGAATACTGACAATATGAGATGCTTTTAAGGATGCATAGCAACAGGAACTCTCATTCATTGCTCATGGGAATTCAAAAGGGTACAGCCACTTTGAAAGACAAGTTGTCAGTTTCTCATCGAATTAAACATACACTTACTATACAATCCATCAACCATGCTCCTTATAAACCCATAGGATTTGAAAATGTATGTCCACACAAATCTTTGCACGTGGCTGTTTATAGTAGCTTTTTTCACAACTGCCAAATATAAAAACAACCAGCATGTTTAGGTCAATGGATAAATAAACTTTTTTAACATCCAGACACTGGAATATTACTCAACACTAAAAAAAATGAGCTATCAAGCCATGAAAAGACATGGACAGATTTTAAATGCTTATTGCTGAGTGAAAGAAGCCAATATAAAAAGGCTATATACTATGTGATTCCAAATATATGATGTTGCAGAAAAGGCAACAAAAATATGGAGAAAGTATAAAGATCAGTTGTTGCTGGAGGTGGGGGGAGGGAATGATTAATAAGCAGAGCACAGAGGATTTTTAGGCCAGTAAAACTATTCAGTATGACACTGTAATGGGGGATACAGGTCATTACACATTTATCTAAACCCATACAATGTACAAACCAAGAGTGAACCCTAATGTAAATGATGGTCTTTGAGTGATGATATGTCAGTGTAGGTTTTTTTTAATAAATCTTTATTGTTCAGATTATTACAATTATTCCTCTTTCCCCCCCATCCTCCCAATAGCTCAGCTCCACCTGGTTCCCACCCTTCCCTCTTCTTATCACCCCTCACATTGTCCTCATCCATAGGTGTACAATTTTTGTCCAGTCTCTCCCTGTACCCCCATCATCCCTTTCCCCCTGAGAATTATCAATCCACTCCCTGTCTATGCCCCTGATTCGATTATATTCACCAGTTTATTCTGTTCATCAGATTTTTTATTCACTTGATTTTTAGATTCACTTGTTGATAGATAAGTATTTGTTGTTCATAATTTTTATCTTTACCTTTTTCTTCTTCCTCCTCTTCTTGAAGAATACCTTTCAGCATTTCATATAATACTGGTTTGGTGGTGATGATCTCCTCTAGCTTTTTCTTATCTGTGAAGCTCTTTATCTGCCCTTCAATTCTGAATGATAGCTTTGCTGGGTAGAGTAATCTTGGTTATAGGTTCATGCTATTCATCACTTTGAATATTTCTTGCCACTCCCATCTGGCCTTCATAGTTTCTGTTGAGAAATCAGCTGATAATCGTATGGGTGCTCCCTTATAGGTAACTGTTTTTCTCTTGCTGCTTTTAATATTATTTCTTTGTCTTTTGCTCTTGGTATTTTAATTATGCTGTGTCTTGGTGTGGTCCTCTAGATTCCCTTTGTTTGGGGTTCTGTGCGCTTCCTGGACTTGTAAGTCTATTTCTTTCACCAGGTCAGCAGGTGGGGGAAGTTTTCAGTCATTATTTCTTCAAATAGATTTAAGTATCTTGCTCTCTCTCTTCTTCTGGCACCCTCATAATTCAGATGTTGGTATGCTTGAAGTTGTCCTAGAGGCTCCTTACCCCATCTTCAAATTTTTGTATTCTTTTTTCTTTTTTCTTTTCCAGTGTAGTGTTTTCTGCTTCTTTGTATTTAAAATCTTTGACTGGATTCTTGTGGTCCTCAAGTCTGCTGTTAGGTCTCTATATAACATTTTTTATTTCAGTCAGTGTATGTTTAATTTCTAGTTGGTCCTTTTTCATCCCCTCTTAGATCTTGCTAAATTTATCCATCTTTTCTAGGAAATTCTTGAAAAAACATATAACCATGGTTTTGAACCCTATATCCAGTCGTTTCTTTTCCTTTATTTCTTTTGTTTGTGATCTGTTCTTTGTCTCTGCATTTTCAATGCTTCCCTGAGTTGGTAGAGTAGCTTTGTGTGCTAGGTGTTCTATATGGCCCAGTAGCTCCGCCTCCCCAGTTACCTGGGGTGGACCCTCTTAGTGTACCCCTTTGTGGACTGTGTGTACAGCCTTGTTGTAGTTAAGTCTTGATTGTTGTTAGTATCACTGGTGGTGGGGGGATTAACCTCCAAGCCAATTGGTTGTGAGGATCAGCTGTGTCTACACTTGGAGAAATTCTGTGCTGGAGTCAGCCTTATGATACAAACTTACAAAATTGCAAAAGCCTCAGTGTTCAACTTGGATGGGGCAGAGTCACAAGGCTGAGCAGACAGCCTGGGCTTCCTGTGAGCCCTACCCTACACAGCCCCTGGGTCTCACTGTCCCTTGGTCATCACTGTAGCCCTCTCTGAGCGTACTTGTGCTCATACACCTCCAGACCTCTGCCTTTCGCAGCTCCCCTGAGTTTCTATGCACTCCTCCCTTTTCACAACAGTCCAGACCCCCCCTATATGAGTCTCGCCCGGAACGGGGGTTCAGTGCCGTCAGAACTGGGGTGCAGTGCAGTCAGGAGTTTCCATCTCCCTCGTGCCAGGAAGCCAGCCAGGCACTCCGCCACCCATCCTCTATACTCGTGTGTCTCTGTACTTCAGCTTTTTGTAGCTCCTCTGAGTCTCTGTGAGCTCCCTTATAGTTGTAGGATGTCCACTCAGCCAGCTTTTCTGTGGTTCTGGATGATGTCCATTCTGTCTTTTAGCTGTAATTTTGAAACTGTTCTGTGAGGCAGCAGTTTAGGTGTTCACCTATGCCGCCATCTTGGTTTCTCCATCAGTGTAGGTTTGATGGTATCAAACACACCATTATTGTGGGGGATGTTGATAATGAGGGAAGCTGTGTTTGAGTGGGGATAGGAGGAATACAGGAACTCTTATTGTCTGCTCAATTTTGGTGTGAATCTAAAACTGTTCTTTAGCTCTCTTTTTTTATTCAATTACAGTTTACATTCAATATTATTTGTATTAGTTTCAGGTGTTTAGCATAGTGGTTAGACAATCATATACTTTACAAAGTGTTCCCCATGATATTTCCAATATCCATGTGGCACCATACATAGTTATTACAATATTATTGACTATACTTCATATTCACATGACCTAGAGGGTATTATGCCAAGTGAAATAAGTCAGTCAGAGGAAGAAAGATACCATATGATTTCACTTATATATGGAATCTAAAGAACAATGTAAACAAAGAAATAAAATAGAAACAAACTCACCAATACAGAGAACAGAGTGATGGCTGTCAGAGCAGGGGGGGGTGGGGGAAGGAGATGAGTGAAAAGATGAAGGGATTTATAAGTAAAGATTGGTAGTTACAAAATGAAGCTGTTTTTCAAAATTGCAATGTGGGATCCTGGACTATATCTCCCATTGTGTTCCTGGATTTTATCATTGTACTATAATAATGTAAGTTGTTAAAATTAAGGAAATCTGAGTGAAGGATATATGTGAAATGTATACTATTTTTCGCAATAAAGTCTAAAGTGATTTCAAAATAAAAAGTTTTAAAATTTACAGTCATAATTCAATTAAACAAAATAAATAAAGCTCCAATTTCTTCAAAGGATTATTGCCATATATAAGGCATTATTTCATAAATGAGAACACATTTAATGAAGTCCTTCAATCATTTAAGTAATTATGTATTAATAATATCACTAATATGTTTAGTACTAAGTGCTAAGTACATTGTTCTAATTACTTTATGAATATTAACTCATTTAACCTCAGAATCAGTCTAGGATATTACTATAACCTCCATTTGACAGGTGAGAAAACTGGGTACCCAAAGTCACTTAGTAATAGAGGTGGGATTTTAGTTTCAGAATCCAGGAACTCATCGACACTCCTACAGTGTTTCTCAAAAACAAAAGTAGTAGTCATAACAGCAACAGCGGCAAAAATGTTGATAATAATGGTAATAACAAACCAGTAAAATATATTAAAGGTGGCCTTTTCATGAGATCTTCTGACTTACATCAAATTTCACTGTACAACAGAGTATTGTATTAAATAAGTGCCAGCGATTTTTATAATTGTTATGTGGAGAAATGGTCATTTGAGAGTCTAGGGGTTAAGGATAAAAAGTTACCTTCTGTTTTTCTCTATAATCTTCTCCTTCAAACTTGTACAAACTTTGTTCAGTGTCCATTCTAAAATTTCTTAGAGAAGACTCTCCCATTTTCTGCAAGCGTTCATTCATCTCTGCGGTCTACATTTGAAAGCATTGAAATTAGAAAATCATCCCTGAATTACTTATAAATATCTGAGTATACTCTGTTTTAAAAAAATCAAGTTTTGACACAAAATACCCAAACTGTTAACTTATAAGGTAAGGATGCAATGCTGACATCAAACTTGAATATAAATTTAACTTGTCTCAAGTATTTTAAATACTTAAATGGTTCTTCCAAAGTATTCTTCAATTAGGCTTTCTTTAAAATATTTTATCATTGAAGATATAACCATGTTATATTTTCTATTGCAAAAATTTAATGGGACAAATAGCTAGTACTAAAATACAGGAAAACTTGTATTAAACAATTGGCATGCTAACATAAGATTGCTCAAAATTCAAGATAATATCTGATACATGAAAAGATGCTCAACATCACTAATCATCATGGAAATGCAAATTAAAACTACAATGAGTATCACTTCATACCTGTCAGGATGGCTATCACCAATAAATTATCAAGCAACAAGTAATGGATAGGATTTGGATAAAAGGGAACCCTTGTGCATTGTTGGTGGAAATGTCAACTGGTACAGTCACTATGGAAAACAGTATGGAGGTTCCTCAAAAAAAATTAAAAATAACACTACCATATTATCCAGCAATTCTATTTTTGGGTATTTATTTGAAGCAAAGACAATAACTCAAACAGGTATCTACATCCCTCATGTTCAATGCAGCATTATTTACAGTACTCAAGATATGAAAATGACCTAAGTGTCCATTGATAAATGAATGGATATAAAATATATGGTGTATATGTATATATATATAATGGAATATTACTCAGACATAAAAAAGAAGGAAACCCTGCCATATGGAACACTCAGATGCACCTTGAGGGCATTATGCTAAGTAAATAAGTCAGACAAAGAATGACAAATACCATGTGATATGTGGAATCTAAAAAAAAACACTCATCATCAATGCAGAGAACAGACTAGTGGTTGCCAGAGGCAGGGCATGGAGTCAGTTATAAAACAAGTAAGTCCTGGAGATATAATGTGAATAAACAAAAAAAATGGTCTGAAAAGTAAATTCCACCAACTTACAGAAAATATAGCAAATAATGAACATGGAAAAATACCCCATGGAGATGGAATCTGCAAAATCCAGACTGTGAGCAACTCAAAAGAGAAATAACCCAGTTTCTACACCAAATAAATTACAAGGAAAATAATACATGAAAAGGGGAGAACTACAGATTTTTTAAAATATAGATGACATATCAACCAATGGCAATGTGTGGATATTATATGCATTTGAATTTAAAGAAACTTTTTTTAAAAAGTATAGCTACTTGTGAAACAATTAGAAAATTTAATACTAACTGGATATTTGTTATTATTAGTGATTTATTGGAGTTTTCAGGTGGTACAATTCTACATTTATTATATTTTTAGAAAGAGTTATTACATTTTATTTTTTAATTTTTAATTTTTTAATATATTTAATTTATTGGGGTAACATCCTATAAAATAAAAGCCTTCCTATATAATAAAAGCCTAGGTGGCATCACGTGACATCATCACAAGATGGCTGCCACAAGATGGCCATCCTCACATCATCACAAGATGGTCACCATAAGATGGCCATCACAAGATGGCTGGCAGGGGAGGGCAGTTGGGGGAGATCAGGCCTGCAGGGAAAGACAGTTAGGGGTGATCAGGACAGCTGGGAAGGGCAGTTGGGGGTGAAAAGGCTGGCAGAAGAGGGAAGTTGGGGGCAATCAGGCCAGCAGGGGAGAAGTTAGGGGGCAATCAGGCTGACAGGCAGAAGCGCTTAGGGACAATCAGGCAGGCAGGAGAGTGTTTAGGAGCCAGCAGTCCCGGATTGTAACAGGTATGTCTGACTGCCAGGATTGGGCCTAAACCAGTAATCAGACATCCCCCAAGGGATCCCAGATTGGAGAGGGTACAGGACTGGCTGAGGGACACACCCACCCCCAGGCATGGTTTTCATGCACTGGGCCTCTAGCTGGTTAATAAAGTATATAGATGCTAGAGGCCCAGTGAATTAAAATTCATGCACTGGAGGGGGTCCCTCAGCCTGGCCTGCCTCCTCTCAGAGTCCAGGAGCCCTCAGGGGCAGGAAGTGACCCAACAATCAGGGGAAGTTTATACCCCATCACACCTCTGCTGCTACCACTGCTGGTAGCCAAGCCTTGGCTGGCCATGGTTACCTGAGCCTCGGGTGGCCCTGGGCAGCTGGGCAGCCACCATTCAAGGCTTGCCTGCTCCTCAGGCCAGCCCTGGGCAGCCAGGGGGCTGAGGGAACTGGGGGACTCCAGAGGCAGATGCACAGCCGTGGGCACTGCCATTTTTGAGAGTGTGGGAGACAATTAGCATATTCCCTCCTTATGAGCTGTGGGCACCACCATCTTTGTGACAGCGTGAGGGTCAATTAGCATATTCCCTCTTTATTAGATAGGATCAGGTGTACATTTCTGTAATACCTCATCTTTATATTGTATTGTGTGTTCACCACCACAAGTCAAGTATTCCTCCATCACCATTTAGTCTCCCTATACCCTCTTCTACCTCCTCCTACCTCCTCCCCATTCATTCTGGTAATCACCAAACTGTTGTCTGTGTCTATGAGGGTTTTTTTTCTTTTGCTTAATCCCATCGCCTTTTTCATCCGGATCCCCTACCTTACTTCCCTCTGACAGCTATCTGTTTGTTCTCTGTATTTAGTCTGTTTCTATTTTGTTTTTGTTTTTTGTTTTTTTGTTTGTTTGTTTTTGTTTGTTTTTTTGTACTTTTTTTTAATTAAATCTTTATTATTCAGATTATTACATTTGTTTTTCTTTTTTCCCCTCCATAGCACCCCTCCACCCAGCTCCCACCCTTCCCTCCCTCCCGTTGACTTCATCCATAGGTGTATGATTTTTGTCCAGTCTCCCCCTGTATACCCCTCACCCTTTTCCCCCTGAGAATTATCAGTCACGGGTGGGTCTGGAGCAGCAAGTCCTCCGCGGGCTCCGCCGTGAGTGACTCTTCAGTCCGCAGGCCGATGCTCTACCCACTGAGCACACCTCCTCCTGCTGCCATAGTGGCAGCACACACACATGGGGGGGGGGCAGGGACCTGCGGGGTCGCAGGGGTTAAGGGAACCAGCACCGGCACTCGCTCCTGTAGGTTCGGCCCGGCCCGAGCCGCACCGGAAGCCCTGAGGGCAGGTCCCTGGCGGCTCGAGAGCCAAGGACGCACCGCACCGCTCAGCCTCAGCCTCAGCGCGAGGGTCCCAGCCTCATCCCCAGCCTCAGCACGCGGGTCTCAGCCTCAGCCCCAGCCTCAGCACAAGGGTCTCAGCGCCTCAGCCTCAGCACGAGGGTCTCAGCCTCAGCCTCAGCGCAAGGGTCCCAGTCTCAGCCTCAGCGCGAGGGTCTCAGCCTCAGCCTCAGTGTGAGGGTCCCAGCTCTATTTTGTTTTTTAGTTTACTTTGTTCATTAGATTCTACATATAAGTGAAGTCATAGTACTGGCTTCTTTAACTTAACATAAAGCTATGGAACGTTAATACAATGGAATACTCCTCAGTCATAAAAAATGAAGGAAATCTTACCATTTGCAAAAGCAAGGGTGGATCTGTCTACTTTTGCTTATGTTTAAAATTAACTAAAATAATTTCTGGCAAAAAAACAAATTCAACACAAAACCACAATATTCTGCAACAGCTTATTATATATACCTTAACAAATAATGCTTTAATATTTCATAAAATGTTCACAAAAGATTTTCAGTTAATAAAATTTATCAGGACACAATTTTTAATCCAGTGCAAAAAATATAGCACTGATATATGTGATTAAACACAAAATGTATTTGATTTTTATACCAACTTTATTTTCCACTATCATGTAGTATAAGGTCACTCAATGTTAAACTCTGGTTCATAGTCTTTGTTAAACTAAAGAAACCTAAACTACCCCAGGATATAAATCTACAAATTCTTAGAGAAGACATGAGTCTTGAAGCACGAGCATGTTGACTTCAAAACAATCCATCATGAAAACAACATGCCATTTTAACTAACCTTCTTTTCCCCTCTTTCCAGAAGAGTTGTAATATCTTCATCTGTCAGCTCACTTTCCTTAGAAGCAAAAACATGAGTGGCTCCATGACGTATCATTTGTAACATTTCCTCTTTAGCCAGCTTGTTAGACTGTTGGTCAATGAGTCTTCCTAATAGCAAAAATAAAAGTCATATATACTCTACTATATTCCAGAGAAAGCATGGCACAACATTTCTAAAAAGACATCACTACATTTACCGATAAGTAAAGCTTCATAAGAACAAAAATTCATGAACTTTAAAGTTATTTTTAATTAACAGCCTTACAAGTTTTTCTTCTATCATATCTTCTATTTCGACATGAATTGCCTTCTGTAAAATTCATCTAAAACTTGGAAGGACAGAAACATTTTTTCAAGTACAAACTTCACTTTTTAGATCAAATTTTTCTATATGGAAAGACACCCTTGAGTACCTGTTTTAAAAACATTTTAACTCAACATTTTGTCTGTCAAAAAACATAACATTGACATTTGGCTATAAGCTATTAATGTTTAACTAGCTTATAGTGAATGCAAGGCTTTAGTTTAAGATTTAAATTGGCATTTTGTTTTAAAAACTGACATTTTTCGCTCACTAAGCTTGCAAATTTTGTCAACTTTCACTAAAAGTAATCTCCTTCGAAGAAAGTTGCATGTATTTTTGCAAAAAAAAAAAAAAAACACCCACACCTAATTAAGTTTATACATATAAATACCTTGTTGTATAACAATTGAGTCAAGTCTCAGTTTTATCTCCGCTCTTTCTACAATCCTTTCTTCAACAGTGTTGTCGGTGATGAGACGGAACACACATACTGGCTTCTTCTGACCAATACGATGTGCTCGATCCTAATAGAAAAAAAAATCAATTTTAAGATTTTGGTATTCTGGAAAAAAACTAATATAGCCACCATCTGCTATAAAAATCTGAAACTAAAATTAGTTCCTAACCTCTGTATACCTACAAATTTTGAAAAAAGCATGATGACTATAAAAGATAAAGCCCTACCATATGACCTACCAAGTCCACTTTTGGATATTTATCAAAGAAAACGAAAATACTAATTCAGAAAGAAATATGGGCTCCTATTTCATTGCAGCATTATTCACAATAGCCAAGATATGGAAGCAACCTAGGTACCCATCAATCGATCAGATGAGTAGATAAAAAAGATGTGGCATATAGGTGGTTTTATTTTCAATGAAATATTACCCAGCCATAAAAATGAACTCTTGCCGAAACCAGTTTGGCTCAGTGGATAGAGCTTCAGCCTGCGGATTGAAAGGTCCCAGGTTCGATTCTGGTCAAGGGCATGTGTCTTGGTTGAGGGCGCATCCCCAGTAGGGCGTGTGCAGGAGGCAGCTGGTCGATGTCTCTCTCTCATCAATGTTTCTAACTATCTCTTTCCTTTCCTCTTTGTAAAAAAATCAATAAAATATATATATTTTTAAAAAATGAACTCTTGCCCCTTGCAACACCACAGATGGATCTAGAGGGCATTTTTCTAAGTGAAATGAGTTAGACAGAGAAATACATTTATATATTTCACTTTTATATGAAATGTAAAAAACAAAACATAGATACAGAGAACAAAATAATGGTGACAGAGGAGAGATGAGCAACAAGATGAAAGGGATTCCACGACACAAACTTTCAGTTTTAAAACAAATCACAGGGTCGGGGTACGCCTGGGAGGGAGGGGGGGCAATGGGGAGATATGTATAAAAAATTAATAAAAATTAAAAAAAAACAAATCACAAAGATATAATGTGTAGCATAAGTAATATAGTCATCATTACAGCTTTGTGGACTTATCATGCTGGTCACTTGATAGGGTATACAAATGTTGAATCACTTTATTATATACCTGAGACTAATATAATACTACATGCCAACTATATAAAATTAAAAAATAAGAAACTAGGGGTAGCTGAAAGCTTCTTGACTAAGTTACTAAATAATTTTTAACCCACTAAATCCAAACACCTTCCACAGGAGCAAGGAATTTTGTAAGTAAAGGACAAAGTAGTTAACAAGTGTTGCTATGTTAGCAAAAGACAGCTTTATCTCATCATCGAACATTTCCTTCTGCTTGCTAAGGCATGTCAGGAATCTGTACTAGAGTCATAAAAATTAATTGGATACTAATATCCTTTCTGTATATTGGTTTAGAATTGGTCCTATGATTTATAGTTGGTAAAGCTGACAAGTGGCAAGTTCTGATAGTATTAAAACATCTAGGAGTAGTGGTTTTTAAAACACAGAAGTTGCTAGAGCAAATAGGTGAAGGGAGGATGGTAGTTAGTTGAGAGAAAAAAAAACAAAGAAACAAAGTTCAAACCAGCTCTTGTATTAAATAAAAAAATACCAGAGGCCAGTTACACCTTCAAAGAGAATACAACATCCCTACACATATTTTAAATTTCAAACTCAATCAGTAAATTATGAAACAGCTATACTCTAACAATTTTATGGAAATAAAGGTTATCATCAATAAGTTTTCCAGTTCAGTAACACTGTAACTTACTTGGCTTATTCCTATTTAGATATATCAAACAGGTAGTTCGGTACCATGCTAAAATAACAATTATGCCAATGTATATTGATTTTTAAATGTCCCAGTGGTCAATATTTTCAATTCTCTATCATAAAAGAAAATCAAAGACTTCTAAACTATGCCTTACTGGCATATGACTTCCAAAGACAGTCAGTTATTCCATAACTACTTGGGATTTTGAATGACTAACTCTTGAATCTTTTTATTTCTGAAATTATATTTCTATATCTTAAGATGTGTCATATTGACAGAAATTGTAGCTCTAGTTCAATAAATTACACCATGATGAAATGTAAGAGAAATAGCTCCCTGAAAAAAATTTTAAGGTAGAATAATTTCTGATACTGTCCTTAGGAAGCAAATGTTTTCCTGGAATAGTTTCCTTTGTTACCTTTTTACCTTCTCGACCCAAATGTTTTATTATTACAAAAGTTAAAATCGCACCTCCCCCAATTTTAGTACTAAGGATTTTAATATATTTAATTGGTAAGCAGAATAACATTAAGAGACTTTTAACCTTCTTCATTAAAACATGCATGTGTCCCCTTCAAGACATTTCTTTTTCATGATAAAAAGCCAAAATCGATATGCAAGTGCTATAGTTGGATTTGGGTAAGTTTGTTTTCATTTCCTTTGTTTTTGCAGTTAGCACAATTGAAATATTGTTTATTTTCCAGGAGAATCTATTTTAGCATCTACAAAAACTCCCCAAGATTGTCGTTATCCTTTTATCATAAATTGTCTTTTGCTATATAAATAACAATAGTATTCTAAGCAAAGAAAAATTTCTGACATCATTAAAGATTACTAACCATAGCTTGTAGATCAACCTGTGGGTTCCAGTCTGAGTCATATAGTATGACTACATCAGCACTGGCTAAGTTAATTCCGAGACCTCCAGCCCTGGTACTCAGCATAAAGATGAATTTGCTGCTATTAGGAGCATTAAAGGCCTCTATTGCTTCCTTTTTTTAAATTGACACAGGAGAGGCAAGAAAAAAGAGAGAAAAATTAGATTATATTACCTTAAAAATAATTTTAACATGCAGACTCAATACCCCACTTCATAATATTCTCCCAACTTCTAAAATATAAACATTTAGCTATCTATATACTGTACTGTGTGAGTTGCTGTAGGAAGTATATTTCATAAAATTCCTAATCTTTTAGAGATTACATCAATAGAATCAAATTTAGAACACGCATATAAACAAATTTAACTAAGCAAGTAATAAATCATTTGAATTATTTTAAAACAGTAATAGTGAAAATCTTTTAACTGAGAGCTGACATATATCTAGGGGACAAAATGTCAGATATGTCAACTTCATTCCCATTAGTTTATGATGAATTAATAAGGAAGATATAGTTAAGGAGATTAGCCAAGAAAGAAAAAGTTTTAGAAATGGGAATGAAAGCAACAGATATAGGGGAAGGTAAGTAGATTTATTTTGATATGGTGAAAAGAGGCAAACCGAGAAGAAATGAGGAAATTCAGGAAGGTTATCAAGGGATATTTAATAAAGAGCTTTAAAAATTAATGGAAAGTTAATATCCTTACTATATAAAGATCTCATACAAATTAATTAGAAAAAAAATACTAAGACCCCAAAAGAAAAAAATGAGCCAAAAAAACAGATAATACACAGAAAAACAATCACAAATGGCTAATAAACACAAGAATAATGTTCAATCCACTAATAATCAAATAAATACAAATTAAAACATAATACCATTGTTTGAAGATTTAAAAAAATAATACTCAATGTTGACGAGGGGGGCGGTGAGACGGGCACTCTCATACATTGCTGCTGGGAGTGTAAATTGGTACAACCTTTCTGGAAAGCAATTTGGCAATATGCATCAAGTGTCTTAAAAATATTCATACCCTTTGACCCCGTAATTCCACTTCTAGGAAATTATCCTAAGGAAATAATCAGAGATGTGCACAAAGATTTATGTATAAGGACTTTCACTTTACCATTATTTATAAATAGTGAAAAATTTGAAATGACCTAAATGATCAACAATAGGGGATAAATTATTCATAATACATCCATAAGATGAAATTACACTAAAATTATTTTTACAATGACTATTTTACTGATACAGGAAGTACAATTTGATGTTGAGTAAAAAGTATCAGGATACTGGACTTTATATATAATGTACATAATATATCAATTATAATCTTTTAATGTATATTTTACATATACTCTTATATTTATATATTTAATATATACATGACTATATACATTAAAAGATTGGCCAGAAATACTTTTCTTTTCCAAATTTCCTTCAGCAATAGAATATTATTGTTATAATCAGAAAATATAGGCAGTTACACTTTTCATGAATGGAATGGCATGGTCAAAAGTTGCAGGCAGAAAAGGTGACTCCCACTGCCAGTCAGTATAGCATGTAGAGAGGGCAGTATAGAAAGCAGCATGGTGTAGTGAGAGGCAATTTGGTGTAGAGGAAATAGCAAAAACCTGGGCGTGAATCATAATTCTACCATTTATTACATATGTGGATCTGAGCAAGCATTTAACCTCTCTGAGACACAGTTTCAGGTACAGAAAAATGTACCAATACTTTACTGGGCTGCTGGACGAATTCAGTTGAAACTATAAGTTGCCTAGGAGTTAGTGGTTGGCAAACTGCAGCTCGCAAGCTACATGCAGCCCTTTGGCCCCTTGAGTGTGGCTCTTCCACAAAATACCACGGCCTGGGCGAGTCTTATTTTGAAGAAGTGGCGGTAGAAGAAGTTTAAGTTTAAAAAATTTGGCTCTCGGAAGAAATTTCAATCATTGTACTGTTGATATTTGGCTCTGTTGACTAATGAGTTTGCCGACCATTGGCCTAGCTTATAGTAGTAGTTGCTTGACAAATGTTAGTCCCTTTCCCTATAAAAGTGAGGATGCCAATTAAGTGCACATTACAGGAACTGAGTCAGAGGATGACCAAAGACTTAGCTTAATTTAACTGTATCAATGGAGAAAGGGCAAATATGTAAGCTGTTGAGAAAGAATTCTTCATTATCAGCTGGGAAATGATTAAAATAAGGAATCAAATATGGTCTTCCCCTTCTTACTGGAAAAATAATAAAAATGACTGAAATGATTGTGTGGACAACAACATAATGGAAAAGCAGGGCATTTCCAATAAATAAAAAATGATCAGCTCTGACTTTGCTGTATCTAAAGTCAATACATGCAATTTAAAGCCATTGATGGAGAACGGTATTTGAAAATTTAAGAAAACAGAAGAATTTGGGCATAATTAGGTAACGTCTACAATGTTTCTGAGGAAGGAGATCACCTAGAAATGCAAATTGGTTAGTTGAAGTAAGAAATCATCTACTCTTCTGCCTTAGTATCATCTTTATTCCAGGAAGCAGGGTCATCATGAATGGTACTATATGGTCTATGCTTAAAGTGGATTTGGAGAAACCCATTCTCAAGAATAAATCAGCAAAAGCCCAATAAACCTTCAAATTACTATTTCAGAAAGAGTAAAATACTACATAGCAGGGGACAGTGTAAGCTTTCAAATGTCCCACTATTGTAAATGTACTGCATGTGTTTCCTCAAAGTGGGCAGCAGGTAAACCCTTAATATGAAAAGGACCTGTGTACCTATCCTATGCTCTAGCCAGGCTTCAATGCAATATACAAGGGACAGAGGGCCCACCGCAGCTATGGAGGAAGAAGGCCATGTACTGAGTCTTTGTGACCTAAGAAGGGGCCCCAAAGCTGAGAAATAAAAAGGATTGTGTGCAATTTCATGACATGCGCTATAAACTGCACCACCCAATTTAAAAACTGCATTCATACCTATTATATCCAATGGTCCTCACAACGTTGTCAGATAAAAGAAGCCTAGGTATTAATATTACCCTTATAATACAGTTAAAGATACTGAGGCTCAGAGAATTAAATGGCTTGCACACACTACAAAGTGGTGGAGTTGGTGCTAAAATTCAGGTCTTCTGAAACCAAGTTCAATGCATTTTCCACTATACCATGAAATCACGATCTTTGCCCAGAGCATGAGTACAGACTTAAAACAGAGGCCAAAGACAGAGTCCTGAAGGATCACAGAAAAGAGAAGATAAATTAGCAAAGCCCTCCCCAAAAAGTGCTTTTAAAGGTTTAAAATACATTAGACCCATGACATTCGTGAGGAATAATCTAAGACCTAGAAGAATTTCCAAATATGAGAAAAATACTGAATGCAAAGTAGGCTTCCTCACTAGCTAAATGACTCTTTTCTGCACACCAAACTTTTAGTATTCCAAGATCCAAATGTATGATCAGCACCTATACCTATGTTATCCCATTTCAGTTTTACAAAATCTCTGTAAGATTGAGTTATTCCCTTTACAAATTACTATGTTTCTTGAGTCATTAGGGTTGGTCATAAAGTGGAAAAATCTCAATGTTAAACTCCACGAATGGTGAGGGTCTACTGTAGGAGGCAAATCAATAAAATAAAATGACATAAAATCAGAGGTCAAAGAGTTAGCTGAGAAGCAGTTAGTAACCAAAAGGTCAGAGATAGCAATGGTTATAGGAGGTAAAGATGCAATAGTATATTATCCTTTAGATAAGTGAGATTGTCTTTGAATACCTTGAAAAGAATGATTGGTAAAAAGTCAGTGTAATGGAAGCCAAATTGAAAATCTCAGAGAGAGAGAGGAGTGGCAGTGAGAAATTCAATGAATCTAGCTATAAAAAAAGGTCAAAGTTCAAAACTCCTTAATGATGAAAACATGGCTTAATTGAACTCTAAATTTTTAAGTCTTTATTTTATTTTCTCATCCTTACCTCTCTTTCTTCATGTGGAGTTTGTCCATCCAATCGACAATACTCATAACCACGCCACATACAATAATCCTCCAATATGTCCAGCAAACGAATCATCTGGCTAAAAATGAGGACCCTTGAACCTAAAACATTTTACCAAAAAAAGCAAGTTATTCAGCTTGTGTAGAACTAACTTGAAAGTTACAAAAATAAAAGTAAGCATCATATGAAATATAAATACATAGCACATGAACATTCCTTTAAACACACACACTTACACGCATGCACACCTTCAAGGTATGCTATATATTTGTTGAGGCGATCTAAAATCTGACTTTCTCTGTCCTGAGGCTGATCAACTGGTCATAATCTTCTATTCTCTTCTCTCTAGTCTCTTCTCCTTAGTAGATTCCCCCATACTACTTCCAAGGTTCTCTTCCAAAAATACAAGTCTGATTGTATCACTTACCACAGCCAAGTCTTCTTTGAACTGCCCTGCAACCCACCCTGCCTTCAAATAAGCACAAATTCCTTAAAGCATGTTTTAACATGGCCCCATTCATCTTCCCAGATTCATTACTGCCACTCTACCCCAAATACCATAAGCTTCACATTCCCTTCTTTCACTCCTGTCTTCATTACTCTGGAAAACCCTTTCCCTTCTTTTCCAATGGGTTACTTCTATACATTTTCTAGGGCTCACCTCAAATGTCATATCTGTGACCACTTCCCCAACTTAACAAATCACAGCACTTATTATAATAACTCCAACTATTCCTCCTCATCACACTGTGAGCTTCTCCAAGGCAAAGACTGTTTTGTGTGTCTATGCATCTTTTTTATAACCAGCCTATAGAACAATTCCTGGCAAATAGTAATTACTCAACAATGTTTGCTGACTGACTGAATGAATGATGAGTTATTCTGCAAAATGTTATTCATATACAAGTCATTAATATTGTTATCTCATGTTAATAGAATGACTTGTAACTCACCCTGTTCTTTGAGTTTGGCCAACAGTTTATCAAGAACTACCATTTTACCACTGTTGCTGACAATGTGCTCATCAGTAGTATAAGGTGGACCAGGTTCAGCACCATCAAACAGGTAAGGATGATTGCAACACTTTCGTAGCTGCATTAGGATGTTTAATAGTCGCATCTTGTCCATCTTGCCAGCAGAGTTTAAAACATCAATATCTTTCATCAGGATTTTTGTATACCTAAAATTTTTAAATATAATTAATCACTGATCATTAGAAAGGTTTAATGCCATCAAAAATATCCCTTGGGAGAACAATTTAGACTCCTATTTAAAGATAAATAAGCTTTGAGTCCAAATGGACTGCCTCAGTAGTTGAGCATTGACCCATGAACCAGAAGGTCACAGTTCAATTCCCAGTCAGGTCACATGACTGGGTTTCAGACTCAGTCTCCAGCAGGAGGCATACATGCCAAAAGCCATCCTTTGTCCTCTGATTGAGACACTGGTAGCTGAAGTAACTTGAACCTGTCAATCTTATATAAATCCTTGCTGATTGGCTATTACTAGCAACGGGTGGATCCCAAACCTTAATAAAAGGGATTGCAAGGCCAGAGTGAGGGGTAGACCTCCCCCTAGAGGTGGGCTCCCGCCTGGTCCCCAATATCCTCAAATTAATACTTTTCTAGTATCTCTCATTTGTGTGCGGCCTCCATCCTGAACCTGAACTCTGAACCTGAACCCTGAACCACGCGGGACATAAAAGGGGTTCCCACAACTGGCACCCCAATGTGGGGCATTTGGAGGAGATGATAAGGAAAAAATACACCAAAAAAAGTGTGGAAAAATTCACCAAAAAAGGTGAGGAAAATTCACGCAAAGCCCAACGCCAGCTGCAGAAACCGGATCTGTAAGTAGGGTGAGAACATCTTTTTCGGCCAGGCTAATGGGGAAGAATTAGGCTATAAAGTAAATTTACTCTGGTTTGCATACTTAAGGAATGTGGTTTCTTGTTCAAATTAAAAAATCTTAGTTTGTATTTGGAATCTAAAATCTGTAATAATAAATGAAACTACACTGCTGAAACTGCCTCTGGTGCAGAGAAATTCAAAGGTGGCAGGAGAGGGCAGGGCTATCTGCTCTCCCACAATGACTTTGTTTAAAAATTATAGAATAACTTGCAGGGAAATGCAAATCTTGGCCAACTTGGGTGTTAGTTATTAGTTTGGAAAGCGAAAAAGAAAAAAAATTAAGATATGTCTTTATCTATTAAGCATGAAAAGCAGTCAGATCTGTTACTGATGCTTCCCCCAGAGCAAGTAGGATGTGGGGGAAGAGAGATACGTGGCAATCCAATATGGACACCCACTCTCCCAGTATGCTAATTTAAAAGTCTCCTTTTTCGCCATGAAAAAGTCTTAAAAATTTAGAAATGTGTCTGGAATTTCTGTACTCGTGGGGAGAGAAACCGGACTTAAAAACAAATGTGCGCACAGTCCAATTTTTGGAGATATTAGATAGGGTTTTGAGCTGGAATCTCTCTACAAGGGCTGCAGAAAGAAAAACCCAGAACTGGTTTTATTTCCTAAGAAAAATGGTGAAGTTGACCCACGGAAAGAAATTCAAGCTAGTTCTAGCTGTAGCAGGATTGGCATTTCCATAATAGTTTTTAAAATTCTAATGAACCTGGGTCAAAGTTAACATTTAAGGCCTTCAAGAAAATAAGTAAATTTGTTTCTGTTATAGAATTTATCCAAAGTAAATGCTTTAAAATAATTAGAATTGACTCTAGAATCTCAAAGAAATTGTTCAAATATAAATAAATAATGTATTAAATATAAAAATCTAAGTGGCCCAGATGGAAACTGGCTACACCCTTTGTTAATGGAGGAAGGGGTAGACGCCCTTCCCCTCAGCAGACAGGTAATCCAGTTTCTTGCCTGCAGCCATCTTTTAAAAAATGTGTTAATTTGCATTTGAATGGCTACAGGTTTACTTTCCCCAGCACAACAAGCAGACACGTAGTCCAGTTTCCCACCCCCTCAGGAGCCATCTTTGAAAAATGTGGTAATTTGCATTCAAATAGACCAAACCTGGTTTTCCAGAGCCACTGGCAAATAAAAATTAAAGTTTAAATTTACCTCATGAGAAAAACCTAGAGGACAGAATTGAAGCTATTGATTATGTCTTGTATTTTTCTTAGAAATGTAAAGTTTTGTTAATAGTGCGAATTAAATTGGGGAAAAATGTCGTTGTGGTAATTAAATGCCTAAAGTATAAAAACTTATTTTTCAGAAAATAAAATGTATTTTCTCTAATAATTAGGAATTTAAAATATGTTGTTATTTGGTCTAATTAAAAAAGGATTAATTCTGTGATTCCCAACTGAAAATTTTTAATATAAAGACCAGTTTAAAATCTAATTGATATCTTAAGATAATTATAAAAAGTATTATAATCTTTAAATCACATAGGGGGGTGTGTGTGGGTATATATATTTGATTGATTTTTCCATGTTAAAATTTCAAGGCTGTAAAGGAGAGATGATTCTTGGAAAGCTCCATGGGTGCAGAGTAATACAAGAAATTTGTTCTTTCTTCTTAAAGGAAATCTTTTAAAATTAACCAACCTTATATACTTGAAATTGCATGGAAAGCTTTATTAAATAAAAATTAATAACTATATTTTAAATGTTATGAAGGTTTTGACCTCTAAAAAGGGCAAAATGAATTAATTAAATATTTCTTAAAATCCAACAGCAGAATTTAAAATGACAAAAAGCTCATAGCTGCCTGCATTCTTAATTAAGCAAGAGGCGGGGCAACATGTGTTGCTTTTGAATGGGACCTAAACATTTACTAAATTTGCTTGCTTTGTATTTTTAATTAAAGATACCTACTTAAATTACTTAAATAAATTAGCTTTTTAAAGGATTTCAGCTAAATGAAAAGCCAATATTTTTATAAACAATTCTAATAAAGACCAGAAATAGCTAGTGAGATTTTTGTTTGTCTTTAATATAATTTTTGACTGTCTATCTTTTAAAAGAACAGCTTAAACATCCATCTTGAGAGCTGCCTGTCTTTGGCAGCTGCCATGATGGCCACATGACTTGCTGGTCCCATAGAGGCCACCATCTTGAAATAGCAAAGGCTATTTCCTTTGAGTAAAGTTACTAAAGATTTCCCATGATCCTTCTATCTATGCAAATTAGCCTAGGGAGATAGTCTTTAAAAATAAAATTCTAGCTTAATAAAAAGAAGAAATCTGAAAATTTTGAAATCTCTTTCACTGGTACTAACAGGATAAACTGAGGATTGTTATTAAAATATTACATCTAATCCATACTAGTGGTAACCATAACCTTAAGAGAAATTGTTTCATGTGCTCAAGATTTTTAAATAAAACTATGTAGCCTGAAAATCATTTTGTAAGTAAATAAAGAGATGTTTCCTTCAAATGTTTTGAGGATTGTAATTGAAACTCAAATATATTTTGCCTCTTGAACTAAAGTAAGTAATTTGTTTTTGCCTTCCTGACAAAGTTTATTTAAAGTTACAAAAAGAAAATGACACCAGTTTAAAATTGAATTGCCATGGCCTGGAGCAAAGAATATCCTTACATGATAGCATCCTACAATGTCATAATAATTATTCCCAGATTTGTGTTACCCCTGTTACCTATAACAGTACCTTGCACCCTTTTGGCAATCAATAAAAAATCATCTTCTTGGTGCTTGGAGACAAACATAACACAACTCTTGATATTTTAGAATTACAACAGCATATTGTACAATTATCGCAAACAAACTTACAAATTCTTTGAATGTTTGGCAGCAATTTAAAAAGGCCATGAAAGGATTTAACCCCTTCCACTGTGTAGAGGGCCCCCAGGGAAGGCACTTGAGCATTCTATATTGGCCCCTGTCGCCCTTTTTGTCAAGAGGGACCCTCTTCTCACAATCCAATTGCCCTCAGCTGTATCCTGAGCTTTCTATTCATGCTGAGGTTGAAGCCTCATGGTGGCTGGTACCATGGATCTGTCACTCGCCCAATGGTGTGAACTGGGCCCTCCCTGGAAAAGAAACCTGGGTTCCCCAAGATATGTGATCAGTGCTGGGGCCTCACCAGCAGGCAAGGGGATCGATCCCAAGGCAGGTGCTGGGTGTTGAGGCTACAGGGGCATAGGCTACCAATGGGAAAGAACTGAACCTCTTGCAGGGGTGCGCTGCTCCTCCCTCATTTGCACAGGTCACATCACCCTGCTTGGCCCCGGAGGATGGCTGGTTAGCCAGAGACAGATAAAATTCCTCAGGGAAGGAACAACCTAAAACAGGCACAGTCACAGAGGGGCCATCAGGAGAGAACTTGGGGATCAATAGAGGTGGGGCACAGGCCCTCACGCCCCCAACTTTGCAGGGGCCTGAGCCCTCACCCCTTCTGAGGGAGGTCTCCTTCCCCCATGGCTGCTTCACTTCCCACACCCAGCTCAGACCGGGAATCAGATAACAGAGACTTGGCTTACAGCAGCTGCCCTATATCTAAATCCAGCCTCGCACCAGGAATGCTCAGGGTCTACTCAAGAATGCAAATAATCCTTTCCACTAATATTTACAGGGCAAACTAAGATTGGGAGATTATTGATTATGAATTTAAGTTTTCAGATTAATTTAAATTGGCTAATTGATGTAAGTGAATATTCAAGAAAATTTAATTGTATTGGACAAAAAGCTGTTCCTAAATTATTAACTAAAATTTCTATTAGTAATTCATCTCATGGTAAAATTGCTTAACATGCAATGAACATAAAGCAGTCATATTATTGTGCAAAAAAATTAAAATTTAAAGTTATCAAGACTGCATTAAAAACTTTCCAAAAGCCTCTATTAATCAAAAAAGGGGGATAGTAGGTTAATGTCATGTAAGAAAAAATATACTGTAAGTAAATTACATCTAGGAAATTTTTATTTTAGAAAATTAATTTTCACTTGTAATGCTAACAGCAAGACACACATGAAAAACATACATTGTGTCAAAATAAGCCAAAGAATAATCGTTTGAGCAAAAATAAAAAGAATCCCAAGTCAAATTCACAGAAAAAATTCCTTTATTAACTTTTGGTCAAGAATATGTTTGTATATTTTCAGAAAACAACTCTCAAGACCATGTGGATTCCTGCAAAAGAGAGGAATTGACAGGACCACTCCAGCCATGAAGACAAGAGGAGAAACAGTCCAGAGATAGAAGATGGTGAAGATGCCTTGCCATGCTAGCAGTCAGCTGTGTGTTGCTACAGGTTGCCCAGAGAGGGTTGGACCTGCATTGCCACCATTTTTCCACCATCCAGAACTGAAATATCATTGCTGACATGTGCACATAAGGAACTGTTTGACATTGAAATTGGGACTCAAAACTACTGGACATTGAAATTGGGACTGAAAAAACTGTTGGCCCAGAAAAGAAACTTAGTACAGACTGATTCATTTGCCTCTCAGCATAACCATTACTGCTTGTCTCATTTTTTGTTCTTATATCTTCATTTCTAGTCTGCAGATGCAAGATTTTTTTAAAAGAAAAGAAACAGAGGAGATGTCAGAAGCCACCCATTGTCCTCTGATTGAGACATTGGTAGCTGAAGCAACTTCCACCTGTCAATCTTATGTAAATCCTTGCTGATTGGCTAATACTGGCTATGGGTGGATTCCAAACCTTAATAAAAGGGAATGCAAGACTAGAGTGAGGGGTAGTCCTCCCCCTAGAGGTGGGCTCCCGCCTGGCTCCTAATCTCCCCAAATTAATACTTTTCTAGTCTCTCATTTGTGTGCGGCCTCCATCCAGAACTCAAACCCTGAACCTGAACTCTGAACCACATGGGAGGTGAAAGGGGTTCCCACACATACAGGAGGCAGCCGATCAATAATTCACTCTCATCATTGATGATTCTTCTCTCTCCCTCTCCCTTCTTCTCAAAAAAAGATAAAGATTTGATAGTAAATCAGAAAATCCAAGAAAGTAATAAAGGCTAAAACATTTTAATTTGTTGCCTATTAACCTGTTCCTCTGCTTTTTCCATTACTAGAAATTGCAATCAGCTGATAACTATTAAAATAACTATATCTGATAATTATTCAATATACAATTGTAATTTCTTATATCTGTCTTCCCAGGTCATTTTTTTTTTCTGATCCTATAAACATTTTTCATTTTCTTTTCTAGACCTTCATCCAAGCAAAAATAGACCAATGTATCCACCTGAATGGTAAGAATATTTAATTATTAGTAAAAGCCAATCTGTACTGAATGCCAAGGGCCCGATATCATGTCATGGGCTTTCTATGAACCATCTTGTTATATCTTCATAAAAACCCTGAGATTTGTACTATTATCACCTCCCTTTACAGACAGAAATTCAAGCAGCTAAGAGAAGTGAAACAACTTAGAGCTACAGAAGGGATAAACTCAGAATTTGATCATATGCCTGAGTCCAGAAAAATATATTCTAAACAACTACCTTATACCGGTTTCAATAGTAGAGAGGTCATTATATGTTATAAATGATCTAATTTTATTTATATAAGCATCATTTTGTTGCCCTTAGCAGTATTACTCTATTAACATGTCTAATTCAGGATTCCTTGTGACTCCTCTTTTGTTAATTTCCTGCTTTGCTTGTATTTATAAAACCATATGAGCTTCTATTTTTATAATATACATAACCATTGACATTTTCACCCATCTTATTATAGAGCCCTTAGCCCAGCCTGCACCCGCTCCAATCTGGAACCCCTCAAGGGATGTCTGATTTCCCGTTTAGGTAGAATAGGGCCTAAACGGGCAGTTGGACATGCCCCTCACAATCCAGGGCTGCTTGGCTCCTAACTGCTCACCTGCCTGCCTTCCTAATTGCCCCTAACAGCTTCTGCCTACCAGTTTGATCACCTCCTAACCACTCCCCTGACAGCCTGTTTGCCCCTAACTGCTCCCCCCTACAGGCCTGGGTCCCCAACTGCCCTTCCCTGCAGGCTTGGTCACCCCCAACTTCCCTCCTCTGCTGGCCTGGTCACCCTAACTGCCCTCCCTTGCAGGCCTGGTCCCTCCCAATTGCCCTCCCCTGCTGGCCTGATCACCCACAGCTGTCCTCCATTGCAGGCCTGATCCCTCCCAATTGTCCTCCCCTGCTGGTCATCTTGTGGTGACTATCTTGTGTCTGTTGCCATCTTTGACCACATGAGGGCAGCCATCTTGTGTGTTGGAGTGATGGTCAATTTGCATATTACATTAGATAGGATTGTTATTATAGTTATTACTATTTCCACTGATGGAAAAAAATAGCAAATGTGTTCGTGACCTTATCCTCTTTAACCCTGATATCATCTTGATAAGCTTATTATCCCCATTTTAAAGAAGAGAAACTGAGGTGACATAACTTGCTATTTAAGCTATTGAGAGGAAAAGCTCAGGATTCAAACACAAGTTTATGGATTCCAAGGCCAATTCTCTTTCCCAAAGGTTAAATGAAATACTCGCCAATTTTCCATTGAAATATGTGAACTTGCCATTGAAACATACAATGTAACTATTGAACTAAAGGCATAACTGAACCACTTCAAAGCTAATTTTTAATAATTCCTTATACATAAATTCTAATAAAAATAAAATAGCTCACCATTCTCGTTGCATTTTACTCAGTCCCAAGTAAATCTTTATTTCCTTTTTAGGAGGCAGGCTCTTCTCTACATCAGTTTTTATACGACGTAACAAAAATGGTTTTAAAACCTAAAAAGTTACAGTTTTTATAAAAGTTTATCAGACATTTCATATATAAACCTAAATTACACATGCATAATCTGATGGCACAAAATACAACAAAAAGTAAGACAAGATTATTGAATAAGTAAAAAGGAGCCTTAAAAAATCTGCTGTCATATAAGATTTTTAAACCTTTGAAGAAGTCAATTTTGAGTCTCTAAAAGTGAAATAAAAGTTCAGGCAACTTCAAAATGGTTAAATATATGAATGAGGAGAAAATGGTCCAATGTTAAGGAAGATATAAATGAACAGAGAAAAAAGAAGAAATAATGAGTGTATGCTTACAAGGAAGATTCTATCAGAATAAAATAATAGTGCTACCATCTATAGAGTACCTGCAATGTGTCAGACGCTGCACCATGAACTTCACACTAGTACTGACTCCTTATAATAAATCTTTTAGGGAAATGTGATTATTTTTTAATTTTTAAAATCACCAAAATTACTTGGCTAATAAGTGGTAGAAGCAGAATTCAAACCCAGATCAAGTTCTACAATCAGCTCAGTCCCTGGTTAGCTATCATGAGCTGATCAATTTCCTTAACCTCACCCATTCATCCAAATATATATATGGCAAGCATTTTTAAATGGGGATAATGATACCTATTTCTAAGGTGCTGTGACAATTTGTGGTGGTACATATGTAGAACTTAACCACAGTAGAGATTACTAAACTTGCTATTATTATTAGAGATCAATGGGAGATAAGGAAAAGGGAGAAGTAAAAGCAGATTTCTGGTTTTTTATTTGGGCCTCTTAAATTTGTCTAAACAATATTCTTTTTTAAAATTTATTTTTATTGTTGAAAGTATTACAGATATCCCCTTTTATTCCTCCACCCTCCTCAGGCCTTTACCACATTATTTTCTATGTCCATGGGTTATGTATATATGCAAACAAATTCTTTAGTTAATCTCTCCCCAGCCATCCCTCTGTGTCTCTGGATTTATTTTGTTCATCAGTTTATTTTGTTTATTAGATTCCACATGAGTGAGATCATGTGGGAGAGTCTTAAGAGTTTAAACTGCCTGTAAGATATTTTTGCAGAAGACTTCGAAGGTAATGGGATATGTAAGTCTAGACCTTAGCACAGAAATATGGAGAGATAAAATTGGGAGTTGTAAGTATACCAGTGCATGAAATTCATGCATAGGTAGGGTCCCTAGAGGCTGCCGGCTGCCACCAAGGACACCCTTCCCTGCCACCAAGGACACCCTTCCTCTGGCTGCCTGCCGCCTCTGCTGCTGATCCCTTCCTCCAGCCACCTGCCACCACCGCCGTCACCTCCTGGTCAAACTTCCAGTAGAATTCCTAGTCAAGAGGACAATTTGTATATTAGGCCTTTATTATATAGGATTATTATTATATAGGATAGGTGATAGCTGAAACTATAGGAATGCATCCCCAGGGAGAACATGTATGCATAAACCCATGCACACAAACAATAGTGTGGTGAAGGCCTGAGGGGGGAGTGTGGAGTAAAGGGAGTCATGGGGGAAAGGAGGGACATATGTAATACTTTCAACAATGGAGATTTTTTTAAAAAGCAAGTCAAAGACAAAGCCCTACAAATCACTAAATTTTGGGGAATAGAAAGAAAAGCCATAAAGGTGACTGGAGGAGCAGACAAAGGTAAGAAGAGAAAATTCATCCCATATCCTAGAAATCAAGCAGTTAAGAGTTTCAAGCAGGAACAATGGCTAGCTGTACTAAATAGTACTGAGAAGCCAAGGTAATGACCAAAAAGTGTACCCTGAATAGCACAACTTAAAAATCATCGAAGGCTTGTGAAATAAGTTTCAATTGTATGGAATGTATAGAAGCCAGTGGTCAGTAGATCCAGGAGTGAATAAGGTCCACTAAAGACAGAACTACCTATCCCTAAATCTGACCAAGTTTGAAGTCAGGCTCAACTGTACTATGACTTGTATAACAAGATTCTTGGGAGATTTGTCTCCTATTCCTTTTCTGCATTCTTACAATAAATGTCTCATTAGTTAAGGTAACTTATTTTCTGACTTGTTCTGTTTTACTCTGAACAAGTATTTATAGCATGATGGCTGTTGGGGATTCAAGTCAATGAATGTTTAATGATCAGTTACTATGGATTAGGCCAGTAGTCAGTAAACTCATTAGTCAACAGAGCCAAATATCAACAGTACAATTGAAATTTCTTTTGAGAGCCAAATTTTTTAAACTTAAACTATATAGATAGGTACATTGTTGTAAACTTAACTAGGGTACTCCTTCAATCGCACTGTACGTGTGCCCGCACGTGGTATTTTGTGGAAGAGCCACACTCAAGGGGCCAAAGAGCCACATGTGGCTCATGAGCCGCAGTTTGCCGACCACTGGATTAAGCACACAGAGCATAATGTGGAAAACAGGGTTTCTGCCACATGAAGCTTATACATTGGGAGAGAGGGTTGGATAATATGTTTTTGTTTTTATTTTTTAATTTGTAAAGAAGGCTTGAGATTCTCAGCAAAAACAACAGACAAAAAAAATGGCAAACATGCATCTCCAACCACTTCCACACAAAACTCCAATAAGACAATTTTTAAAATAAATTTAGAACTTTACATAAAAATAAGAGTGAAGCCCTATCCAGTTTGGCTCAATGGATAGAGCGTAGGCCTGCAGATGGAAGGGTCCCAGATTTCTCATCGATGATGTTTCTATCACCCCCTCTCTCTTCCTCTCTGAAATTAATAAAAATATTTTTTTAAAAAAGAGTGACTAGGAGCCCTGGCTGGTTTGGCTCAGTGAACAGAGCATCAGCCTGCAGACTGAAGGGTCTCAGGTTCAATTCTGGTCAAGGGCACATGCCTGGGCTTTGGGCTTGATCCCCAGTGGGGGACATGCAGGAGGCAACCAGTTGATGATTCTCATCATTGATGTTTCTATCTTTCCCTCTTCCTTCCTCTCTGAAATCAATAAAGATACATTTTTAAAAAAAATAAACATTTTAATAAAAATTTCATAATTTAATTTAGAAAAAGTGATAGATTAAGTAACAGGGATGGAGAGGATAAACAACTCTTTTTCAAGAAGCTTAACTATCAAGGGTGAGAAAAAAATGAATCACTGAGAGGGACACAATATTGAGGGGGTACTGTTTTGTATGTGTGAAGGTGGTTAGCATAGGTGTAGATTTGGATTTAATAAATGATATACCTGAGAATGTTAAGGGAAACAAGCCAATATCGAGGGAGGTAGAAAATTCAGTCAGTAAAAAAGGATACATTATGGGGAAAGTTCCATAGGAAACAGGAAGAAATGAGATCCATGGTTCACATGGGAAAAATTAGGCACTGCCCAGAGAAACATCTGTTCCACTCAGACAGAAGGTAACACACATGCAGATACCTTTGGAAGATGGATATCCTTGAAGAAATTCCTATCTTAATGACTTCTATTTTCTCTTTCAGAAAGGAATATCTGGGATAGAAGTCTTGGAGAAGTAGGGGAGGTGTGAAATAGTTGTTATAGGAAATGGGAAAGAATACTGTACAAGGCCATGGTGAAGAATCACTAGCCTCAAATCCCAGCTTACGTTAGGGAACATGAAATAGTGGTTCCAAACTTTACAGTTATATAATCTTATAGTGTTGCGTAGCCTCAATACAGAGTAGGTCACTCTGATAAGTGGCAGAAGCAGAATTTACACCCCAAGACAGACCCACAGTTACATTATTCCAGTTTAGGGCTTTCAGGTCAGAAATGAAATGTCAAGAGAACAAGGGAGTTTGGGAGTATACACAAAAGAGTGGTCCAAGTGTTAGAAAATGGGCACATCGCTGGCTACAGAAAAAAACACAAAAATAGGATGATGGATGGAGAAAAAAAGCAGGAGTCCAGGACTGGAGGTCTCTGTAAGGTAATAAATAAGTACAAAAGGGGTTACATGAGTGAAAGTATTAGAATGATATGAGAAGTTATCAAAGAATGTAAAATTGGTGTTCAATAAATGTGAGGGAGTCACCTGGTGATGAGCAGATGATGAGAAGAAAATGGGTGGCAACATGAGCCTCAAAGGAAGTATTCTGTACATGAGTGGAGAAGCAGTGGCTTAGAACTGGCATTGGGGAACTAGGAGAATACCGATTGCTCTTGAGGACCTGTGGAGCGTGTAGAGTGAACAGTCTCTTCTGGAGAGGACCACATTATCCATTGGGGATAGCAGAAGCAGAAAAACTATTCCATAGAGAGGCTGAGGAAACAGTACAGTTTGTTTCCCAAAGAGGCTGTCAGAAAGGTTGAGAGGAAGAAGTGGTGAGACTGAGTCAAGAGGCAAACCAACAGTCCAAACAGATTCTATGGCAGTCTGTTTCTTGGCTTGCTAATCTGTATTTAATTACTAAATTTTCTTATCTGCTATTACTCACTGCGTGAAGTCGTTCCACGAGTTTTTGATCACCAAGACAATTTTTAGTGTCAAACCACGAATCAAAGTCCTGTGGAGGGGAGAAAATTCTGCAATAAGTGCACAGGTTTGTTTTTGCTTTTTGTTTTTCTTTTTTTTTCATGTAAACTCAATAGTCTATAAATTTTTATACAATTGACATAGCAATAATTCATTTTAAAAAAGCACTTTCAGCCCTAGGTGGATTGGTTCAGTGGACAGAGCATCGGCCTGCAGATTGAAGGATCCCAGGTTCGATTCCAGTCAAGGATATATGCCTGGGTTGCAGGCTCCATTCCCAATGTGGGGCGTGCAGGAGGCGCGGATCAATGATTGTCATCATTGATGTTTGTATCTCTCTCTTTCACTCCCTGTCTGAAATCAATAAATATATTTTTAAAACCACTTTCAAAATATGTAAACTGTGATGGCCAATATTATTTACTTCTGAAAATAGAAAAATGCTGGAGCAGCTAACAAACTTTAAACTACATTATACAGGAACTCAATCAGCAGTTTGTCCTTAAAACAATGTTATTAGGCTTTCCATACCATAACAGCATTTTATCCAGTAGGAGTATGGATATAGAATTGAAGACATATAATGATAATGAAAATGCTAATCCAACAATAAAAACCAAACAAAAGCAAGATAAGGTATAACTTGGTACTTTTTGTTATCAATTAATATCAGTAATGTGGAAAATCAAGCTCAAAAGTTCTTAAATCATTCTATTCATAATCTTGTGTTAATGATAAAAGCAATATAAATCATACATTTACAAAATGCATTGTTTTCTAATCGCATACTATGAGCACCTTAGTACTCACCAAATGTTAATGCCTACAATAAGCAAAGATCATTTTAAAGACTCCCATCTGCCAAATCATTCTGTGGAAAACCCTCCCAATTTGGTTAAAAAAAAAACCTGTGAATGTACCTCTCTGAACTCAACTTATCTCAAATCATAAATTGTGGCAGCAATGTGATATAAGTTAACAGAATAATCTCAAGGAGGGGAAAAACATTTCTCTAAATATCCCCATTTCAAAAATTTGTACTTAAGAACTCTTTTCTGAGAAAACCAAAACACACAGATAAAAAATTACAAAGAAAAAAGAATTATGAATTTCAATGTATATTCTATGCTTTGAAACATACCCTGCGAACGTAAGAAAAGTATACGTGATACATATGATTTAAACTTACCTCTGCAGAATTAAAGGCATCAGGCAATAAAAAGTTGAGTAAGGCCCAGAGTTCATGCAGGTTATTCTGCAAAGGTGTTCCAGTTAGGAGCAAGCGGTTAGTTGACTTGAATTCACGAACAATCTCTGAAAGCTAGAGAAATAATAGTTAACATTGTTTTATTTATTAGAACACTCAACATTCAGTCCTTTATCCAACCAATACAGTTTTTGAATAGTATTAGTTCCAATTTGAAAGGAGTATGATACACCTAGTGGTTTTGCTCCACTTCTGTCCCTATTTCTCTCAAAGGAGCCCAGCGATCCAAAGACAGGTTCATCATAATAACTGATGTTTTTCCAGCTGTTGGTGGAGTTGAATGGCAAGAAATATAATATTTTTTACATTAACATCACAACTCAACTTCACACAAGTCAGATAATTCCAAGAAAAGACTTTTTCTAATCCAGATGAATATACATAAGATAGCTCCTCAATAAAGATAAACCAATGCAAATGACATTTGCACACCAAATATTAACAAAATATCAAAATACTGTTGCAGAACAGAGTTAGGCTGCAACAGATATAGCAAATGAACACCCAATTTTCATTACATTAAAAACTGCTCAATTTTCATGTGTTTTGTATTCAGTAATTTAAACTCTAAAACCATTTAAAATACTGATTCTCACTCAAATTCCATGAATAAAATCACAATCTTCCTTCAGTTTCTTTATTTTGAATATAGAGAAGTAAAAAAAACATAATAGTAAAATAAACCTTTAATAAAAATATTGAGAACTGGCTTACCTTAGATTTTTCATTCTTTATTCTGTGAGCCTCATCAATGACTAGGTATCGCCAATGAAACTTTTTAAATACAGATTTTTCTTTAATCACCATCTCATAAGAAGTAACACAAACATCCCACTCTCCTGGCATCATTTCATCACGAATAAAAATAGCCTAATGCAAAATAAGATTCCTTATATTAGAGTATGTTGACAAGATTAACACAGAATTAAAGCATCAAATGAAGGTTAAAAATTCTAAGAGACCCTAGAAATCATTTAGACTCATCCATTTTAAAGATAGGAAAACTGAGTCACAAAGATACCTCAGTGTCAATTATTGGGATGTCATGCTAATATATCTATATATATGAAAGTCTAAATGACCACTGCATTTGAAACAACCAAACGGATGACCGAACAGGCTGTGTGGGGCAACCAGGCTGGCAGGGAGGTTAGTGAGGGGCAACCAAATGACTGAGCAGCAGGCTGTGTGGAGCAACCAGGCCAGCAGGGGGTTAGTGAAGGGCGACCAAATGACCAAGCAGCAGGCTGCATGGGGTGACCAGGCCAACAGGGGAGTTAGTAAGAAGTGACCAAATGACTGAGCAGCAGGCTGCATGGGGCAACCAGGTCCACGGAGGGGCAGTTGGGGTGACCAGGCCAGAAGAAGGGGGTAGTGAGGGGCAACCAGGCTGGCAGGGCAGGCAGTTGGGGACAATCATGCTGGCAGGGGGTAGGGGCAGTAAGAGGTGACCAGGTTGGTGGGAGGGCAGTTAGGGGCAGCCAGGCTGGTGGGGGTGGGGGCAGTTGAGGGCAACCAGGCCAGCAGGGGAGACAGTAAGGGGCAACCTGGCCGGCAGAGTGCGGGAGAGGTTAGGGGTAATCAGGCGGGGGGATGGGGCTGTTGTGGGTGACTATATTGGCAAGGGGGACAGTTAGGGGCGATCAGGCAGGTAGGCAGGTAGACAGTTAGGAGCCAGTGGTCCTATATTGTGAGAGGAATGTCCCGGATTGGAGAGGGTGCAGGCTGGGCTGAGTGGATCCCCCCTAGGCACGAATTAGGTGCACCGGGCCTCTAGGTCATCAATAAAAGAGAAGCAATGGCTTCCCTTAAACAAGTACATTATATATCACCAAAAGATTACCAAATTACTAGGCTTTCTCTTCATATCACAAAGGGTCCAAAAGGACATAGGCAAAGTAAATGCTTTCTGAATACCACATTCTTAGCAAGATCTAAGCATTACCAACATGATATAGTTTCAACAAATGGAAATAACTCAATATACATGAGAGATTTCAACCCTTTGAGATCTCTAGCAAGGATAAGTCATATATTTGGTTAAGGAGTCATAAAAGCCTATTCATGTTTTTGTGAACTTCCTGATGTTGTTATGAGGCTATAAATGTGATTTTATAAAGGATACTTGCTCTATCTTAGTAAGGATCCTATTTAAAACTATTTTTAAATATTCACAAGCAGTGGCAAATATGGTAGCCAATTAACTGATAGCATTTTTAACTTGTATGAACTGAATTCCAATGAATGGGTCAAAATAAAACCACAGAAGTTAACAGGGAGCAGCAAAAACTATTTGGCGAACTTGATTAGTATTATAAATCTTAAATTACAGTGCATAAATAAAATTAATTGTTCACTGCAAAGTCTTTACTTCATAAATTCACAGTTATAAACCAAAACACTGTGAACTCATTCAACAAATATTCACTGAGTGCCCACTATGTATAAAGGGATTGCCCAGACTGAAGTAAAGAACAAGGGGTGGGGGGGTGGGGGGGGAAGCCTGTATAGAAATCTCAGTTGCACTCTTGGAAGTAGTCAAGTTAAAAAAAGTTAATTAAAATATTTGGGGAATTGGAAATAAAAATAAAGGGAACCAGGGTGCCAGACCCCATTCAGTCCTGAAAACACTTAATCCTTGTTTGATTTTGTGAAACACTTATTTTAATGGTTCCTCTTACTGTTTCATGGACTATATGCACATTTTAAAATTTAAATTAGCTCTGCTTTGAAATTTAACTACTTGAAAGTTTTCAATATCTTGACAAAACATTTAAGATCACAAAATCCAAAAGCTCCCACTTTATAGGTGACAAAATTAAGGCCCTTCAAGATATACTTAACATCATACAGTCACAGCAAGCCAGAACTAAAAACAGATCTGTTTCTATATTCCTGATCTCTGATGCCTCCAGAGTGGAAAAGGAAAGGGTCAAAAAATCATGTTTGGCAGAATGATCCAGGTTTCTTGAATTTTAACTGAAATGTTCAAAGAAACTGCTAAGTAATCTTTTTCCTTCAGACATAATTTTGTTAGGGGACATGACCATAGTGATCTTGATAATGGGGAAGGGCATGTAATAAGAATAGAGCTACAGTTGTTTAATTGTTCACCTTACTAACTATAGATAAGTTTTCTTACAGATCCTGAGAAACTGGAGGATGAAACAAAGATAAGATGCCTCAATGGGTGCATTACACAGAAAAGAAATACATTTTGAGAACAGACCAAAGACAGGGCACTCTTTGATTTGATTGCTGTGCCAGGATCCTGACCCCCTCCGGGAGTTTATCTCAGGAACTGATCATTCTCAGGTCCTAGGAACTGGGCTGAGCTGTTTGTAACATCATAGAAGATTAGCCACCTTGTTATCGGACTTTGAGTTCCAATGAAGGCCTGACCACAAACCCTCCCCTCCTCTTTCTGTTACACTTGCAGCTCACAGCTGCACAGAGGTAACTTCTCCTGCATCCTATCTAATAAAGAGGGAATATGCTAATTGACTGCCCTGCCCTCAAAGATGGTGGCACCCACAGCCAATAAGAAGGGAATATGCTAATTTAGTGTCACACCCTCAAAGATGGCAACCCCACAGCCACAAGATGGTGGCACCCAGTTCCCTCAGCCCCGCACCCAGTCCCCTCAGCCCCACTAGGGTGGCAGACGCAAGGCAAAGCCAGGCCACTCCGTGTACCTGCCTCTGGGTCCCTCAGTCCCCTTAGCCCCCTAGCCCAGTGGCTGGCAAACTCATTAGTCAACAGAACCAAATATCAATAGTACAATTGAAATTTCTTTTGAGAGCCAAATTTTTTAAACTTAAACTTCTTCTAATGACACTTCTTCAAAATAGATTCGCCTAGGCCGTGGTATTTTGTGGAAGAGCCACACTCAAGGGGCCAAAGTTCCACATGTGGCTCGTGAGCCACAGTTTGCCGACCATGGTTCTAGCTATCCAAGGCCAGACGAAGGTGCAGGCAAGCCTCGGATGGCAGCTGCCCAGTCACCAAGGGCCACCTGAGGCTCAGGTAGCCAGGGCCAGCTGAGGCTTGAGCTGCCAGCAGTGGCAGCAGCAGAGGTGTGATGGGGGCATCACCTTCCCCTGATTACCGGGTCACCTCCTGCCCCTGAGGGCTCCCAGACTGTGAGAAGGCAGGCCAGGCTGAGGGAATCTCCTCTCCAGTGCATGAATTTTCATGCACCAGGCCTCTAGTGTGTATATAATCAGCCAACTCATGAGGAGGATCAGATCAGAATTTCTAGGGTGACTGCTGTCCCCATACTACTGACATTATTGAAATAGATGCTAATATATGATTTTAAAAAAACATGTTTGGGAATCACACCTCTATATACTTCAAGATGACACTAGCATCAGACAGGATTAGGAATACCCTATTAATTTCCTAACTCAATTAAATATCTATTGTTGCATACATCAAATTTTATTACTAAAATATTGACCTCATATAATGTTTACAAAAGGCCAGGAAACCAGAAAGGCCCAATATATCTTTCCCATGTGGTACCAAAGTTCAAATCTGTCAATGCATAATGACCTGGATTTTCTCTATACATACCAATATCAATGTCTAAGTGTTGAATAAGGCACATTATTTATATAAATAATAATTACTGGTTTTCAAACTCTTTTGACCATGGCCCATAGTAAAATTATATTTCAGGTTGCAATCCAGTATATGCATACATGTTCAAGTGTGTGTATATAGAAAAAAGCAATGTATATCCTTACTATGTATAAAACACTCTACTATTTCTATTCTATTCTATCTCAATGTTTTATGAAATTGTCATCACCACCCACTAAGATTAATTCCAAACCTTTTAGTGGCAAATTGAAAAACACCGTTTTGAAGATTGGTTTTCAAAATTAAGAAAATGTTGAAGCTACCAGAAGAATGCCAACTTCTCATGGGATAGAGATAGGGCATTCACAAATTGAATGCATCCACTCTTTCTTTACAAGTCATTAAATACTTCAGAGATACTTCATAAAACTGTTGGATTCTATATAATATAGTTGAAAATCACTGACATACATTTTTACTGAGATATGAAAACACAAGCCTAGATATTTCTATTTTGCTTGTGATCTTCATCAAGATATAAATTCAATACCTTAGAAATACAAAGTTTTATAAGGAGTAATATAATATTAAATCAGCAATTTTCAACTGGCTTGCCCCAAGAATGTTTAAAATATCCTCAACTTATTTAGCCAGGGAAAACTAATCTGTTTTCCCTTAGATTGTCAAATTAAAAATAATGAATTATGCAAAAAGGCAAAAATTAACAATCAACAGCCAACACAACAGTAGCCATCTGGTGTGAATGAATCAAAATTACACTTAGTTTTTTGTCAGATGGGCAAAAAATACATTTTTTGGTGGCTGCTGAATTTTAGTAATTAGTTTATGTGTACCATGAGATGAAAAAGGTTGAAACCAGAAAGGCCCAATATATCTTTCCCATGTGGTACCAAAGTTCAAATCTGTCAATGCATAATGACCTGGATTTTCTCTATACATACCAATATCAATGTCTAATTGTTGAATAAGGGACATTATTTATATAATTAATAATTACTGGTTTTCAAACTCTTTTGACCATGGCCCATAGTAAAATTATATTTCAGGTTGCAATCCAGTATATGCATACATATTCAAGTGTGTGTATATTAAATAACAGTAGTTATTGGAAAGAGTTCTAAGTGACTAATCTGCTACTGGAAAATATTAGGCACAGGGCGAAATTAAGCCTATAATTGTAAATGTATGAGTTCGATATTTAAAATTATTTATAATTTAAATTTAAATAAATTTACATCATTTTTCTTCAAGCAAAATAAGAATAAAATTACATAATTCATTATTCTACCATTCTTTTGAATATATATTTGATAACCTATCTAAAACATGTAAAATGGAATAACTATACTCTAAACTATGCTCTCTGGAGGCAAAATAAAGACAAAGTTTAATAATATGCTTTCTAAGCTGATTATTAATTTTTGTATTTTTGCACATCTTATTATTTTTTAAATAATTCTACACTCCCCAAATAATTGTAGCTTAGATTGACAAAAGGTTAATTTAAACAAAAGCTCAGAGTTTCATATCTAAGAATGCATGCAGACATACACTGAGTGGCCAGATTATTATGACCTCTGAATGCATGATAATCTAGCCACTCAGTGTGTGTGTGTGTATTAGAGGCCTGATGCATAAATTTGTGCATGGGTGGGGTCTGGCCTGGCCAGGGGGAGGGGACATGGGCGGTTGGCCGGCCTGCCTGCTGGTTGAACTCCTGTTCAAGGGGACAATTTGCATATTAGCCATTTATTATATAGGATATACACTGAGTGGCCAGATTATTATGCGTTCAGATATCATAATAATCTGGCCACTCAGTGTATTATTTTTCTATTCAATGACCAAAGCTGAAAGCTGTGTCTATGCATAAACATAAAACACAAGGTTCTCAAAACAAACTGAAAAGGTTACATTCATGTGTATGTATGTGCATGTGTGTGCATGTATACAAGTCAAAGTCAAAAGTCAAAAACTTAAATACAAAACCTTGAGTCATGCAAATTTACACATTTCTGGTGTCAAAAGAGCACAAATGATAGTTACTGATGAGATACACTGTTAATAAAATAACATTATTAAACAAAATATCTCTTAAAAGTACAACTCAAACATGCTTAAGTTAATGAGCTACTTAAAAGTAAATGCAGCTCTAGTCAGTTTTGCTCATGGTTAGAGCATTGCCCCTTGGACTAAAGGGTCTGGGGTTCAAGTCTGATCAATGTCTAGATCCCTGGCCCTGGGTGGAAGCACATGCAAGAGGCAATCAATCAATGTGTCTCTCATACCGATGTTTCTGTCTTTCACCCTCTCTTACACTCTTCCTAAAAATCAATGAAAAAAAAAATCCTCTGGTAAGGATTAACAGAAAAACCATAAATACAGACAAGCAAAATAATGGATTGTCTATTATTAAGTAACACATCTACCACATAACAGTGTTGTGAGAATGAAATTAATATATTAAAAAGCCCTGAAACAGAGCCTGAGTAAGCACAAATTAAGTGTTATTCAGTAGTAGTAGCCACCTTAAATGTCTTTATGGCAATAGTATGCAACTTAACCTCAGAAATAATGTTAGTCTTGATTGCCTTTTTAAACCTGTTTCTCACTTACTCTCGCATCCTTGTCTCCGACGAAACAAATAACACGAAGAGATGGGACCCATCGTTTAAATTCATTCATCCAATTGTGTAAAGTAGACTTTGGAACTAAAACCATATGAGGTCCAGGAATGTTTCGGTAATGTTTCAGGTAACCAAGCAAAGCAATCGTTTGTAAAGTCTTACCAAGACCCTGCATTATCATCACAAGGAAAAAAAGATACATGAACATTTTTTTATTTAATGAAACATTCTGTTAATAACAACATTATAAAAGATATTTGTCAACTATCTCACATAGGGAAAAGTTGAAAAAAGAAACCTTGCTTTTTATTAAAGTGAATAACCGTACCAATTCAATAGTTACTGTGAGCACAAAAGGAAACTAAGAACTTGCAATTAGAAAGTTGCTCAACAAAACAACTCTCTATTTAGAAGACTTTAACTCCTAAAAAGCAATCTACTATGTAATTTTTTCTGCTGTTTCAAAATTAAGAATTTTGAGTGTGTATTTCACAAAGACAGATTTATTTTACCAGCCTGCTTAGATACCAGTCTTTCTTGCCCATTGTCTCCACTACAACACAGGCATGAAATATTCAGACTATGCATGTCAAGGGGCATATGGCTCTGTATAAGTACCTCACACCCTTGAAGACCTAAGGAACCATAAAAGAATAGAACATAACAGAACTCTTAAGCCATAAAGGATATTAGAGATTATCCAGTCCAGTGGACTTATAAAAATAATCTATTTACCACCAAGACCATACCACTTAACCATAGGAAGGGGAACAATGTCCTATGCTTTAGACCTTTTAAAACAACTTCTGGCTTTATCTCTATGCAAAGTACATATTTTCTTTTATAAACCTAAACCTAAAAGTTCTGTTCCCTTCAGTTTTCTATGCTACACATCAAAAGCTTAAAATGCTTATACTCTTTAACCAAGCAACTCCACTTCTAGAAAACCTATGAAAATAATTTGAGGTAGAGAATAAATTACAGGGGTTCTCATAATAGCATTATTATATAACACACATGTACACTACATCAACTGATCCAAATGATCAGCAATAAGGAAGAAAATTAATAAAATAATGGTTAGTACCTCCTTAGGATATTATGCAGTAACTAACAATTATTTTTATTTTTTTATCTTTTTAATATATTTTTATTGATTTCAGAGAGGGGGACGAAAAGAGAAATAAGAAAAGTCAATGATGAGAGAGAATCATTGATCAGCTGCCTTGTGCATGTTCCCTACTGGGGATCGAGGCCACCACTGAGGATATGCCCTTGAATGGAATCGAACCCTGGACCTTTCAGTCCACAGGCTAATGCTCTATCCACTAAGCCAAACTAGCTAAGGCTAACAATTATTTTTATAAAAAGGGTTTAAAACATGTGGAAAATACATACAAATGTGATAAAAATACACACTTATACATGCACTATAATCTTAACTATGCAAAATAAATACATCTGAAGGGGAAAAGAAATATGCTCAAATGTTCAATGTGGTTATTGCTGGGTAGCAGAATTATGACTTACTTTTAATATTTTTCTATAGTCCTTAAAGTATCTTTCCTTTTTAGTTATTAAATCATATCTGGTGTCACTATAAATTCAATATGAAGACTCTTCAGAGTAGTTATGTAAATGAGCCCATTGGGACATATAGAACTAGAACTCCCCTTGTCCTCTCTTAAATTCCATCTTATTCTTTTGGTCTTAAAATACCAATCTAGGCCTTTAGATACTCCCCTGATCAGATAAATTAGCATCTTAACTATCCTTACTTTTTATATTTGACCATTTTATTTACATGTCATTTCATGGCTTACTTCCTGACTCCCATCTGGCACTCAACTGTCAAGACTCAACATTGTTCTTTACTATTTTGTTCTTTATTCCAACTATTCACTTTCTAGTTGCTCACACATAGAGGCATTTACATTCATTCATGCACGCATTCATTTGTTTATTATTTGGTTTACTCATTCATTCATTCAGTACTTGACTTGTACACCCTGCCTCATTTCCCAAATAAATTCAGATAGCATACAATGAAAACTCGTTTCAGGTGACCTGTGATGAAAACATGGAAATGGAAATTAACCATGAAATAGAAATAAAGCGGGATCAAGGAAAATAAGACTAAAAGGTAAAGAATAGGATAAGGCACAAAGGGCACACAATAAGCAGACCATTAAAAATAACACAGATGCTCCATTCTGGCATTCACTTTGGCTCTGAGCTTCCTGGAAGCCACAGTGCAAACAAAAACAAAAGTACAAGGAGGTTTTTATGCCATTTGAGCAACTCCAAATAAGAATTTTGTGCCTAGCCCTGGCCTGTGTAGCTCACTTGGACCTAGAGGTTACCCCGTTTGATATCTGGTCAGGGCACATGTCCAGATTGTGGGCTCAATCCCCAATTGAGTGTGCAGGAAGCAGCCAATCAATGGTTCTTTAACCAAGTAACTCCACTTCTAGAAAACTTATGAAAATGTTTCTCCCTCTCCCTACCTCTACCTCTCTAAAATCAATAAAAACAGAAAAAAAATGGCAGCAGAATAGATGGATGTGTCCCCAGCCTAGTCCCAAAGAAGACATAAAGTACAGCTGAAGGTCACACTGAGAGTGTTTGTTGCCGAGTTAAGGAACAACTATACCCCAGGAGAAGGTGGGGGACTGCTGGATGGGTGTCTCCTGACCAGGCAGCTCCCACTGCTGCTGGGTTTTCTCCTGGAGCCACCAGCTCGGAAGCAGAGACCACACCATATTGAAGGGGAAAGTGGATGTTATCAGAAGGCTGAAAATCTACAACTATGGCACCCACCGAATAGCTGCAAACCCCAGAATACTTGTCCCCAATTGGCTCAAACACTCAGATTCCTAGGAGCTCTACACTCTACATGGAAAGGTTGGATTTTGATTGGGATAAGGAGAGAGACAAGTACATAACCAGACACCCAGAGAAGAGAAACCATTAAGAGACAAAGAAATAGCCCACATATGAAAGAAAAGCAGGCATCACCAGAAAAGAAAGTAAATGAAATGGAGGAAAGCAACCTGCCAGAGAAAGAATTCAGCGAAATGCTCATAAGGTGGCTGAAAAGAATGGAAGACAAATTCAACAATATGTGTAAGAAACAAGAGGAAATAAAGAAGAACCAAGAAGAAATGAAAAAATGACATTGCTGCTGTAAAGAACTCAATAGAAAGAATCAAAAGTACTGGAAGCAGAGGATTACATCAGTGAGCTGGAAGACAAGGCAGGAAAAAATACCCAAGTACAGCAACTTCTAGAAAAAAAAATTAAAAAGCAGGAGGAGAGCCTAAGGGAACTTTGGGACAACATGAAAAAAAAATAAAACAAACAAACAAACAAACAAAAAACACATCTGAATAATAGAGTTCCAGAAGGAAAGGAAACTGAGCAAGGAATAGAAAACCGGCTTGAAGAAATAATGGCAGAAAATTTCCCTGATATAGGGAAGAAAAAAACCAAACAAACCCAAGAAGCTCACAGAGTCCCAAGCAAAATGAACATCAAAAGACTGACACCAAGGCACATTATAATTAAATTGGCAAACACCAACAATAAAGTAAGAATCTTAAAAGTAGCCAGAGAGAGAAAGAAAGTTACCTTCAAAGGGACACCCATCAGACTAGTGACTGATTTCTCAACAGAAACTCATCAGGCAGGAAGGGAATGGAATGAAATATACAAAGTCATGCAAAGGAAAGGTCTGAATCCAAAAATACTGTAACCAAAAAAGGCTATCAAACAAAATGGAAGGTGAAATCAGGAGCTTCACAGAAAAAAAAGGACTAAGGTAATTTATTACCACCAAACCAACAATGCAAGAAATGCTAAAGGGTGTTCAGTAAAACAACAACAAAAAACAAATAGGAAGCAAAGAAGGAACACAGGGGTAAAGAATAAAAATGGTGACAAATAAGTACCTATCAATAATAACTTTAAATGTAAATGGATTAAATGTCCCAATCAAAAAACACAGGGTAATGGATTGCATAAGAAAACATGACCCATATATTTGCTGTCTACAAGAAACCCACCTCAGAAAAAAAGATGCGCAAAGACTGAGGGTGAAGGGATGGAAAAAGGTGTTTAAGGTGAATGGAAATGAAAAAAAAAAGCTGGGGAAACAATACTTATATCTGACATATTAAATCTCAAAGTGAAGTACATAACAAGAGATAAGGAAGGTCACTTCATAATACTAATGGAAGCAATCCTACGAGAAGAAATAACTCTGGTAAACATATACACACCCAATAAAGGAGCACCCAAATACATTAAAAAAAAAAACTCGTGGAGGATATCAAGGGAGAGACTGACAGCAATACAATCGGAGTAGGAGACTTTAATACCCCACTAACACCATTGGACTAATCCTTTAAACAAAAAATCAGTAAAGAAACATCAATCCTAAATGACTCACTACACTAGATGGAATTAATTGACATCTTCAGAACATTTCACCCCAAAGCCAAAGAATATACATTTTTCTCAAGTGCACATGGGTCATATACAAAGATAGACCATATGTTGGGTCATAGGAAAAGTCTCTTCAAATTCAATAAGATATAAATCAGATAAGCATCTTCTCAGATCACAGTGGCATAAAACTGGAAATCAACTACAATAAAAACAATCCAAAGAAATCAAACACATGGAGATTAAACAGCATGCTATTAAACAATGACTGGGTAACCAAAGGAACAAGGAAGAAATAAAACAGATCATGGCAACAAATGGCAATGAAAGCACAACAATCCAAAATCTATGGGACACAGGGGAGAAGCCAAGATGGTGGCATAGGTGAACACCTAAACTGCTGCCTTGCATAAAAATTTAAAAACTACAGCTAAAAGAAGAATGGGCATCATCGAGAACTACAGGAAAGCTGACTAAGTGGAAATTCTACAACTAGAAGTAAGAGAGGGGCATACGGAGACTAAGAGGAGTTGTAAAATGCTGAAGTACAGAGACAAATGTGGAGAGGACAGATGGTGGCGTGCCTGGCTGACTTCCTCTAACAGAAGGGAGACAGAAACTCCCAACTGCACTGAACCCCAGTTCCGACTGCACTGAACCCCAGTTCCAAGTAAGACTCATACGGGAGGAGTATGGACTGCAAGGAAAGGGAAGAGTGCACCGAAACTCAAGGGAGCCACGAAAGGCAGAGGTCTGGAGTCGTACGCATGCCAGTGCTCACAGAGAGGACTGAATTGTGATTGTGCTGCTGGCTTTCTCAAGCAAGAGGAAGACGGAACCTAGCAACTGTGCTGAACTCCAGTTCCAAATGCACTGAACCCCAGTTTCAGGTGAGACCCTGGGGACTCAGACTCATGCGGGTCCCTGGAACGCATGGAAACTCAGAGGAGCCACGAAAGGCAGAGGTCTGGAGGCAAGTGCATGAGTGCACGCAGAGAGGGCTGGAGCAATTACCAAGAGACACTGAGACCCAAGAAGCTCATAGGGTAGGGCTGACGGAAACCAAGGCTGTCAGCTCACCCATGAGACTCCACCCCAACCAAGCTGAGCACAGAGACTTTCACAATTTTGCAAGTCTTATCTCATAAGGCTGTGTCCAGCACAGAAGTTTTCCTGGTGTGGACACAGGTGATCCTCACAGCCAATTGGCCTGGAGGTCAATTCCCCCCAGTGATACCGACAGTAATCAAGACTTAACTACAACAAGGCTGTACACACAGTCCACAAATGGGGGCACCAAGAAAGTCCACCTCAGGTAACTAGGGAGATGGAGCTACTGGGCCATATAGGACAACTAACACACAAAGCTACTCTACCAACTCAGAAAAATAGCAAAAATGCGGACACAAAGGAACAGATCATAAACGAAAGAAATGGAGGAAAACAAATGACTGGATATAGTGTTCAAAACCACGATCATAAGGTTTTTCAAAAATTTCCTAGAAAAGGTCGATAAATTTAATGAGACCCTCAAGGATATGAAAAAGGACCAACTGGAAATTAAACATACACTGAACTGAAATAAAAAAAAATTATACAGAGACCTAACAGCAGACTAGAGAAATGTAAGAATCAAGTCAAAGATCTGAAATATAAAGAAGCAGAAAACACTCAACTGGAAAATAAAAAGCATCCAAAATTTGAAGATAGTGTAAGGATCTTCTTGGACAACTTCAAGTGTAATAACATCAGAATTAAGGGGGTGCCAGAAGAAGAGAGAGAGCAAGACACTGGAAACCTATGTGAAGAAATAATGACTGAAAACTTTCCACACCTGGTGACCTGGTGAAAGAAATAGACTTACAAATCCAGGAAACACAAAGAACTCCAAACCAAAGGAATCCAAAGAGGACCACACCAAGACACATCATAATTAAAATACAAAGAATAGAATATAAAGAGAGAATTTTCAAAGCAGCAAGAGAAAAACAGTTAATTATCTACAAGGGAGCACCCATAAGATTGTCACCTGATTTCTTAACAGAAATTATGCAGGTCAGACAGGAGTGGCAAGAAATATACAAAGAGATGAACAGCAAGAACCTACAACCAAAATTAATCTACCCAGCAAAGCTATCATTCAGAATTGAAGGTCAGATAAAGAGCTCTACAGATAAGAAAAAATTAAAGGAATTCAACATCAAACCAGTATTATATGAAATGCTGAAATGTATTTTTTAAGAGGAGGAGGAAGAAGAAAATGATAAAGATAAAAATTATGGACAACAAATACATATCTATCAACAAGTGAATCTAAAAATCAAGTAAATAGGGAGAATCCAAGATGGCGGCATAGGTAAACACCTACACTGCTACCTTGCACAACAATTTCAAAACTACAACTAAAAGACAGAATGGACATCATCCAGAACCACAGGAAAGCTGGCTGAGTGGAAATTCTACAACTAGAAGGAAAGAGAGGGGCTCACAGAGACCCAGAGGAGCTGCAAAAAGCTGAGGTATGGAGATGCGCGTGGAGAGAGCGGGTGCCAAAGAACCTGGCTGGCTTTCTCTGGCGGGAGGGAGATGGAGACTCTCAACAGCACTGAACTCCTTACCCTATGACACTAAACCCCAGATCCAGCCAAAACTAATACGGGGGGAGTTTGGACTGTGAAGGTGGAGAAGTACATGGAAATTTAGGGGAGTCGCAAAAGATCAGAACTCTGGTGGCATGCACGGCACTGCGCCCAGAGGACTGACTGCTGATTGTGCCACTGGCTTTCACGAGTGGGCAGTAGACAGACCCTCCCAACTGTGCCACTTCTAACTCCACTAAACCCCAGTTTCGGGCAAAGCCTGGGAACCCAGACTCGTGTAGTCCTGGAGTGCAGGGGAGCCGAAGGGGCAGCAGTCTAGAAGCACTGGGAGAGAGCGCGCTTGCAAGGGGACCACTCCAGCGATTGCCCAGTCACGTGAGACTCAGGGGCTGTGGAGGGCGGGGCCGACTGGAAGGCAAGGCGGTCCTTTAAGCTCTGAGACTCCACCCATCGCAAACTCAACAGAGAGGCTTTTGCAGTTTTGCAACTCTTGTATCATAAGGCTGAATCCAACACAAAAGTTCTCAGGGCATAGTGAAAATGCCGAGACAAGGGAAGGGATCACAAACAAAAGAAATGGAGGAAAACAAACAACTGGATGTAGAGTTCAAAACCACGCTAATAAGTTTTTTCAAGAATATCCTAGAAAAGTTGGATAAAGTTAGCGAGACCCAAGAGGAGATGAAAAAGGACCAACTAGAGATGGAAAAGGACCAACTAGAGATGGAAAAGAACCAACTAGAGATGGAAAAGGTCCAACTAGAAATTACACATACACTGACTGAAATAAAAAATATCATAAAGAGACCTAACAGCAGACTAGAGGAAAGCAAGAATCAAGTCAAGAAATTTGAAATATAAAAAATCAGAACACACTCAACTGGAAGAGCAAGAAGATAAAAGAATCCAAAAATGTGAAGATAATGTAAGGAGTCTCTGGGACAGCTTCAAGTGTACCAACATCAGAATTGTGGGGGTGCCAGAAGAAGAAAGAGAGCAAGATACTGAAAACCTACTTAAAGAAATAATGACTGAAAACTTCCCACCTACAAGGGTAATAAACTGTTTTTCTCTTGCTGTTTTTAATATTCTCTCTTTCTCTTTTGCTCCTGTTATTTTAATTATGATGTGTCTTGGTGTGGTCCTCTTTGGATTCCTTTTATATGGGGTACTGTGTGCTTCCTGGACTTGTAAGTCTATTTCTTTTACCAAATGTGGGAAGTTTTCAGTCATTATTTCTTTAAATAGGTTTTCAGTATCTTGCTCTCTCTCTTCTTCTGGCACCCCCACAATTCTGATGTTGTTATACCTAAAGCTGTCCCAGAGTCTCCTTACATTATGTTCACATTTTTGGATTCTTTTCTCTTCTTGCTTTTCCAGTTGAATGTTGTCTGCCTCTATATTTCAAATTTTTTACTTGATTCTTGCCTTTCTCTAGTCTGCTGTTAGGACTCTGTATAATATTTTTTATTTCAGTCAGTGTATGTTTAATCTCTATTTGGTCCTTTATCATCTTTAGTTGGTCCTTTTTCATCTCCTCTTGGGTCTCACTAAATTTATCCAATTTTTCTAGCATATTCTTGAAAAACCTTATAAGTGTGATTTTGAACTCTATATCCAGTCGTTTTTTTTCCTCCATTTCTTTTGTTTGTGATCCCTTCCCTTGTCTCAGCATTTTCACTATTCCGGGGAAACTTCTGTGTTGGATTCAGCCTTATGATACCAGATGCAAAACCGAAGAAGCCTCTATTGAGCTTGGGAGGGGAGAAGTCTCAGGGCTTAAGGGACCGCCTTGCCTTCCAGTCGGCCCCGCCCTCCACGGCCCCTGAATCTCACGTGACAAGGCAGTCGCTGGAGTGGTCCTTGTGCTCACGCGCACCCGCAGTGTCTCTAACCGCTGCCTTTCCAGCTCCCCTGCGCACTAGGACCACACGAGTCTAGGTCCCCAGGGTTTCGCCCGAAACAGGGGTCCAGTGGACTCAGAAGTGGCACAGTTAGGAGGGTCTGTCTCCCGCCCACTGGCGAAAGCCAGCGGCACAATCAGCAATCTGTCCTCTGAACAGCACCGTGCGCGTGCGAGACCAGACCTGATCTTCTGTGACTCCCCTAAATTTCCCTGCACCTCTCCCTTTTCACAGTCCAAACTCCCCCCGTATGAGTTTTGGCTGGATCTGGGGTTTAGTGTCGTAAGATAAGGGGTGCAATGCTGTTGGGAGTCTCCGTTTCCCTCCCGCCAGAGAAAGCCAGCCAGGTACTCCGGCACCCGCTCTCTCAGTGCGCACGTCTCCATACCTTAGCTTTTTGCAGCTCCTCTGGGTCTCCGTGAGCCCCTCTCTTTCCTTCTAGCTGTAGAACTTACACTCGGCCAGCTTTCCTATGGTTCTGGATGATGTCCGTTCTGTCTTTTAGTTGTAGTTTTGAAATTGTTGTGCAAGGCAGCAGTGTAGGTGTTTACCTATGCTGCCATCTTGGATTCGCCTGTCAGCTGATTTTTCAACAGAACCGATGCAGGCCAGATGGGAGTGGCAAGAAATATTCAGTGATGAACAGCAAGAACCTACAACCAAGAATACTCTATCCAGCAAAGCTATCATTCAGAATTGAAGGGCAGATAAAGAGCTTCACAGATAAGAAAAAGCTAAAGGAGTTCATCAACTTCAAACCAGTATTATATGAAATGCTGAAAGGTACTCTTTAAGAAGGGGAAGAAGAAAAAGGTAAAAGACAAAAAATTATGAACAACAAATACATATCTATCAACAAGGGAATCTAAAAATTAAGTGAATTAAAAATTTGAAGAACAGAATAAACTGGTGAGTATAATAGAATCAGGAGCACAGAAAGGGAGTGGACTGATAATTTTCAGGGGAAAGGGGTGAGGGGTGTACATGGAGAGACTGGACAAAAATCATACACCTATGGAGGTCAACGGGAAGGTGGTAAGGGTAGAGGGAGGGGTGGGAGCCAGGTGGAAGGGGAGCTATGGAGAGGAAAAAAGAGAAATAAATGTAATAATCTGAATAATAAAGATTTAATTAAAAAAGTAAAATAAAAATAAAATAATGAAGGTGAAAAAAATAAAAATTAAAAAAATAAAAATCAAGTAAATAAAAAATCTAATGAACAAAATAAACTGGTGAATATAATACAATAAGGGGCATAGAAAGGGAGTGGACTTACAATTCTCAGGGGGAAAGCAGTGAGGGGGGTGTGGGAAGAGACTGGACAAAAATCATATACCTATGAATGATGACAATGGGGGGGGGAGTAAGGGCAGAGGATGGGGTAGGAACTGGGTGGAAGGGAGCTATTGGGGAAGAAAAGAGGAACAATTTTTATAATCTGAGCAATAAAGATCTATTAAATTTAAAAAAATGGATAGAGAAAAAATAAAAACAAGGTGGAGATCATGAAGAAAAAATCTATGGGACACAGTGAAAGCAGTCTTGAGAGGGAAGTTCATAGCTCTACAAGCTTACTACAAAAAAAAACAGAAAAACCAATGGTAATAAATTACCTAACCCTACAACTCAAAAAGTTAGAAAGAGAGCAACAAGAAAAGCCCAGTATAAGGAGAAGAAAGGAAATAATAAAAATCAGAGTGGAGATAAACGACATAGAGACCAAAGAAACAATAACTGAATAACCTGGAGGAACTGGACATATTCCTAGAAAAATACAACCTTCCAAAAATCAATCAGGAAGAATCTAAACATCTCAATAGGAATTAATCATGGAAGAAATTGAAGCAGTCATCAAAAAGCTTCCAACAAACAAAATCTCTGGGCCAGAGGGCTTCACAGAGGAGTTTTACCAAACATTGAAGGAAGAACTAAAACCTATCCACCTCAGACTATTCCAAAAAATTCAAGAAGAATTTTTTTTTCCCCAGCTCCTTCTATGAAGCCAGCATCAGCCTAATACCAAAACCAGAATTCCAGGACAATATCCCTCATGAACATAGATGCCAAAATCCTCAACAACATTCTAGCTAATCGAATCCAGCAGTACATCAGAAAGAACATACAACATGATCAAATAGGATTTATCCTGTGGATGCAAGGATGGTACAATATTTGCAAATCAATAAACGTGATACATCACATAAACAAATTGAGAGATAAAAATTATATAGTCATATCAATTGATGTAGAAAAAGCATTTGACAAAATCTAACACCCTCTCTTGATAAAAACTCTCAGCAAGGTGGGAATAGAAGGATCATACCTCAACATAAAAAAAGGCATATATGACAAACCCACAGCCAATATCATACTCAATGTGCAAAAACTAAAATCATTTCCCCTAAGATCAGGCACAAGACAGGGATGCCCACTCTCACCACTCCTATTCAACATAGTGCTGGAAGTACTAGCCATTGCAATCAGACAAGAAGAAGAAATAAAAGGCATCCAAATTGGAAAAGAATAGGTAAAACTGTCCTATTTGCAGATGACATGACACTGTAAATAGAAAACCCAAAAGACTCCATCAAAAAATTATTAGACTTAATAAATGAATTCAGTAAGGTAGCAGGATACAAAATTAATGCCAAGAAATCTACGGCATTTCTATACATCAATAATAAATTTACAGAAAGAGAGACTAAAAAAGCAATCCCATTTACCATCACACCAAAAAAAATTAAGATACCTAGGAATAAACCTAACTAAAGAGGTAAAAGACCTATATGTAGAAAACTACCGGACACTGAAAAAAGAGATAGAGGAAGATATAAATAGATTGAAAAGCATAACATGCTCATGGATTGGGAGAATCAACATCATTAAAATATCTATACTACCCAAAGCAATTTATAGATTCAATTCACTTGCCATTAAAATACCAATAGCTTATTTCACAGACCTAGAAAGAACTCTCCAAAGATTCATCTGGAATAAAAAAAAGACCCCGAATAGCCATAGCAATCCTGAGAAAGAAGAATAAAGTAGGTGGGATCTCAATACCAGATTTCAAGCTGTATTACAAAGCCACTATTCTCAAAACAGCCTGGTACGGGCACAAGAACAGACATATAGACCAATGGAATAGAATAGAGAATCCAGATATCCACCCAAACCACTATGTTCAATTAATATTTGACAAAGGAGGCATGAACTTACAATGGAGTTAAGACAGTCTCTTCAATAAATGGTTTGGGAAAATTGGACAGATACATGCAAAAAAAATGAAACTAGACCACCAACTTACACCATACACAAAAATAAACTCAAAATGAATAAAGGACTTAAACATACGATGGGAAACCATAAAAATACTAGAGGAATCCACAGGGAGCAAAATCTCTGACATATGCTGAAGGAACTTCTTCACTGATACTACTCCTAGGGCAATGGAAGCTAAAGAAAAAATAAACAAATGGGACTACATCAAAATAAAAAGCTTTTTCACAGCAAGAGAAACCATCAACAAAACAACCAGAAAGCCCACTGTATAGGTGAACCTATTTGCAAATGCTATCACTGATAAAGTTTTAATTTTCAACATCTACAGGCAACTTATAAAACTTAATAAATGGAAGATAAATGATCCAATAAAAAATGGGCAACAGACCTAAAGAGAATCTTTTTGAGAGAATACACAAGGAAGTCCAAGAGACACATGAAAACATGCTCAAAGTCACTAATTATCTGAGAGATGCAAATCAAAATGACAATGTGGTACCATCTCACACCTATCAGAATGGCAATCATCAACAAATCAACAAATGACAAATGCTGGAGAGGATGCAGAGAAAAAGGAACCCTTGTGCACTGCTGGTGGGAATATAGACTGGTGCAGCCACTGTGGAGAACAGTATCAATCTCCTCAAAAAACTAAAAATGGAACTCCTATTTGACCCAGTAATCCCACTTCTAGGAATATATCCTAAGAAACTAGAAACACCAATCAGAAAGGATATATGCACCCCTATGTTCATAGAAGCACAATTTACAATAGCTAAGATTTGGAAACAGCCTAGGTGCTCATCAGCAGATGAGTGGATCAGAAAACAATGGTACATCTGCACAATGGAATACTATGCTGCCATGAAAAGTAAGGAATTCTCACCATTTGCAGCAACCTGGATGGAACAGGAGAGCATTATGCTAAGTGAAATAAGCCAGTCAATGAAAGAAAAATACCACAGGATCTCACTCATTTATGGATAATAAAGAACATTATAAGTTGATGAACAAAATATAGATACAGAGGCAGTAAAGCATCAGACTGTCAAATTACAGTGGGAAGGTTAGGGACAGATGGGGTAGATAAGAGATCAACTGAAGGACTTGTATGCATGCATATAAGCATAACCAATGGACACAACACAATGGGCAGTGAGGGCATACATGGGAGTGGGGTGGAAGGGTAATGTGAAGATATGTACACATGTGAAAATTAATTTAAAAAATTGGAAAAAAGATAAAAAGAATACAATCAATAAAAACACACTTAAAAGAATTTTAGTCACATATGTAATATCTTAATCAATAAAAAAATTTAATGAATTTTATGGCCAGTGACATATATGTTCTAAAGGTTACTTAAAGAAACCGTTCTTGACTTTTCAAATCCCTTTCTTGCTATAATAACTAAATAAAATTAGCCTCCAGACCTCAGAAGGGCAGTTCAGCTCAGTTATTTCAGGTTTACAAAAAAAAAGTATTGATAACTGAGAATGCCTTTTTGGCTACCAACTCCTTACCATTTCATCAGCCAAAATACCATTGATTCCATTTTCATACAAAGAAATCAACCAGTTCAGTCCTCGAATCTGATAATCTCTCAGTAGTCCCCCTTTCACATCTGAAAAAAAAAACAGTATCTCATACTTTCATTAATACAATCAAGTATAATTTTTCTAAAACCAAATTAGAAAAAAAAACATGATGAAGTACTCACATGAAGGTGACACCTCAAACCTAACACATACGTTAGATGTCTTCCGACTTTCTGAGAGTAGCTCTTCATCTTCCTCTTGCTCCGTGCGCCTGTGGCGGTAGCTGGGATGAAAAAAGAAACATCTTCATAGTCAACCCAAATGCTAAGGTGTCAATTAAGTCAGTATATATTGCTAATATCTTTTATGAGAAAAAGGAATGCATTACCTAGGATCTTGCTCAGAAGTGGGTAGAACCAGCCTACATTTTTACTGATTAACTGCTAGTGAGAAAAAATATTATTGCCTATGAAATATATTTGTACTAACAATAACCTTATTTTGTTAACATAAGATTATACTGAATATGTGAAGAAGGAAGGAGTGTATGAGGAGAGGGAGAAGGGGAAACAGGAGGAAGAGAAAGGTAAGAAAGTAGAGAGAGATGTCAACATACTCTCCAGCAGAAATTAAGCTCTGCTTGTCCTCTTTCTTTATTTGAGGGCGTCCCAATTTCATGTTTAGAGTATATGTTGGAGATTTCTGTGCTGAAGGTTGAATGAAATGTGCAAAAAGTTCCGTCTGCTTCAGTAAAAATTCAAATCTCTTTGCTCGGTCTGCTTTCTAGTTCACAAAACAAAATAAAAAGTAATGATTTTCTTTTTATTCATTCAAATTTATTTAATAAACACTTATACTGTACTTACTTTGTACTGTTCTAAGCTTTAAACATACTAATCCATTTAATTCTCTTAATAAACCTATGAGATAGGTACTAGTATTTTCCCCTGTTATAGATGATAAAACTGAGAGAGTAAATAACTTGGGTCAAGGTCCCACAACTAGTATGTTGCCAAATCTGATAATGGTATTTTCAAATATTTTGAATAGAAGCCAAATGATCTGCCAGACTTAGTAAATACCCCCAATAAGAAGTACCCTGCTTAAAGAGCTGTGGCCAAAAAGCAAATCCTCTCACCAAACCATAACGATTTTATTTTCCTGAGTAGTTAACAAAATTATCATAACATAGAATGTATCCCAGATATGGAAATATAAATTAACCACTATATATATATATATGTGTGTGTGTGTGTGTGTGTGTGTGTGTATAAACTGAACTGAAGTCTTAAGAACTTTCAAGCTGTTTCTAGAAATAACTGTAATCTTAGAATCCAGTGTCACCTTGTCTCAAAACATTTTCAATGGTATGGTATAATAATGCAATAAACATTTTGTTCTTTAATTACAATGATCTGGAAAATTATGTTTTATGATAACAGTATATAAAGTTTCCCCCAAAAGTAAGCAGGATGTTTAGGAAAATACACACACACACAAAATAGTATATTTACTATGAAAAATTTATATATAATTTCTCAATACATTGTAAAAGGTCATAGAACTTGTACCATGTAAATGCAATAAAACTCTTGTTACTGAAAATCTTAAAAAGACCAAAAGATATATATGTTTCATTCCAGGTAAAGAAAATAATTAAGATGATCTTTTGTTCACAGAGTAGAGAATATTTGATTGCTAATCAAATGCATAATTAATAATACCAGAAACTTACAAGAGATCATTAACATAAATACAAGAATTAGACAAATATATTCAGATTGGTAGCTGGAAGGAGGCCAAAACCTTTTCATTTTATGTTATCCTCACTGGAATGTTGTTTTTAAGAGTTGTTAAAACATTAACTGTTTGTTAGCTATGGCCTTAAATATTAAAGAATGGACTTTTATAAAAATCACTATGAAGCACCAAAAAATGTACTTCATCTGTATTTATTTTTATAATATTACTGCAAAAAAAACAACCTCTCAACAACAACAACAAAAACTCAGTTCCAACTACCTATTAATTTTTCTTTAAGTCTACCAAATTCACTGGTCTTAAAAAAATTCCAAGCATAAAAATATATAGTTAAATTAAACCTAAAATATGGATTTCAGTGACTAAAATTTAAATAACTAAATCTAGAGCAAAGCAGATGAGCATAAATTAAAATTATATTGCTTAAGTGTGTAATATTTTCACACACTGGGAAATATCCTTCCCTTCAGAAGACATATTACCATATTACATGTTTCATAATGTGTAGCACTCATAAATTCAAAGCAATGGAGAGAGGGAGCAAAAAATATGTCTGGCTTTGTGACCTGCTTTCTTTCAGCCATATTGATATTGACACAGGTATTTTCACTTAGTGGATAAAGTACTTCCAGCACAAAGCACCTTATTATGGGGTAAAGAGCACTGAACAAAAATGAAGCGATGTGGCTTCTAGTCCCAAATATTCCATAATTTCTCTGATCTTTTATTTCTCATCTGAGAATGATGTGGTTTCTAGTCCCAAATATTCCATATAGTTTCTCTGCTCTTTTATTTCCTCATCTGAGAATGTGGAGATTCATTTAATTTTTTTAAAAATCCAATTCTAAAATCTATGATTCTGTATTCACGATACATACACATGTATTTTTAAAAAAATCTTTCACTTCTCCTCTATAAAAATCAACTACTGTATTCACTATCCTACTCAATAATATATTTACCATTTTCTCTTCATATGCTGGGTCCATTTCCTTTTCAGATTTAGAAACTTTAGCAGCAATTTTGAATTGAAATGGATAAACGCTTTTCTAGAATTTCAAAGAAAATAAATAATCAAATTGCAAAGCAAGGTCTTTAAAATGATCAACATTCTCATGTGAAGAAAGTAAAAATTACTTAAATACTAAATAAATAAATAAATAAATAAATAAATAAATAAATAAATAAGAGCCATGCATGGACCAATGATGACAGCATGTCATGAAGTAGGGCTTATGATTAATCCAGTTCTGTGCACCTGAAGTCCAATTAAAAAATCCAAAGAATTGTGAAAGCCAGAGCAACATTAAATAAAATAAAAGCCAAAAGGAAAGCCCTGGCTCCCTATGTTTCAGTTGGTTGACCATCATCCCAGGCACCAAGAAGTTGCTGAGCACATGCCCTGGTTTTGGCTCTATCCCCAGTAGGGGGCATGCAGGAGGCAGCCAATCAAGGTTTCTTTCTCCCTCTCTCCTTTTCTCCCTCCATCCCTCTCTTCCCCTCTATCCTTCTCTTCCCCTCTCCCTCTCTTCTTATCCCTTGCTCTCCCTCTACCTCTCTTTCTAAAAATCAATAAAAACATACTAAAAAAGCAAAAGGAGAAACATTGAACCTTTTCGCTTATTTTTTTTCATTTAAAGCATAGAAAATCTAATCATTGAATAGAAGGCTTAAAATCTAGAATATACTTAAAATAATAAAATAATAAATCTAGAATATACTTACATTATCAACCACAAACCAAAGAATTCAAGGAAAGTAAATATTAATACTAACACATTATGTAATGGAAACAAGCCAGAGTTTCAGAAGAAAAAAAATGTGGTTTCTGTTCCTGAAAAGACACTATATCTTATTACTTCAGTATTCTAATTAGAATATTTAAACTTTTTAATGTAATATAATTTATCATTTATATTTAAAATAATCAGTACAGTTTCAAACTTTTGGCTTATGTTAATTTTCTCCAAATGGGAAAAAAAACTATTTTAACTATTTATATTACATAAATATTTTGTAGAAGCAGTTTTTCAGGGCTATTAACTATTAACCTTTGGTATTTCAAACGTTGTAATTTAGTAAAAACTAAAAAAAAAAATCAGCTCTAATTTCACTTAAAAATACTGAGATTATCTGGGGGCTTATCTCAATCATTCTATGCTTTGTAAAGATAAGCTTGTACTTGTAAATATAAATCAGTATGTAGAATACAAGTCATTCTTTGCAAAAAATCAAGAAATAAAATAGTAAAAGCACAAATCTACCCATTGGCACCAAATTTGAGAATATTTCAGTTTTAATGCAGACTGCACACGTCAAAATACAAATCTTTTTGTGAAAACTAAAGAAGTTATGTTCATTTTATCATGTTTTTTGTCAACCTTTTCCTGAAAACTTAGATCATAAATCAAAAACAGAACATAACCTTAAACATAAGAAAAACATGGCTCCAATATTTAATGTACATATATTCTAAAATATACTAAAATTTCTATCTATGGAAATCCAAACTAAAATCAAAAGATTTGACCCTGGTCATGGTTCTACTTTGGAGCACTGATCTGATATTGTTCAGTTATTCTTAATCCAAATACAGCCATCTTTTTTACAGCAATATATATATATATATATATATATATATATATATATATATATATATAAAGGGTAATATGCTAATTAGACCAGATGTCTTTCTGGACGTCATTCCAGAAAAGACAAAGCCGGGGCTGGAGCAAAGCCTGGGTCCTGGGTGCCAGGAGCTGAAGGAAGGCCTACTCTTGCACAAATTTTGTGCATTAAAATGACATATACTATAAGTTTTTGTATTTTCAAAGCGACAATTAAAGGAAAATTGGATAACAAACCCCACACCTTTGTTATTCCTTGAAAAGCTATATGAAGTCATTTTCAAATTTCAAAACAGTGAAAATTACTTTACCTCATATATACAAATATATATCTAATAATGTGATATGTATAAAAATTAAGGTTTTAATATTAGGAAAACATTTTACTCATTACTTTTTTTGTGCTTATCTTACAGTAAAATACCATAAAATTTTAATTATATGCTAACTAAAATTCCTAATCTTGAACAGTGCTATTAAAAGATGTGGGCAATTATTTAATTGGCACTATCTTCCACAAGAAATTCTAAACCTACCCTCTACACCTTATTTGTATACGTGTATGTTTTTAAAAATATGCTTCTCATACAGGAAAAGATAAAAGGTGACTGTGCTATTCTAATAAATTCCTTATGGATTTTATCATCTGGTAATTGAGATGCCATGAGAATGTAGCTTAAGGTCATCAAGATGCCCTGTCTTAAAAAACCATGACCTTTTTCTTGATGTTTTTATTACCAAAAATACCAGCTCCAGTTTAGATTATCTAACAGTGACGTTATCCAGTTATCACTTACATCAAAAAAGTTTAAAAACCAGAAGGTAAGCAAAAATACCTATCTTCAAAAAAGTTGAAGAACCAGAAGTAAAAATACCTATCTGTAGCTAAATGTCAGAAGTCAATCCACTAAATCTCATCTACTTTATACTTTATGAAAATGCTCTCATTCAGAGCCTGTTTTCTTTTATTTGATATACAATTCTTAGAGAGCTTAATAACCTTGCTTTCCAAAGTACAGAGAATAAAAAGAGCAGCAAGTGACGTGAGAAAGACCACGAGAAGAAGGCACACTGTCAACAGTAAGAAGAGAGTGACTTCCTCTATAGTAATGTCCCTTTTCCTTGGTGTTCAAATGTAACTATTTCCCTCTCCCCGCTGCATCAATTGTATTTTTATATTTTACAGTTACTTTCAATCTTTTACATCTACATCCATTACCTTAAAAAATTCTAATGAAAGTAGATGAAGTGTTTAAAAAGTGATAGCTAACAGCCTGACAATTGAGGGAGAAGGCTGAGAAATTATTGAAAAATCAACACAATACTGAAAGTGTCTGGGAGGTAGATACTTACTTGAGGGAAAACAACCTCTTAGATGTCTAATGCCTTTGTACAGAGTACAATAATTGGTGGATATGAAGATAAGGTTAATTTGCACTGTTAGTACACCATTTAAGGAGTCAAGGTAATGTGTAATATATTTAGTGTTGTTGTGTGTGTGTTTTTTTTTGGGGGGGGTACCAAATTAGTTTATTTGAAGAAATGGTACAAATAAATAAAAAAAAACTTAAGTAGATGTTCTGGTACTATTTAAATTTCAAGAAAAATTTAAAATAAAAACAAAAAGATGTAATGAGTAAAGTACTAGTAAACTTCAAATACTCAGAAAGTTCCTGCCATGTAGCACCTCACTTCCCTATGCTGAGTGGACAAATAAGTTTCCATTATTAAGGCACTTTCCGATGAGGCTATAGATCTCTTGAATATATATAAACTCAGTGCTTATTATACAGGCTATTTTAATTGATTCCCATTCTCTTCACAATTCAAAAAATGTATTCAACATGGAAATTCAACAACCTTTACAGTCATACAAAAGGCAGTTTAGTAGTTACATTTGCCTAGTCTGGTGTATAAAAGACACCTTAGATGGGTTTCTGAATTTCCCAACATTTGATTTATATTGACACTTGGTATTTAGCACAGCTTTAATCATAAATATTGTCTTACTGATCCAAGTATCTCGTGGATCTTAAAATGCATACGTTTTCTACTGTTTTCATTTAGCACTACAATTGTATTTCTGTTTAGTCAACCTTGTAACAGTAAAGCATGTCACTTAAGCAACTGCTGAATTTAAAATTATTCTAATTCACAGCGGAAGATATAAATTTCCCACAAAAGCTTTTTGGTCATAGTCTGATATAATGATTCAGACAAAGCCTCTTGAAATTAACCATAATTGTAACTACCCACCGTTTTTTAAATTGTGATAGCTATTCATAAACGGAAAAAATATCCACCCATAAACTGTCTATCCTACAATGTTGCTATACATCAAAAATCCTTATGCCCCATCCTATTTTTATATCAATTTTGCAATTCCTTTCATAGTTTTATTTGCAAGTCTTGATCCAAATGAAATATTCCTTGTGGAGATAATACGTATTTTCTGGATTTGGCTTTAATACGTGTCTGAGCAGTCTCTTCGTGCATATTAGCAGCAGTTCATCCTGGCGACGCTGTTTTTTTTTTTTTAACCTGCCTGTGTCCAGGAGCCAGCAGCGCCTACTAGGAGAGGGAGGAAACAGCCCAAAAGGCTTGGGGCCCGATTGGGGGACCATTTGGGTGGCCCTGGAGTGAAACACTATACCGTTGGGGGCGGGGCAGGAGAGGGTGAGGGTGCACACGTTGGAAATTTTCCTAAGCCCAGCGTCCAGGGTTCCTCAGTTTGGGGTTTGAACTCAGGCGGGAGGGGGTCTGGCTTGGAGACCTCCTGTTCGCGGGGTGACACCCCCACCTCAGCAGGCGGGGACCCACAGAACAAGGGATGTGGTTTTTCTACTCTGCCACCCAAAAGGCCGACATTGCCAATCAGAGCAGTAAAAGTCTCCCCGAACGAATGTCCCTCTGCCTCCCAACCACTGGCACCTTGAAATTCAAATTTGAAAAAATAAGCCCCAGCAAAACCCCTTTAGCGCGAGTGTGGGATTGAAGGGCCGAGATTTCCCAGGCAGAGGCCGATGGGAAGAGGGGGAGAGGGAGCGAGAGGAGAGGGAGAGGCGGAGGCTGGTTCCTGCACGGCCCCATCCCCCACCGCGCGCGTTACCCCAGTTCCGGGAATGCGAAGGGGGCTGGGGGCTGCCGAGGGGCTCCGGAACCCCCGAGCTCTGGGATAACGGCGCCCAGCACCCCGCTCAGCGCCCGAGTCCCCGCCCCGCCCCCGCCCTCGAGGCGGCGAGAAGTGAAGGGGGAGGGGAGCGAATGCTATAAACTGTGCCGCCGCCCCCACCCCACTCCGCGCCTGCGACCCCCATCCCCCCGAGCTCGTGGGTACCTGTCGGCGCAAAAAGGTCGCGCCATCTGGGGCCCTCCGAGTGGCCCGCACGGGATCTCTCTCCACCCCCCACACACCCACCCACCCACACACACACCCCCTTCCGATTTACCTCCTTCTCTCTCTGTTCCGTGGCCACGGTGGCTTCGGCGGCTGCGGCGGCCGCTCCCTCCTCCTTAGAGGTGGACGGCCCCTGCTCGTCCTCTAGGAACACGATCTTGGCGGTCGCATCCGAGGCTGCCACGGCCGCCACTGCAGCGGTGTCCTGCTCCATGGCGTTGGAGCGGGAAAAGCAGAGAGGCGAGGAAGCGACGAGGGTTCCTGGGCGGCGGCACAGGCTGCACTCGAAAGAGCTAGATGGAGCAGGGGTGGGGAATCACTCCGCTTCCAACCTCTATGCTCGGCCCCCCTTCTTTAAATAACCCTCAACCCTGCCCCACTTCCGTCCACCCACCCTACGTCATGGCCTCCCCCCGCCCGTTACCCTCCCCCTTTCCCCCTCCCTCAGTGATCGCGAGACTCCCCCTCCCCACTCCGAGCCCGAGCTGGCCCCGCACGACCAACTGTTGCCTGAGTGTGGGGCACGGACTGGAGTGGAGGTGGGAACCCACAACCTACAGCCCCCTTCAAATCTCCATTCCCATAAGCCCCCAACAGTCAGCCTGAGCTCCCCTCGCAGATGTGTGCACAGGGAATCCTCTTTCCCTTAAATCTGCTCTTTGTACCTCGAGGTGCTTTCCCCTTCCTGCACAAAGAACTTTTCCTCTGTTTATAACTGTACTGGCGAAGGTCTTTCTCACCATTTGCAAAACCCAGAATCTCCTCCCTCCCTCCATCCTCCTCTTCCAGGACTGCCCTTTCCCAGGTCCAAGGGGCGATGCATGGGTGGTGCTTATTTCCACCTCTGTACATTCTGCACAAGGAAAAGCACTCTTGAATCTCCATTGTAGCGGCAAACATACCCTCCCAAGGCAAAAATGACTCTTGGGTTTTACACATATGTGTTCTATTTTCAACTCATACCTCTCAGATAGCCAATATGCCTTTCTTTTGCCATAACGACTGAATTGTAAAAATCCTGGGGGCAAGGTCAAGGTCCCCACAGAACCTGGGCAACTCATGTTAAGTGCCTAATATTAATAATTAGATTGCATTACTGTGATTTTTTGGCGTGTGTTATATTTGTATACTTGTTATTATTTAGTAATAATTCAGTGCCAATAATATACATGATCACAAATATAAAGGCATTTTGTAAAGGGTGCAACAGTGTACAAATATCAATTATTAAATATTACCATTTCTATTTCTCTTCACCCTTTATTTTTATCAATAACGGGGAGATTTACCTCCTAGTTTTTAAATTTCAGAGACAAAAGAGAGCAAAACATAGTAAACAACAGTCACAAAATCTATAATTTTCAAAAAGAAGCAAATACTTTCCAAAGTGTAAAGAAATTGTGATTAATTACCCTCAACACAACTTGGTAAGTTACCTATTTGAAATCAAGTGTGAATTCTGCAAAATGCAGAAAGGTACACAATTGCTGTCCCCCCCTCTCCCTCAAGTACATCTCTTGTTCCTGGAGATCATACCTTAAATTCCTTTTTGTTTTAAAGTTGTGACTCTTAATATTTTTTTTAAAGTGTGACATTTAAGCTATCATTGGTCATTTACACCTTACTGTGAGTGATATCCTGTCCTCAGACTGGTTTTGCAGAGAAAAGGATATGAGCAAGACACTGGTGATTGAAGGAATGTGTCACTGATAGATAGGGGAAAGGAGAGGCTGGTGGCGCTAGCTAGCTTTGCTCTGATTTTACTTTCATTGTGTTCTCATTTATTTTAATTTTTCCCCATTACCATTAAACCCTCCCCTCATGCCCTATTCTATCTTTCCAGCCCCCTCTATCTCTGGTCATCACCGCACTGTTTTCCTAGTCCATAGAGAGCAGGCAGACAGCTCCGGTGGGGGTCGAGAGAGGCGGTGGAAGAATTGAGAAAAAAAGAACTCATTTACTTTACATCTTCCCCCTGATGCCCTTGTTTCTCATCCTGAAGTACACAAGCATACTGTCCAACAGGTACAATGGGCATCAGTATCAAAATGGTTAGTATTTCTGGAGCATCAACTTTAGTCAAAAAGTGTGGCTGAATTAACTCACTTAACTGATTGTTTTTAAACACTTTTTTTTCTATTAAAATATGGAGATGTGTTAAGGAATACACTGCACAATTTGAAGTTTCTCCAAATAAAAGCTTAAGAGACTTTCAGTTAGACATTCTGCCCCTTCCCAACTACCTATTCAATCTTCTCAGTCCTTAAGGGTTCTTTGATGAGAAAGTTCAAGAAACACTGAAAAAGAAAGTTGCTGAAATGCATGCATCCACCTAACTTGAGAAAGACCCTCCAGACAAGGACAGTGGAGAATTTCTTTTTCAGCAAACAGCAGCTATGGAAGGATTGAATTCCCTCTTCATTGCCTGAGGCTTCAAAGGGTAAGGCTCAAGAAATATTTGTTGTGTGTTGATGTGTTGCTGCTTGCAAGGGTACTTCATTCCATTGTATTTCTCAGGGCCAATGTACAGTATTTCACTTGCATCGTGGACTAAATATACTCTTATAAGGAAATCTGGGAAAGTCACTTCCTTTTATAACACCTTTTCCATGCGAACATGTGTTCCAAGTTCCAAAACAAAACTTTAGAAATTAATTTTGGGGGGTAGAATATATTTGTACATTGGCAATTTTCCATGTATGTATGATGTGATCCTTTCTTTTCAAGATGACATGGCTGAAAATGCTACCAAGTCTATGAGTTTGGCTGGAAAGGTCAAAGCTTTATCCAGAGACCTTGAGACAGGATTCATGTAAATATTGCCCTTTGGCTTGTGGCAACAGCTGCTATTTACAGAGCATGTGCTACCTTATTTGCAAATCTGCCTAAAATTCATGATCTGTAGACTTTGTTCAACAAATCACCTGGAAGGGATTAAGAAGTACAAATTGGTAGTTACAGAATAGCCATGAGATGTAAAGTACAGCATAAGGACTATAATCAATAATATTCCAATAACTAGGCGTGGTACTGGACCAGTGCAGGATTTTTTTGGGTGATCACTTATTAAGTTATGTAGTGTCTGGTCACTGGGATATACACCTGAAACTAATATAATGATGTATGTCAACTATAATTGAAGATAAAAAATGATTTTAAAAAGAACAATATTCACCTGGGTTCTTATCCTTCTCAACACCTTGATCTATCTGCTACTACTAGTATTTTCCTTTCTAGTATTTTTCATTTGACATGGTCTTTCATTGCTCTGCCCCATTGAGGTTGAAGAACAAAGCAAGGTACTTTATAAAGAACCTTGGGGCCATATTTGGGAGCCTCAAAATGAATCCTATCTACTGGACAATACATCCATTTTGTCAGATTGTGGATATTGTAGAAAGTTATCCAAAGGTCATTTTTCATAGCCAAACTTGTTTAGTAGCAAGTAGAATGCATATCCAATGGAGGTATTACTAGTAAATACTTTTATAAAGTTCATAAAGGCTAAGTCAAGGGCTTGGTGTTCCTTCTCTGACGCTGTGCCTGAAGTTTATTATCGAAATCACAGCATGACTTAAAACCACATGTGATCCATTGGTCAGTGTTCTTCAGAAACTGGTATAAAAGATTCTGGTAATGGCATCTTGCTTACAGATTTAGTAACCATCCTGTTTATATCAGTAAGCTTTCTCACCATTCTTCTTGAACATATTTACAATAGTGGCATTTTTATTTTGTTATTTTTTATTAATGTATTGCATGTATACATATCTTCCCATTGCCTCCCCACTCCCATGCATACCCTAACCCCCCCCCCGCAGTGTCTTGTGTTCATTGGTTATGCTTATATACATGCATACAAGTCCTTTGGTTGATCTCTTATCTACCCCACCTCTCCCTAACCTTCCCACTGTAATTTGACAGTCTGTTTGATGCTTTACTGCCTCTGTGTCTATCTTTTTGTTCATCAGTTTATAATATTCTTTATTATCCATTTCCTCAGTGTTTTATATTTTAAGGAAAAAGTAATGGTAATTGTGTACATCTACCATTTTTTGAGCACCCACTATGGTGTCAGGCACTGCTCTGGATTCTTTACATATTATATTGCTAATACTACTGGGACTTTTATAAAACAAATGCTATTATCCCTATTTTACATATCAGAAGACAGAGATTTAGGAGGCTAAAAAATTCACCTAAGTCCTATAGCTAGGGTCAGAAACCATATTCAAATCTCAACTTGTCTGGCTTCAAAACTCATCTTTTCACTTCACCTTTTTTAAGTTCTCTGTCCCTCACAGGGCTTTCTCATTGACAGTAGAAATCATATTGAGAAAATGACTGAGAAATATTTTTGCCATCTGTCTCTACAATGTTCCCTCTGAGTTTATAAGGAGAAATTGTCAATCATAGGCTCTGGTGTAAAGATGGCCAGATAATTTCTTTAGGTCTACATCAAAGTTATTGTAAGGTAGAATTTGGAGAATAATTTGGGATTCTTGCATGTACCTAAAGTAAATTCTTGGAACAATACTGGGACTAATCACAGAGTGCAGAGAAGGGAGAAACCTAATAGAAATAACTTAAATATCCAAGAAGAATTGTTTGACAAAATATTGTACAGTACATTTATAAATGGAATACTGTGCAGTCATTATGAATGATTTGGTAAATATATATCTGTGAACATGGAAATGTGCTCCTAATATATTACTTGGTGAAAAAAAGGCAAGGAAGGAAGTAGAATGGCCCAGCCAGGGTTGCTCAGTTAGTTGGAGCATCATCTGTACACCAAATATTGTGGGTTTGATTCCCTGTAGGGGCACATAGCTAGTTTGTGAGTTTGATCCCTGGTTGGGACATGTAGAGGAGGCAACCTATCGATGTCTCTCTCTCTCTCTCTCTCTCTCTCTCTCTCTCTCTCTCTCTCTCTCTCTCATCAATAAATATCTCCTTGGATGAAGATTGTTTTTAAAAGAAAATAAAATGGCCCTAGCCGGTTTGGCTCAGTGGATAGAGTGTTGGCCTGCGAACTGAAGGGTCCCAGGTTCAATTCCGGGCAAAGGCATGTGCCTTGGTTGCAGGCACATCCCCAGTGGGAGGTGTGCAGGAGGCAGCTGATTGATGTCTCTGACTCTCTATCTCTCTCCCTTCCTCTCTGTAAAAACTCAATAAAATATATTTTTAAAAAAGAAAATGGTCCCATTTTTTGCAAAAAAATAAAAATAAACTATTTGCATAAATAAACTTCCACAAAGAAAAATGTCTAGAAGGTTCTACTCCAAATATCAACAGTAGTTACAGCAAGGTGGTAGGATTATGAGTGACTTTTATTTTTGCTTTTCTATTCTAATTTTATTCAGTGAAGGTATTTATACTTATATAATAACTAAATAATATAGTTAAAGATGAATTGAAAAATATTGCTCAAAAATGAACCAGTTGAAATGTTCCCTAACAGGAGTGAGACCAAGTGAGTCCAAAAATAAAAGACAATTTCATACTGAAGAATCAATGCAGTTATTTAATGTGTAATGTAACAAAAGAAATATAAATTACTGTGCTATTTCCAGTAATGTTACCAGATTAAGGAACTGTTTATGACACTATCCTTTTAAGTTGTCTGCAAAAGGATTTTTCTACTTTTGAAAATTATCTGGAGGACTTGTTAAAACACATATGGCTGGCCCACTCCCAGAGTTTCTGAATCCATAAGTTTGGGTATGGCTAGGAATTGCCTTTCTAACAAGTTCCCAGGTGATGCTGATGCTGATGGTCTGGAACCACACTTCAGAACCAGTGACCTAGAACAGGGATCAGCGAACTTTTTCTTTTTAAAAAAAATATATTTTATTGATTTTTTTACAGAGAGGAAGGAGAGGGATAGAGAGTTAGAAACATCGATCAGCTGCCTTCGGCACAGCCCCCCCACACACACACTTGGGATGTACCCGAAACCACGGTACATGCCCTTGACTGGAATCGAACCTGGGACCCTTCAGTCCACAGTCCAACGCTCTATTCACTGAGCCAAACTGATCAGGTCAACAAGCTTTTGATATAAAGGGCTAGACAGTAAATATTTCAGGCTCTGTAAACTGTAAGGTCTTTGTCACAGTGTCTAAACTCTGCTGCCATAGACAATAGGTAAACACACAATGAGCATGGACAGGTTCCAATAAAACTTTACTTATGGACACTGAAATTTGAATCTCATATAATGAAATATTGTTTCTCTTTTGGTTTTCAACAACTTAAAAATATAAAAACATTCTAAGGTTGAGCACACAAAAATGGGCATCAGGCTATGTTTGTTGACCCCTACCTGAAAGAAACTGATTAACTAAGGAAGACAAAACAAATACAAGTTTTTTTAAAAAAATGACATAAAGCAATAAATACATGAGAAAGTGTTTAACCTTCATAGTCATCAGGGAACTGCAAATTAAAACCAGAGTGAAGTAGTGCTACATAACCACTAGGGCAGTGGTCGGCAAACTGTGGCTTGTGAGCCACATGTTGCTCGCAAGCCACAGTTTGCTGCTCTGTTGACTAATGAGTTTGCTGACCACTGAACTAGATTCTCCATTCCAATAATTACAAGCTATTGTTGTTCCTTGTAATTAAGCCCCTATCCTAGTGGTTGGCAAACTCATTAGTCAACAGAGCCCCAGTTTGCCAATCACTGCACTAGGGTGGCCATTTCTTTTAAGACTAATAGTACCAACAATTGGTGAGGATAATAATCAATGGGAATCCACACTCACATAAGAGTATAAATTGCACAACCACTTTGAAGGCCAGTTTGGCATTATTTACTAGAGCCAAATACATATGAATCCTATTGTGGTAGAGAAACAGAGTGCACCACTCAGATTCTCTTTCAAGGAAGGCCACTCTGCACAGATATAGAAATACTGTCTAGAGGAGAAACCAAGATGGTAGCATAGGTGAACACCTAAACTGCTGCCTCACACAACAATTTCAAAACTACAACTAAAAGACAGAACGGACACCATCTAGAACCACAGGAAAGCTGGCTGAGTGGAAATTCCACAACTAGAAGTAAAGAGAGGAGCTCACAAAGACACAGAAAGCTGTAAAAAGCTGAGGTGCAGAGACACGCATGTGGAGAGGACAGGCAGCAGAGAGTCTGGCTAGATTCCTCTAGCAGGAGGGAGAAAGAAACTCCCACTTCTGATTTCACTGAACCCCAGTACTGGGCGAGACACATACAGTGGAGTCTGGACTGTCGTGAAAAGGGAGGAGTGCACAGAAACTTAGGGGAGCTGTGAAAGGCAGAGGTCTGGAGGTGCGCATAAAGAGGACTGACTGCTAATTGTGCCCTGGGCTTTCTCTAGTGGGAGGAAAACAGAACCTCCCAACTGCACTGAAATCCAGGTCTAACTGCACTGAACCCCAGTTTCAGGTGAGACCCTGGGGACCTAGACTCATACGAGTCCCCAGAGTACACAGAAACTCAGGGGAGCCAGAAAGGCAGAGGTCTGGAGGTGTGCTTGCCTGTGCACAGAGAGGGCTGCAGCGATTACCAAGGGACACTGAGACCCAGGGGCCACTGTCTAGGGCCAAGACTGTCTGCTTAGCCCTGAGGCTCTGCAACATCCAAGCCCAGCACAAAAGCTTTTGCAATCTTGCAAGTCTGAAGGCTGAGTCCAGCACAGAAATTCTCTGGGCATAGATATAGCTGATCCTCACAACCAATTGGCTTGGAGGTCAATTCCCTCCAGTGATACCAACAACAATCAAGACTTAACTACAACAAGACTGTACACACAGTCCACAAAGGGGTGCACCAAGAGAGTCCACCTCAGGTAACTGGGGAGGCAGAGCTACTGGGCCATATAGGACACCTAGCACACAAAGATAACTCTACCAACTCAGGGAAGCAGCAAAAATGTGAAGACAAAGAAACAGATCACAAACGAAAGAAATGGAGGAAAACAAATGACTGGATATAGAGCTCAAAACAATGGTTATAAGGTTTTTCAAAAATTTCCTAGAAAAGATGGATAAATTTAGCAAGACTCAAGAGGAGATGAAAAACCAACTAGAAATGAAACATACACTGACTAAAATAAATATTATACAGAGACCTAAGAGCAGACTAGAGGAATGCAAGAATCAAGTCAAAGATTTGAAATACAAAGAAGCAGAAAACACTCAACTGGAAAAGAAAAAAGAATCCAAAAATGTAAAGATAGTATAAGGAGCCTCTAGGACAACTTCAAGCATACCAACATTAGAATTATGGGGATGCCAGAAGAAGAGAGAGAGCAAGATATTGAAAACCTATTTGAAGAAGTAATGACTGAAAGCTTCCCCCACCTGGTGACCTAGTGAAAGAAGTCCAGGAAGCACAAAGAACCCCAAACAAAAGGAATCCAAAGAGGACCACACAAAGACAAATCATAATTAAAATACCAAGAGCAAAAGGCAAATAGAGAATATTAAAAGTAGCAATAGGAAAACAGTTAATTACCTACAAGGGAGCACCCATACAATTGTCAGCTGATTTCTCAACAGAAATTATGCAGGCCAGATGGGAGTGGCAAGAAATATTCAAAGTGATGTATAGCAAGAACCTACAACCAAGGTTACTCTACCCAGCAAAGCTATCATTCAGAATTGAAGGGCAGATAATGAGCTTTATAGATAAGAAAAAACTAAAGGAGTTCATTAGCACCAAACCAGTATTATATGAAATGCTGAAAGGTATTCTTCAAGAAGAGGAGGAAGAGGAAAAAGCCAAAGATAAAAATTATAAACAACAAATACATATCTATCAACAAGTAAATCTAAAAATCAAGTGAATTGAAAATCTGATGAACAGAATAAATTGGTGAATGTAATAGAATCAGGGACATAGAAAGAGAGTGGACTGACAATTCTCAGGAGGAAAGAGGTGAGGGGGGGTGCAAGCAGAGACTGGACAAAAATTATACACCTATGGATGAGGACAATGGGGGGCAGGAGGTAAGCGCCAAGGGTGGAGTGCGAGACAGGTGGAGAGGAGCTATGGGGCGGGGGAGAGGAACAATTGTAATAATCTGAACAATAAAGATTTATTTTTTAAAAAAGAAAATGCTGTCTGTAGATAGCCTTTAGCTACCAACTCCTTGAGGGTCTACCTTAGCTGCAGAGAGTTATTTTACCCAAGGACACGCTGATCCTAAGGTGAGTGAGCAAGGTAAGAGTGAAAATGAGCAAAGCCTGATGCAGAACACATTGATGGGCACTCCTTATGTTTCAGCTCCATCTCAAATTGATCCAAACTTTGTCAGATTTGTATTCCTGTTCATCCTTTTCCTCTGAACATTTGAACCTCCTCTGCCTTACATTCATGAGTTTTGGTCCCTAATAAGAATTTTATACTCAGTACTCCTTCCTAGTTTTTGACTCAGGAGAGTCAACATGCAATATATTTGACTGAGGAATTCCACTAGGATAATATGCCCTAGAGAATATAATTCATAATTGCACCAAAAACTATGCACAAGAATGTTCATAGCAGTTTTTGTTTATTGTAACCAAAGAGAGAAGCCATCCAAATGTCCATCAACAGGAGAATGAATGAACTGAGACATATTCATATGATGAATTATTACACATCAATAAAAATAGTAGCTATATATAACTGCATGCATGACATAATATTGAGTGAAATAAGCAGGATATAAAAGAGTGCATACTCTATGGTGCCACTTATATAAAGTTCAAAAACAGGTTAGCAGTATTTATGGCAGCATTCACAAGTGATAAAATTATAAAGAAAAGCAATTAGATGATTATCATAGAAGTCAAGACAGTGGTTATGTCTATGGGATGATCATCAAAATTTTAACAATCAATCAGTATGATGCAAATCTTGACCAATGAAGCTGGGCTGATGTTCTCAATGACTAGCATCAACCCATGAACCAGAGGTCACAGTTCTATTTCCAGTCAGGGCACATGCCTGGGTTGTGGGCTCCATCTATCCACAGTAACAGGTATGCAGGAGGTAGCCAACTGATCAGTCTCTCTCACCATTGATGTTTCTATCTCTCTCATCCCTTCATTATTTCTCTCTGAAATTAGTAAATCAATAAAGCATACTAAAAATAATAAGTAAATAAAGATATGAGAATTTACATGATGCTTAATATCTTCCTAAAAAAATCTAGACCAATGAAAACAGAAGTTGTGGTTTTTTAAGAAGTTTTTGAATCAAGAGCTTCGTTGTTGTTGTTTTTTTAAATATATTTTTTATTGATTTCAGAGAGAAAGGGAGAGGGAGATGGAGATAGAAAGATCATTGATGATAATCATTGATTAGCTGCTTCCTGCATGCCCCTCACTGGGGATCAAGCAGGGCATGTACCTTTGACTGGAATTGAACCTGGGACCCTTCAGTCCACAGACGGATACTCTATCCACTGAGCAAAACCAGCTAGGGCCAAACAGAAGTTTTATACCTCATCAGAGTATGCTGGCTCAAGATTAGCCTTGGTTTAATTCTGAGTGGGGGAGGAAGGGATGATTAGAGAGAGAGGCATCTTGTTTGAAGATGATTTCCAAAGTGCTAATGATGTTCAATTTCTTTACGTGGGTGAAGGCTACCTGGGAATTCACTTTATAATCATTTGTTAAACTGTACATATATATTTTATGCACATTGAAAGAAGGAAAATATAGACATACTATAGGAAAATATAAATAAATGTTGCCTTGGCTGGTATTGCTCAGCGGTTAGAGCATCAACCAGTGCACCGAAGGGTCATGAGTTCAATTTCCAATCAAGGACATGTATCTGGGTAGCAGGTTTGATTCCAGCCTTAGTTAAGGTATGGGCAGGAAACAACCAATCTATGTACCTTTCCCACATCGATGTCTCTCTCAGGCATGTGCTCTTTCCTTCCCTCCCTCCTACCCTTACTCCTCCTCTCTCTAAAAATATCAATGGAAAAATATCCTTGGGTGAGGATTAACATAAATAAATACTTTATAAATGTTTAAAAAGTATAACTATAAAGCCCTAAGAAGATTGTGGGGGGAGTGAATATTAGAATGACCAGCACTATCTTGTGCTTATGCACTCTGTAACCATATGATAACAAAACAAACCGACCTTGAGAAATTTCAAGTTCTATAAGAGGTACACAGAGACACTGTTGTTCAGAAGAGAGTGCATTCTTTTCCAGCTGAGAGGTGACAGGGAAAAAGCTTCACGAAAGAAGGACCATTTGAGGTGAGCATTGAAAAACAGAGAGGATTCTAGCAGGCACAGTTGCAGAGGAGGTTGGAAGGAAAGATAGCATTAACGTGATGGAAGTAAAAATAAGTAACACGTGATCAAGAAATTAAATAGTTAAATTGATTAGAGTAGCATCTCCCAACTTATTTTTTTATATACTTGTATTGATTTTGGAGAGGGAGAGCAAGATAGAAACATCATGAGGTGAGAGAGAATCATTGATTGGCTGCCTCCTGCATGTGTCCCTGATCATGCAGGAGCCCGCATGTGTTCCAACCAAGAATCTAACCATGTCCTCCTGATTCATAGGTCAAGGCTCAACCACTGAGCCAAGCCAGACCAGCTCCCAACTTGCTTTGATGCTTATCACCCATAGGAAAATTCTAAATCATACATTATTTTCTCTAAGGAATAGTTAAACATTCCACAGATACCACTGAATAATGACTATGCTACGTGCTAGGGATACAGGCATCCTAGCAAGACAGATAAGGTTCCGAAAATTACACGGACTATATCTTGGTTTAATTTCAACATTCTTCCTGAGAGCAGAGAACAATCTAGACTCATCCACAAAAAGTTGTGTGTGTGTGTGTGTGTGTGTGTGTGTGTGCGCGCGCGCGCGCGAGTGCGTGGTTTCATAATTATACTCAGATTTAGGGTCACCCTCTCCCTCCTTCATGACCCTACTATTGATTTTGAACTCCAGAGTTTATGTAAGATTAAAATAGCAGTGGTGAGAAGGAGGTGTCCACTTCTTGGGCTCTTAATATATTCTGCACCAGCCTTTCCTAAGATGTACAGTCACCGTGTCATCCCTCCCTGCTGCCATCCATTAAGGTAGACAACTCTTCATCAGGCATCTAAAGGCATGGTCCTTACTGCCACCCAATGCTGCTTCTCCTCATCAGGACCACAGACCCCAGCTTCTAAGTTCTCTTTTCCTACTTGTCTCCTTCTTCTCATCTGGGAGGCTCTTACCTATTAAGGTGGAGGGATGGGATAAGTAACTTAATATGTCTTACCCAGCAAGCATTCTTCCCTAAATTTTTCTGTCTTATACTATGGAATGAGACAGAAAACAACCTAAAAATCAAGAGTGTATTCTGCCCTTCAGTTGTGACAATGGCAGTGAGATCGGCCTTCTGGGTCACTGCCTGCCATGAGAGGATTCACAGGGTTGAAGGCAGAAGGGAACTCAGCTAATCTTCATGGTTTGCCCCACTGGATCCATCAAAGAGTTGATTAAATGTCACAACTACACAAAAACTGTTTTCAAGATCTGATTGATTTTTTAAAATTTTGTGCTTTAAAAAAATATCAGCTTGCTTACTTTAATTTCTGTGTTTTGTTTCCAAATAATGAGATTAGGGAAATGTTTTTACTTGGCAAATGTGGATAATCTTTACTCCCAATAAGAGAAAAACTGAATTGAATTTAGCCATAACTCTACTTTCTCCTTTAAGATTTTCAAAGTACTAGAGGAATCCTTACGTGCTCTGTAGGAATTTTGATCAGATAAATGCTGCTTATGAGTCTGATGAGTATCATCTTGAGAATTTGTAGAATTTTTATCATTTTTATCACCTGTGTTTCAACATCAACATGTCTTTGTTTCTTTGTAGATATACATTAAAAAACTTATGGCCAGTTTTTTTTTAATTAACAATATCTAAAGGTCAAGACCAAAATATCAAGTTAGCATTACTCAGCTGCATGATGAACAAAGTACCAGAGTCATGAGCACACCCATCTGATTGCCACTAACCACTGCCCATGTTCAATTTCTAAGGGAAATGTTAGATAGGGCATAGGATTTGTGAATATATTAAAGAGCTCTTATTTCTGTATGGAAAGAAATATAAGTTGGACTTGTGCATATGAAAAGCAAGGCTTTTCGACTAGTGGTGATTTCAAAATCATTGAATCATTTATACCTCTGCCTGATCTGCTTTCCAGCCTCTGGCTGCTGACTCACCTATTCGAAATATTCCTCCCCAGCCTCATCTATGTTAAGCAGGCCTGTTTTTGTCTTTGCAGGCCCAAAGATCTCTTGCTTGTGAAAGCTTCAGCTTTCTGCATTTAAAATATTTATATTTTGCTATAAATTTTTGAAAGGGTTTTTGTAAGTTTGCTCTTGAAATTATTTGTGTGTAAATAATTTAATTGATAGTGGCTGTAATTTCTCTATAATTATTATGCATACTTGTAAATTCTTGGGAAGTGAGATGATCCAACCTAAAAATTGTTTTCAAAAACAACGTTTTAATAAATACAAGTTTTAATAATTAATGAACGTAGTGTAATGTTATATTTTATAACCAGTTCATTAAATGGTCATTATTTTGAGTTTTTCTTTTCTTTTAGAATTTGATAGTCTCTTTTTCAGATCTCAATTTTTTTATTTTGTCTCTAAAGAGCCCATAAATCCTAAGCACATAGTTATAGTTGTCTAATGGATAAAGACAGGCACTGAGTACCCATTTAATTTTGTGTGTGGGGGGGTGTGGGTGTGTGTGTGTAGTGATGAAGGAAGTGAGGCCTATGTTTTCTTGAAGCTAGTGTTTCATTTATTTGAATTTTGTTTAATGACCATTTAACTTTGTGCATTGGATATCTCTTGTATGTAAATACAAGTATAGGGCACAGGATCTTTTTCTGTTAAGGCAAAATGCTATCTGATGGGTGAGAATGATCAGAGCTCTACATTAAAGAGTTTACTATAGAAATGGCAAAACTTGAGTTTTGAAGTATCATAAGTGAAGGAGAAGCAAGGTTGGTGGATAATCCTGAAGTTTCAAACTTGAATGACTAGTTAAACAGTGATGTCATTAACAACCACAGATGAGTCAGAAAGCAGTTGTGAACTTAAAAAAATGATTTTACTCAACTTACAAAAATGACTTTACATACAGAAGCACATACAGTCCCCAAAATGATCCCCTCAAAGGAGATAAAAAAAATTATTACAGGATCATGCCTAAGGAAATGATTAAATTCATCAGGGTTGCCTTTATTCCCTCTGCTGGCCCTAGACTGAGGGGATTCATATCTTCACTTAACTCTTATTCTAGGGCCAGCTATTTCAATGCATCCTAAGCACCACTTTAGACTGATTCACCCTGTGACCTTGTGCTGTGCCTGCTATACTAATTCACAAGCCTAATGTATCTTCTTGGTATATTTTCTTACCCTTGTTTTTCACGTGTCAAGCATTGCCAAAAAAAGTTATAGATGCGTGCTCATTTGGATCAATGTAGAAAGTCATGCCATCTGATTCCAATAGGGCTCTCTCTATTGCTCTAAAACTCTTTATTAACTTTTCTGTACACTATTTGCCATCAGTCTCCAACAGCGCCTTCTCTCCTTCTCTGCCTTATTTAGGTTCTCAAACCCTCCTCTACTCTCAACTTTAATTTCATCGGATTAAATATGATAATTCAGGTAGAGCAAGTACCATAGTACCTGGCACATTGAAGGTTCCAAAAAAACACTGTTTTTACTATAAATACTGAATGAATGGCAAATTATCTTGGTTAAAAAGCTCTGGCTTTGCCTGGCTGGTGTGGTTCAGTGGTTGAACATTAAGGCACATGCCCGGGTTGCATGCTCAATTCTCAGTATGGGGCGTGCAGGAGGCAGCTGATCAATGATTCTCTCTCATTCTTGATGTTTCTATCTCTTCCTCTCCCTTTATCTCTGAAATATGTATATATTAAAGCTCCGGCTTTGAATTTATGCAAAAGGTAATTTGAATCGCGATTTTGCCAATTACTAGTTAATGAGCAAGTTGCTAAACCTCCCTGAGTCTCAGTTTTCTCATCTTTAAAATAGAAACAATATTATTTCTTTACAGAGATTTAGTGAGCATTACAATTTTCAAAGTATGTATGCAAAGTTATGAGGAATGTCTGTCATGGGAGTATTCAGTGTTAGCCACCAGGATTAGGGATTATTTTTGTTATTGCAACATCCACTTATTACATTTTTTTGAGAAAAGCATCATCTCCTCTTTGAGAAACCAGAAGTTTTAGTGTCCTCAACTCCATTTCTTCAGAATCTCTTTTTTGTTGTTGTTCATTTTTATTTGTTGATTGAGAGAGAGAGGCAGGGGGAGAGAGAAACATGGATTTGCTGTTCCATTTAGTTATGCACTCATTGGTTGATTCTTATATGTGCCCTGACCAGGGATCAAATCCGAAACCTTGCCATATCATACTGGTACGATGTTCTAACCAACTGAGCTACCCTGCCAGGGCACCATCTCTTATTCTTTACAACAAATACTTGAATACCCCACTATATGCAGGGCACTGTTTTACATGCTAGGGATACTGTAGACTTGGAGGAGGCAGTATGAGCTTCTCTAAGATTGATGTGCCCATCTCCACCTTGGACCTTTGCCCTTCCTAATTACTTAGGAATTTTTCTTGCAAAGTTTCTGCTTTCCTCACTAGTATCTTAAATGTGCTCCCTTCACTGGTTCCTTCCCCTTTGTTTTAAAGTGGCTTCAGTTTTGCCAAGTTTTTCTCTTTGACCCTTCTAACTCATTTAATTAAAATTTTATTCCACTCCTTTTTATATTCAAACCTCTGCAATACATGATCTCTCATTTCCTCATGATATACTCCTTCTCAATTGTCACCCTGTTTGTACCACTTATTGAAACCATTTATTTTGTGGTCTCCAGTGAACTCCTTGACACATCTGAAGACAGTCTCTCAATCCTCATTTTTCTTGTCTTGTTCTCAGCATTTGACACTGCTGACCCTCCCCTACATATTATTTCTTTTTCATTGATAGCAAAGTATTTTAAAATGCAGGAAAAACATGAAATAACATAACCAATATATATAGCAATCACCCAATTATATCAAATCTTGCAACATCAACTTTCAGATTGTGTTTAAAAAAATAAATATTACAGATATAAGTGATATTCCCTGTATGCTCCTCTCCAGTCTCAGTACACTCCCTTTCTTGCTGGTGATTATACCCTTTCATGTTTTTTTTTTTGGGGGGGGAAGGAGAAAGAGAGAGAGAGAGAGAGAGAGAGAGAGAGAGAGAGAGAATTTGTTGTTCTACTTATTTACTCATTCATTGATTGATTTTTGTATGTGCCCTGACCGGAGATCAAACCTGAAAGTAGGAGGACAACACTCTGCTCTAACTGAGCAATCCAGCCCTGGCTTGCCCTTTCATTTTTTATAGACTTTTACTGTTATATCTATGTAGCCATAAAAACATACAATATTTGCAGACTTTATATAAATGGTATACTGTACATGTTTTGCAATATTCTCTTTGTGCTCAACATTGTATTTTATAATATCTAGCTTTGTTAATACATATAGTTTGAGTCATTCATTTTAATTTTAAAATAGTAGCCAACTTCATGAATACTATGCTTTATTTATCCATTCACCTGCTGATGGACATTTAATTTGCTTCCATTTTTTTCTGAGAGTGCAAAAAATTCTGCAATGAACATTCTTTTACATTCCTCCTTGTGCACAAAGTGCAGAATTTTGCCCAAGTCTATAGCTGGAAATGGAATTTCTGGGTTTAAGTATATTACATATACAATTTTATTATATGATGTCAAATTCCTTTTCATAGCATTTCTACCAACTTATGCTCCTTTTCACAGTGATCAAAGTTCTATCTATCTTCAACAACACTTGATGTCATCTGAATTTTCATTTTTCAAAATTAATGGTTGTGAAATGCTATCTCATGGTTCTTGTTTTCAATTTTCCTAAAGAGGAATAAAGTGAAAAATCCTTTTGTGTCTTTATTGGCCACTTGGGTATCCTTGACTATGAGGTTCTTATTCATATATTTTGTCAATTTTTCTACTATTTTTCTTTTCTGCTCAATGATTTATAGAGGAGCGTATATAGTCTAGCTACTAGTTCACCCGTTCATTTAATCAATATTTTTCTAGCATCTACTTTGTTATAGGAATATTTCTAAGCACTGGAAATGAAGCAATGAACAAAACTGACAAAAATGCCTGCCCTCATGCCCGGCCGGTATTGCTCAATGGTTGAACATCAGCCTAGGAACCAAGAGGTCACTGGTTCGATTTCCATCAAGGCACATGCCTGGGTTATGGCCTCAATACTCAGTATTGGGCATGCAGGAAGCAGCTGACCAGTGATGTTTCTCTCTCTCTTTTTTTAAAAAAATATATTTTTATGTTTTTACAGAGAGGAAGGGAGAGGAATAGAGAGTTAGAAACATCAATGAGAAAGAAACATTGATCAGATGCCTCCTGCACACCCCCTACTGGGGAAGTGTCCTCAACCAAAGTATACATCGAACCTGGGACCCCTCTCTTGGCAGGCCGGCGTTCTATCCACCGAGCCAAACTGGTTAGGGCTGATGTTTCTCTTATTGACGTTTCTCTCTATCCCTCCCCCTTTCTCTCTCTCTAAAAATCAATAAAAATACATATTTTAAAAAATGCTTGCCCTTGTGGAACTAACATTCTAGTAGAGGAAGGGACACAATAAACAAAATCAATAAGTAAAACAGATAGACTAATGGATAGTGATAAATCCTCTGAAGAAAAATAAACAAGGAAGAGAGTATGGGATTGGAAAGGGAGATTGTTGAACTGCAATTTTAACTAAAGTTGTCTAGAAAGGACTCATTGAGAAAGTGTCATTTTAGAAAAGATCTGAAGGAAGTCAAAGTGCAGGCAAGGTAAGCAGCAAGTGCAAAGGCCCTAAGGCAAGAGTGTGCCTGTCAAGTCCTAGGAATAGCAAGGAGCAGTGTGTCTAAACTGAGTGAATTGGGGAGAATGGTGGAAGAGGAAATCAGAAAGGTGGTAACAGCTGGAAATGTAAAACCTCACAGGTTATCCTTTGTCAGTTATATACACTGAGTGGCCAGATTATTGTGATCTCTGAACACATATATAAATGTGTGCATATATATATGCACACACACACTAGAGGCCCATTGCACGAAAAGATTCATGCAATGGGCCTTCCTTCCCTTGGCTTCCAGCACCAGTTTTCCTCCAGCACCCAGGACCCAAGCCTTTGCTCTGGCCAGAGTCTGCCTTCTTTGTCTTTGCTGCAGGCTCTGGCCAGAGTCTGCCTTCTTTGTCTTTGCTGCAGGCTCTGGCCACAGTCTGCCGTCTTCACTGCAGACTCCAGAGTCTGCGGTTTTCATCTTCGCCTCCTGTAGATCCCTTTGCCCCCTGCCTTCCCTCTCATAGCAGGAGTTCTGCTAGGCCCGGCCACTCTGAGCCTGGAGTAGCTGGATGGCTGTCATCTTTAGCCTTCTAATTTGCATAGTCCCTCCTGATTGGCTAGTGGGCATAGGAGAGTGATGGTTAATTTGCATGTTTCTCTTTTATTAGTGTAGATTAGAGGCCTGGTGCATGAATTTGTGCATGGATGAGATCTGGCCAGCCTGGCCAGGGAGAGGGGACATGGGCAGTTGGCTGGCCTGCCTGCTGGTCGAACTCTTGGTCGAGGGGACAATTTGCATATTAGCTTTTTATTACAGAGGATATACACTGAGTGGCCAGATTGTTATGCATTCAGAGAACATAATAATCTGACCACTCAGTGTGTATATTGAAAATATGTTCTCCCAGTCTGTGACTTGTCTTTTAACTTCTTTATATTGTTTTGGAGTGCATGCATTTTGAAATGTAATAAAGTTAAGTGTTCCAATCAATTCCCTTATTGTTTATCCTTTTAGTATATTAAGTAATTATTCTCATTATGTATTCTAAGGTCATAAAGATAGTTTCCTATTTTCTTCTGAAAGTTTTAAAGATCTGCTTTTCACATTTATATCTTTAATCTACCTAGAATTTCTTTTTCCCTCTGTAGTATGAGGTAGGGATATAATTTTATAATTTTCCATGTGAATGATCTATAGTCCTAGCACCATTTAGTAGATAATCCATTTCCCCCTACTCATTTCAAATGTTACATGATGAATATCAACTTCCATATATGTGTAATCTGTATCAGGGCTCTGGATTCTGCTCCACTAGTCTATCTACCTCTATAACACACTAAATTACTCTAGGTTTAAAATCAGTTTAAAATCAGACATATAGTCCATTGTAGATTTTTTAATAACAGCTGAAGCATTTCTCTGGGGATAATATTCTTATGACTGTCAACAGAGTAAAATGGCTAAAGGAGAGATCTATCACAATGGCTTACAATAAAGTGATGGTGGTGCTAATAGAGAGAAAACATAATTCCAAAGGAAATATTAATATGGTTTGTTGACTGATTGGATACAGAGAAATGAGGAGAGAGGAAGAAAGCATATGGCTTTGAAGTTTCATGCCTGGGTGGTTGTGTGAAATTATGAAGACTTAGTTTTGTTATTCAGTGTTGTGGTAACAATGGTGTATATTAGGCAAGGGGTCAGGGCTAGGGATATACTTTTGGTCGCTGCCTGCATAGAGGTGACCTGGAAAGGGCTCAGAGATCTGAGCTTTGGTGATTTTTCCGATATAGTGGGTGGAAGGAATAAGAGGAAGGAACATCTGAGAGATACCTAGAACCGTGCATTGTAACTGTAATAAGGACATTTTGAATGGATGATGTGGGTCCTGTTGGCCCAACTCCTCTGAGTTCCCTCATCAATATGACTATGCTTTATTTCTGTGGCAATCTTCAAAGTCCCCAGAACAATTCTGGTAGCAAGGGCAGCATTTAAAATGTATTCCATGCTGGACGTGTCAGAGACACCCTGCACCGTCGGGTATCTCCCTGTAGTTCCGCAGGTTGGCCACAGGGGGCGGGCTCCGTGGCGGCCTGGGAAACTGGCGGGGACGCGAGGCGACGCTCTCTCTCTCCCTGTCCAGCTCTCGGCTCCCGGCTCCAGCTCGCGGCTCGCGACTCGCGGCGTGGAGCTTTTCCTAACCTACACGCAACAGAAGCGCGCGTGTAGGAGAACGCGGGAGGCCGTGTCGTCGGATCCGCCCGCAGTCCGCAGCCCGGCCGAGTCCGGAGGCTGCCCGGATGGAACCGCCACTTCCAGTCGGAGCCCAGCCCCTTGCAGTATCCGCCTGAGGGAAGGAGGAGGGGAGGCCGCGACGGCTAGGGTGGGAGTCAGAGGGACAGTGGAATGCGGGTGGGGCGGGATCAGGAGCCGTTAGGCCCCGAGGCCGGGCCTCGCCGGGGGTGGGAGCCGGTGCCGGAGGCCGAGCCTCTGGTACGGGGTGGGCGGGCAGAGGGGCGGGCGGGCCGAGGGGCAGCAGTCTCCCTCAGCCCCGAAATGGGCTACCCCTGAGTAGCTGCATTTTAGTGCAAACCCTTGACTAAAGCCCACATATTGTGGAGGGTGTGGAGATCAAGGGTCTTGTCCAGGAGCCCTGCACCCTGACCCTAGCCCAGAGGAACGGACAATATGAGTAAGTAACAGCGGATTCCCACAGTGTAGCCTGCCATTCCCTCCCAGCCCCAAACAGAGGAGCCAACCACCTTTCTCCCACTGATTCCGCATGGGCAACAGGTTCAGGGCCAGGTATGAACTCCGAGTGCTCTAACCGCAGGGCCTTGTCTCCAACTCCTGAGCTGCAGGATGGCTCCTGGAAATGTGGTTCAGTGGAAGGACTCATAGGTCAGGGAAGCAGGAAGCCTGGGTTCTTAGTTCCCGCCCCTGCAACTGACATGAGTTGTGTAACCTCGGGCAAGTCAATAAAGGTGTCTAGGCCGTCATCAGTTAAATAAAAACATTAATTGCTTACCTTATAGCCTTTGGAGTTGGAACTGAAAGAATAATAAATGTGAGAGTGGTTTACAAAAAGTAAAAGTGCTGTAGAATCACTTCATTGTTAACCTTGACTGAAGTGCCTTTTCTTAACCCCATTCAACTGGTTCCTCCAGTCTTCCCACCCGATTAGTCCACTGGCTAGAAGGCATATTCATTAATTCAGTAATGGTTTAATGTAGCCCAGTAAGTGCTTCATTTATTGACTTGACTGTTAAAAAAAGTAATGAAATAGAAATGACATTTGGCATTTTTTCTTTGTGTTACCTTCTACTTTGCCATGCATTTGGAGCTCGGTAAATACTGTTGACTGATGGATCAAATGATTATTTTGATAAGCTATCACTACAGCTGTTGGTTTCACTCCATTGCCACTAATGCCTCATCTTGAAAGTATCTATGGTGACCATTACATTTCATAGGTCTCTATCTATCCCTGTGTGCTCAAGCCACCTCTCTTGGTTATTCACAGGTTTCTAGACATTAGAGTTTAAAAATTGCTGATCACTTGAATCCTGTCATCACCCAACATTGGATTCTGCCTAAAAAACAATTTTTTTTTCTCAGTCCCTGCTTTTAGGTTGCCCAGACTTAGTCTGTATCTAATTATACAGAAGACATTCCCGCTGGCCTATCCTGCCCTTTTCTGAGACTCTTAGGGCCACTCTATCTGGACATCAACTGGTTCTATGAAGTAGCTCTTCCTGAGGGCCTTCTTGGTCACTTCTGTTGATGTAGGGAATCTTGTATTCTTTTTCCCAGGTTTCATCAAACTCTGAAAGACCAATTTAATAAAAATCAGTTTAACATAAATGTGAGTTGAAGAGTGGACCATCACTGCCACTCCTCAGAATTATGTTGTATGACACTAGAAACAGGTGGAGAGATGTGATCCTTGGGCAAATCAGTAAATTTTTTGTGCCTTGGTTTCCTCATGGACAAGAAAATTATGAGAATTAAATAAAATAGCTGTATCACAGCCCAGGATTCAGCTAATAAGGGAATGAGCAGCTGGCCTTGAGATAAATGTCCCACTCTATCTGAACTTGAACTAGAAGAACTTTTAAACTTGCAGTGGTAGCTCTCCTGACTATGTCTTTCCCACATAAAATCTAATTCTTGTGTTCCATATCTGCATAGGTTATGGTGGTATAGCAACAACTAACATTTAATGGCTTGATTTGTTCCAGCTATTCTTCTAAGCACTTTTCATCATCCCCCCTTTTATATATAGAGAAATTGAGGTACCCAGAAATTAAGTCACTTGCTCACAGTTAGGATGTAACATAGCCGAGATTTACACCCATATAACAATCTAATAATTACATTGTCTGAAGTTTATTTAGAGAGCATTTATTAGAGACACCCAATACTATCATACCATTTATAATCCTCAAATTCTTATCTCTTGGGTTCCTTCTCTGAAATGGGTGTCCAAAACTTTTACTTTATGCCTTTTTGTCCTAGAACTTGAAGCCTGTTTTAATCTTTAGTTCTGGAATTACTTCTATTGACTGTGGAGAAATTTACATGAGAGACTAACATTACAGTTAAAAATAATAAGATATTTGGAAATGGGATCAAGCTAACATTTTTCCCCAAGGAAAATAGATTATGATACAAGCTGTTGTTTTATCTTGAACCTACCTTGAACAAATAATAGTATTTCCTAGGGATGATGCTGAATCCACATTTACATTTTGTCACTCTATACTGCTTGATAACTATCAAATTCTGATTTCCATTGTTTTGTCCTGTTCCTTTCTGTTCTAAAAGGAATGGTTAAGTAGCATTTTTTTTTATTATTTTAGCCCTACTTTCTTGCTACAATTTATTTAGTGACTAACGTAGCTATTCATTAGATGCTTGTGGAATTGAATTCTCAGATTATCTTTGTTTTTGATGGGCTTTTGTGGGGCTTGCATTTCAGGTGTACAGTGTAAAGATTCAATAATTGTATATGTTGAGAGTTATAGTTTTTTAAAGTAAATGATAGGAATGTAACATACAGCCCCATAACTAAATCTGTGTTTCTTTTTACCACCATCACACATTTTGCCCACCTCCTACCCCCTACTTCTAAAGACTACCAATCTGTTCTCTGTATCTCTGAGTTTGTTTCTTGTTGGGTTTCATTGAGATCATACAATATTTGCTTGCTCTGTCTGATTTATTTAACTTAGCATAATGCCTTCAAGATCCATCCGTGTTGCCTGTTTGTGATCATTTTTAGCAATACATTCCAGTTGAAGGTTTACTGCTAATGTTTAACATGGTTTCTAGCTTAGTTACTTTGAGATTATATTGGTATGTGTTCATTTTTCTCAAAGTAAGTTCTTTCTCCTTGACCTTTGTTTTGTCAGCCTTTATCTAGTTTCTGGTCTTCATCTGGGTTTATAGGACTCTCTGTTCAACTCATGAACTCTGCAGGTTGAAAGGGTACAACATTCCCCTAGTCACTTTAAAATACAAACCACTGCAAATTAAGGTCAGAGCAGGAAAGCAGTATTCTTTTCCTTAGTTTATTTCCCTTAGTTCTGTCTAAGCAACTTCTTTCTCCAGGTTATCTCCCCAAGTGATAACAAAATAGAAATCAAACCCTTCAAAATAATGACATTTTAATGCCAGATGTTGAACAGTTATATTTAGACATTCATATCTGCTTATAGTTTAGTTTAATCTAGTTTGTTTATTCAACCAATATTTATTATTAAGCAGGAGACAAAGTGAATATGATAGGGTCTTTGCTTTCAAGGAGCTCACGTGTTTGGGAAATAAATATAACTATGATGGAGTATAAAAGTGCTATATTACAGGGACACACAAAGGGGATGAGGTCTCAGGCTCTGCTTGGGGTATTGGGAGAAGTTTCACACAGAAGGTGATATTTGAGGTGGCTCTTGGGAAAAAGAGTGTTCCTGGTAAATAGAACCATCTGAAGAGTGATAGGTTTGGGGGAAGTGGGAATGTGTTCAGAATGGCCATTTACCAGTAGGTTATACCTTGATTCTGGGCCACAATGAATAAGTAGTGAATGAAAATTAGTATTTCAGTTGTGCAAAGGAATTTAGAATTCTCACATTTTATACTGAGGGGGAGCAAGTTTTTTTTAGTAATGTTTACTTAGAACTGCCAGCATGAAGTTGGAAACCAGAGGGAAAAAACATAAGGAATATAAAGGCAGTCATGATGTCTGCTACCTTGTTGGCCAATGGTTTTTTTTTTTGAGTAATCCAGCTGGCTGGGCACTTCCTCTTAGTTCTCCATGAACCTGTATACTTTGAAGAGATAGAGACATTCTTTAGTAAAAGCTTTGGGGATATAATTATAGAGGTATTTTATGAAATTTCTAATTCACTTATTCAACAAACTTGAGCAATTGCTATGTGCTGGACACTGTGCTAGGTGCTAGAAATACTATGGTAGAAAGATACAGTCCCTGCCCTTATGGAGTTCACACCTAGCTGCTATTAGTTCTTCACTCTAGTATGCATACTCTGAAGGTATACGTGCTGTAATTCATGCTCTCAAGATTGTAAGCTGTTCTTAGGACATAGGCTGTTCTATGTTATTTATGGTGTAGAATAGTGTGGGTATTCAGATATTGACCACCACTAAATCCTTTAGAACCTGGAGCAATATCTAGCTGTCATGACGCTCAGATCCAGGGAACAAGATACAGTAAGCCTAATCAATACAGCCTAGATTTGTGTAACAACACAGCCCTGTATTTTGTTGTTAAATGTTTGGATTTTTCAGTAGCTATTCGTTGATACATTCTTCTGTTTCCTAGGTTAATAATCCAGTTGCACGGGAAGGAACAGCATGTTCAAGATATCATTCCTATAAATAGCCACTTTAGATGTGTTCAAGGTACTAGCTTTAATTGCTTAGCTAGTTTTATAATGTTTTTCCATGGTTATTATTGCCTTGTGTAATACCATACATATTTAAATTTATCACTGTATATAAAATGAAACATACTATTCTTTGCATGAACCTACTATTGAGAAGATGATAAATGCTGTGTCTAAGAGAGCTGAAGGGTTATATTAAAAAGAAAGATATCCTCTCTCTCTCCCTCTCCTTCTCTCCCTCTCTCCCCCACTTTCCTGCTTCCCCGCTTCCCTGGCTGGGGATTCAAAATGTAGTCTGTTACCTATGTAGGTAGTCTTTTATGCTGACAGACTCATATGTATATTTAAGTGATATTCTTGGGTTTAATTGACAAACTGATCATTGTAAAGTATCAAGGTTGCTGGGATTCACACACATTCAGCACTTTATCCTCTCGCCGTTTGAAATTAAAACATTTGGCAATTTACCTTGACATTGGTGAATCATAAGAAAATCAGCTCTGGGGAGGATATATTTGGCTTCCTGTCCTCAAATTTAGGGACAGAGAACAGAACATGTGTTGTTTCATCTGCTACAATGAGCAGCAAAAAATTGGGAGGTTTGTGTAGGAGGTGTTGCTTGTGTCATCTCACATTGCTCTCCAAAGGAAACTGATTACTAGAGAACAAACTCATTATGTTTCCAGTGGGTCCTTTGGCTTCATTAGACAGAAACATTCTGTATAAGCTGTAGCTCCTTGGAAAACTTGAATTCTACCTTGCATGGATTCTTTGTTAAACTACATTGAACTTTTTTTTTGTCCCAAAAGTATATAATAAAATCTTTTGAAAGAACAGAAATGTATAAACCAAAGCAAATTCCCATGCTTCAGAGATAAATACCTACATTTTCCCCCTTTTCTACCCATATAGCTTTTAGAGTTGGTGGGACTCAAACCACATATAATTTTTGTCCATTCTGCATGTCATCATGTTATGAGTGTTTTCCCTTGCCATTAATAGCTATATACTATTCTGTTTTATGAATGGTCCATAATGTAATTATTTCCCTGTGTTTGACATTTGGGTTATTTTCTGCTAGTATAAATAGTAATAGGATAAATATCTGTACATAAATCTTTCTACACATCTTTTCTTTCCTTAGCATTTGTTCTTGCAAGTAGAAATACTAAGTGGATATGACTTTTTAAGGCAGCATGTATTAAGAATGAAAAATAGCCAAAACCAGTTTGGCTCAGTGGATAGAGCGTCGGCCTGCAGACTAAAAGGTCTCAGGTTCGATTCCAGTCAAGGGTACATACCTTGGTTGTGGGCACTATCCTCAGTAGGGGGTGTGCAGGAGGCAGCTGATCAGTTTTTCTCTCTCATGGATGTTTCTAATTCTCTATCCCTATCCCTTCCTCTCTGCAAAAAATGAATAAAATATATTTTTAAAAAAGAATGAAAAATACCTGCAATGAATGGTATCCACGTTGTAGAGAAGATTGAAGTCATAACCATTGAGCTTGCCCTGTGTGAGAAAGACATTGAACAAGGCATCTGCATACCACACAAGTTGATGTAGTCACTTTACTTTTCATGGTGTAGCACCCAGACCTTTAGAGAGAAAAGCCAAAGAAGGCTTTAGATTAGTATCCTATTAACTCTATACCTTTTTATACTACTTCTAGAGTCTCTTTTGTCCTGTTAGTATTGTTTTTAATAATACAGCAGTGCTAGATTGGAATCTAGGAAAATATGTGTGCACACACACAGTAGTTCCCCATAACAAAAGGAAGTTACATCGAGTTTTTATATTTTCTGTTTCCTGACCTGTGCCCTGTTTTGAAAAGTCTATAAATACTGGGTTTTAAAGAATTAGTTACTGAAGAACAAGGACAAACATATAAACAGCTATGTCCTGATGTTCCTTGCTTCATCATGTTAGTGAGAGTATTAATACTGTTTCCTAATATTAGACAGTTTAGTTCCTTACCAGTTGCTTCTGTTGTGCCTGAATAATGGAGCCAAATATACAATCCTGGCTTGTGAAGGAACTAGAAAAGGCTGAGACTACTCCATTTGGTCACAGTTGATCCAGGCTAATCGCAAGGACTCAGTACCCAGAGTGCATCTAACCAGGAAGATCTGGCAGGTGCTGTAGGCCAAATCCAGGGAAGTAAGAGAGGAAGAAGTGGGTTGGATCTAGACACTAAAGGTAAAGAAGGAATTCCAGGAGAGCCATGAAGAGAAAGGAGAACTCTGAACATGGAGACTATACTTTGCCCCAATTTATACTTCCTTTTTGGGCGTGGGAGGCCTTGGACCCATGGGTACTAGTTGTAGCCTGAAGGTAAAGAACTTTGGGTAGTCTTTGTTCCTAAATGGAGCAGGGGCGGAGGTAATGGGATCACTGGGAAATTTTCACAGACTAGATCTGAGTGTAAAAAGTAATTAACCTCTGGGCTTTTGGGGTCACTTCCTTGGGTTTTTATAAAAATTATCTAAATTATACTGATTATATGAAATTTGTATGTTATAGTTAGGAGGATTTAAACTCATCTTCACTTGAATTAACATGTTATATTCCTTACTATTTTAATTCCTTGATTTGCTTTGAGACGTTCCATTTGGTTAATTATTCAGTTCATTTTTCTTTTAGTTGAATTGCTCATAATCTTTAGCATCTAGTACTATTAAAATTCTTTTTTTAATGCTAAACAAAAAAAGCAAAGGATTGTTTTTTTAAATATGTGTTCTAGGACCTCGAAGTGGTGATTAAGAAAAGCAGGTTTTTAGTTAGGCATATACTTCTTTTAGTTGTAATGACTGGTTTCTTTTCCCTGATCCTATTCTTTTTTCCCCTCAGAAGCAGAAGAAAATCTTTTGATTGATATAGCTTCAAACAGTGAGTATCTTTCTGAATGGAACTAATTTTCATTCAACAAACAACTACTTGAATACCCACTATATTTAAGACACCTTTTTGCCACATTTTTTATCTTACCATCATATTCTATATTCTCCATTTTCTTCAGTAGGCTAAGCATAAGAAAAAGCAGGTGGCTGGCAAGAATTTCTTAAAAAGTTGAAAATACAGTCCGTGTTTCTAATGCTGAACTTCTTTGAGCTACCAGTATTGTTGCTATCAATTAAATCTTTGCTATGGAATTGCTAATTATAGGAAGGGCCAGAAAATGTTTAAAGCACATAAGTTTTATGAGTGTGTTTTTTATCCTCACTGAAGGATATATTTATTGATTTTTAGAGAGAGAGAGGGAGAAACATCAGTGTGAGAGAAAAATATCCATCGGTTGTCTCTCATGCTTGCCCCTACTGGGAATTGAACCTGCCACCTTTTAAATATATATATATTTTTATTGATTTTCAAGAGAGGAAGGGAAATAGATAGAGAGATAGGAACATAGAAGAGAGAAACATCAATCAGCTGTCTCCTGTACACCCCCTCCTGGGGATGGAGCAGGCAACCCCCGGACATGTGCCCTGATCAGGAACCAAATGGTCACCTCCTGGTTCATGGGCTGACACTCAACCACTGAGCAACACCGGTCAGGCAAACCTACCACCTTTTGGTATATAGGATGATGATCCAAATTGTCCAGGGCATTGGTTGTTTTTTAACTGCTGTTTTTCTTTAAGCTTTTTAAAATCTGTTTATTATTTTTGTATGTTAAGTCATAATGTTTTCCTTTACTTGTTATATTCTTTTGGGAGACTATAGAGTCCCTCTTACCAGGCATACCTTTTTTTTTCTTAAAATAATTTTGGGCTTTTATTTTAGCCCCATTCCTTCAAGGCATCCCTTTATTAGAGAGAACATTATCTTCTCACTGTTTTCATTCTTTCATTTGTATCTGTTTGAAACAAATCATTGACTTTCTGTGCAAGCTGTTCTTTGCTTATCTAATTGTACTGTGTTATGGGAGGAGAAAATGGGAACTGTTTGATTGTTGTGGAAAAGAGTATGTGACCATAGGAATCTGAATCAAACTGGTTGCCTTACCTCTTGGTTGAATCCTTGGATGAGTGGGGCTGGGCTCTTATCTTGGAGTTGTGAATTGTATACACTTTTGTCACTTTTGTTTAGACACATAGTCCCTGTCCTTGGCACCATTAATTTGCATTTAACAGTTTGGGTGAGATTTTCCGGTTTGCGTTTTATTATTCTTTTCTTTGAAAGTCTTGGATTTTGGAAATATTAAGGGCTGATTTCTCAAGGTTAAGTAAACTCAGTTCCTGACTTCTACTGCAGGTATCAAAGAGAGCAAATAACTTAAAATATATGTTTTCTTGTGCTTAGAAAGAAGGCAAAAAGAGCTCTTAAAAATTTTGAGCAAAGGTAGTTCAGCAGTTCCTGACATTGCTGCTGAAAGAAGAAACTGGAATATTCTGTTCTTAGTGTGAAATAGGTATTTCATCCAAAGCCGAAAAATTAAACTGAAGTGTGCCTTTTCTCTTATGAACACTTAGTTTGTGGCATTAGTTTTGTTGGCCTCTCTTACATAGAAATTAGCCATGTGTTACTATCTCCAGAGTTCAAGTTACTGGATCATAGAAAAAAATAAGTAACCATTTGAATAAAATTCTTTGTAATTTCTGCCCAATTAATAATATGCACTGAAACCAAATTTTATCTTGATTCTTGGACTTCATAGATAAACTTTAAAGCACACAGCGTGTTGCAGGAGGTGGACCTTGGGTTTGTTAGTGTAAATATAGAGCTCAGGCCTGGGTTTCTTGTACATAGATAGTATTTGAAACCGAGAGAGAATGTGATTGCATATAGAGCTGTGTTATCAGATACTGTATAGTAGCTACTAGTTACATGTGTCTGTTTAAATTAATTAAAAATAAAATTAGAAATTCAGTACCTCTGTTGCAATAGTCACATTTCAAGTGCTCATTAGCTACATGTGGTCATTGGTTGCCATATTGGACAGTGCAGTTAGTTATAGAACTTGCCCATCATCACAGTAAGGCCAATGACAATGCTGTTATAGAGTGAGAAAAAGGTTTAGGATTGAACTCTAAGGAACTCTACTTTTTGAAGGTTAGACAGAGAAGGAGATGCCTCAAAGAACTCTGAAAATTAGTGACAAGAGGGAGGGAGGAGAAGAGGAAGGGAACTAGATAAATATGGTGTCATGTCTTTGGAAGAAATAATTTCAAGGATGAGTCAACTGTTGATATCTGCTAATAGGTAACTGAAGTGTACCCATTGGATTTAGTAATATAGAGATTATTAGTGACTTTAACAAGTCAACTTCATAGAGGTGGTTGGAGCCAAAGTCATATTGGAGTGAATTTAAGAGAGAAATGGGAAATGAGCAAGTTGCGACTTTGATTTTTTGAAGGAGCTTGACTGTGGAGGGGAATATAGTTACAGACTAGAATTGGAGCAAATGTGGGGTCCAGAAAGTTTTTTTAAAAACAAAAAACAAACAAACAAACAAAAAAAAACAGGAAGGATTTAAAACATCGTTTAATTTAATGATGATGGGAAATGGCCTACGAAAGGGACAGGTTAAAAATATTCAGGGGAGGTGTCTAGGAATGATTGTAAGATTCCTGTGAGAATCACAGGGGCTGTAATTAAAAAAAAAATGTGGACTTTTCTTCCTTATATCTGAAGGGAAAGGAAAAAATGAGTACAAATACAGGTTAGTTTCCATGTGATGGCTTCCATTTTCTCTGAAGTGTGAAGTGAAGCATTTAGCGTAGAATAAGAGTGCTTGAGAAGAGGAGGATACAGAGTTTGAGGATAAATGAAAAGACGTGAAATAGTTGTTCTAGATTGTAGTAGGACACTAGTTGACTATGAAAACTTAGATTGCTCCCTATCATAGAGTGCCTGGTTGAGGTTAGCAATCAATTTATAATGTGTGTGTGTGTTACACTCTCCAGTTGCTCAGGTATAAGTAAAGAGAAGGCAGTTAGTTGAATTTCTCAGGATTGGATGTTTGCCAGCTAAAGTGCTGTGGAAGAACAGAATGGAAAGGAAGTTCTAGGCTTTTGGAACAGAGCATAATGATGGTCTCTGTTTGGTATAAAGAGAAATTAAAGTAGAAGGGAGTGAGTGAGTGGATGCTGAGAAAGAGAAGGGATCAATGGGTTGGAGAGGTTGCCATATGAGCAAGTAAGTTAGAAGGAATAACAGGTCAGAGTGGGATATTTGAGTTAGAGGTTTATGAAGTGCTGGTGTTTCTATGATGAAAAGGTCCAGTGTATAACTGAGGGAGTCCCAGTAAAGGACTAATGGAGTAGGTGACTGAGGTGGAAGGACAAGATCATTGGATAAGGAAATTGAAGGCATTTGGCTGGGTTTTCTATGCTAATTTTGAAGGGACCAAAAATTAAGTTTGAATGGAGAGGATGTCTTATGAGTCAGATATTGAACCCTGGATTCAGAAGTTTCTGGGATGATAGTAAAAGACCTCATGGAGGAAGGAGGGGAAGAAGCTGGTATACACAATGGGTGAGTCTCAAAGGAGACAGGATTTCTCCTAGGGAGAAGAGGGAATGGACTGGAAATAGCGTTAGGACAAATAAGGACATGGATTTTTTTTCAATTTTTTTATTGATTAAGATACTACATGTGTCCATATCTGCCCATTGCCCCCTCATCCCACTCCCATACATGCAAAGACATGAATCTTAAATTACGTAAAGTGTGGGCGGCTACAAACAGCCTCCATTTCAGAGGAGTACAAGGGGACCAGCCAGTTTGCAGGCGACTCTGATTTTTAATCTGGATGCACATAGAATCACTCAAGGAGTAATTTAAAAACTACTAGTTCTTGGACTTCACTCCCCAGAAATTCTGTTTTATTGGCCTGAGTGAGGCCTAAGAGTCAGTATTTTCTAAAAGTGCCTCTGGTAATTCTAATGCAGTTGTAGTTGGAAACCACTGAGAGTTGCAGGGAATGTTCAAAAAAGTTGAGGATCTAGGTGTGTTTGTTGATCACAGAATCCAGAGAGTTTTAGAAGGGAGCCAAATGGAAGGTAGGATCATGGGGTAATTTGTCCTCTTTCCCATGCAGCATGGGGAGAGAGCATCTAGTGTTATTTTGTAAGCAATTTCTGGAATCTTCTGTCCATTAAATGGGTTAATTTATTTTTAGATGTGCTAAAATATCTTTCAAGGATTGTAAGAGAGAGATTATGTGTTCTTGTTCTAAGTTTCTATCAGATTGAAACTTTGCTTTTTTATTTATTTTTTGCTGCTTTTAATATAAATTATCTGAAAAAGAAAGGACTACTTGTGCCCTGAAGGATGTTTCCCTCTATCTCACAGCTGCTCTTCATTGGCAATCTATTCATGTACCCTCTTTTTATCTCCTCCTTACAGTGGCACCATCATTGATTTTCTTATTTCTGATCCCTTGGGTGCCTTCTTTTTTATTTATTTATCTATTTTATCTCTTTTCTGATCACTAAATCTATGGAGATAGAAACCTAAGGAAGTACAGAAGGAAAAAAATCAAAGATTCAGCAGTGGATTTCTACCATGAGAAACTAGGATTTTCATTTCATTTTCTCATCTCTTTGTTATTTACAAGTATGAAAGAGTCCAGTTAAAGTCATTTATTAAATGCCTTTTGTCTGCGAAGTCTGTCATCATGTCATTGTCACCAGTAAAGTGACCAACTATCTCTGTTTGCCTGGGACATTCCTAGTCTTAGCTTTACAAGTTCTGAGTCCTGAGAAGCCCCTCCATTGTTGACAACCCTGGGAGACCATCAAAAGTATGTGCTTGCAGGCTGCCTCTTGCTGTCAAGGAGCTTATAGTTTCCAGGGGCATAAGAAAGCAATAGATATAAATAAACCAGTTAAAATAAAAATATAAACAAGTACATAGTTTCCTAGATCACCATATCCAGATGATTGATATAGATGATAACTATAGGGCATCAGAAAAAAAGGGAAATTTTGTGTTGTAAAGTTGTAGATAACTTTGCTTGTAATTATACTGTTTTCCAATTGGTTGTACTTGAACCAGACCACTCCTGAACATAGGTCATTATATTGCTTTTATAAGTTTATCCAAGACATATGTTTTTCCACTAGTAATGAAGTATAGATGCTTCTTTTCAGAATAATTTAAACCAATCCCATATTCTTTTCATTTTAATTAGTTTGTAAATTTGATTGCCTAGGTACATCTGTACCTAGGAATAATCATCCTATTTCTTTTACTTTCTTCACACTTCAGATACTCTTACTATGTGATCTGGATTTGAAATGGTAAGAATTTCCAGATAGGAGATGGGAGGAGGGTGGTTGCAGAATTAAACGTTTGCTAGAATTTAGAAGTCTCTGCATTGACATCTGAGAAATATATCATAACATAGGAAACTTATGATTTTGGTATATATTATATCACTATATTGGGCTGTTCATTGACACAGTTCACCAGCCCTTTAGATTTCCCTCTCTGCACCACTCTCCAACCCTGCATTACCCTCCACCACCACTATCACACTGAACCTCTTGATCTGATAGACATGTTTCCTCCATTAGAGGTCTGAAATGTTTGTGATCTGGACTTTCTCCCATTAATTTGAGAATATGATCCCAAGAAAGCAGTGTATTCTATAGCTTTATGTGTATGGATTTCAATTCTTTTTAGGTGGCTCCAGAATTCGGGTTCAGGGGGACTGGACCAGAGAGCGCCGCTTTGAAATCCCTAATGAGGAACGCCGTTTGAAGTTCCTGTCAGAGGTCCTTGCTGCCCAAGAAGGTAACTCAAGACTCAGCAGTTTCTTTTCTACTATTTGAATAGGAGTGAAGTTCTGACATGCTGATACAGAGGCAAGTGGCCATGAACAAAGTACCTTACCCCCTGAGTCTTAATAACTGCTTTTTTTAAAATTCAAGAATAAACCCAATGATGGGTTCGGGAACAAGTCTAGTCACCTTAAGGACACTGAGCCAATTTCCAGAATCTTCATTATCATGACACGACAGCTTACAACAAAGTGTAATCTGCTTTCTGTTCCCAAATGATCCTCAAGCTGCCCTCATTTTCTTAGTTTCTTCCTTTACATTCAAGAATGCTGCTGGCCCTGCATTTGAGGAGTGCTGAGTGAATGGCTTTTGGTTGTCGTAAATTCCACCCAATGACGGGCTCCCCAGTTTCTGACCATGACCCTTATCTCTCCAGCACACTCACAACTTCTTGTTCCAGAACAAAAGGACTCATCCAACTGGTACCAGAAATTAGACACTAAGGACCAACCTTCTGGTTTTTCAGGTACTGAAAAGATTCTTTTTTTCCTGGTTGCTTTGATCATTGCAGAGTCAATAGATTTTATCTGGATAGCGAATATAATGTGGATTAATATCAGTGTCAGACATCTCCTATGGAGTGGTTTTATGGAGTCCATGCCCACTGACCAAGGTGCATTCCTGATCCTTTCTGTGGCATGTTAGCTCTTTAGGAGTCAGCTTAGTAGTGTAGTTTTAAAAATTGCAAGCTCCAAGGCCACACTTCCTTGGTTTGAATCTCAAATTCTACAACTTACTAGTTATATGACCTTGGTTAAGTTGCTTAACAACTCAGAGCTTCCATTTCTTTTTCTGTAACATGGGATGATTTTTAATAGCACTGATCTCACAAGGTCTTTGTGATGATTAAGCAAGATAAGATATAATCCCTTACTATCACCAGGCATTGTGCTCAATCTTCAATAAATATTAGCGCTTATTATTTAAGGTGCAAATTAACTGTTCTAGTTAATGTATCAGTGCTCAAATCAAACCCATTGATCAAAGCAAAGCCATATTTGTCCTGGATAAGTTGCATGTTGTCCTCCCATCCCTGCCACCCCCTGGTTTGATGCTGGAGTCTGTGTTCTTCAGGGATTCTTGGATTTGAGGATAATTTTTCATCTATGAATTTGGAGAAGAAAATAAATTCACAAAGTCATCCTATTGGGATTCACCGGGAACCTCCACCCCCACCCCCTTCAGTGAGCAGAATGTAAGTCCTATGTCAAAACATATTTCCCATGTAGAAGACTTCTATTTTAGGCAGTTTAACTTTTGGATTTCTCATTTATTTGCTAGGCTTCCACGTGACAAAGAAGCTTCTAACAAGGAACAGCCCAAAGTGACTGATACCATGCGGAAGCTTTTTGTACCAAATAACCAGTCTGGGCAGCGGGAAGGTATCATCAAACATATTCTGGCAAAGCGAGAAAAAGAGTATGTCAACATTCAGACTTTCAGGTAGGTCTGTCTTGACTACTGAAGGCCAGAAAATGGCCTTTTGATATTTTAGGTATTAGTTTAATTAAGAATCAAGGCATAGCTGAGACCGGTTTGGCTCAGTGGATAGAGCATCGGCCTGTGGACTGAAAGGTCCCAGGTTCGATTCTGGTTGGGGGCATGTACCTTGCTTGTGGGTACATCTCCATTGTGGGGCATGCAGGAGGCGGCTGATTGATGTCTCTCTCTCATCAATGTTTCTAGCTCTCTATCTCTCTCCCTTCGTCTCTGTAAAAAATCAATAAAAAAAAAGAATCAAGGCATAATGAAAAGGAATGGTCAGCTGATTCAAGCCCCTATGTCAGTGGTCAGCAAACCGTGGCTCGTGAGCCAAACAAGCCGCAATTTGCTGTTCTGTTGACCACTGCCCTATGTCTATCCGGAATAATACAAATGCCACAATTTTCCTTGAATTTTCTAACTAGTAATGATACTATGTCTACTCATGTTTCTGTCTACTCTTAGGGAACCAGATCAAGCTCACATGTACTAGAGCAGCAATTTTTAACTGGTGTACTTCAAGAATTTTTAAAACATGCAAAACCCAATTATTTAGTCAGGGACACTGACCTCTTTTCCATTAGATCATCAAATGAGAAAATGACAACAGCCAACACAACAAAGCCATCTGGTGTGAATCAAATTTACCTATTTTTCATCAGATAGGCAAAAAATATATTTTTGATTGTGCCACAGAATTTTATTAATTAGTTTATATGCCATGAGCTGAAAAAGGTTGAAAGTCACTGTACTAGAGAATTGTCACATAACACAGTCCATAAGCAAGTGTGTTTATCTATCTGGTCTGCTGAATTTTTTCTCACAAATATTGGAAAATTAAAGTCTACCATAACCACTTTGATCTAACTTACTTACTTTGGTAGTTAACTAAAGAACATTTCACCTACTCCTCTTGGTGAGGAGGTATGTCTTAGATTCTTTCCTCTGCATTATATTTTTCATGTCACCCTTACTTGTTGATATCTTCTTTTCTGGACCCAGTGTGTGGTATGTGATGTGGCATGGCCTGGTGTGTATTCCAATGTACAAAGAAATAACACTTTTCTTTATTTGTGAACAGCATGTACCCTTCTGTTCCAAGATTGCAGTCCCATCTGCTATCCCATTATGCCGCATTTATTCTAATTCAATCATAACTATATTCCTATGCTAAAACCTTTAATTCCTTATAGTCCTCATGATGCTTATATTTGTATGTAAACAATTAAAACAATCAGGAGTTTTTCCTCTGCTTTCCCCCTTAAAACTATATCTTATTTCCAGAATTATAGGTACCTGTAATTCTGGAGGTAAGTTTTTTAATTCAAGTATAGGTCCTTACAGAATAGTTATCCCATATTAGACACACAGCATGAAGATACCTCTTCCCTATCAATAAGTTCTCCTTTCAAGTATGAGTTTGGATGGAGTTGAATTGAAAAAAAATATGGCAAATCAATTAACTTTGTGTTTTTTAAATAGAATTTGGCTCTTTTCTGTAGATTCACCTAATGTAAAGCTAATAAGCTCACTGCCTTTGTGTTCTACATGCAGGCGGTTTTTCTTATTATGGCAAAACATTTGAGAAATTATGTTGGCTTATTGTGAACATACCATTGTATAGAAGTGACGAGAGAACATCCAATGTTTCATTCTTGACATTTGTTTTTACCTTTTTTTTGTATTATGTATTAGATTTTTTGTTGGAACTTGGAATGTGAATGGCCAGTCTCCTGATAGTGGGTTAGAACCTTGGCTGAACTGTGACCTGGATCCTCCTGATATCTACTGCATTGGGTAAAGAACACGTTTGGCCTTTCCTTTTGGCTGTATATTTGGTGTTAGTTTACGTGAAATTTTACCTTCCTTTTTTAAAAAAAACCTATTTGGTAAAATCCTGCTGTAGACTCTAAGTGAGAGTCACTTGTGGGTCAAATTTATGAGATCAAAAATGAATAGGTGCCTAAAATGGTATAAGGAAGCATCTAGTCCTCTAGAAATATACTATAAACTATATTCTTTACAGAAAACTATATTATTCACAGAAATTGAGATATGGAGTCAGTTCTAACAGTTATTATTTCTAGGATGTATAAGCAAAACTCTAATGTATTCCTTATGGAGGGTTGTGTGTATACATCTTGCATAGTCTGTGCATATACTTATGGGAAGTCTTTTGAAAAGAAAGCTACTTATCTTTACAGATCACCTGGGTCAACAGAGAAATTCTATAAAATTTCTCTCTCATTTCTTTTTTCACCTAATGTCTTAAAATGGGACAGGAGGTAGTTAGCTGTAATTATGAGATATGTATAGCTTTTACATCCTCTTGCTTCTCAGATTCCAAGAGCTGGACTTGAGCACAGAAGCCTTTTTCTACTTTGAATCCATCAAAGAACAAGAATGGTCTATGGCTGTGGAAAGGGCTTTGCATTCCCAAGCCAAGTATAAGAAAGTAAGTCACATTTAATTATCTTTTTAGTATGTGACTAAATAGAGCTGTCTAGAATTTATTGTTATGTATAACGTGTTTCAAAAGAATGATTTAATTGTATTTTTCCCCCTCTCAAGTGTAATACTGGAATAGGGCAGACTAATCCTTTTAATACCTATCTTAGAAAAAAAATTCCCTGAGCTTTCTGATACTGTATTTTCATTGCTCAGATAGCTTTTAGGAGAAAAAAAAAGAATTTTGTTCTTATAACAATAATTAACTCAAAACAATTACCTATAAGGCCACTGATTTGTGGAGTAAGTGTTTAAGGTTGAAATTGTTCACTGGCATTGTCAGAAATGAATGCTTTACAGAAAAGCAGTTTGAAGCATACGGATGCATAGGGTATGTTTTGGAATCAGAGCAAGAATACATAGTGTTGTGGTATTTAAATGAGTTCTAAACTTGGTCATAAGACTTTAGCAAGGTGGGCCAATTTGTTGGTCTTTATAAGAAACAAGGTAGAGGCTACCATAAGAGTTGTTTAAATTGCAGGGCTACCACACTAAGACCTTTAAAAGGAGTTAACTGTCTGAGTAATTTTTATCTAACAGTTGATGTAGGTAATAATGTCCTGGTGATGTTATTACTCTCAGATTGGACCCTGCCTAATACATATTTCAGACATATGCCTAGTTATAGTTCACAGACGTAAGGTAATCAAAATAAAAGGGAAATTGGAAATTAGAAACTAGGAAGGAGGGGAAAGGAACAAACTGGGATAGAGGTTTTCTCTTGACTATTTGAATTCTTAATATGCCCTACTCCTGATAGGCTAAAAAGAGTCATTAAAATAATGGCTCGAGAGCTGAGTGTACTCATTGTCCCCCAAAGACTTTTAACTTACCGGTCAGAAGAGCTTCTCAAGAGAAATTTTGTTTCCTCTTCATGGAGGTCCACCGAGAAATTAGATGATTTGGATACAGATTGGTATTTGTTACGTCTTCTTGATGGAAATTTAGTTGTATGAAGTTAGATATGTGGTATCTAAAAAGAGTGCTATTAACATGAACCTTTTCTAACACCTTGAATCTCATAGGTTCAACTAGTTCGCCTTGTTGGAATGATGCTCATGATATTTGCCAGAAAGGATCAATGGCAATATATCTGTGATGTTGCTACAGAAACAGTTGGAACTGGAGTCATGGGGAAAATGGTGAGTGCCTTTGGAAATGAGCTTGATTATTACTTACGTCCATATGAAGTTCAATTGCTATTTGTATCTTTGAAGTAACTGAACAATTACTCTTGCCAACAGGGAAACAAAGGTGGGGTAGCAGTGAGGTTTGTATTTCACAACACTACATTTTGCGTTGTCAATTCCCACCTGGCTGCCCATGTGGAGGACTTCGAGAGAAGAAATCAAGATTATAAGGACATCTGTGCACGAATGAGTTTTGTGGTCCCAAATCAGGCCCTCCCACAACTGAACATCATGAAACATGAGTGAGTGGTTAAGTCTCCTTTAGCCTTGGAATAGTAGAGCTGAGAAAAGAATAAGCATGGTGTGAAGAGTAAGGGATTACCATTTAGGGATAGGGTCACAAAGAAGAGGGGGTTTGGAGGAATAGATTCATTAGGCAAAGAAAGTAGATGCTATCAGAGGAAAGGTTAATTCTGTTAGGGCATCTCATGTAACGCAGGAAGGGTCTGTCTATTGGAGTCAATTTTTATTGTTTTCTAGTTATAAAATAGAAATGTTTGTTGTAAATGTAATAAGGATAAGATTAAAATTAAAAATCCCCGATTTCTTATCCTCTACTCTCCCCAGCCAATCCCTCTCTCCAGAGAAAACCACTACTAACAATTTGATGTATATCCTTCTAAGTCCATGCTGTCCAATATGATAGCCAGGATCCAGGGGTGGTTGGGGTTCTGGAAAGTAGCTAAGCTAAGCTGAGATGTGATAATAAGCATAAACTATACAGTGGATTTCAGAGACTTGGGAAAACATGTCAAATATCTAAAATTTTTGGTGTTGATTATATGATGAAATGATAATAACTTGGATATATTGAGTTAAAGGAAATTCGTTATTTTCACTTGTTTCTTTTACTTTTTAAATGAAATGACTAAAAAATTTACAATTACATTCATGATGTCATTGTTTTTCTTTTGAATAGTGCTGTTCTAGACTTTTCTTTATGCACATACAAGCACACGCTTATTAGATGGGACTATATTGCCCTATTTATTGTGGATCTCTTTTTAAGCCATTATATATAGATCCAGATTGTTCTTTTAATACCTGTGAATCATTAAGAATACGAGTGGTGGAGATTTAAAGACACCAGTGGATCAATATGAGAGAAAGTTTAGTGAAGAACGTGACTTAATAAGGATAGAAGCAGAAATCAATTGAGGAATGGGTTGGGTGGTAGAAAATGATCAGTTGTAATGAAATTAGTATTGGTACTTGAAATTCTGAGTGGATGATGTGGTTTAGAATAAGATGGGAATTATAGGAAAACAAAAGATAATCTCAGGGTATTAGAATCAATAGAGAGTTGGGTAACTGAGGAAAGAGTAGGGAAGGATAGTGATGTTGGCCTGTTTTCATATTATCTCAGTAATTAGGATCAGATGGAATTCTGTTTCACAGTGGTAAAGTCAAGGCCCCAGCATTAATAGTCATAAAGTTGCCCTGAAGTTCCATAAATTTATTTCCCCAGGATTCCAAGAAATTCCATGTTGCACTTCAGATTGGCAAAGAAACTCATTCAGTGCTTGAGTATCTCACAGGAGAATCCATTTTGGTATGGTGATTTCAAGGTCTTACCTGTGGGGTTCTCAGCACATGTAGGAGCCTGTTGGTGTGATTGGGAGCCTGAGGATGCCCAATATATTTCAATCTCCTTTCTGCCTGGGATTTGGAGCACAGATCTGGGGCGAGGGTAGACAGATTGGCTGCAGCAGAGAGCCCTGGACCCACTTTTCCAAGTGAGCCCAGCCTGGGAGAGATGTCATTCAGACCATGCAGACCTTAGTGGAGAGTCTGCAGAATCCAGGGCTTATAGAGGCAGAAAACATTCAGATTGTCTTCCCTTAGAGACCTGGCAAGCAGCCAGGCAAAATTTTGAAGTTAGTCCAGAAAATAAACTACATGCTTCTCTCAGGCAGTTAACTCCTTGGCTACTGAATCCCATACATATACTGTGTTATTTCCCCATCATTGTTCTTCACGTTTGGAGTGCCTACCCTCCTGCCTATTTTATAATCCCTAATCCCTCTCAGGTATTGATAGTGCTTGCCCCTAAAGGGCAATTACAGCTTCAGCCCCTTGTCAGATGGTAACAAACAAATCCTTATCAATAATCTGCCCATTTTTCTTCTCTTCTCTGATTGATGCTAATAATGGCTACTTCTGTTCATATATTTCTCTTTTTTAAATGTTTATTAAATTGATTGGGGTGAGCATGAATATATAGGTTTCAGATGTGAGTTTCAGTGTTACACGATCTGTATATTGCACCAAGTGCCTACCACCGAAAGTCAAATCTTCTCCTGTCATCATATATTAGGACCCTCGCCCCCCTTCCCTCTGGCAACCACCACATTGTTTGTGTTCATGAATTTTAGTTTTATATCCCACATATGAGTGAAATCATGTAGTTCTTAACTTTTTCTGACTGACTTATTTCACTTAGCATGTTCATATATTTCTTTATCCTCAGTGTGGTCATCTGGTTGGGAGATTTGAACTATAGACTTTGCATGCCTGATGCCAATGAAGTGAAGAGTCTTATTAGCAGGAATGATCTTCCGAGACTCCTGAAATTTGACCAGGTAAGTAAATTTTCATTTTACAGGTACTTTCCTAGATAGCAGATAAAGTTGTTATGAGACAGACGTGTGGGAGGTGTGTCTTACTCTAGGAATAGATGGAAGGATCTCATTGTCTTGGGAAACTGTGATTAGTGATGCAGTGAATGCACACAAGGTTTGTGGTGTTTTTATGAAGTGCTTAGATGGCAGGAGGTGAGATAGTGATAAATAGTAAATATAAGGTTATTCATTAACTTTTTATTAAGAAAAGATTTGTGTCAGTGAGTTGGAAGATGCATGGGATGAATTCGAGAACACTTCCTGGAGGAAGTGGACCTTCAGCCATGTTTATGTGTTTTGGCAGATGGAATAGGGAAAGCTGCTCTATGATTATTTGGCAGGCTCAGCAATAGTTTGGAGGTAAAAGAGGGAAGTCTTATAAGAGAATCGGGAAGCACAGAAGAGAAGTTTGGGACAAATAACACAGACTGTGGTTTAATGTGAACTGATTGAGAGGTTGGTGTTTGTTAAAACCTGTGGGGAAAGTATTGCTTTGATAATATTTATATAAAACTTGACATTCTGGAAACTAGTTTTTTGTAAATTTGCCTCAGAACCTAGCACATGACTTGAATTTTTGTTTCAGCGTATGAGTACTGGATGCTAAAAGTGAATGCTTGTTATTTGAATGTCTTTAAATCCTTCCATGAGCCTTTTTATCTGACATAGTCAAATTTCAGGTGTTTTGCAGTAGAATGGTTTTTATAATGAGCCTTTCTTGGCTGTCTTTCTTCACATTGAGGTTGGTTGGCTAATTTCTTTGCATGGCTTTATCTACTCTGCCTCCAAGGGGGTTATAGTTGGATTAAATTCTTAGTCTTATGTACTTCTGGTAAAATATTTGAGTGAGGATAACTTTTAAAACAATCTGTAACTCTTCACTGAATTTGACTTTTGAATTATTCAACATTTGTGTGGTGTTTTTTTTTTTTTTAATCCTCACCTGACGATATTTTTTTCATTGATTTTTAGAGAGAGTGGGAGGAAGGGGGAGAGACAGAGAGAGAAACATCAATGTAAGAGAGACACATTGATTGCCCCCCATAAGTGCCCCAACTAGGGCTGGGATCGAGCCTGTAACTAAGGTACGTACCCTTGACCAGAATAGAACCTGGTGACCCTTCAGTTTGTGGGCTTACGCTCTAACCATTGAGCAATGGGCTAGAACTATGTGCTTTTTTGCTTTTTTTTTAGAGAGAGAGAGGGAAAGGGAGAGATATATATAGCAATAACAATGATGGGAGAGAATAATTGATCAGCTGCCTTTTGCACACCCAACACTGGGGATCGAGCCTGAAACCTGGGCATGTGCCCTGACCAGGAATCAAAGCATGGCTTCCTGGTTCATAGGTTGATGTTCAACCACTGAGCCATACCAGCTGGGCATGTGTGCTTTATTTAAAAGTAAAATTGTGCTAGATAGGTTCTTTTCCAACTTCAGGGAATTTAGGACTATTCAGATTTAATTTTTCCATTTTACCTGACCATTATTACCTATAAGTAATCAGCAATGTGCTCATAATGAGCATCCTATATGTTGGTAAGTTTGGGTGCTATGGGAATTACACGATTGAATTCATAAGGTACAGAAATTTAATTTATATATTTTGACACTTGCAAAGGCGGTGGAACTAGCTACTTAGAAATGGCCAATCAACCAGATTGTCACTAATATTAAGACTAGAGGCCTGGTGCATGAAATTCCTGCACAGGTGCAGTCCCTAGGCCTGGCCAGCAATCTAATCATGAGCGTCTAGTATGGAAGGGCAGGTCCCAGCTGACCTTTGGGTCCTGGGCAGCACCTGGGTCCCTAGGCCTCTGAGTGACCCCTCCACCTGAGTCACAGCCACCCAAGTCGCCATGGAGATGTGGTGAGCGTGGCTGGATGCCACAGGCTGGGGCACAGTGTGGGCCTCTAGGCCACCCAACAGTGCAGCAGCACACTCCCAGCCGGCCTCGCAGACCAGCTCCTGCACCAACCCATGGGGAGCCTGACTGGCCCCTGCGGTCCTGGCAGCTACAACCTGGCTCACCTGGAAGACACCGCATGGGTGCGGGGCAGGCTCCTCACAGGCACCTGGCACCTGAGTGTGGGGGCTTCCCTGGCTTGTGAGCCCTGACATCCCAGGGGAGGAAGTGAGAGCGAGCCTGGCGGACATCCTGCATTCTCAGCACAGCTCTGTCCCCATCACCCCTGCCCCCAGCTAGCCCACAAGAGGTCATAGCACATTGCTGCCAATGCCTGCCATGTTCTGTGCCACCCCCTGGTGGTCAGCACACATCATAGCGGGTGGCCGAACTCCTGATTGAGGGGACAATTTGCATATTAGGCTTTTATTATATAGGATAGGATGATGTGACCCTGCTTATGTGATGCTTCTTTCTATTTGCAGCTAAATATTCAGCGCACACAGAAAAAGGCTTTTGCTGACTTCATTGAAGGGGAAATCAGGTTTATCCCCACTTATAAGTATGACTCCAAAACAGACCGATGGGATTCCAGGTAAAGTAGCAAAAGACTCCTCATGGAATAGGTTAAGGCCTGATTTTATTTCTGCCCCCCATGGTGGTGAAGGGCTAGGAAATTTTTAGGTAATGCCAGAAGCAGATATAAAGTACCTCATGGTCCAGTGCTATTATAGAAGAGTTTTTAATTCACATGAGCTCAAAGATGAGCATATTTTTAAAAAGTATAACTTCTATATCAGAGCTGTTGCAGCCTTATGGACTATCTGCAGTAACTTATTTCTCTCACCCTGGCAGACTTGCTTAGATTTTGACCTTCCTGATATCACCCCTGTTTCCTTACCTATTGTCCCTTTTCAAACTATTTCTTAACTATTTAACTCAAGACACCAGAAGATAAAAACAAAGATCCATGGAAGTTCTTCCAGCACAGTGGTTCTCGGTCCTGAGTACACTTAGGGACCTTAAAAAATACTGATGTCTGGGCCCAACATCTGCAGTTGCCAGAGAAAGCTGAGACCCCCCCCCCACTGTCTGGGGCCCTTTGTTTCCTAATTACCCCTAGTAAAGTGCCATTGTCAGTACATTTCTGGTAACTATTTGTATTCTACCTATTATCTGTTTCTTTGTTTCCTAGCTGGCTGAGCCCCTGGACATATTCAGCTTCTTTAGACTCAGGGAGCACTAGGGTGGGGAGGGAGGAGTCTGTGCTCCACAGAAGCTGGTCAGAAAGTGAAAGGTGACACTGGCAGAAGATCTGTACTCTTGGCCTTGTTTCTTCCACTCACCTGACTTGAAATTCAACTGAAGAGCTACTGATAAGAACTTATTTGTGTCACCTTCTGGATCAGGTGTTGCTTATTTTAATAGAACGATGAATGGAATTTTCCCCACCTTTGATATTCTATGGGCTCTTTAGTATTCAGACTGGCATGTTTAGATGTTAGTTCATTTCTATTAGAATCTAGACTTGTCCATAAAAATCCAGGTTTAAAGAAGAAATTCAATTACTCATCTCCAGGGAGTAAGCCCAGTCTAGGAATATAGTATTGGATTTTTAGATTTTTATTAGTTGTCTGTCTGTTGTGAAGTATCATTGTAGGTTATAGAGCAAAGGAAGAGGACATGTTCTGTACATAATCCTGACCTTCTGAGGATATTTTAAGAAGATTCCATTATACTTTTCCCCAGGACAGTGTTATTGAAGATGTAATCCTAATCTTTAGGAGCACTGTTTATTCATTCATTAGATAAATGTTCATTGAACACCTACTTTGCAACAGATACTGTACGGGGGACTGAGAATTCAGTCGCAAACAAGCGGACACAGTCCCTTCACAGAGCTTGCAATATGGTAGAGACGATAATAGTAGGGGTTGTTAATGAAGGAGAAGTATATAACAAGAGCGTATGGTAAGTATTACATTCTTGTTTGGTATGTTCTCATTATAATTCCTTTCTTTATTTCCAGTGGGAAATGTCGGGTTCCAGCCTGGTGTGATCGAATTCTTTGGAGAGGAACAAATGTTAATCAGCTTCATTACCGGAGTCACATGGAACTAAAAACCAGTGACCACAAGCCTGTTAGCGCCCTCTTCCTTATTGGGGTAAAGGCTTGTTTGTGTATTCATTTGTTCGTGTGTTAAGTATCTATATTATTAAAGCATTTTTTAGACTCATAACAGGTCAATATTTCAGTGAACCATAAATGTTTCCATAACCAAACAGTCATTTGCAGCATTGAGAATTTAGTACCTTTGACCCTCCTAAATGCTGTCTCTATGACTCTTACTCTGCAGGCTTTTTAGTGACACAGATATTTCTCATGCTGCATAATGGCAAGGGAGTGTCCTTAGCCTCCTAAAGTCCTTATACAAAAAAGATGACTGGCTTTTCTTCAGAAATAGTAAGAAGCTGAAGCACCAGGAGAGATGTTCCTGGTAGAGTGACAGCAGGAGCAAAAGCACAGACTGGTTAGAAGACAACCAAATTTGTGTATATATACTGTACCTAAAAAATCATATTGTCAGCCCTATAATGAAGTCTTCCTATCCAGGAACACAGGTTTCACATTTATTTTTAACTCCATTGTACCCTGGGCTAGCTAAATGGCCATTATTTAACTTTTTGTCTCTATTGTGAGTAAAGCTTTTGTTTTCACATTGTATATTCTAGCTGTATGTTATTAGTATGCAGGTTATATCTTGGGATCATGTTGATTTATTACAGCTAGTACATTTAGATGATTTTTTGTAAATTTTCCAGACCTGCAGTCATGTAATCTGTAAGAATCTGTAGAATGCAGTGCTTGTTAGAATGGATTTTATAGCTAGAACTGCTTAGATTCAATTCCAAGCCCAGCCACTTTCTTTGTAATCATGGAAAATTTATGTAACATTTCTATGCCTTAGTTTTATCCTCTACAAAATGGGGTTAAAATAGTATCTACTTATGAGGATTAATGAGGTAAGACATGCCAAACAGCATAAGAGGATAATTGCTTTCCTCTGAGTATATGTTGATTTGGGGGGTTTCTGAGATAGGTTATCACTAACATGTCTTATCCTACTCCTGTATTAAAGGGGAATGAATTTGAAGCATTTCTTTTATGTACAAAATTAGTTTTTTTTAAATCTTAAAACAGATTCTAAATTTTATTGAGGCAATCATGACCACTTTTGTGCATTTTGAAATTTTAAAATAATAATAAATGTTCCTCAAATTGTAGGTAGTGTGTGCTTGGGACTGTGTAAGGCAATTTACACACATCTCATTTACTCCTTCCACTAATGCTTTGAGTTAAATATTTTTCATTTAACAGATGAGCAAATGGAGAACCAATGCATTTAAATAACTTCTTTAAGAGCATTCAGCTAGAAGGATTGCTGAAATCCAAATCTGTTAACTCTGTTTAACTCCCAAGCCTACCAGTACAGATGTTCTTTCCACTACCCCACAATGCTTCTATATGTCTAAAGAACTTACTCACTAGATATACCTTCAGATACTTCTTTTAGCCCACCTTATTTTCTAGTTTGTACTTGTGGGCTTAATCCATTTTTTAAAGGATGTCTTTCCTGAAACACTATCTTTCTGATTTAATCAGTTAAGCTTGGCTTTTTTGTTTGTATTTCTTTTCAGAACCTTGGACTATTTGTAATACTCCATACATTTTACTCCATATCTCCCAGCAGGATATTTAAAATTGTTTATGTTTCCTGTATATTTTTATGTATCTTTAATTAACTTATTGAGATCTGTCTTTCTAGTTTTTGCTACTTTTTAAATTACACAGTAATTCAAAAGTTTTTTCTCTTTAAAATTAAAACTGCAAGCAAAATTTACAGATAAGGCTAAAGATCTTCAATTTCTTTCCTATCCCTTTCCGCCCCCCTTTGACCAAACCCCCACTCCCCAGCTAAGCCAAGTACCCTTATAAATTTATATCTTTCTAGACTAGTACTGTCCAGTAGGTCTTTCTGTGATGATGGAAATGTTCTAGATCTATCCTGTCCAGTGCAATAGCTACCAGCTGCAGGCAACTGTTGATCACTTGAAGTGTAGCTAGAGTGACTTAGGGAACTGAATTTTCAATTCTGTTCACTTTGAAATAACTTAAAGGACCCTATGACTATTATATCAGACAGCACAGTTTTAGACATTTGCATATGCTTTTCTATTTACCCACAGATGTTTGCTCAGCTTTGATGTTTTTATTTTCCATATTTACTTTACAATCTCTAACTGCCTTCATACTGAATTTGTGAAGTTTTCTATTCTAAAAAGAAACTTGGATCTCAATAAGTTAAAATGCTGTGTTAATTATGTTCATTTTTGGCATTGATTTGTATGAAGTCTTAATAGTGAAAAAACATCTATGTCAGGAAGCTGAAAGTGCTGTGTCAGATAGGAGGAGGATTTTTGATCTTTTGGTCAGGATGACTCGTTTGTCTGTTATCATGCTTTTAGTCTAATCTAGGACATTTTGGGTCAGCTGTTTTCTAAAATGGCCATAGGCTCCATTTACTAACATACCTTTATCATTATGAATAATCTGAGTGTTGATATCATGATTCTTGGAATTGTGCATAGCAGCTAAGAGAGTTAAACGCTTTAATCATGTTTTCTGCTATTTCAACACTTTTTGATCATTGTTAGAAACAATAATAGGTATGTTTCGACACTGTCATTTTATACAGTTCAGGAAATCACTTACAAAATCATCATATTTTTTCCATTCCTAAATAACCATGGAAAAAGTAACTATTCTTTTCAAATATGTTATTATTATTGCCAAGCTTCTTAGCACAGAGGTTTCACTTTTCAGGAAGTTAATCAATTAACCTTACTTTCATTGTAAAGTGTGTGATTCTCTGATGTTTAGTTTCATTTATGTTTGCTTTAGTGACTTTAAAAAATGTTTTTATTGCCGAAACCGGTTTGGCTCAGTGGATAGAGCGTCTGCCTGCGGACTGAAAGGTTCCAGGTTCGATTACGGTCAAGGGCATGTACCTTAGTTGTGGGCACATCCCCAGTAGGGGGCGTGCAGGAGGCAGCTGATCAATGTCTCTCTCATCGATGTTTCTAACTCTATCCCTCTCCCTTCCTCTCTGTAAGAAATCAATAAAATACATAAAAAATGTTTTTATTGATTTTAAAGAGAGAAGGGAGAGAGAGAGAAACATCGATTGATTGCCTCCTGCATGCACCCCGAACTGGGATCGCACCCACAACCCGGGTATGTGCCCTGACCAGGAATCCAACCAGCAACCTTTCGGTGCATGAGATAATGCTCAAACCAACTGAGCCACACTGGTCAGGGCTGCTTTAGTGATCTTTTAAAAATTGTTAGATATTTTTTTCCAAAGCCGGTTTGTCTCAGTAGATAGAGCATAGGCCTGTGGACTGAAGGGTCCCGGGTTCCATTCTGGTTAAGGGCATGTACCTTGGTTGTGGGCACTTCCTTAGTAGGGGGGGCCGGGGACGTGCAGGAGGCAGCTGATTGATGTCTCTCTCTCATCAATGTTTCTAACTCTCTATCCCTCTCCCTTCCTCTCTGTAAAAAAATCAATAAAATATATATTTTTAAAAATTGTTAGATTTTTTAGAGAGATTTGAGAGCCCATAAGACTAAAATAAGGGTCTCAGGCAAAAGTTTTATATGGAGTAGGATAACAGAGAGTGTTGAGGATGTTGTTTGAACCACAGTTTATTTTAAATGGTTGTTGTAATTGTTAGGTAGTCTCAAAAGATGAACTAGGAGCATGTAAGACTGAAAAGAGGTTTGTTTTCTTTCAGGTGAAGGTTGTTGATGAACGGAGGTATCGGAAAGTGTTTGAAGATAGTGTACGCATTATGGACAGAATGGAAAATGATTTCCTTCCTTCCTTGGAAATCAGCAGGAGGGAGGTGAGCAAAAACACAAGCCAGCCTCTTCTGCTGCCCATGGTGGTTAGCACGGGAAAACCATGTGACTTAGAGAAGGCAGCAGAGCAAAATGGTGAAGATAGTATCTGCTGAAGTCAGACTGCCTACATTCCAGTCCCAGCACTGCCATTTAGTAGATTTATGACCACGGCTAGTATCTTACCCTTTTAGAACTACAGTTTCCTTTTCTGGATAAAGGGGTAGTTGTGAGGATTACACAAGTTAATACATGTGAAGCTCTTAAAACAGTGCCTGGTACTAAATAAGCCCTCAGGTTTTAGCTACTCTTATTTAATATTTTAGAGTTGCTGACTAATTCATATCTCAGGAACCCTGACGCAAGGTTGGGTTATCCTATTAGGATCTCAGGAACAACTAGAGTAGCCTAGAGAAGTAGCAAGGACTGTCTAACTCCTCACACTTGCTCATGTGAACATAGTATATATGAGAGGGGATAGAGTACATCTAGCTCAGTTGGTTAGTGTATATGGCAGTTGCATACCTGGTTAATAATTACTTCATTCTTTATTTATATTTTCTATGGAATAATCCAACTGACTTACTTCCCCTACTAGTGATGCATGTTTGTGTCTGTCCTTCCTCAGTTTGTGTTTACCAATGTGAAGTTTCGGCAACTACAAAAGGAGAAGTTTCGTATTACCAACAATGGACAGGTTCCCTGTCATTTTTCTTTCATCCGAAAGCTTAATGACAGCCAATACTGCAAGCCATGGCTTCGGGCTGAACCTTATCAGGGCTACTTGGAGCCAAGTGAGTTTTTCCTTTACCATTGTCTCTGCTTATGATGTACCATCTCCTCAGGACTCCCATATCCCCTCTCTTTGTTTAACTTCTTGTTCTCTAACCACATGTCTCTTACCTTCACCGTCAGTTTATTGGAATACCTCTTTTATGTGTCCAGTCTCTGCTTTGTCATTTGATGATTTTTTTAGAGGATATTCCTTCCGTTATATCCCATCCCCACTTTATTTTCCTATTGGAAGTTTTTTTTACCATGTGTCATCTCTTATGTTTCAGATGAGACAGTAGACATTTCCCTTGATGTGTATGTCAGCAAAGACTCTGTGACCATCCTAAACTCAGGAGAAGATAAAATTGAAGATATTCTTGTCCTTCACCTGAATGGAGGCAAAGATTACTTTTTGACCATCAGTGGAAATTATCTCCCCAGTTGTTTTGGTACATCCTTAGAGGCTTTGTGCCGAATGAAAAGACCAATCCGAGAAGTTCCTGTTACCAAACTCATAGACTTGGTAAGAAATATCCTAAGATATGAACCTCCTTTAGATATACTTTTCACAATATTTAAGTGATGTCCTCATTATCTCTTTACTTTCTTTTTTGTCGAGGGATGGGGTGGGACTGTGGTGGGCTGTCAAGTGATAAATAAAAATGAGACTGTCACTTAATCTAGCACTACTTTCATTAGAGTAAGCCTAAAAGGAAAGAGGAAAGGGTAATCTGTAATAGGTTCTCATTAAGAATATAATAGCTAATATTAAAATCACTGAATTAGATTAAAGGTTCCCTTCTCAAAGATATGATGCTTGTTTATTACCCTCTTCATACTTCCAAGTCACTTTTGTATAAATTGGCATGTATATGAGGTACAGTAGGTGGGAGAAGCAGTATTATGCTCATGAAATATATGAGAAAACTGAGGCACAGAGACAGTAACTTTTCCAAAGTAGAGTAAGTTAAGACAAATCTATCACCCAGATTTTCTGACTCCCAGTCCACTGCTCCTCGCTATATCTTATCTAATCTAAGTCAAACTTGGCTGCTTATTGCAGTGCAGGCCTGTATGTGAACCTCAGAATGCCTGCCTCAGAAGCCCTGGGGTTGTTACGCAAGTGCAGGTACCTCCCCCAACCTCTGGCAACAGAATCAGAATCTCAGGGTGTGAGGCCCAGGAATCTGCACATATCAGCATTCCAGAAGATTATAATGTTCACAGAAGTTTGATACATGTTTAATGTGACTCTCTTAAGAAAGGAAAGGTGGAGGATTTCTCCTTCCCTGTCAATAAGCTGTAATATTAGTGTCTTTATGGAGAAAATGCTTATATTATCTTTAGGAACATACATTAATTTAATAACAAGTTTATCCTATTAAGTTTTCTTCTAAATGAATGTATTGTTGGATTTGTGTGCAGACCTCTTTAGGCTATAAAAGTATATCCTTGATCTTTTGCCAAAGAAACATAGATGACGTGACAGCCCTGCATTATCACTACCATTAGAATTCACTTGATCCTTTTGCCTGGCCAGAGCATGATTGTATCATCTAGCTAGAGGGCTAGGCCAGCAGGCAGACTGCTGGCTTGTCTGCCTGTGATCTGTTCTGTTGCCATGGAATTGTTTTAGCTATGACTCAGATGGCAGATTAAAGTACTTGAGTCCAGTCCCAGCATTCTTTCTTGGAATTACACGTGTTTCCCTAGAGTCCTTATGACTGAGGGTATTACCCCCATCCAAGAGAAAACCATTTTCTTCAGAAATTCATATCCTGACATTCTGTTATTTTTCAGACTTTTCTTCTACCAACATAGTTCTGTCTTTCAAATTTAACATTTAACCTTTTAGAATATGTTCTAAATGAAGTTGTTTTTCTTTTTCTTATACCCTCTTATCTCTATTCTAAACACTATTTCCAGCTTTTTTTGTTTCAACTTTTTATTATGAAAATGGCAAATGTACAGAAAAATTGAAAGAACAGTACATCCCCGGCCAGGTGGCTCAGATGGTTGGAGCTTCATTCCATACACCAAAAGGTTGTGAGTTCAATTTCCCATCAGGGCACATACCTAGGTTGTGGGTTCAACCCCCGGTCAGAGCATGTATGTGAGGCAACCAGTAGACGTTTCTCTTTCACGTCAATGTTTCTTTCTCTCTGCCCCCTTCTTCTGTCTTTGAAATCAATAAAAACATATTCTCAGCTGAGGATTAAAAAAAAAAAGAAAGAACAATAAAATGAACACTCACATGCTTTACATACATACAGGAGTGGGGTGGGCAAAAGTAGATTTACAGATGTAATACAAATAAATCATACAATAATTGTTAAATACTAATACAAGAATAAACTTGGTTGTGTACTTACAACGTAAACCTACTTTTGCCCATCCTTGTATATATAGAGAGGGTTTTTTTTGTGTGTGTGTGGTTTGTTTGTTTGTTTGTTTGGCTATTCCATTTGAAATCGAGTGATGATATGTCACTTTCACCAGTGAATATTTCAGCCAGCTTCTCTTAAGGAATAGGACAACTTATGTATAAGCACAGTAGTACTATTATTATGCCTAAGGAAAGTAGGCAGTCCATATCTAGATTTCTCCAGTTATTCCAAGAGGGTTTTTTTTTTTTTGCAGTTTTCTTAAAGCCAAAATCCAATATGGTTTCATACAGTACATTTGGTGAGATCTTCAGTCTCTTTTAGAGCAGAACAGTTCTCCCTTCTTTCTTTTTTTTTTCTTTTTTTAAAAATATATTTTATTGATTTTTCACAGAGAGGAAGGGAGAGAGATAGAAAGTTAGAAACATCGATGAGAGAGACATCGATCAGCCGCCTCCTGCACGCCCCCCACTGGGGATGTGCCCGCAACCAATATACGGGACCTTTCAGTCCGCAGGCCGACGCTCTATCCACTGAGCCAAACCAGTTTCGGCTCCCTTTTTTCTCTAATGGAATTGAATTTTTAAGAGTTCAGAACAGCTGTCTAGTCAAAAATCCACCATTTCCAAAATTTGATTATTTCCTCTTGATATTTTTTAAAACTTATCCATTTTTAAAAAATATGTTTTTATTGATTTCAGAGAGAAGAAGGGAGAGGGAAAGATAGAAATATCAATGATAAGGGAAAATCATTGATCAGCTGCCTCCTGCTTGCCCCCCACTGGGGATTGAGCCCACAACGCAGGCATGTGCCCTGACTGGGAATCAAACTAGTGACCTCTTAGTTCATGGGTTGATGCTCAACCACTGAACCATGCCAGCTGGGCTAAACTTATCCCTTTAAACTTCCTCTTCCCATCTATTTCCTGTAAACTGGAATCTAGCTTTACTTTTGGTCAGAGTTGGCAAAAGTATTACAATACACCCACTATAATTGTCCCATATTAAAGTGACTGGAAGGAGCACAACAAGCATACAATTTAAAATTTTTATTTAAAATATTATCAGGTAATTTAACTATGTTTGACCATGAATAGGAAGTAGCCAAAATCTTTAGTGGAGTTAATGGCTCTGTAGGAAATCCTTTCCTTCTTTTTGTGCACAAATGATTCAAGGTTTAAAAAAATAGAACCCTCCCTGATCATTTTTTTTTCATTACAAAATTGCTGAGTTCTTATTGAATTGTATGTGTATGGTCATCATTTATTCTTTTAAAGCTTTTATTTTGTAGAATTTAGGGTTTGGATTCTTTTCACAGCCTGTTGCATTTTCATGTTATTAAATCCCTGTATTTCATTGATGGGAAAATTATCCATGTTAGTGTGGGTAGTAAACAAGAAATCTAACATTATATCTACCCCAATTGTATTATCTTTCTCACTCTTGATTTTGCCCTTCTGAAATGCATTGTTCCAAGTCTCAAGATGATATATTTCATATCCCATAAGATGATGCTATTAATAATGGCACCTGTTGTCATCTTTGTATTATTTAATCTAAATTTTGAGTGAAACCAGACATGAGTTCAGTGCCTGTGTTGACTTTCCATGTACCATTTCAGAAAGATTCTTGTGCCAAACCCTCTTGGCATGAATACTTTCATTCTTCATTCCCATCTCAAAGACAGTGACTTTGCCCTTCTAGAATAGTTGGGATTAGCCCAAGTGGCAAGCAGGAGAATCTGTTTGTAATTTTATTCTTTTTCAGAATTAAGATAAGACTTTTATGGTTTATTAAGATTAGCATATAATCACCAGTATTACTTATTACACATTGGCTACAAAATACTATGAAGTTTATATGGTAATGAAAGTTTTCTTGTATGTATGATATAGCTAAATTCTAAATCAAGGTTAATAGGGAGTTCGGTTAGAAATAATGTAAACATTAACCACCTTTACTGGCTAATGTCCAGTGTGTTTGGGAAGTCAATATTTTGGAATGTCATTTAGAATGAGAGTTATGGAGCTTGTAATTTGTGTTAATAATAGATTCCTTACTTGAGCTATTTATTCAAGCCCTTATATGCTATAAAAGCTTATTGATTAACCAGCTAATCTTTGTAAAAATCAATCTCAAAATCAGCCTATTTTGGCTTTAATGAATATTTCGTGCATGTAGCATTAACGTAACTAGAAATTAGTTCAGAATCTAAAAATAAAGAGGACTCGGAAAGTGTTGTGGGGTGTGTCATAGAAGAGTTTTGAGTCAAGTTCCCAAGTATTTAAGAAACGTGTACTAATATATTAGGTAAGCAGGCTCTTCCAGGCATAAGGGACATAGTACATTAAAGTTAAAAAATGAAAGTGAAAAGTTATAAGATTTCCCTGGGAAGAGTGTATATTAAAGATAATATGTGGAGCTAGTTAGGTAGGGTGGGGACAGGGAATAGAGTCTCAAAGTCAACAGGTAAGTTTATAGAAGAGCCAGAGAGCATCTAGAGCCAGCAGAGGGGCTTTGCTGAGTGGTGTGAGCTTATAAATGAACACATTAGGAGGAACATTCCAGTGTTGCTTGAAGACTAGACTACAAGTTTGTAATTTGTGATAACAATACAAATCTTGTGATTTTTCATTTTTACCATTAACCTTAATTCACTATGTCCCTTATGTAGAGGAGACCAGAAATGAATGCACTAGATCTGGTTTAGGTCTGACTTGTAAATACAGAAATAGGACAAGTTGAGAGGTGGGTAGACAAACTGTACTTGCTTAGGGACATGTCTATTAGGAAAATAATACCAAAAATTTAAAATAACAAGAATAAAAACTTGGTGGTTAATTCATCTCCAGTGATTTCTCTACTAGGTGTTTCCTTTGTATTACTAATCTAACCACTCATTTCTTATCCTGTTAGGTGTATGATTTGTGTTTCTTCTCTTTAATTTCACAGGAAGCAATCCTTTCTAGAACTTCAATATCATTCAGTTTTCTGCTTTTAATTTCTAAATTTGAATCTGCCTCTCAATGAGTCTTTTACATTATTTTAGCTGCATTTACTACTGGGAAATTATTCTCAGGGTAAATGCTGGAGTAAATAATGATTTGCTATACATTTATAGTGTGCCAATGTTACCCCACTGAGGAAATCCTGAACGAGGTTCCCTTTTTTTTAAAAAATATATTTTATTGATTTTTTTACAGAGAGGAAGGGAGAGAGAAAGTCAGAAACATCAATGAGAGAGAGACATCGATTAGCCGCCTCCCTGTACACCCCACAGTGGAGATGTGCCCGCAAGCAAGGTACATGCCCCCAACCGGAATCGAACCTGGGACCTTTCAGTCCGCAAGCCGACGCTCTATCCACTGAGCCAAACCGGTCTCGGCCGAGGTTCCCTTTTTTAATGTGGTCAATGCTGTGGCCTTTTGCGGAGAGTGAGCAGGTCAGTTGAACTAAGGAATTAGCAATAAACATAGGACTACCTTACAAGTATGCTGTTTTTTAGGGGGGACTAAGTGGTGCTTCTATTTTCAGACTTGAGCCTGGTGTTGAAATAACTGTAATTTACATCCACTTTATGCCTGTAGCCAAGGAAGTAAACTCACAATGTAAATCTACTGCCCATCTAATCAAAATCCTTTTGATTGTTCTTTCAGAGATTGTTCTTATGCATACATTCTCTTTTTAAAAAAATATTATTTTTTGATTTATAGGTAAGGTGTTTATTCTCTCCTTCTTGACACACCTTGATAGCTTTTTGACATTCCTTTTGCCTCTGTATCCTTATCCTTTCATTTCTTCCTCTTCAGGGCTGTCAGCTTGGTCTTTCTATAATACAACTTTGGGGCCTGTCACATCCTTGTTTAAAGGTAGTCAATGGCTCCCCCATGCCTGCTGAATGCAATGCAAATTGCTTTACCTGTCACTCAAGGTCCCCCAAAGTCTGACTTCAACACACCTTTTTATATTTATTTCCAACTGTTTTTGTCAACATCTTCCCATGCTCTCTATAAACCTGCTGACTAAATTTTCCCTAATCTCACCTCATTATTTACCTTCTGTGCACCAGTTTACTTCTGCCCCATATACTTGTAATGTCTTCACTCCATTGGTACCCTTTAACACTCTGTGAATCTTTTAAGGGTTAGTTAGGTCCCATCTCTGTTGTGAAATGTCCCCCAACATTCCCAGGTGAAAGCTGTTTCTCCTTGCTTTGAACGCTGTTTTATTTTTTGGTTTTAACCATTTACTGAGAACTCATATTTGTAAATTATAACAATATCAGGCCATAAATTCTGGGACTTCTTTTCCCAACTCAGTTGCAAAACCAAGAGAGGGACTGTGTCTTTCTTTCCTATGACCTCATTTTCCTTTTCCCCACCCTCCAGAGGCATTATCATAGTGCCTGGTACTACTAGTGATTGCTGCTCAAAGAAAACTGCTTTGAGGGCCCGGTTTGACAGGTTAGTATACAAAAAACTCTGCCTAGTTTTACTCATCATATCAGGTGGCATGTATTCATGGGAGAGAAAATTGAGTGTGTCAGACAGGCTAATTTTCTATTTATTACTAAGTAGTCTACACTTGTTTTCATTTTTATTGAATTTATTGGGGTGACACTGGTTAAAAAAACTATATAGGTTTAGGTGCACAATTTTACAGCACATCATCTGTATTGTGTGTTCATCACCACAAGTCAAGTCTCCATCCGTCATCATTTATCCCCATCCTTTTACTCTTCTCCACCTCCCTCTACCAACCCTCCCCCTCGTAATCATCACACTGTTGTCCAAGTCTGTGAATTTATTCTTTTTATTTTTTATTTTTTGCTCAATCCTTCCACACCTCCATTCTGCACCACATACACAACTATCAGCCTGTTCTCTGTGAATCTGTCCCTATTTTGCTTATAAGTAGTCTACATTTTTTTAAAGGTTCTGCTCCAAAATTGTGTTAAATTAGATGTTTGGCACTAAGAATTAACTTTGAAATTAAAAGGTATTACAATCATTCATATATATATGCCAGGGTCGTAACATCCACAATGACTGGAGGCTCAACCAAACACCACACTGCATGTGGGCTGAACTGCTGACCTCTTGGAGAGAGAGAGGTGAGGCTGATCAGCAGTGGCTGCAGGTTCTGGCAAAGCCCGGAGAGAGAAGCCAGGTGATCAGACCCTGCTTCTCTCTCTGGGCCTCGCCAGCAGCCAAGCCTCTCTCTCTTTCAGAGGTCAGCAGTTCAGCCTACTCACCAGCAGCCTGGACCAAACACCAGACTGTGTACACAGCATGCAAGTGGGCTGAACTACTGATCTCTCAAAGAGAGGTGGGGGGTGGAGGGGCTGATGAGCAGCAGCAGCTGATAGCAAAGCCCAGAGAGAAGCAGGTTCATCAGACCCTCCTGTTTCTTTCTCTGGGCCTCCCCAGCAACCAAGCCTCTCTCTCTCTCTCCCAGAGGTCAGCAGTTCAACCTGCACACCAGCCCCACCTCTATGATCAGGCCTGGAGATAGGCCCGAAGAGCTGACTGGCATATAAACCAACCAATCAGAACCAAATTTGGGTGAAGTATGAGGAGCCAATGGCCGCCTAGGAGACAGGGCTTTTGACACTGACTGACATAGAAACTGACCAATCAGAACCAAATCTGGGTAAAGTGTGTGGAGCCAATGGCTGCCTAGGAGGAGGAGCTTTTTGACGCTGAATGGCATAGACACTGACTAATCAGAACCAAATCTGGGTAAACTGTGAAGGTAGAACCTAAGGTGGGGGCTGAGGTGGAATTTTAATGGCAATAGCTGTTAGATGTAAGGTGTAAGAAAGTAATTCAATTTTTTATTTTTTTATTGTGTTACATGTATACATATCTCCCCATTGCACCCCCTCCTCCCAGGCATACCCCAAACCCCCAGTGTCTTGTGTTCATTGGTTATGCTTATATGCATGCATACAAGTCCTTTGGTTGATCTCTTATCTACCCCACCTCTCCTTAACCTTCCTGCTGTAATTTGACAGTCTGTTTGATGCTTTACTGCTTCTGTGTCTATCCTCTTGTCTAATAATGTTCTTTATTATCCACAAATGAGTGAGATCATCTGGTGTTTCTCCTTCATTGACTGGCTTATTTCACTTGGCATAAGGCTCCGCAGTTCCATCCAGGTTGCTGCAAATGGTAAGAATTCCTTCTTTTTAATGGCAGCATAGAATTCCATTGTGTAGATGTACCATAGTTTTGTGATCCACTCATCTGCTGACGGGCACCTAGGCTGTTTCCAAATTGTAGCTATTGTAAATTGTGCTGCTATGAACATAGGGGTGCATAAATCTTTTCTGATTGGTGTTTGTAATTTCTTAGGATAAATTCCTAAGAGTGGAATTGCTGGGTCAAATGGGAGTTCCATTTTTAGTTTTTTGAAGAAACTCCATACTGTGCACCAGTCTGCATTCCCACCAACAATGCACAAGGGTCCCTTTTTCTCCGCATCCTCACCAACACTTGTCGTTTATTTGTTGATGATTGCCATTCTGACAGGTGTACGATGGTATCGCATTGTCATTTTGATTTGCATCTCTCAGATAATTAGTGACTTTGAACATGTTTTCATGTGTCTCTTGGCCTTCCTTCTGTTGTGTTTCCAAAAGGTTCCATTTAGGTCCGTTGCCCATTTTTTTATTGGATCGATTATCTTCCTTTTATTAAGTTGTATAAATTGGCTGTAGATGTTGGAGATTAAACCTTTTGCAAGTGATAACATTTGCAAATATGGTCTCCCATACAGTGGGCTTTCTTGTTCTTTTGTTGATGGTTTCTTTTGCTGTGCAAAAGCTTTTTATTTTGATGTAGTCCCATTTGTTTATTTTTTCTTTAGCTTCCATTGCCCTTGGAGCAGTATCAGTGAAAAAGTTCCTTTGGCATATGTCTGAGATTGTGTTACCTGTGGATTCCTCTGGTATTTTTATGGTTTCCCATCTAATGTTTAAGCCCTGTATCCATTTTGAGTTTATGTTTGTATTTGGTGTAAGTTGGTGGTCCAGTTTCATTTAATTGAATGTATCTGTCCAATTTTCCCAACACCATTTATTGAAGAGGCTGTCTTGGCTCCATTGTATGTTCATGCCTCCTTTGTCAAATATTAATTGAGCATAGTGGTTTGGGTGGATATCTGGATTCTCTATTCTATTCCATTGGTCTATATGTCTGTTCTTGTGCCAGTACCAGGCTGTTTTGAGAACAGTTGCTTTGTAATATAGCTGGAAATCTGGTATTGAGATCCCACCTACTTTATTCTTCTTTCTCAGGATTTCTGTGGCTATTTGCGGTCTTTTATTGTTTCAGAGGAAAATCTTTGAAGAGTTCTTTCTAGGTCTGTGAAATACATCATTGGTCTTTTAATGGGTAGTGCATTGAATCTATAGATTGCTTTGGGTAATATAGACATTTTAATGATGTTGATTCTCTCAATCCATGAGCATGGTATGCTCTTCCATCTGTTTACATCTTCCTTTTTCAGTGTCCTGTAGTTTTCTACATAGAGGTCTTTTACCTGCTTAGTTAGGTTTATTCCTAGGTATCTTAATTTTTTTGGTGCGATGGTAAATGGGATTGCTTTCTTAGTCTCTCTTTCTGTAATTTCACTATTAGTGTATAGAAATGCCAAAGATTTCTTGGCATTAATTTTGTATCGTGCTACATTGCCAAATTCATTTATTTAGTCAATTAGTTTTGGAATGGAGTCCTTCAGGTTTTTTATGTACAGTATTATGTCATCTGCAAATAAGGACAGCTTTACTTCTTCTTTTCCAATTTGGATGCCTTTTATTTCTTCTTCTTGTCTAATTGCAATGGCTGATACTTCCAGTACGATGTTGAACAGGAGAGGTGAGAGTGGACATCCCTGTATTGTTCCTGTTCTTAGGGGAAATGGTTTTAGTTTTTGCCCATCGAGTATGATGTTAGCTCTGGGTTTATCATATATGGCTTTTATGATGTTGAGGTATGATCCTTCTATTCCCATCTTACTGAGAGTTTTTTTTATCAAGAAAGGGTGTTGGATTTTGTGAAATGCTTTTTCTGCATCAATTGATATGACTGTGATTTTTATCTCTCAATTTGTTTATGTGATGTATCATGTTTATTGATTTGCAGATATTGTACCATCTTTGCATTCCTAGGATGAATCCTACTTGGTCATGGTGTATGATCTTTTTGCTGTACTGCTGGATCCGATTTGCTAGAATTTTGTTGAGGATTTTGGCATCTATGTTCATGAGAGATATTGGTCTATAATTCTCTTTCCTTGTGTTGTCTTTATCTGTTTTTGGTATTAGGGTGATGCTGGCTTCATAGAAGGTGTTTGGAAGTGTTCCTTCTTCTTGAATATTTTTGAATAATCTGAGAATAGGTTTTAATTCTTCCTTGAATGTTAGGTAAAACTCTCCTGTGTAGCCATCTGGTCCCGGGCTTTTGTTTGCTGGAAGCTTTTTGATGACTGCTTCAATTTTTTCTATAGTTATTGGACTATTGAGATGTTTAGAATCTTCCTGATTGAGTTTTGGAAGGTTATATTTTTCTAGGAATATGTCCATTTCTTGCAGGTTGTCCAATTTGTTGGAATAGAGTTGTTCATAGTATTTTTTAACAATCCTTTGTATTTTGGCGGTGTCTGTTGTTATTTTTCCTCTTTCATTTCCGATTTTGTTTATTTGGGTCTTCTCTCTTTGCTTCTTGGTGAGCCTGGTTCTTGGTTTTGTTAATCTTTTGAATTGTTTCTTTGGTCTCCATGTTGTTTATCTCCGCTCTGATCTGTTCTATTTCCTTCCTTCTGCTTACACTGGGCTTTTCTTGTTGCTCTCTTTCTAGCTCTTTGAGTTGTAGGGTTAGGAAATTTATTACCATTGTTTCCTGATTTTTGCAGTAGGCTTATAGAGCTATGAACTTCTCTCTCAAGACTGCTTTCACTGTGTCCCATAAATTTTGTATTGTTGTGTTGTCATTGTCATTTGTTGCCATAATGTTTTTTGTTTCTTCCTTGATCTCACTGGTTACCCAGTCATTGTTTAATAGCATGCTGTTTAATCTCCATGTGTTTGATTTCTTTATATTGTTTTTATTATAGTTGATTTCCAGTTTTATGCCACTGTGATCTGAGAAAATGCTTGATATGATTTCTATCTTCTTGAATCTGAAGAGACTTTTCTTATGACCCAACATATGATGTATCTTTGAAAATGACCCATGTGCACTAGAGAAGAATGTATATTCTGTGGCTTTGGGGTGAAATGTTCTGAAGATGTCAATTAATTCCATCTGGTGTTGTGAGTCATTTAGGATTGATGTTTCTTTACTGATTTTTTGTTTAGAGGATTTGTCCAGTGGTGACAGTGGGGTATTAAAGTCTCCTACTCTGATTGTATTGCTGTCAATCTCTCCCTTAATATCCTTCAGGAGTTTTTTTTTAATGTATTTAGGTGCTCCTATATTGTGTGTGTATATGTTTACCAGAGTTATTTCTTCTTGTTGGATTGTTCCCTTTAGTATTATGAAGTGGCCTTCTTTATCTCTTGTTCTCTCTTTCACTTTGACATCTAATTTGCCAGATATAAGTTTTGCAACCCCAGCTTTTTTTTTCATTTCCATTTGCCTGAAATACCATCTTCCATCCCTTCACCCTCAATCTGTGTGCATCCCTTTTTCTGAGGTTGGTTTCTTGTAGACAACAGATATATGGATCATTTTTTCTTACCCAATCAGTTACCCTATGTCTTTTGATTGGAGCATTTAATCCGTTTACTTTTAAAGTTATTATTAATAGGTATTTATCTGTCGCCATTTTTAGTCTTTACCCCCAAGTTCCTTCTTCCCTTCTTATTTCTTTTTTTTTTTATAGCAGACCCTTTAACATTTCTTGCATTGCTGGTTTGGTGGTAATATATTCACTTAGTCCTTTTTTGTCTGTGAAGCTCCTGATTTCACCTTCAATTTTGATTGAAAGCCTTGTTGGGTACAGTATTCTTGGATTCAGACCCTTCCTTTGCATGACTTTGTATATTTCATTCCATTCCCTTCTGGCCTGATGAGTTTCTGTTGAGAAATCAGTTGCCAGTCTGATGGGGGTTCCTTTGTAGGTAACTTTCTGTTTCTCTCTGGCTTCTTTTAAGAGTCTTACTTTGTCGTTGGTGTTTGCCAATTTAATTATAATGTGCCTTGGTGTCAGTTTTTTGGGGGTTCATTTTGCTTGGGACTCTGTGAGCTTCTTGGATTTGTGTGGGTTTTTTCTTTTCTATATTAGGGAAGTTTTCTGTCATTATTTCTTCAAACAGGTTTTCTATCCCTTGTTCAGTTTCCACTCTTTCTGGAACCCCAATTATGTGGATGTTGTTTTGTTTCGTGTTATTCCAAAGTTCTCTCTAGGCTTTCCTCTTGCTTTTTAATTTTTTTTTCTAGAAGCTGCTGTACTTGGATATTTTTTCCTACCTTGTCTTCAGCTCACTAATGTGGTCCTATGCTTCTTCTAGTCTACTTTTGATGCTTTCTATTGAGTTCTTTATAGCAGTGATGTCGTTTTTCATTTCTTCTTGATTATTCTTAATTTCTTCTTGCTTCTTCTTCATTTCCTCTTGGCTCTTACTCATATTGTCGATTTTCTCTTCCATTCTTTTCAGCCACCTTATAATCATTTCTCTGAACTCTTTCTCTGGCAGGCTTATTTCTGCTTCTATTTCGTTTACTTCCTTTTCTGGTGAAACCTGCCTTTCTGTCATATGCGGGCTGTTTCTTCATCTGCCCATGGTCTTTCTTCTCTGAGTGTCTGGTTATGTAGTTCTCTCTCCTACGTTGATTCAAATGCACAAACTACAACATGACCAGGTACAACACACAAGGCACTTTCTGTGTGGTGTGCGGAGCTCCTCTGAGTCCAAGTGTCTGTGCCAATTGGGGACCGGTGTTCTGGGTCCCCCAGCCGTTCGGTGGGTGCTGCAGCTGTAGCTTTCAGACCACCATAGACATCCACTTCCCTCTGCAAGATGCTGCTGTCTCCACATTCACGCTGGTGACTCCAGGAGATAAAAACCCTGTGGCAGTGGGGCTACCTGGACAGAGGAGCCCTGTCCAGCAGTCACCCACCTTCTCCTGGAGGATAACTGACTCTTAACTTGCCAACAAACACTCCCAGTGCGACTCAGCTGCTCTCTCTCCGTCTTCCCAGCCACAAGTCTCCAGACATGTCCGTCTATTCCGCCGCCATTTTTTCTCCTCATAATTCAATTTTAAAAAAAATATTTTATTGAATTTTTACAGAGAGGAAGGGAGATGGAGAGAGAGTTAGAAACATCGATGAGAGAGAGACATCTTGCCCGCCCCCTACTGAGGATGTGCTCGCAACTAAGGTACGTGCCCTTGACCGGAATCAAACCTGGGACCTTTCACACCGCAGGCCGACGCTCTATCCACTGAGCCCCACCGGTTTCGGCTTAATTCAATTTTTTAATGACCAGTTTGGCAGTATAGTGCATATGGCTGGCTATCAGTCCAGATATAGGGATTATGTGTTTTTGTATGCTAAGAGCATCTCCTCCTCCTGAAAAAGGCTTCCTCCCCCCTATAAGCAATCCTATCCTATATAATCTATCTATACTAATAAAAGGGTAATATGCTAATTGGACCGGGTTGACCAGCCATCTTCCAGATGTCGGACTTCCTTCCGGACAAAGCCATGGTACTGGGAGCTGAGGCAGAGGCAGTTAGGGGCCATCAGGTAGGTAGGAAAGGGCAGTCAGAGGCAAGATCAGCCAAGCAGGGGAGAGATGTTGGGGGCAAGATCAGGCTGGTAGGGGAGGGAAGTTAGGGGTGATCAGGCAGGCAGGGGATGGTAGTTAGGGATGATCAGGCAGGCAGAGAGTTTAGGGGCAATCAGGCAGACAGGGGGCATGGTAAGGGTGATCAGGCTGTCAGGGGGACAAGGTAGAAGCAATCAGGCTGGCAGGGGGGTAAGGTAGAGGCGATCAGGCCAGCAGGGGGGGGTGATCAGGCCAGCGGGCAGAGGGGTTAGGGGCAATCAGGCAGTCAGACAGAGGGGTTAAAGGTGATCAGGCAGACAGGCAAGTGAGTGGTTAGGAGCCAGTCATCTGGGATCGCGAGAGGTATATCTGACTGCCAGTCATCAGACATCCCCAGAGGGGTCCCAGATTGGAGAGGGTGCAGGCCAGGCTGAGGAACACCCCTCCGTGCATAAATTTTGTACACTGTACCTCTAGTCTATAATAATAAAAGTGTAATATGCTAATTAGATCAGATGGCTGAACGACCTTCAGGACTAAGCCAAGGCAGCCCCAGCAGCTGCGAGGGCTGAGGCAGCCACTGAGGCACCCACTTTGGTTGCAAGGAAGGTCCTAGCCCTGCACAAATTTTGTGCATCGGGCCTCTAGTAATACTATAAATACTATATATTTTATGAATCACTGTTACTCTGATTATTTTTATTTGATTTTATATGTGTATTTAAAAGCCCAGGTAAACCCTGGAGAGCTTTATGTTAAGTATAATAAGCCAGGCAATGAAAGAAAAATACCACATGATCTCACTCATTTATGGAAAATAAAGAGCATTATAACCTGATGAACAAAAAGATGGATACAGAGGCAGTAAAGCACCCAACAGACTGTCAAATTACAGCAGGAAGGCTGGGGAGTGTTGGGGAGGGAGGGAAATAGATCAACTAAAGGACTTATATGCATGCGTATAAGCACAACGAATAGACACAAGACACTGGGGGTGGTGGGATAAGGGTATGCGACAGGGGGTAGGGGAGGCCTGGGGAAGGTCAATGGGGGAAAAAAGGAGATATATGTACTAATATATGTAATACTTTAAACAATAAAAAATATATTAAAAAATAAAAGCCTAGGTAAACCTACAAAAGAATGTTTAATTCATAATATATCTATTAATACTAACTACCTACCTACCATATATCATAGTCCTTTGAGGGGAATGCACTCAGCATTACTACTCGAAATGCCAGAGAACTTACTCCATTGCTCCCTCAGCCCCAGCACATCTCTGATAGCAGCATGAGACGAGATTTCTAATTTTACTATTACACCTTAGATGTGTGATGTATACTCAAGTTCTGTCTTTTAATTATTATTTATCTGTTTGTTTTTTTAACATCATTTTTTTTAAAATCCTCAACTGGGAGTATTTTTCCATTGATTTTTAGAGATAATGGAAGAGAAGGAAAGACAGAGAGAAATATAAATGTGAGAGAAACATTGATTGGTTGCCTCCTGCCCTGGAGCCTGCAACCAAGGTACATGCCGTAGACCAGTATCGAACCCAGGACCCTTCAGTCCACAGGCTGATGCTCTATCCACTGAGCCAAACTGGTTAAGCCTATACTCGAGTTCTTGGTGGCCCATGGCAGGATTGGAAAGATTCTTATTGGAGTTACTGGGCAGGTAGGAGAAGCTTCTGCTGGCCTACTGTCACAACCACTGCTGGGTTTAGGCTGCTGCTTCTCTGCCCCTATGAGATAAATTTCGTTATCCCTGTTTTAGAGATGAAGAAACTAAGGACTTAGAAAGTTTAGTAACTTGCTTAAGGTCTGTACAAAATTAATAAGAGAACAGAGATTTGTGCCCAGGACTAACACCAATGCCTGTACTCTTTCTGCTAAATATGCTGCCTTATAACTAGGGCTTCTCACTGTCTTTAGCCTGCTATGGAGTGGAATACGTTCTCACTGCTTTTCCTTGCTTCTCTGTATAGGAAGCAGTCAGATTGTCCTTTTTGAGTTGTCTAAGGGAGCATAGTGATAATGACTGTGGAGTCAGACTTGAGTTCTAATCCTCTCAGAGCCTCAGTTTCCTCATCTGTAAAGTGAGGATAATACCTACTTTGCACACCTGTGCAGAATAAATGACATTGTGTATGAGCACTTTGCACAGTTCTCACTATATGACAGAAGCTCCCTAAGTGGTGGTTCTGTAGTTATTGTTGCTGTTATTGGATTGTAATAATAACATAAAAGACAGATGCTTAGAAGGCTTTTTAATTCAGCGCTTCTTCCCTTTCCCCTGCTTTTCTTTTTTTCTCTTATATCCTCCAGGATAAACACAACAGGGATAAAGATGGATGTTCTGGCCCGCAAATATCTGAAATAAAATTAATTTACATTTCAGAGGCACCTCCATATTTGGGGACTCTAAAGTCCTTTGAGGAGGGGAGTGGATATGAGGAGATGGAAAGGAGTGTGGCTAGCCAGGGTGAGAGGAATGTTAGTTGAGAGGAGAGAAACTTACCACTTCCTTCTGAATGACCACCATCAGGCTTACAATCAGATTTTTCCATTGAAGTGGCATTAGGGCAGGGATGGGGAAACCTTTTTTTCTGCCAAGGGCCATTTAGATATTTATAACATCATTCACAGGCCATACAAAATTATCAGCTTAAAAATTAGGCTCCTGTATTTGGTCAAACATTTAATTAATTCATCCCTAATGCCTTCGCAGGACCAGACCAAATGATTTCAAGGGGCTTATATAGCCCGCAGGCCAGACGTTCCCCACTTCTGAATTAGGGTGAAGCAAAAAGCTGCACAGTGCAGCAGCAGGGCCTGCCTCCAGGCAGCACAGGAAAAGGAAACATCAGGGGCATTCGACCAGTTCAGCTGGCAGCTGCCAAAGGACACAGAAGTCTAGAACTGCACGTGAATGTTTCTTGAGTGATAGTCTCAGTAAACTGCACAAAAATTTAATATGCATAATAGAGAACTTTGCATATGAGAATTGTTTCATTTTCAATCATGATTTATTTGAAGAATTTAAAACTGTTTAAAGCTAGTTGAGTTCTAATAATACTGATCTGTTTCTAATTCTGTAAATTAATTCTAATAATTTTCTATCTGTCAATGACTTTCTTTTCCTGCTCTGCTCTCAGGAAGAAGACAGCTTCCTAGAAAAGGTAATGCAATCTATGCGTTTCCCTGTGCTTGATTAACATTTAACTGTGATCCTTGGAATTTGTCCCTAGGCTTTCCTATTTCAGAGACCTCTGGCTCTGTGAAAATCCCCCAGAGCTGGCTTTTAGTGTGTCTGAAGTACAGGAAAGATACTTACTCTACCAGTCAAGTCATTGAGACCCAGGACATAAAAGCAATAGGACTCAAGGTTCCATACTTATATTTCTGAAATGATAAATAACTAAAGATCTGTTTATACATCTGAAAACTCATGAGATAGAGGAAGGTACCACTTAGCTGTCCTCCATTTCCGATGATAATAAAACCAAAAGTGGGTTACTCTTGAATTAAGAGTGACTTGGGTCTTCCAGGTGGGACCCAAGTGCAGTGGTGGGGCAGGGGCTAGCAGCTCCAGTGGCAACCATAGTATACAGCGGTTTCTTGGTGCCTCTGATCGTGATGAGCATGTTCTGGAGCATCGTCGGCCTCCTGGTGCCCTGCTTCATCCCTAAGGGTCCCAACCAGGGAGCTATCACCACATGGTGACCTGTTCAATTTGCTGCTATCTCTTTTGGCTGATTGCAATTCTGGCCCAACTCAACCCTCTCTTTGGACCACAGTTGAAAAATGAAGCCATCTGGTATCTCAAGTATCACTGGCCTTGAGGAAGAAGACCCGCGGCCCACTGCTCAGCCATCAAGGTCAGGACGTGAATTCCTCTAGATGTGCAGTCACCTCCACACCTGGGCCACCTTCCTTGGCTTGCCTGCTCTAGCCATCAGCTTCCTTAAACACGCACACCACAGTTGACCATCTTATTCTCCAGTGTAGTATTTTTCTGTTAGATTTTTTACACTTTGATGAATTATATGCCTCTTAATCTAAACTGTGCTGACGCCATCAAATGTTTAGGCACTCCTCTGAGACAGAAAGTGTTCTTCTGGGAAACACAGCACTCTCCTTGGGACCTGTGGATCTGAAGATGGCTCCTGCCTGCTCGTGACATGGGAAGCAGTGACGTATTTAAAAGCTGTCACAAGACAGTAAGACTCCAGTGCAGCAGCCAGTAGCAGAACGTGTTCAAGGGGAGATCTGTCCTGACAGAGTTACACCAAAGTATATTTTCAGGATGACTTTCTTACTTTTGCCATCTTTTGGAATAAATTATTTTTCTGCTTTCTATGGAAAAAAGTTATTCGGGATTAGTGAAAATAGTGATTAATTACTGAAAGAATACCCTGATCTTGTCAAGAAATAGAGCATAAGAATAAAATCATAGAGCTGAAGGAGTTCCTAAGGGGTCATCTGGTCCCACTCTCTGCCTTCGAACAGGGTCAGGTGTTCTCTACATTCTATTGATGAGGCAACTAAGGCCCAGCACAATTGAAAAACTCACTGGAGCCATAATGGTTCCTGACATCAAGGGTGTCAGGAGTGTCGGGCAAAGGAGACTAGAACCAGGTCTTCTGAATGGCTAGTGAAGCGCTCCTTTTGTGCTTTCTGCCTCTTTGAGCTAGAGAGTGCCTGGTTCTATATAGGGCTACCAAGTAGAGAAACGGGGGCTTAAAAAACATTCTTAAAGCACTTTCACACAGTCACTAATGTGACCTTCCACATTTGGTGCAGTTAAGACCTTTTTGTGGTGGGGATGATGTACTGTTTTTTTGTGCGTTAGTTATTAGCACTAGCGTTACATTACGTGGGCGCATCACACACTGAATGTGTCTCATTGAAAGAAGACAAAATGTGCCTGGTTTCTCTTTGAAAGTTAAGAGCTCAGGATAATTTGTGGACTTTTTAAAAACTGTTGTTTCTTGTGCATGAACTTACTCTAGACTTCATAGACCACGAGTGTGACTTATCACACATGAATTTTAAAATAGATAATGGATGGTGTATATAACCTATTGACATTTTATTAACCTTTTTTAAAGCACTAAGGATTGTGATGGTTCTGCTCCCAGCCTTTTCCTATTAATAGCAGGCCAGGCTCTGTCTTTTCATCTTGGACAGTGCCTGTGTTGCCTTAATGCCTTAGTGCAGGGAAAAGTGCCAATTTGATGTCAGATTATTTTTTATGAGTATATGAATCAGTGCTGAATAATTTGTATATGGGAAGTTTTGTGGCATCTTCTACAGAATCTGTACTTGTGTTGTATTTGGTCCAAAAAGTGAGCAGAGTGCATTATGGACAGTGTTTTGGCTCAAGTACCACGTGGATGCCTGGATTCAGTACTCACAACCAGAAAGAAGTTAGAGGATGAGCCACTGTTAAAAGTTCTGGCAACTCTAGAGAACATGAATATAAAGTAATAGAAGCTTGAGGGGGGCGTAAAGAAAGGAATAAAAATAAATGTGAACAAAATAGATTTTAAATGGTAACCAACTGTCATGCTCCCTTCTTTCTCTCATCTCCCCACCCCAGGAAGACACGGGGGCTTTAAGAGGTCACCAGTGCTTATTGAAGAACAAAATGTTAAGAAGAGCCCTTAGCTCTGCTCTGGTGTACAGTCTCTGAAGTAGTAAAATGTTTCTTTTCTTTCCCTTAAAGCTACATGGCTTGAGGGTTATACATGGAATTTACAGAATTTCCTAACGTTGAATATACATAATATATGACCATAAGCTAGAGGAGGGGGATGGGGAAAAGATACAAAAAGTTGGTCACTGTTTTCTCCACTAGGATTTTTCTGAAGGTTGCCTTCAGATCCTTTTTAATCCATTTCAGACATTTTTTGATATAATTTATATTTGACTATATAAATGCAAGACAATTGAGTTTATTCACAAACCATTTTCAAATTCAGATTTAGTTATTGACCCAATTTATGTCACTTTTGTGTTTTTAATTTTAGATTCTTTCAGGAAAATTTAACAGATAGTAAGTAGAAAGATGGGTAAAAGGAGTCAAAAGCCCCAAGTAATGTTTGCTGACCTATTTAATATAAAAAATAACTTCTGGCTCAGACCATAGACTTTTCATTATATTTCTGGCTCTTGGTATGTTGTATTCAGTTTACTGTTTTTGGATCTTAAGGCTTATGACTTTTAGTGCCTTAAGATTAGACCTTTTGTCAAGCCTGAAATAATTCATGCACGTATGTCTAATGTGAAGAATTGTATGGAATTCCTGAGGACCAGCGAACCTCATTTAAATCAACAATGAAAACTCTAATATTTGTGGTAAAACCTGAAAGAAGAATAAGTTAAAAGTCAACAAAAACTTAAATAGATGCTGTTCTCTCAGAGTACTGTGTTGACAACTGCAGTTTAATGGTCCACAAGTCTCTGTGGTGTGTGGACTCTACCGTGACTGAATCGATGAAATGCTGGTTCTCAGTGTCACCCTTGAAAGGATTTATAGCACACAGTGCATCCAGGTGATAAACCTAATAAACCCAAATGGAATGCTTAGTGGTTAAGTGAAGCATCTAGAAAAGAAGATCCTTTAACTGTGGGAATCAGTATCAAGTACCTTTTGACCAGGGGTGTTCCCAGTGAGGGGAGAAAAACACAAAAATATTAACAGATGAAGATCAAGTTGTACCCATATAAGCAGAATTTTTAGAGTAATAAAATTTTTTATTGAGACCCTTTTGATTCTCATCCTTTTTAATCTCTTAGGAGAAATCCCTTCTGCAGATGGTTCCATTGGATGAAGGCACAACTGAGAGACCCCTTCAGGTCCCCAAGGAGATCTGGCTTCTAGTAGATCACTTATTCAGATATGCCTGTCACCAGGTAAGTGAGAATGGGCCTTCTCTACAACTTTGGAAAGTATGTGAGTCCAGTGGGAAATGATCAGATCTCACATCAGTCTAGAACTTCTAACTGTCCCAAGATACCTCCACACAACAGCACTGTCAGATCGTCTGGGCACATGGAAGTATCCCTATTGACGGATGTGAGAGCTAAAGCTTGCTGGTTAAGTGATTTACGTAATACCAGAGCATAAGCATAGTGGCAGAGCTGGGTCTCCCGGCTGCAGATGGTTTTTCCTGGACCACTGTGTACCTGATTCTGTTATGCCTGCTTTTGCTGTCATGTAGGCATTGCAGATTTTCAAGTTTAAAGCAAACTTCAAGCCCATTTTTTAAAATTTGGTCTTCATTTTTTCCTGTAAATTCTATCTAATATGCTAGTCATCCCCAACCTGTTTCCCCCAAAAAGAGAAATCTCTTAGGACCAAATTGAGCGGTAAGGTTTGCTATGGACATGCCATTTACTCCTGTCCCAGCATTCCATAATACAGTTCTTCCCTGCTATCTGGAGCATTTCTATAAAAACTTTCATAAGCCAAAATGGTGTAAAGTAAAAAAGTAATTACTATTAATTTATATGAAAATATTCTTGAATGTTCCCAGACCTAAAAAATGACCTACGAAAGCATACCAAATAACACATAAAACCTAAAATAACACTAACATACAGTAAAATCAGGAATGCATAAATAAATGGAGATGAAGCACAGATGCTAAAAGACAGTTCAAAGCTATGGTGGCTTAATGCTGAGATGCTGAAGCTGGGTGTGGTTCATGGGGAAGGAGCTTGTCTAGGCCACTCTCATTGCTTGGGTGTGGAATGCCTGATAATAGCTTGCTGCAAAACAAACACTGAATGCTATTTTTGTTTTCAGAAAACCAAAAAATTGTTTTTTGGATTGCTTTCAGTTATCAAAACAAGAACTAGCATAATTCTTTTGTAAAAGCAAAGTGGCATAATGTGAGCTTTCAGAAAATGAGGGTACCTGTATCAGTGTTTGAATGTGGTTCTACTGTTTAGACTCTGTCTTTTACTTGTCAACATGATAGAAGTAGGAACACCTGGTTTCCTGATCTAGCCATCTAGTCCTCTGCTGTATCTGGTACAAGCTAAACTTTTGAAGATAATTTTCTGGTTTGAAATAAGATTTTACACAAATTATAGAAATGACAAAGAGAGCAGGCACCATTGTCACACCTCCATTCCTAATCAGGAATATGCACACCATCCTTCCTTTTACTTCCTGCTGCTCACCTGATCCCTGGGTAGTCTTCAGAACCTTAGGATTATCTTGCCTTGTTCCATCCCTTGTGACTTCTTTGGTAGGAGGACCTGTTCCAAACCCCTGGAATGCAGGAAGAGTTACAGCAGATCATAGACTGTCTGGATACCAGCCTTCCTGAGAAAATCCGTATCCTTTTTGACAAAGGCTTAGGAAGCTGGATGAGTACTTGGCCAACCTCTTCTTCCCACCTACATTTGATGTTTGTGCTTCCTTCTTTTCTTTATACCTGTCTTTTGTTTTATTTTTTATTGTTTAAAGTATTACGAATAGTACATATGTCTCCTTTTCCCCCTATTGACCTCCAATCTCTTTTATTTTGACTATACAGTTATTTCTCAGTTTCTTTTAAGAAAATTTGATCTTTCTTTGTATCATTCTCTTATTAAAAAGAATAAAAGGTAAGTAACAATGACCTTTTTAAAAATATTTTTTTATTTAATTCAGAGAGGGAGAGATAGAAACATCAATGATGAGCTAGAATCACAAATCAGCTGCCTCCTGCACGCCCCAAACTGGGCATATGTCCTCACCAGGAATCAACCTGTGACCTCCTGGTTTATACGTTAACACTCAACCACTGAGCAACACCAGCTGGGCAATAATGACTTTTAATAAGTACAGAAAATAGGACCCACAGCACTGGTACTGTTCTGCTTCAAGCAATTTATCATTCCTGCCACCACATGTCCTGTCACTATGACGGGGAGGAGGATGGGGCTAGTTTCCGGAACTGATACAGTGTGGACTGTCCTTCTGCAGGCTATATTCCCCTGACTCTGAAGTTGGCCCAAACCTCCCAAGGCTCTAATCAATTTTGTCACAACTCATCTGCAATGTACATCGACCAATAAAATAATCAAACTCCTATTAGGATCAGAATGCCCTGAATAAGAGGAAGAGAGCAGTTGTTGAGGGGAGCAAATCAGGTGTGTCCTTTTTCCTGGAGTTCTTTTACCTTGACTTAAGTCTATCCAGCTGGCAGTAATCACTCTGTGGCTGAAGCTCTGCTCATTTTCCTGGAAGCCCTGCCAGAGCCTGTCATCTGTTATGAGCTGTATCAGCGATGCCTTGACTCTGCTCAGGATCCCCGGGTTTGCAGACAGGTAAGTTTTATTACTCTGAGGATGTGTTTGGGGCAGGCTCCCCCATAAAGAAGCCATTGAGTTTACAATACCAGATGGGCAGCCAGGTACATGGTAAGACAGGTCTGGATCTGTTTTTCATGGCTTGACACCAGCATTGAGAGTTGGTGCCCTTAAATTTTAGGTTGTATTATCTCCTATTGTATTTTGCACCCTCTTCCAGTTGGCCCATTGAGTAGGGTAGATACCTCTACTGTGGCATAAGCTTATGGAAGCTGATCACACATGGGATTCTGGCTGACACTACTTGTGAGCCTTCTTTTTATCAGCTTAGTATAGCAATAGCTGAGAATACCTCTAAATCACATTAGTGAGTATTGGGAGGAGCACCCGTCCATTCTAAATTATATCACTGAGAAAACTATTCAGCTTGACATATGCCATGGATATCTGCCATTTTCCCATCATGAGGAAATGAGAAAAGACAAGATTAACACTGACCTGCTTGTGATGTGAGATGTGCATGTGAATGTGTGATGGCCTAGTCATTGAGTGGACAGGGGCCAAATAGTATGACCATTCTGACTTGGAAATTATTAATGGGCAGGTACTGTGTTGGTCATGAGTAAATCAAGGAGGGTTGTGACAGATGAATGGGGTCCTGTAAAGATTGGATTATAAACTACTTTAATCGCAGCCATGGTCTCTTCTTACTCCTGTACTTACCTTGTGATAGACTCGTTTGAACTGTTCTCCTTACTACCTATCCCCTTTTTAAAAAACAGGTGATTTCCCAGCTTCCAAGATGCCATAGAAATGTTTTCCGTTACTTGATGGCATTCCTTCGAGAACTCTTAAAATTCTCTGAATACAACAATGTCAATGCCAACATGATTGGTAAGATTACCTAATAAGAATGGCCACAGTGGATGTTGATCAGAATGTCCTTAATGTCCAGGCATAAAACAGTCACTTCCTTCCCACTGCCTCTATCCCCTGACCCCCACCCTCATCCCTGAGGCTTTGCTTAGGTTGTGTCTGACAGTTTTTCCCTTTTCTTTCTCATGCCCTCTAGCTACTCTCTTCACAAGTCTTCTCCTAAGGCCTCCACCTAACTTGTTGGCAAGACAGACTGCAAGTGACCGCCAGCGTGCTATCCAGTTCCTTTTGGGTTTCCTGTTGGGAGGCGATGAAGACCAATAAGCCCTTTCTCTTAACTACTCTCCAAGATTCTAGAGGTGGAAGATCTTGGACACCAAGTATCTCAGAGTGATTTGCAAAGTCATGTAACAGGAAGGGTCTATTGCAAAATTTTGAGGCATGAAAAAGGAAGAGTTTCCTAATCCCTCCCTTGCCATATCCTACACAGTAAAATACTATTAGACTTATATTGCCAAGCCAAAGTTACCATATTTTGGTGTTTTTGTGTTCTCTCTTTATAAGACAAAGAGTTCTGTATTTACACTCCTTTACCTGGGGACGTGTTTATTGTCCCCTGCCCAGCTGTCATGATTGTCCTTAGCACCCTAGGCCTAGATTCTGTGATGTTCCTGTTCTAGGCCTACAGGCACTACTTGGTGTAGCTCAGACTTGTGTGTAGTCCTTCCTGTAAAGCACTTTTGCCCTACCATCTCCTTTTTGCCTCTTTGCACTCTACTAGTGCTATCACATCAAAGGAAGTCAGAGTGAGGCTAGTGACTCCTTGGGTGTCCCCAACAGTGAGTTAACATTCTACATGTTTTTGTTACATGCATTTGTGCATTTCTACTACAGTGGTATCCATATGTCTCTGTAACATTGGCCTTTTCATGGATCTGCCCTGGGTGGAACCATATTCTCTTATCTCAGACCTCATTTTGTAGCAGAACTTTAGAGACAATTAGAAATAACATTCCATGATGTGAGAGAATCAGAATGGAAACACTTTGTGTATTCACAAGTGAAAATATTCATGTTTGACAGGTCCTGCTTCCTACCATCCCTTCTCTTTTTCAAATTTTACATGAGAACTATGGGATCCATCCCCCACTTAGAAACACAACACATTAAAAAAGCTAGTCTGCACCTCAAGCAGGCCTTTTTAGAGATATTTCTCCTCCCCCCAGCAAGATTACTAAGGATGGAGGATAATTCTGGGAACTCCCTCTCTAGTCTCCTGACGTACAAGGGGCCAGTGTCGTCCCATCCATCATCAAGGCTGACTGCACTGTATAGCCAGCTCCCTTTGGCTCCCAGCCACTTTGTTCAGTGTTGTTTAAGAGAGATTGTGCAGTGGGGCCAGCTAAGCACCTTTCTCTGCCACTCAAAACAATCCTCTGCGCTCTTCATTTACTCAAGTTCTGTAGGGCAGCCTTTAAAAAAAAATTAATCTATGTCAGTTGGCAAACCAGCCACTGACTGCAAAACTACCTGATACAATTGGCTTCCTCTTGATTTTCTTTCATTAAAACCACCCTGAGTTAACTTATTCTTGCCTGTTACTATTTTTTTTTTTGCCTGTTACTATTAAATCCAAAGAGCCTAATGGACAGGCATTGTGTCCAGTGTTAGGCATTGACTCCTAACTCTGGCACATCAAATGAGAGAACCAAGAGAAACAGCATAGCTGGTTCTCCAGTTCCACCAATCTAACTTGAGGTTTTTGGGGAAAGAAAACATACATATCTTGTGATAGACTCGTTAAACCCTTTCCTGTCTGGAACTTACGGTACTAGGAATCAAATTATTGGTGCCAAATAGCTTCGGATTTGATAGATTAAAGGCTAGGTGTTGATATAGTCAATGGAAGATAGTGAACAGAACATTTTGTCATCTCTACTAGGCCAGAAAGCGATTATAGGTGAGGTATATTATATAAGATGGGCAAGGTCATAACACAAAGATAGAGCAGTGCCTGTCCTGGGAACTGTGTGCAGCATCCTAGCTCTTTCCTCATAAGGCAAATGCACTTAGTTCATTGCCTCAAACTTTTTTTTTCCATCTCTGGTTCTGAGATGGTCACATGGTTGAGAATTTTAGACAATCTCTAAGTAGGGGAGACAAGAAATAGAGCAGACATAAGAGATCTGCCTCCCTACAGTGCCTCTAGCACCCCAATCTCTGATTCCTAAGTACCTCCAATGTACTAGTCCATAACACCTCTGAAATAAGTAGTTCAGATCTAACTGTTAGGGAAGGACTGCATCTTTGGTTTTAGGGAAGAAACAGTTCAAAAGTGGTAATGTTGCACTAGTCTCCCTTTCACTGTTTTCTGATTCTTATTCTGTAATTGTTACATTTCTCAAACATGTTTTGGTCACTAAGCAAAGCTGCTAGTGGGATTCTGTATTTTGTGTCATCTTTTTTTATTATAATTTATTGCAAATGTTTTTCTGAATAAATATATGTTGTGTGAAAAATTTTAAGTGTGATCTTGGTGAGGAAGAACTGAGGAGGGAGCCTTATGTCCCTGGGACCAGCTGAGTATTGCAGTCCACACAGATATGTCTGTACTGTCATTTCCTGTCTTACAGGGAAATATCAAGAGTTCTCAATATATTTGCCCTTGGACAGAAGAAGCAGCTGCATGTTTTCAGAGGCTAATAAAGAAGTCAGTGCTTTCAGAGGCCAGCCAAGGATCCTTATTTTAACCCTGGGGATTCAGGCAACAAAATAATCTGTTAAGAGAAGGAATATTGATACTTAATGCTCATAAGTGTTACACCAGATAAGGTCCATGAGAACTCCAGGCCCAGAAATCTGACAAATCCCAACGTACACATTTTGTGAGAACCCAGCTGTCCTTGCCGACATAGCCTCAGTAGTGTCAACATATTTCCAAAAGAGCCTGTTTTTCATATAATTCATTTTGCAACTATTAAAAACCAGTTTTGAGCTTTATCTCTTGGGGTGACGAAGTCCATAAATTCAATACTTGGGGGAGACTCTAATATGAGCTCTAGCACTTTAAGGAGGAACTCATTCCCCTGCTACCTGCATTATGAACTTGCATATTCTGATTCCATTTCCTTTGAGACTAAAGAGGCCTCAATTTGAAGGTTTCTTCTCAACCAGAGCCCTCTTCCAGTTCCTTTTCACTGTGAGCTTGACCCTGATAAATGTGCTGACTCAGTGTTGTCATGAACAGTGTTTCTAGCTCCACCCAAAGACTTGGCAGAAGAAGGTGGAGTTTTTTGGGGGCGGGGCGGGGGGAGTTTCCCCCAGTGGATGGAGACTGACACCCAGCAGCAGGCAATGTGGCGAAGCAGCCTCAGTGACCGCCTTTCCAGATCTTAGAAACTGCATCCCCGGCTGCTGTTCTAGGAGAACCATTAGGGCCTTTCTGACTGCATGGAAAATTAAAGACCTGATTCTTGGTGTAGGAGTTTAATCACAAGGAACAACAACAGCCTGTAATTATTGGAATTGAGAGTCTAGGTCAGTGGTTGGCAAACTCAGTCAACAGAGCAGCAAACTGCGGCTCTCGAGCCACAGTTTGCTGACCACTGCCCTAGCTGGTTTGGCTCAGTGGATAAAAGGGTTTGCCGACCACTGCCCTAGATGGTTTGGCCTGTGGATTGAAGGGTTGCAGGTTCGACTCCAGTCAAAGGCACATATCCGGGTTGCAGGCTCGATTCCCAGAAGAAGGTATGCAGGAGGCAGCCAATGATTCTCATCATTGATCTCTCTCTCTCTCTCTCTCTCTCTCTCTCTCTCTCTGTCTCTCTCTCTCTCTGTCTCTCTCTCTCTCTCTCATCTCTCTTTCTCCTCTCTCTCTCTTTCTCCCTCCCTCCCTCTCTCCCACCCTCCCTCCTTCTTCTCCCTGCCTCTCTGAAATCAATAAAAATATATCTAAAAAAACCCTCCAAGCCCCTTAACCCCACTTACCACAGAAGTTTGAAATTTTATCCTGTTATTAAAGCTCTCCTTGACCTCTTCGACTCAACTCTCTGAATCTCCCACTCAACTTCTCATGCCCTCACCTTCCCTAAACTCACAGACACTTTCTGCTTTGGCTCAGTGTGTGCCAGCCACCTGGAACCCTGTAAACTCTATCACTCCACCTGCCCAAACACTATCACACCCAAATGTTACCTTCTCTAGGAAGTCTTTCCCCAGGACTCCTCTCTCCCCTGAACAGCTAGAACCTTCCCTTTGCACCACAATTTTAACACACCACACACCAAAGGGTATTGCTGCCCACTCTGGGACTAGAGGCTTTGTGAAAGTAGAAACCAAGCTGGGTATATCTTGCGTTTCCACGTGTTGCCTTTTACAAAGCAAGTACTCAACAGTATTTGATTAAAAATAAAGATTGTCCCTTAGAGCACTTAAAGACACAATTCATATACAGTTGGTGTTCCTGAAATGTGTATACATTTAATTATTCACACTGAGCTCCTTTAACTTTAGAGTACTGCATTCACAGTACTTAGTAAGGTATATTAATGTAGTCTGCTGGAACCGGTTTGGCTCAGTGGATAGAGCGTCAGCCTGTGGACTGAAGGGTCCCAGGTTTGATTCCGGACGGAGGCATGTACCTTGGTTGTGGGCATGTCTCCAGTGTGGGGCATGCAGGAGGCAGCTGATCGATGTCTCTCTCACATCGATGTTTCTGACTTTCTATCCCTCTCCCTTCCTCTCTGTAAAAATCAATAAAATATATTTAAAGGAAAAAAAAAGGTATAATGTAGTCCAAGAAGAGAATAGCTTTTAGCAGCCAACACTATTTTCTATTGTCTTGTAGGCAACAAAATCAGCCTCCTGAATTTGCTTTTTTTAAAAAAATATATTTTATTGATTTTTTTACAGAGAGGAAGGGAGAAGGAGAGGGACAGAGAATTAGAAACATCGATCAGCTGCCTCCTGCACGCCCCCTACTGGGGATGTGCCCACAACCAAGATGCATGCCCTTGACAGGAATCAAACCTGGGACCTTTCAATCCACAGGCGGACACTCTATCCACTAAGCCAAACCAGTTTGGGCTGAATTTGCTTTTTAAAAGCGATTCTCAAGGTTCCTCAAAAAATTAAAAATAGAACTACCATATAATCATCAATCCAACTTCTGGGAATATACCCAAAAGAATTAAAAACAGGGACTTGAACAGATATTTGAACACCCATATTCATAAGAATATTACAATAGCCAAAACCTGGAAGCAACTCTGATGTCCATCAATGGATGAATAGAGAAACAAAATGTGCCAATATGCATACTATGGAATATTATTCAGATTCAGCCTTAAAAATAAAGGAAATTCTGCCACATGCTGCAATATGAATGAACCGTGAGGACATGCTAATTGAAATAAGTCAACCAGTCTTCAAAAGACTAATACTGTACGATTCCACTTAGATGAAGTACCCCAAAACTGGTGGAATTCATAGATGCAGAAAGTAGATTGGTGGTAGCCATGAGCTGGGTGGAGGGAGAAATGGGAAGTTGTCATTTAATGGGTAGTTTCAGTTTTGCACGATGAAATGTTTTGGGGAAAGGTTGCACAATAATGTGAATATATGTCACACTACTGAGCTCTACACTTTTAAATGGTTACAGTAATAAATTTTGTTATTTTTAGACGACAATTACAATTGATTCTGCAACCCGGCATGTACCCTGACTGGAAATTGAACGAGTGACCTCCTGGTTCATTGGTCGGTGCTCAATCACTGAGCCATACCAACTGGACTTCCCGAAATTCTTATAGGACCCACAAGGCCCAGCAGTTCTGAGTGTCACTACTCTGTCTCCTTCCCACAGCCTGCTTTCCCTTTCTCTTGGCTTAACCCATGAGGGATATGTGTCCATAACCACTCTCTTCTCCCTCTTGCTACATTCTCCTCACACCTCCTTCAGAGCATGCATCAAAGTTTGTAATTATACATTCATTATTTGATCAAGGTCACTCTCTCCCACTAGGTCAGGAATTCAACGGAGTCATAGACCACTTTCTTTCCTTTTATTTCCCATTTCCTTATTATGGTACCCAAGCACATAGCCTAATATGTGGGACTAAAAAAATCTGTATCATCTATAACTTTAGTGTCAGCAAAGGCAAGCAAAAATGTGCATGTCTGCTGCTTGTCAAACAGTAAACAAGTGTCACCTTCCAAGAAGCAATATAGCAGTATGTAACAAACAAGAACCTGGAAATATTCATAGTAGTAATTTGCTTCTAAGAAATTACCCTAGAGGAGCACAAAGGCATAAATCCATAGAGGTTAATCCCAGCATTATTCATTAGAGCAAAAAACTGGAGGCCTATGAATCAAGAGGTCATGGTTTGAATCCCATAGGTGGGGGGCACATGCCCAGGTTGCAGACTCGATCCCCATTGGGGGGCATGCAGGAAGCAGCCCGTCAATGATTCTCATCATTGATGTTTCTATCTGTCTCCTTCTCCCTTCCTCTCTGAAATCAATAAAAATATATTTTTTAAAAACCGGAAACAATCTGAAATGAAAAGTGGGAAAACACATTGTAGATTTTTATGGATCATGTGTATGTGTGGTGATGGATGTTAACGAGACTTTTTGTGGTGATCATTTCAAACTAAATATAAATACCAATCAGTATATTATATACCTAAAACTAATTTGTCAATTATAAATCAATTATATCTCAATTAAAAATATTTTTAAAGTTACAATACATAGGTACAAAAATGATGAAAGTTGATGCTCCATTCTGTAAAGAATAGTCCTATCTATCTAGTATCATTGTGGTGGCTCCAGAATGTCATTCAAAGGGAGGCTAGAGGCTCTGTCTTGAAATTGCAAGTTGCCTTCACATAGCAAGCAGAATTCATCCTTAAATTGCATGTGTATCTGGCATGACTTTGGGGGTGCTGGTGGAGATTATGGTAAAACCCCCAAGCTACCCTCTGCTGCCAACCTAAATTATATTTTTAACTTTTATATTTGTGGGGTTTTTTTAATTTTTTATGAGAGGCCTAGTGCATGAATTCACACACAGGTAGGGTTCAGACTGGCCAGGGGGAGGGGACGCAGGAGGTTGGCCAGCCAGCCCTGCCCCCAATCTGGGTGGGGGGCCTGGCTGGGAACAGGGCAAGCTGGGGGGAGGGGTCTGGAGAAGACCCACTGAGCTGGAGGTGAGCATGGGCTCCAGGCTTCCCAGGGAAGACTGCCTCAGCAAGGAAACAGAAACCACCAGAAGGCTCTGCAAACAGGCCCTGAGCTCCCTTTAGCCAGGAAAACTCAGAGCTGGAGTCTCTGTGTGTACATTAGACACAGCCTGGCACTCGCCTTTGCTTGTTGGTCAAATCCATTGCATCAAAAAACTTGTTCCTCTTCTTCTCTTTGGGACCTTAGAACAAATACAGGCCAATTGAAAGATGCAGGCCCCAGTGGCAGAGCCAGGCCCCCACAATCACCCGGAATTTAGGCCCAAGACAACTGGGTAGCAATCTCTACCCACACTGTTTTAGTCTTAATTCTCCCCTGAAATGTGCCCATCTGCTCCTCTTTAACCAAGATAGACTGAACTAAGGAACCAAAGACCCACTTTCTTTTGAGGTGGGGTCCACTAGGAGCCGACTGGTGGCAAAAACCCTCATAGGCGGCTGCCTTCCCCCCAAGTTCGGTGTGCTCTGAGCTGGTCCATTTCTGATGGTGCCGGGTTCTGGGCTGCTGGTTGGGCAGCAGGTACACAGGATTTCTCTCCACCGCCTTTCTGGCCTCCTGAGCAGTAACCTCCAGCCTGGAGCATCAGGCAGCTATTACTAGAGCTGAGACTCGAAGAGCAAGGGAGCTGGCCCTGTGCTGAGAGGGACCTGCAGGTGGCCAGGCTGCACACCCTCACCCCATTTCTCAATCTCTCTCATGTGGATCGGGCCAAAGCCCACTGCCCAAGACTGGCACCACATGGGGAGGGTCGCTGTGGTGAGAGAGGCATCCTGACCTGCCAGCCTTGGTGTTGATCATCTTGGTTCCCAGCTGATTGAATTCATCCCACAGAGCCTTCATCTCAGGCTGCATACTCACGCTAGCCACCTTTGAATTCTTTACTGGCGACTTGGAAGCAGGAGTGCAACTGGCCCTGGGGCCCTTGGGCTCCGCAGCAGCACTGGTGGCAGCTGGCACATCATAGCAAAGGGTCATTCCAGTTGTTCTGCCATAATGATCACTAGGCTGTTATTATATAGATGAGTATGTGTTAATTTTTATATCAGAAAAAAATTAAAGAAAATATTATTTCATAAAAGAAAGAAACATCTCTGTGTTGTAATGAATGGACCCAGTGTCTTGCTCAGACATGTATGCAGTTGAGAACGCCTCAAGGGCACAGAGTGGGCCTTATTCCATCCCACTTCTTCGCATCTCAGGCCTGCTCTGTTCTTTGCATCTACAGGTTTCTCTCATCTAGCTTCTGGCAGGTCAAGGTCCTCGGGGTTCCCTTGCTGGTCAAGGTCCCATCTTGACTATGGGCCTTGGGATTCCATAGGGCTTGGCATTCTGAGCCACCTCCATTCACAAGGCACAGAACAGTGGCCCTGACTTTGAAAAGCAGGAATCATTTGCCATTTGTAGCTGTGACCAGCAGATGGCAGAGGAGAACAATGTTCCCAGTTGTGAGTCTGGTATTTAAAGTTGCCCTTCCTTTTCTGGTTTCGTGATATCCCTCTATTTTGAGGAATTTGACTGACTATTTTCCTTCAAATCTACTTGTAGCCTAAAAAGTCAACAAGAACAGCCACAAAACATTTTTCTCATGACTAGATTGAAATTGTCTAAAGACCATGGGAGTTTCAGCCCTATCTTACACTGAAAACCAGAAGGAACTAAATAACATTTTCCTCTCTTGCTTCCTTCACTGTCCTGTGTTCCATTAGAAACCGTCAGCGAGGGTGAGGAGGTAATTTTTCTGCTGAAAGCTGATGAGTTAGATCTTCTCTAGGGAGAGGTGAACTAAAAGAAGGGATGGAGGTGATGAAACAGCTGGAGGAGGTGGGGGGGCATGCAGATGTAAATGGGAGGACACAGAATGATCCCTGGACAGAGGATTGGAGAAGAGGTTGAAAGAAAGGAACCCAAAAGGCTTGTTATGGATTGAATTGTGCCCCCTCCATATATCTCACTCCCTAAATTTCATATATTTGTGTCATAAACTTCAGTACCTATGAATGTGACATTTGGAAATAAAGTCACTGCATATATAATTAGTCAAGTAAGATAAGGTCATATTGGAGTAGGGTGAGCACTAATCCAATATGACTGGTGTCCTTAAAAAAAGGGGAAGTTTGGATACAGACACACAGATAGGGAGAACGTCATGTGAAGATGAAGTTAGAGCCCTAAGTGGTTTGGCTCAGCTGACCCTGGGACTGAAGATTTAATTCTGGTCAAGAGCAGGTATTTCAGTTGCAGGCTGGATTCCTGGCCCTGGTAGGAGTGCATGCTGGAGGCAACTAGTCAATATGTCTCTCTCACATCAATGTTTCTCTCTATCTCTCCACCTCCCTTCCACTCTCTCTAAAAATATATGGGCTGTAGCCAGTTTGGCTCAGGGGATGGAGTGTCAGCCTGTGGACTGAAGGGTCCCAGGTTCAATTCTGGTCAAGGGCATGTTGGTTGCAGGCACATCCCCAGTAGGGGTTGTGCAGGAGACAGCTGATCGATGTTTCTCTCTCATCGATGTTTCTAGCTCTCTATCCCTCTCCCTTCCTCTCTGTAAAAAAAATCAATAAAACATATTAAAAAATAAAAAATAAATGGAAAAAGTATCCTTGGGTGAAGATTAACAGCAACAGAATAGTGATGAAAGTAGAGATTGGGATTGATGCATCTATAAGCAAGGAACAAACGCCAAAGATGTCCAGCAAATCACCAGAAGCAATAGGAGAGGCCTAGAACATAGTTTGCTTGCCAGCCTTTGGAAAGAACCAACCCTGCCAAAATCTTTTTTTTTTTAATTCTCACCCAAGGATATATTTATTGATTTTTAGATAGAGAGGAAGGGAGAGAGACAGAGAAACATTGATGTAAGAGAAACATTTATCAGTTGCCTTCCATATGTGCCCTGACTGGGGATCAAACCTGCTACCTAGATATGTGTCCTGACTGGGCATCAAATCTATAACCCTTTGGTGTACCGGACAATGCTCCAACCAATTGAGCCATCCAGACAGGGCCCTGCCAACACTTTGATCTTGAAGTTCTAGCCTTCAGAACTGTGAGAGAGTAACTCGGGATGGGTAACTCAGTTGGTTAGAGCATCATCCCGATATGCCAAGGTTGAGGGTTCAATTCCCAGTCAGGGCACAAACAAGAATTAACCAATGGCCCTGACTGGAGTAGTTCAGTTGGCTGGAGCATTGACCCCTGCAGAGAAGATTGTGGATTCAATTCCAGGTCAGGGCACATACCTAGGTTTTGGATTTAATGCCCAATCAGAATGAGTGCGGGAGGCAACCAAAGTCTCTCTCTCTCCTTCTTCCTCTCTGGAATCAATAAAATAAAATAAAAATAAATCAATTAATACATAAATAAGTGGAACAACAAATTGATGTTTCTCTCAAATCAATAAATAAAAAAATTTAGAAAAATAACAGAGAATCCATTTCTGTTATTTAAGCTATCCTGTCTATGGTACTTAGTTGTAGCCAAAGCTCTCTGGGACAAATGAGATGATGGAAGAAAATGGACAGACTGCCTTCACTTGTCCCTAGGACTGTATGACAAGTAGACAACTGGAGACCCTGAGGGAAAGGTAAAGAGTTTGAGACACTTCAGACCCAAGCTGGTGTCTAGATCCTTGCAGAGGCTCAATCTCAGACTATGATAAGTGTTTATTATAACAACAAAGCGCTTTACACATATTAACTCTGGTAGCCTGAGTGACCACCCTATGAAGTGAGTACTATTATTATTCCCATTTTACAGATGAGGCACATGATAAGTTGTATATTTCTTCAAAGTCCTGGACCCAGGAAAATGGAGGCCAGGACCCCCAGGGGTCATGGCAAAGGCTGATGGCCAAAGCCTGCTAGAAAGCAGAGCACATGATATATCTAGTAAATGGCTCATTATCTCCATCCAGATGGTGCTGGAGATGCCAGCAGTGAGTCAGTGATCACAGTGATCATTCAGTCTTCCCACCATAGTGTGGGGTGTCCCAAGGCACCCCCCCCCAGCAAGTGCCTACAGTCAGGGGGCTGTTTTTCCTGAGCCAGGATCCTTAGATTTTTTCAGTTACTCCAAACCAGCCTTACACTCCAGCCCACAAGGTCATCTGAGGCCCTGATGTCTCCCAGCTCCCCTACTTGGAGCATAGAGCCTTGGTTCTGGTCACACATTCACAGGCTCTGATGTTAAGGGGAGAGAGGGTGGACATTTAATAGGTTCTTTCTAACTGGCTATAATCCCAGAAAGGGTGGTGGCCTGCTGGAGGGATGGCAGCCATCCTCTATGGTGGCCAGGCCCACTGGCTGGCTGGCAACATGCCCACTGTGGGGAACCCAATCGTGAGACCCACCTCCAATTTTCTGGGTGGGTATGTCAACAGTCAGGTGAGTGAGGGGTTACTCAAACACAACTACCTTTATCTGTAGGTTGGTATCTACCAAATACCAAAGGCTGGTGATTTTGGAGTCCCTAACCTGTTACACCTGGAGCTTTTTTCTGAGTCCTGCCAAGAACGGAGACCTCAGGGCCTAGTTGTTCGGTTCTTCTGATGTCATCTTGGGCCACCTCTCTACTAGCAGGCACACTGAATAGATGTGTTGTTCAGATCCCTAAGAACTGAGGAGTGCCATTACCACTCCTGATGGATGGTCACCAGCATGGGGAGGATCCCTGTGCTCTGTCAGGGGAGAGATCAGGAAAGTAAAGTTTTCCCAATGGTCTACAAAAGATCTCCCATTTCACCTCAGCCTGCAGTGTATATATGCGACCATTGGGGGGCACTGTTGGGTCACAAGACGCTCCAAGAAGCCAAGCCACCATTCCAATCCCACCTTTCTTGGGGTGAAAAAGCCCCTAGGGAAACCTGTGGCTTTTCCATTTTGGGGATTTTCCTCCATGGTACAAAGGAACTGTCCTAGTCAGTCGTGGAGGCATGGGCTGGGCGCCTTATGCTAGCTGTTGCAAAGAGTAGTGCAGAGCAGAGAGGCAAGAACAGCGGACTGAAGAAGCCCTAGTTTAATTCCAGGCACGAGACCCTGGCTGATTAGCTGGACCAAACAAGAGGTGAGACCAAAATGCAATACCAAGCAGGTGAAGAGAGGAATCAGACAGGAGGCAGAGGGAAATCTGGATGATATCTTTGCTCCTGGATCCAGGGGTTTTCTGTTTTAGGAAGGGTTCTTTACCTCAGTGTGTGGGGTGGTTAGTCTTGGGTGCAATTGGAGGACCCCACAAAGAGCAAGCAGCCCAAACTATAGATTGGGCATTATGTTTGACACCTTTCTCTCACCTTCCCTCGTCCACATCACCCCCAAGTTCTTCCATTTCTATCTCCTGCATACCTTTTGAGTTTATCCACTTCTATCAAACCCACATCTACCTCCACCCTAATCCAAGCCTCCATCATCTCTCTCTTTGATGACTTTATCGCCAGATGCTGGATGCCTAATTAAATTTCAATTTAAAAATTTTAAAATATAATTTTATTGATTTCCAAGAGGAAGGGAGAGAGAGATAGAATCATTGATCGGCTGCCTCATGCATGTCCCCAACTGAGGATGGAACCCACAATCCAGGCATGCGTTCTGACTGGGAATCAAGTCATTACGTTCTGGTTCATAGGTCAATACTCAATCACTGAGCCACTCTGGCCAGGCTAAATTTCAATTTCAGATACACAAAAAAATATTTTTAATACATCCTATACAATATTTGGGATACACAATTCTAAAAATTTTTTTCTCTATTTGAAATGCCTATTTCATAGGCATCCTGTTTTGTTTTGTTTCTAAATCTGGCAATCCTCCCAAGAGTTCCCCAGTCTTACACTTCTACAACAAAACTATTCTCTACAAAACAATCAGAATGAAATCACAGAAATTCATGTTTAACCTTGTCATTAACCTCCTCAAAGCTCGTCAAGGATTGCCTACCACCCAGGGATCAGGTCCAAGCCTCCACGTGGCACACAAGTCCCTCCATGCCCTGACCACCAACCAGCTCTCAACTTCATTTCCCATTGTCCTACCAAACCCACCCTATGGCCCCAGCATAGTGTAGGTTGTTTAAGCCACTATGACTGGTAGGACAGTGAGAAATGGGTCCCTTACATGTATACCCCACCCCCACACACACACCTCTATCATGAAGGCTTTTTTCCCTAAAGAAATCAGTCAGTCATCAAACAACCACCAGCTCTTCTTTCCAAGCTCTTCCTAACATGTCTCCGTTTCCCTCAAGCCAAGCTTGCCCTCCTTGCATCACATAATGATCTTTAAAAGAGCACATTTAACTATCAAAATGATCTGTGTGTATGTGCCCCACTAAACTGCAGCCCTCTTCAAGGAAGGGCCCTACTGTTATACATATTTGTACCCATAATGTACAGCACAACATCTGGCCCACAATAGGGCACTCAATAAATATGTGAGGCATGAAATGAATCAGTGAATGAATGAGTGAACATAAGTGATTCTAAATTTCCTGAAAACCTAGAAAGGCCACTAACAGTGACTGCAGTGATAGAAGAGGACACCAGAGGGCAGAATAACCTTAGTTTTGTGTGGCTCATTGAAGGAGTGGTACAGAAGCATGCCTCTCTGGCACTTGTTTCCTCTCTTCAGTTCCAAGGAGTTTTTGTTGGTGTTTTGTTTTGTTTTGTTTTGTTTTTAAATCATGGAAACACAAAACAGGAAGGGACCTTAGGAGACCATACAAATCAGCCCTCTGCTTTCAAGAAGTTAAGAAATTCTTTCCATTTACATTTAATACCTGCTTTCAGGTAGTAAAAAAACATTCTTTGGTTTGTTACAGATCAATCACAGAAAAGTTAGATTTGCTCCAAGTTACTCAGAGACTGAATTATATAGTAGGCCATGTGGCCTTGGATAAGCCACGTCCCATCTTTGAACCTCAGTTTCTTCAGATATTAAGTAGAGATGATAACATCTCCTTGGGGATCTGAGTGGAACAGATGAGATAGAATATAAGAAATGTGAGCTAGCAGAGGACTTCCTAGGTAGAGGTATACAATCAATATTTGTTATGGCTACTGTTATTAGGAGATCAGCAGACATTACAATGGGAAGGGGGAGTCAGGAAGGTTTCTGGGGGAGGGGGTAGATTAGACTTGATCTTGACTTTGAAAGAGGAGAAGAATTTGGAAGGTCAGAGAGGAGAATATTCTTGTAGGTAAGTCTTGCCAAGCATTAAAAAAAAACCACCACACACACACACACACACACACACACACAAGAAGGCCCCAAAGTTCACTTCTATCTTCCCTCATGGATGGTCCAAACAGAAGGTAATGTGGGTTGCCTGACCCCAGAAGGGCATACCAGTGAGAAGTCACAGGGAAACTGAAGTGGTGAGATGGCCCTCCTGTCCTCTATGAAATTCAAACCTCCTCACAGCAGGGGAGAGCTAATCCTGGACCAAGCTGTGTGGTCTGCCTCCAATATGTGACTAGGGGTGGCCCCCAGAAGCCTTGGATCTAACTCCCCACTCTACCCTGAGAATTGGTCCTTAAGAATGTGCTTCCTCGTTGTCCAGTGGATAAATGAGTGTGACCCCTTCCAGAGAATTACTCTGCATTTCAATGGGAGCTTTATGGAGACAATGCCTTACCTCCCAAAGCTTCCCAACTTTTGAGCAGCATGAGCTCTTGTTTTCTTACTTGAAACTTGAATGGACTTTTTGAGCAGTTTATATCTTCATTGTTGGCTGAATTCCAGGACCCAGGAAGCACTTCTGTCTGAATATACAGAGCTTCCTGGGTCCACACTCAATCTTGCAGGACCAGAAGGAGAACAGATGGTGATGCTCAGCTACTTTTGTTCTTGTTTGGACAAACATGGTATGCATGTCATTTCTCTGCTACTGTGCATTGGTCAGGATTGACTAGGTTATGTTGTAATAACACAGAAAGCCAGAAATCTCAGTTGTTGAACACCAGAAAGGCTTACTGCCTTTCACATGAAGTCTAATGCAAGGTGGTCATCAGATAGCTGGGCTATGGGAATGTGTGGTCATCAAGACCTCCACAGCAGGAATGAGAGAAATGGGGAAGCTTTGTCTTAATTGACTGGAGCTGCCATGACAAAATATCACAGCCATGGTGGCTTAAACAATAGAAATGCATTTTTTTTATCTCACAGTTCTGAAGGTAGGGAAGGCCAAGATCAAGGTGTCAGTCAATTCAGTTCCCAGTGAGAGCTCTCTTCCTGGCTTTCAGACAGTCATCTTCTCACTGAGTCCTCAAATGGCAGAGCGTGCTCTCTAATGTCTCCGCATATAAGGTCACTAATCCTATCAGATCAGGGTCTTACTCTCATTACCTCATTTAACTTTAACTACTTCCTTAATACAAATGTAGCCACATTGAAAGTTAGGGTCTCAACAGATGAATTTGGAGGGCTGGACAGGAGAGAGCATACAATTCACCAGCTCTTAACTGCCTCAGTTCAATAATGGTGCACGTTATTTGTAATGACTCACCTTTGTTCAGAATTTATCACATGGCCCAAACTTAACCAAAAGAGAGGCTGGAAAATGTAGGGGAACAAATGGATTTCTCTATAGCCAATCTTTGCCACATACTCTCTTCTGGGCTGAGTCTTGCTGAAGAAGGAAAGTCTTCAAGGTCAGAACAACAGCTCTAAGAAATAGGTAGGAAATACACATGACTGGGACTGTCAGGCGGGTTCAAGGAATCAAGACCTGGAACCTGATTCTGAATAGGATTCTTGGGGGTGGCAGTGGGGGTGGGAAGGTAGGAAACTTTTCTCAGGACATGAACACAAATATTTCATTGCAGATGTATCAATCGTTGCTCAGGAAATTCAAATGAATTGGGCAGAGACCAGGCTTTGGATTCAATTTTTAAAAATCAACATATTAATTGTTCTCTTCTCTCCTCCTCCCCAAAAAAGCACTGATTCTTTTTTTCTTTTTTAATCTTTCCCACTACATATCAACATGAACAAGGCTAACAAAGTGCTGTCAAATTGGATTCTTCAGGAATCTGCTCTAATAGCAAGATAATCCTGCCCAGTGGGCTGCACAGCCCTGGTTGATTTCTAACTTGCTGGAGAATCTGTTCTTTTAAACAGATGATTTCTGGTTCATTTGGGAGAGAAATACCACCAACTCAGTCTCCATGTGGAAAAATTCGAAGTTTGAATTGGTGAGGTCGAAAATAGAGACTTTCTGTTCTGAACTGTCCACAACCATGATGGGAGCATGCATGACTGGATGCCACATCTTCCCTTCATTTCCATAGCATGTAGGTAATTAAGCAGTATGTTTAGATATGTTGTTTTTAGGGAAAGATCTTGGTCATCTGAGATTGCTCTTTAATGACTTACCTCACTGTGGCTTACAGGGCCTGCCTACCTCTCTGACCTCATCTCTCTGCCTAATAACTCAGGTACACTGGCTTCCACTGTGTTCCAAGAGACTTTAAGCCCTTTTATGCCCTGCACTTGCTGTTCCTCTGTCTAGAATGTTCTTTTTCCAAACCTTGCAGCCTGATTCCTCTTCATTTTCAAATCTCAGCCCAAATGCTGCCACCTCATATAGGCCTGATTACACATATAAAATCATAAAGTTTCCCAGCCATCTACCTACACGTATACTCATTATCATCACCCAATTTACTTCTTTGGTAACAATGATCACAGTCTGCACCTACCTTTTCTATGACTTACTTACTTCTGAATGGCTTGGAAGTGATTTCTCAGGGCTGGACTTACTAGACTGTGATTTCCCAGTCCCTTAGAAATAGGGACTAAGGTTTTTATATCCTTGATCTGCCCTATAGGAGGGAGGGACATTACCAACTCCTGTTTAGGAATATTTGAGTCCTAAAGTTGCAGGAGTTACTAAAGCCTTGGGTGGAAGTCACATGTGACATACAATTGAGCACCTATTGTGTATACATTGAACACTCACTATGTTCTAGGGCTCTAGGCAGGCTTGGTCCTTGCTTTGTCTTCATGGAGCTTGAAGTTCCTGTGGAAGACACATAACTCAAATAATTACATACTCCTACTCATCATCGTCATCATCATCATTATACTGATAGCAGTAATAATAGTTAACTCATGTTGTGCTTACATATTTTGTTCTGTCATAAGGGTAGGGAGAATATGGATCCTCTCCTATGGAGACACTTACAATCTAGAAATAACAATACAAATAATAAGTGACACTTATATAGTACTTGTTCTGTACTATGCATTGTTTCAAACACCTTACATGTATTAAATCATTTAAGCCTCACAGCAACCTTATAAGGTAGGCACCATTTTCATTCCCATTTTTACAAACAAGGATACTGAGGCTCAGAATGGCCAATTAAGCTGCTTAAGGTAACACAGCCAGTGTGAAATAAGCTAATATTAGCCACTAACCAGGGAATTCCCCTGTTTTTGTTGTGGCTGTTGTTGACAGCCGGTTGCTTAGGAAGTGCTACATCAACTCCTACTGCACAGTTTAGATCCTGTCTGCTGATAGTGCTGATAAACAAACAATGCTGTAGGAGACCTGTGTTTGCCCAGAGCATTGCTGAATTTTCTCATTGATTTTGTATGTTATTGAATAGCTTTGAACCTGAGTCAGTGAGGTCCTTCCTGAAGAGTGGGGCTTGCAGTAACTGATCTTGGCAGGGAAGTCATGGTTATAAGAATTTTTCTTTGTTCTAAGTTAAGCTCTCACACTGGCCAGTTTAATGGCTATGTTCCCAAATGCCATGCCTCTCCCTCAGGAATGGCTGAGGGCATAACAATGTAAATATTACATTCTGTATAGTGCTCAAAAGAATTGAAATCAGTGAATTCATTCACACAACAAATTCTTCTTGAGTGCCAACTATGTTTAAGGTACTATTTTTGGAATTGGGATTACTGCAGTGAGCAAAGGAGCCTGCTTTCATTGTGATAGAGACAGACAATAAAGAAAATTAATAAATAAAAAATGACATTTAATGATAAAATGCTCCTGTAGAGAAAGAAAACATTGAAGGAGAATAGGGAGAGCTGGGAATGGGTGCAACTTTAAGTAGGGTGGGCAGAGTAGACCTCACTGAGAAAATAACTCATGAGCAAAGATCTGAAGGAGGCGAGGGTGTTCCTACAGCCTGGCTGAAGGCCCTTATATATACAAGTCCTTGGGCATTGGCCTGGCTTGCCAGTGCCTAGGAGGTGGATCTTCTCTCTTTGACTTTGTGTGTTTGGCAATTGTTGGCTGGGGCTTGGCACAAGCAGTTCTGACCAAGGACACCCACTCCCCAGATACCTATGCATTCTGCCAGGGCTTGGGAAACTGCATTGCTGAAATGATACTACCTCGTGCCCCTCCTGCAACCAAAGGAGCAGGTGGGCAACTGCAAGTGTCTCAAATAGGCAATCCCCTCCCCAGAACGTTATCAGTTCCTTGCTGAGACCCTCAGCTAATGTCTGTCCTTCTGGCTCTATATTTTTACTGTGAAGGCAGTCCTGACATCGACCTTCCTTCCTCCTCCAACCCCAAGCAGCCTGTACTCTGTAGACCCACCCTCCTGCTGGGGTTTACAACATTTACACTAAAGTGGTTTCCAAACTCCTGGATGTATGTGTGCGTGCACATGTGCATACGTTTGTGCATTGGAAAGGGAGCTGTATCTCAGACCTTCACATTTCATCAATTCATGTCTTTTGCTTTGAGCATGGGATTAATGAGGTCAAAGTTATGGGTTCCAGTTTCTTTTATTCATTCAACACTATAAGATAGGGCTATGAGTCTTTCTCTGGCATCAGGTTGACTTGAACTTGAGTACAGTCATACCCCCTTATCTACAGGGGACATGTTCCAAGACCCCAGTGAATACCTGAAACCACAGATAGTACCGAACCCTATGTGTACTGTGTTTTTTCTTGCACATATATACCTATAATAAAGTTTAATTTATAAGTTGGCACAGTAACAGATTAACAACAATAATTAACAATAAAATAGAACAATTGTAAAAATATACTATAATAAAATTATCTGAATGTGGTCTCTCTATGTGGTGGTAACCCATCTAATAACTGAGCCAACTACTAAGTGACTAATGGGTGGGTATCTTACAACATGGATCTGTTGGGCAAAGGGATGATTCATGTCCCAGGTGGGGTGGAGCAGGGCAGTGCAAGATTTCATCATGGTACAACTGCATGAAATTTAGAACTTATGAATGTTCTGGAATTTTCCCTTTAATATGTTCAGACTGTGGTTGACCATGGGTAACTGAAACTGTGGAAAGCAAAACCGCAGACAAGGGGGACTACTGTACTAGTCCATTCATATACTTGTTCTATGATCTGAGACATGTCATGATTAACCTCTCTGAGTAGACATTTTCTGTAAAATGAGACTAAAAAGCAACACTTTCCTCATAGGGTTGTCAAGATTAAACAAGATAGTCCTTACAAGGTGCCTAGCACAGAGCCTGACACATAGCAGGGGTTCCACAAATGGCAGCTGTCATTCCTATTAATTAGCAATGACTTACTGAGCAAGCACTGTATGCTGGGCACTGTGCTAGGTATGGGAGAGTTAGGAGGAAGAATTCAGAGGTGAGTCAAAGGCCAACTTTGCTCCATTCCCCACCCAGTCCCCCGTCCAGCCACCTCATCCATGAGACCTTATAGTTGGGTGTGCAAGCGCCTGGTGTGGGTGCCACAGAGTCCAGGTGGAGAGTGTCATTGGCTTGGTGTACCACCCAGGCCCTCATCCTCCCCACTCTCACCACTGCTAGAACTACAACTGAATGTGAGTGCAAGGCCACAGGCAGAGCAGGGCATGTATTTCCAGATGTACATGAGACAGGGGTTGGGGTGCCAATGCTGTGTAATTTTAACTGGGACACTATTTAGTTTTCCCTCCTCAGCTTCTCAGCCATTGGCAATTTTTCATCACTATCTACCTTTTCTTGGGAAGTGGCTTGCTCTCCTCATCAGAGACTTCCTATCATCTCCGTGCCCTCTTCTTTTTTGCCACCTGCTCACTCCCTGATTTTACAATCTCCAACTCCTGGTCTCAGTCACTACTAGCCTTAGTGGTCAGTGGATCCCTCATGTCAATGGGGAGGCTCATTGGATGTCTTACCGGCTCACAGAGCATAATCTGCCCATTGTTGGGTATTGTTGGGAAGAGGAGAGAGGGGAAAGAGAATAAGAAAAAAGAGGATTTTGCCTCTGCCCTGGCTAATGTAGAATGTCATCTCCTGCAGGAGAGAAGGAAACCCAGTTTGAAACTATGCAGCCTATATTTTATGTTGTGGAAGAAAAGGAGAACAACAGTGAGAACGAGAGTGGAGGAAGTGGGACTGGGGCTGGACTTTGAATGAGAGGAAGGATTGGGATGTAGTGGGCAGATTCAATTCCCACCAGGTGGGATACAATCAGCTGTCTGAGAGCTGGTATCAGGGACCGATAAGCAATGAGGAGTGAAGGAGGGCAAGAGATAAACCACGTAGGTGGGTGTCAGAGGTGGCAGCAGAAGAAAGGTACAGAGGGCCTTTGGCTAGACAGTTGCAGAAGCCATGTGAGCAAGCCTTTTTTTAATAAGCTTTATTCTGTTCTCTTTTAGTGTACATTTTTTTGGGCACCATTCCCCCTACCTTCTCCCTCCTTTGGGTCTCATTGTGGTCCTCTTCCCTTTCTTTCAAGTCTCAGTTATTTTATCTGCAAACTAAGGATGCTCATACTGGAGGCTGGTGATGTTACCTCTCCTGCTTTCCATTCCAGTTCTGAAATCAGATTAAGTAAGAACTGCTGCCTATGGGCTGCTCCCCATGGCATTTGGCCCTGTCAGCACTGCAGATATTTGTCCCAGAGTGGAAGCATGAGGGGCCAGGCCTTGGGTGTCCTGCTCTTATTTGTTGTGGATTGTTTCACTTCTCACCCAGGCTGGAGATGGGCGAGAATGCCAAGACTAGGAGTTGTTTTTCTTCCGAATCAAATAGTTTCCTCTCAGCAGCAGATTAAGATGAGATGGAAGCCAAAAGATATCTTTGATATTGTTCAATTGAGAAATTCATCAGGTGGGATCAAGTTTGTAAATGCCAGAGTGAATGGCTCCATCCATGATGGTAACTTGTTGGCAGGAGTGCTGCCTGAACTTGGTTTTTTATTTTAATTTTTAATTTTTTTGACAAATGTTTCCTAATATAAACACAGGCATAGTAAAGTACAACATTCAGTCCCCAAACAAACAAAACAGGAACAGAACCTGCCTCACATGGGTGATGGCTCTCGTTGCAATGATGCAGCTCAAGGGGCCTTCACTGTGGAATTTCCTGCCTTGAACATGATGGATTTTCTATTCTTGTCTCTCAGTGAACACTGGCTTTGGAGCTTAGTGAATGACAGTAGTGATGGACAAGCTTCCCTGGAAATGGGCAGCCCTGTCTCAGCTGGGTTTGAGGGGCACATTTTTCTTCTTGAGTCAGGCCTGGGGTGAGTGCTGCTACTTCATTTCTCAAGTGCCATGAGATGCATTGCCCCCAGGTGCCTGAAAACTTAGTTTGAAACTACCTTACTTCTGTACCCCATCTTGGACTACTCCTCTACATGCACCAAAAACTGCAGCCATAAAAGACTAGTCTCTGCTTTTCATGAGGGGGCAATGCTTTCTTTCATCCTCTCTGCTTATTCTATTCCTTGGACCACTCTAATTCCCTCACCACCACCATTTTTGCCCATCCAAGAGGCAGTATAGTATAGTGGTTATGAGCATAGACTGTCTAGATTTGATTCTAGATTCTATTGCTTGCCATCTGTGTGGACTTGGACAAGTCAGTTAACCTCTTTGTGCTTCCATTTCCATATCTGTTAACTTGGGAGAGATAAAGGCTCTTACTTCACAGGATCAGAGTTAGCCCTATTTGTAGTGTACCTAGGAGAGTATCTGGTACATAGTAAACACTTGTGCACTGTTGGAGGGAATGCAGACTGGTGCAGCCACTGTGGAGAACAGTATGGAGTTTCCTCAAAAAACTAAAAATGGATCTCCCATTTGACCCTGTAATACCACTCTTAGGAATTTATCCTAAGAAATTACAAACACCAATCAGAAAGGATTTATGCACCCCTATGTTCATAGCAGCACAATTTACAATAGCCACAATTTGGAAACAGCCTAGGTGCCCATCAGCAGATGAGTGGATCAGAAAACTGTGGTACATCTACACAATGGAATTCTATGCTGCCATTAAAAAGAAGGAATTCTTACCATTTGCAGCAACTTGGATGGCACTGGAGAGCCTTATGCTTAGTGAAATAAGCCAGTCAATGAAGGAGAGGCACCACATAATCTCACTCATTTGTGAATAATAAAGAACATTGTAAACTGATGAACAAAAGGATAGATACAGAGGCAGTAAAGCATCAAACAGACTGTCAAATTATAGCAGGAAGATTAAGGAGAGGTGGGGTAGATAAGAGATCAATCAAAGGACTTGTATCTATGCATATAATCATAACCAATGAACATAGACACTGGGGGTTGGGGTATGCCTGGGAGGGAGGGGGGCAATGGGGAGATATGTATAAAAAATTAATAAAAAAAGAAGTGTAATGCAAAAAAAAAGAATTAATACTCAAATCCTACCCATTTTCAAACTTCTGCTCAAATGCTACCTCCTTCATGAAGTCTTCCTGATCCACCCAAGTGGAAATGCTTTCTCCCTAACTTCCCATGATCTTTCAGCTGGATTTGTCCTGGGGAACTAACTACTTGATGTCATAACAATGTATGCACAGGCATCAGCTACCTGAGGGCTGGGACCACTTCTGTAACTTCCACAGGACCTCACACCCAGTAGGTTCTCAATAGATCCTTGGTGAATGATTGAATGGAATTGAGAAGGGGGGATAACAGGACCCAGAAGGAGAGCACAGCTGCTCTTTAGCCATGGCTAGTCTCCCCTCTAGAAGGTGAGGGACCCATTACCAGTAAATTATGATCAGGCCTTCCTTATGAGCATGGGTAAGCCTATGGCACAAGTCCACAAGGGATAGCATGGAAGGATGCACCAGTAGCCTCCACCATGTTGACACCTTGGACCACATATGGGCTGCTCTATGCCCACTCTAACCCTAGGATTCTCAATCTACAGTATTGCCATATCAACCAGGAACTCAGAGCCAAACCCTACACATTTCTTTTCTTTGAAAAGCAACCTGCTGGTTCCCTTCCCATACAATTGACCAGTTCCTGCTGACCCTGGGCCTCTAGATGCTGCCCACTTTCCTTCCCTCCTTTCCCTTTTGGTCAGGGATTATGGATACATCCAGCACCTTTTTGAGTCAGGCCCATCATCTATTGAGGCTGGATTTAAGCCTTACCAGGGTGCTGAGCTATATTCTAGGTGACCCCAAGCTCTCCCATATACCTTTAACTACTATATTCCTATTCTTTGCCTGTGCCATCTCTTGCTGAAATGATTTCTCTGTGGGTTTTTTTTTTTTTGGTATACTTCACAGCATGTAGTATTGTGGGAGTGGAGGTTGACCTTGTACATAGTAAAGTCTTCCTTAATTCTCTTTTGTTTGATTGCTGAATTAAGGGATGGGAGGAGGGAAATAAAGCTACAATAACTCTGATCATATTCTTAACTTTTAAAATTCTGGTCATATTTGATTATGTCAGAGTTACCAGGGTCCTACATGCCCCTTGAGATCTAAATGACATTGCTTTGAGCTCCTCTCCACCTCTGTGCTCAACTCATATAAGTCAAGGGCCCTGTCCAAGGTTTTTGTGAATTTCTTGGGGTGGAGGAATTGGGAAGATTTATATTCTTATGACCTCCTGTGATCTCAGGTTCCTACAGCTTTAGGCATGATCTTTGCTTTCATCATATTAACCACAACATGACACCTAGAGCCTGCTTCAGTTCCCTGAGAGTAGAGTCTACTGAAGGTCTGTGGTGGGTGGAGTTCTGGGTAGGTAGGGGGTCACATCACACACAGCTCACAGACTTCCTCCATCTCTTCTGCTCTTCTGTGCCTCTTTCCCTCTGCACCTTACCATTTCCCTCCAGGGTTTCTGAGGTGCTGCAAATATTCACCCCTCCCCGAAATCTAATCTCAAGAGCATCAGCCTGTAGACTGGAGGGTCCCAGGTTTGATTCCGGTCAAAGGCATGTATCTTGGTTGCAGGCACATCCCCAGTATGGGGTGTGCAAGAGGCAGCTGATCGATGTTTCTCTCTCATTGATGTTTCTAACACTCTCTCTCTCCCTCTCTGTAAAAAAATCAATAAAATATATATATTTAAAAAAATTTTAGCTAAGTATTTTTACCAACATAGTTCTTGCCCTGTGGATTCTTGTCATTAGCAATACATTTTTCTCCACCTCATTACATAAGTTCCTTCCCCTCTCCAGGTTTCCATTTTATGATCTGTATATTGGACTAGAATCACTCAATCATCCCTGTTGAATAGAAATATAGTGCAAGCCAGTGTGCTCTCCTTCCCAGGAGCATGCTCTCGCCTCCACCACCCACTTCTTCTGCTACAGGCATGCATCTCCTAAACTCTAAAGGGTCCCACGAGGCTTGCAACCAGGGAGAAATGGGCAGGAACAGTTACAAACCCCCCTGACCCTGTCCCCAAGGCCTCCTTTTCTCTGACTTCTTTTTTTTTCTTTTTTTTAAAAAATATATTTTATTGATTTTTTACAGAGAGGAAGGGAGAGGGATAGAGAGTTAGAAACATCAATGTGTGTTGAGAGAAACATCGATCAGCTGCTTTCTGCACACCTCCCACTGGGGATGTGCCCGCAACCAAGGCACATGCCCTTGACCAGAATTGAACCTGGGACCTTTCAGTCCGCAGGCCGACGCTCTATCCACTGAGCCAAACCAGTTTTGGCAAAAATACCACTCTTGATGGCTGCATTGCTTGGCTCTCCCTTCTGCTGTGTTTCTTCTCATACCTGCCTTTGCTAACCTTGCTTCCTGGATGTGTTGCCTTGGTTCTATTCTTTCTTCTGTCCTGGTTTGTCTTTAGCTTTCCTTCCAATGAAGGTCACAAATTATTAGTATGATGAAGAAAATCAAATAGATGCTTAGCTCAGTATAAGACAAAAGAAATGTTAACAAAGAAGTACATATGTACTGAAAATGTGATAAGAAAAGTTATGTATTATATTTGAAAATAAATTTCATACTTATTTTTCTTATAAAAATATACTATCCATTTTAAAAACTCGAAGAAAAAATGGCTAAGAATAAAAAGAAAAGAAAAAAAATCTATTATCTCTTTAATAATTCCAACATCGGAAATGAACAGTGTTAATGTTTTAGTATATGTCCTTCCAGATGCATATGCATAAACGTTTTGATTTTACAAAATTGGTATTGTATTGTACAGGAGGGTTTATAATCTGTTTTCTCTTTATCTCTTTATTTAACAACATATTAGAAGCATCATTTTGTGCCATGAAGGATTTTTTACAGCATTACTTCATTTCATCATCCTACAACAGAAATGATGTTCCATTGGAGGGAGGTATTAAAATAAATTTCATCAGTCCCCTACTATGGGACATTTTATGGTTGTTTTCAAATGTTCCTTATAATAATCAATGATGCTGTGAATAGGGGTTGTAGTTAATCTTTTTATAAAATTAAATCTTTATTATTCAGATTATTACATTTGTTTCTCTTTTTTCCCCTCCATAGCACCCCTCCACCCAGCTCCCACCCCTCCCTCTGACCTTAGCTCCCTCCCTTGATCTCATCCATAGGTGTATGATTTTTGTCCATTCTCTCCCTGTACACCCCTCACCCCTTTCCCCCTGAGAATCAGTCCACTCCCTTTCTGTGCTCCTGATTCTATTATATTCACCAGTTTATTCTGTTGATCAAATTTTTAATTCACTTAGTTTTTAGATTCACTTGTTGATAGATATGTATTTGTTGTTCATAATTTTTTATCTTTTACCTTTTTCTTCTTCCTCTTCTAAAAGAGCACCTTTCAGCATTTCATATAATACTGGTTTGGAGTTGATGAACTCCTTTAGCTTTTTCTTATCTGTGAAGCTCTTTATCTGCCCTTCAATTCTGAATGTTAGCTTTGCTGGATAGATTATTCTTGGTTGTAGGTACTTGCTATTCATCACGTTGAATATTTCTTGCCACTCCCGTCTGGCCTGCATCGTTTCTGTTGAGAAATCAGCTGACAGTCGTATGGGTGCTCCCTTGTAGGTAATGAACTGTTTTTCTCTTGCTGCTTTTAATATTCTCTCTTTGTCTTTTGCTCTTGGTATTTTAATTATGATGTGTCTTGGTGTGGTCCTCTTTGGATTCCTTTTATATGGGGTTCTGTGTGCTTCCTGGACTTGTAAGTCTATTTCTTTTACCAGATGTGGGAAGTTTTCAGTCATTATTTCTTTAAATAGGTTTTCAGTATCTTGCTCTCTCTCTTCTTCTGGCACCCCCACAATTCTGATGTTGGTACGCTTGAAACTGTCCCAGAGTCTCCTTACATTATGTTCACATTTTTGTATTCTTTTCTCTTCTTGCTTTTCCAGTTGAATGTTGTCTGCTTCTTTATATTTCAAATTTTTTACTTGATTTTTGCCTTTCTCTAGTCTGCTGTTAGGACTCTGTATAATATTTTTTATTTCAGTCAGTGTATGTCTAATTTCTATTTGGTCCTTTATCATCGTTAGTTGGCTCTTTTGCATCTCTAGTTGGTCCTTTTTCATCTCCTCTTGGCTCTCGCTAAATTTATCCATCTTTTCTAGCATATTCTTGAAAAACCTTATAAGTGTGGTTTTGAACTCTATATCCAGTCGTTTTTTTTTCCTCCATTTCTTTTGTTTGTGATCCCTTCCCTTGTCTCAGCATTTTCACTATGCTGGGGAAACTTCTGTGTTGGATTCAGCCTTATGAACCAGACGCAAAACCTAAGAAGCCTCTGTTGAGCTTGGGAGGGGTGGAGTCTCAGGGCTTAAGGGACCGCCTTGCCTTCCAGTTGGCCCCGCCCTCTACGGCTCCTGAGTCTCACGTGACTGAGTAATCGCTGGAGCGGTCCTTGTGCACGCATGCACCAGAAGTGCCTCTAACCGCTGCCTTTCCAGCTCCCCTGCGCACCAGGACCACACGAGTCTAGGAGCCCAGGGTTTCGCCTAAAACAGGGGCTTAGTGGACTCAGAAGTGGCACAGTTGGGAGGGTCTGTCTCCCGCCCTCTCGTGAAAGCCAGCGGCACAATCAGCAATCTGTCCTCCGCGCAGCACCATGCGCGACCAGACTTGATCTTCTGCGACTCCCTTAAATTTCCGTGCACCTCTCCCTTTTCACAGTCCAAACTCCCAAGTATGAGTTTCGGCTGGATCTGGGGTTTAGTGTCGTAAGATAAGGGGTTCAATGCCTTTGAGAGTCTCCGTTTCCCTCCCGCCAGAGAAAGCCAGCCAGGTTCTCCTGCACCCGCTCTCTCCTCGAGCGCGTCTCTGTACCTCAGCTTTTTGCAGCTCCTCTGGGTCTCTGTGAGCCCCTCTCCTTCCCTCTAGCTGTAGAACTTCCACTCAGCTTTCCTGTGGTTCTGGATGATGTCCGTTCTGTCTTTTAGTTGTAGTTTTGAAATTGTTGTACGAGGCAGCAGTGTAGGTGTTTACCTATGACGCCATCTTGGGTTCTCTCTTTTTTTTTTCTTGGTTTAATAAATCTTTATTGTTCAGATTATTACAATTGTTCCATTCCCCCACCCCCGCCATAACTCCCCTTCACCTGGATCCCACCCCTCCTTCTGCCCTTACCTCCCCCACCATTGTCCTCATCCATAGGTATATGATTTTTGTCCAGTCTCTCTCGGCACCCCCCTCACCCTTTTCCCCCTGGTAATTGTCAGTCCATTCCCTTTCTATGCCCCTGATTCTATTACATTCACCAGTTTATTCTGTTCATCAGATTTTTAATTCCCTTGATTTTTAGATTCATTTGATGATAGTTATGTATTTGTTGTTCATACTTTTTTTATCTTTACCTTTTTCCTCTCCTTCCTCTTCTTAAAGACTACCTTTCAGCATTTTATATAATACTGATTTGATGTTGATGAACTCTTTTAGCTTTTTCTTTCTTTTTTTAAAATTAAATCTTTATTGTTCAGATTATGACATTTGTTTCTCCTTTTTTCCCTCCATAGCTCCCCTCCACCTGGCTCCCACCCCTCCTTCTACCCTTACCTCCCCTGGCATTGACCTCATCGAGTCTCTCCCTGCACCCACCTCACCTCTTTCCCCCTGAGAATTGTCAGTCCACTCCCTTTCTGTGCTCCTGATTCTATTATATTCACCAGTTTATTCTGTTCATCAGATTTTTAATTCACTTAATTTTTAGATTCACTTGTTGATAGATTCTTTTAGGGTTTTCTTATCTGTGAAGCTCTTTATCTGACTTTCAATTCTAAATGATAGCTTTACAGGGTAGAGTAATCTTGGTTATAGGTTCTTGCTATTCATCATGTTGAATATTTCTTGCCAATCCCATCTAGCTTGCATAGTTTCTATTGAGAAATCAGCTGACAATCATGTGGGTGCTCCCTTGTGGGTAATGAACTGTTTTTCTCTTGCTGCTTTTAATATTCTCTCTTTGTCTTCTGCTCTTGGTATTTTAATTATGATGTGTCTTGGTGTAGTCCTCTTTGGATTCCTTTTGTTTGGGGTTCTGTGCACTTCCTGGACTTGTAAGTCTATTTCTTTCACCAGGTGGGGGAAGTTTTCAATCATTATTTCTTCAAATAGGTTTTCAGTATCTTGCTGTCTCTCTTCTTCTGGCACCCCCATAATTCTGATGTTGGTACACTTGAAGTTGTCCCAGAGGCTCCTTACACCATCTTCAATTTTTTGGATTCTTTTTTTCTCTTTTCTTTTCCAGTTGAGTGTTTTCTGCTTCTTTGTATTTCAAGTCTTTATTTATTGCGTTCCTCCAGTCTACTGTTAGGTCTCTGTATAATATTTTTTACTTCAGTCAGTGTATGCTTAATTTCTAGTTGGTCCCTTTTCATCTCTAGTTGGTCCTTTTTCATCTCCTCTTGGGTCTCACCAAATTTATCCATCTTTTCTAGAAAATTCTTGAAAAACCTTATAACCAGACTTTTGAACTCTATATCTAGTCATTTGTCTTCCTCCATTTCTTTTGTTTGTGATCTGTTCTTTTGTCTCCACATTTTTGCTGCTTCCCTGAGTTGGTAGAGTAGCTTTGTGTGCTAGGTGTCCTATATGGCCCAGTAGCTCCGCCTCCCCAGTTACCTGAGGTGGACTCTCTTGGTGCACCCCTTTGTGGACTGTGTACAGCCTTGTTGTAGTTAAGTCTTGATTGTTGTTGATATCATTAAGGGAAATTGACCTCCAAACCAGTTGGTTGTGAGGATCAGCTGTGTTTATGCCAGGAGAACTTCTGTGCTGGAGTCAGCCTTATGATAAAAGACTTAAAAGCCTCTGTGTTCAGCTTTGATGGGGCTGAGTCTCAGGGCTGAGCAGACAGCCTTGGCTTTCCATCAGCCCTGTCTTTCACGGCCCCTGGGTCTCAGTGTCCCTCAGTAATCGCTGAAGCCCTCTCTGTGCACTGGCGCTTGCACACCTCCAGATCTCTGTCTTTCTGGCTCCCCCCAGTTTCTGTGTGCTCCAGGGACCCATATGAGTCTGGGTCCTGAAACTGGGGTTCAATACAGTCAGAAGTGGATTTCATTGCGGTTGGGAGGTTCTTTCTTCCTCCCACTAGAGAAAGCCAGTGGCACAATCAGCAGTCAGCCCTCTGTGTGCACACTCGCGCTCCCGCACCTTTAGACCTCTGCCTTTCGCTCCCCTAAGTTTCCATCCACTCCTCCCTTTTCACAACAGTCTAACTCCTCCCATATGAGTCTTGCCCAGAATTGGGGTTCAGTACAGTTGGAACTGGGGATCAGTGCAGTCGGGAGTTTCCATCTCCCTCCCACTAGAGCAGTGGTTCTCAATCTTTTTTAATGCTGTGACCTTTTAATACAGTTCCTCATGTTGTGGTGACCCCCAATCTTAAAATTATTTTCGTTGCTACTTCATAACTGTCATTTTGCTACTGTTAATGAATCATAATGTAGATATCTGTTTTCTGATGGTCTTAGGCAACCTTGCTAGCAGTTTTCAACCTGTGGGTCGCAATCCACAAGTTGAGAACCGCTGCTGTAGAGGAAGCCAGCCAGGCACTCTGCTGCCTGTCCTCTCTACGTATGTGTCTCCATACCTCAGCTTTTTGCAGCTCCCCTGAGTCTCCGTGAACCTCTCTCTTTCATTATAGTTGCAGAATTTCCACTCAGCCAGCTTTCCTGTGGTTCTGGATGATGTCTGTTCTGTCTTTTAGCTGTAGTTTTGAAATTGTTGTGTGAGGCAGTAGTTTAGGTGTTCACCTATGCCGCCATCTTGGTTTCTCCTTTTCTCTGACTTCTTAATGAGCCAAAGCCAAGCAGCCTAGGCTCATTTCCCCAGCCCTTTATTGTTTCACTGTCCCCAACTTTAATAAACATCCTCTAAAATTAAAAAAAGAAATATAATGCAAGCCATATACATAATTTTAAATTTTCTAATAGCCACATAGAAAAAATAAACAGGCATGATTAGTTCATATTTACCCTCTTGGATAGCAATGGGGGAGGTACTAATGAATTTTTTAACATTATTGAGGTATGATTGACATAATGAACTGCACATATTTAAGGTGTACAGTTTAAGGTTTGACATTTATACACCTGTGAAACCATACTCACAATTGAGATAGTGAACATATCTGTCACCCTCTGAAGTTCCCTTGTATCCCTTTGAAATCATGTTTAATAGTATATTTTATTTAACTCAATATATAAAAATACTATTGTCATTTCTACAAGTATTCAATTTGAAAATTAATGAGTTATTTAACATTTAAAAATATTTTTACTGATTTCATAAGGGACGGAAGAGGGAGAGAGACAGTAACATCAATGATGGGAGACAATCATTGATTGGCTGCCTCCTGCACTCTCCCTACTGGTGATCAAGCAACCCAACTACATACCCTGACCAGGAATTGAACCTGACCTTCTGGTTCATAGGTTGACACTGAACCACAGCAGTTGGGCAGTTATTCAACATTTTTATACTAAGTTTTCAAATTCCAGTGTGTTTTACACTGATGGTGGGTCTTGTTTCACGTTAGCCACATTTCAAGTGTTCCATAGTGACATGTGGCTGCTGGTGACCGTTTTGGACCACATATATCTGCATGATCTCTGAGCACCCTTCACATTCTCTCACTGAAGGGCTCCCTTGTCTGTACCTCTTTCACACATCTTCTGAGTGTGTCATCATCTTTCATCTTCAGACTCTACAGCGCTCTTGTCTGAATGGTGTCCAGGGTTGCGTTATGTACCTAGAGGGTAGTGAGCAGGCTGCTTTCCTGCATTAAGGTGGCTTGAACCAAGCTGCTGCTGCTGTGTGCACAGCCCTGGTGCTAGCTCCTGTGCAACCTGCCATCTGGACCCACAATCATCCCACTCCAGCTGAGACATCCAGGGGAGGGCCACTCATTGGGAGCCCTCTTAGGCAATTGAATTCCAGAGCATACTCTGTATGAGGCCATTCTGTCAGCAACAGAATTGGGCAGATTGGTTGTGAGGTGTTACTAATCAAGTATAAAGTACATAAATGAGTGACTTTTTAAAAAATACTTATTTCAGAGAGAAAAGGAGGAGAGAGACAGAGACATCAATGATGAGAGAATCATTGATTGGCTGCCTCTTGCACGCCCCACACTGGGGATTTAGCCAGCAACCCAGGTATCAGCCCTGACCGGGAATCAAACCATGGCCTCCTGGTTCATAGGTCGATGCTCAACCACTGAGCCACACCAGCCAGGCAAGTGATTTTTTATTACAAACAAAGTTGGATTCAGGATTAGCCCTATTATCAATAAGAATGGAGCCAGACTTCCCTTGAAACAAGGTCGCTTTCATTCCAGGAGGCCTTCTTAGATGGAAAATGAAGGGCAGGTGAAAGTTTCTGTTGCTGGGAATCGCAAATGACTCCTCACCTGTCTTTCCTACATGGAACCCTTGAGCAGCCATTAAGGATCACTAATAGGTGTGGCTGTGATAAGTACAAATGTGGGGTGGGAGTTGTCATAACCCTAGTATGTCAGTGGCAGCATGCCTGGAGTATGCTGCATGCAAAAAAGATTGAGAAATCCTGGAACAGAGCACTAGGGTAGGATAGACTGTCAAGAGTGAGGGGCCTCTGGAGTCTGGTGCCATTCACTGAAGCACAGATGCGAGACATGGAAACTGAGTGATGGCCAGCAGGACTGTGTTGGGTGGGCCCCAGTGAAAGTGCAAGAAAGCAGGAAAATCTTCCAGGCACTAACAACCTCAGAACTGGTCCCTCTTTGGGCAAAGGAAGCATAAGCCTGGGGTCAGGCAGCAAAAGAGCTATAGACAATCTATAGACTAGCCCAGTTTTCCTTCAGGCCCAAGGGGTGCCCTACGGTGGGTTGAGGGAGCTGCCTGACTTCTTCAGGGACAGGGAGAGAGGCTGGGAGTGGTGGCTAACTGGGGCCCTATAGTTCCCAACCTCTAAGACAGCCATGCAGGGCCAGAGGGAAGCTGCATCTTTTGCTTTTGCAGCTGCAGCGGCAGTAAAGAAAGCAGGAGGGCATCCTGAGGCGGGAAATTCCTATCAGTGTCATCCCCAGCTGCTTCCGGCTTCCTCCTTCAAGGGTCCCGCAGCTCCTCTGTATCCACGCCAACCTCTCTCCTGCCCCAAGTTCTGGCAGGCAGCTGTGCGCCCGCTCAGGGCCCACGTCACAAGTCCACTGAGAGGCTGTCAGCTCCCCATTGTTCTCAGGGCTTCTCCGGCATTCCTTTGGATCATGAAAGGAAATGCCTGAAGCTTCCCCCCACCTTCTCAGAGATGCTTGCCTCCTCAAGGGACACTGCCTGAGTGGTCTTCGGCTACACCTGCTAGAGGCTGAAACCAAATCTGAGAGGTTAATTAGGCCTCTCTTTCATGGACTCATCCTAAAGGCTCCAGAAGGACAGTTTTCCCTTCTCCCTCCTGAGCATACGCAGCTACCCCACAGTTACACACACAGCCACACTCCCTATTCCCCATCCTACTCATTTCCACACTGTTCCACACATGCCCTCATATGCACACTCCCATTCTTCTAGGAAAGCTGTCAGGCGTGGCAGTGGCAGATGCTACTTTTGCTGTGGGCATGGACCGAGACTCTTCCAGAAAGCCTTTCCTGGCAACCCCATGTGGAACCCTTGAACAGCCATTAAGGATCACTAATAGGTGTGGCCGTGATAACTACACATGTGAGGTGGGAGTTGTCACAACCCGGATACTAGTATGTCGTGGCAGCATACCTGGAGTGACAAACCTTACTGAGTGGAAGCTGTCCCTACCCCTACTCCCCAATTACTTTGTGCCAGGCTCAAAAGCCCTGCCTTCTTGGAGTTTATATTTCAGTGTGCAGAGAGGAGAACAAGCAAATGAACAAGTAAAATCTATAATACTATGAGGCATTGTCATGACTGCTATGGAGAAAAAATAAAGGACAAAATGGGAAGACTGAGTAAGGAAAGGGTTTGCAATTTTACTTTATTTTTTAAAAATGTGTTTTTCTTGATATTTATTTATTTATTATTTTTATTTAGAGAAAGAGGAAAGGAGAGAGACAGAGAGCAATATCCACCCTACTGAGGAATCGAGCCCACAACCCAGGAATGTGGCCTGACTGGGAATCAAATCTGGCACCTCTAGGTTCATGGAATGATGCTCAACCAAATGATCCACATGGGCCAGGGCCGAGAGTTTGCAATTTTAAATATGGTGGGTAGGGAAAACTTTATTGGAAAATTGACATTTAAGCAAATACTAAAGAATATGAGGGAGTAGGCCATGCTGATATGCAGAAGAAAAACATTTTGGAACAAATGCAAAGGCCCTGTGGTGGGAATATGCTTGGAATGAGCAAGGAGTAACGAAGAGGCCAGTGTGTTTGGAGTGGAGGACACAGAAGAGAAGCAGTAGCAGGTGAGACTGAAGACATAATGCAGGCCAGAGCCTGCAGGACCTTATTTGCTACTGTAATGAGGAAGATGGGAGATCCCAGAGGATTCTGAGAAGAGGCCTAACATGATCTTAGATGGTAAAAGATTATTCCAGCTGCTGTTTTGACAACAGATTGTAGAGAAAATAAGGGCAGACCCAGGGACACCAATTAGGTGCTTCTTTAAAGGTGATGGTATCTTAAGCCACAGTGGTAATATCGGAGGTGATGAGATGTGGAAAGAATCTAGATATATTTTAAAGGTAGAGTTGACAGGATTTGTTCATAGATTAAATGGGAGAGAGTGAGAGAAATAAAAGAATTGAGAAAGACTTAAAAAATTCACAAGTGAGCCAATCTGGAGTTGCCATTTACTGCAGGGAGGTAGAGAATCAGGTTTTTACTGGACTAGAGTAGAGAACCAGGCACTCAGTTATGGCTGTATTAGGTTTGAGAAAATTATCTGACATCCAAATGGAGCCGTGAGTGGGCAGCTGGGTACATGAATCTGGGAGTGAGGAGAGAGACTTATACCTTTCCCATGCATGTTTTATGCTTTTATGGTGCACTGTGTCTATAAACAATTTCTAGGCTTGCTTTATGAGTGTTTACATTTTATATAAATAATACTGTGTACATATCTTTTTGCAAATTGCTCTTTTTGCTCAACATTATGTTTTTGAGATTTATCATGTTGAAACATAGTTCTTTCTATTCAACTCTATAAGTATTTCACTATATAATTATGTCCTAATTTATGTTACCATTCCCCCTATTAATAATAGATTTAGGTTGTGTGGATTTCTGGGTGTTTTTATTCTTCCATGGAGTGTGATGTAATGCTTTCGGGTGCTAGATCCACCAATACTAAATGATTGAGTATTTCTGTTCACCTCCACCTGTGTGTCTGGGATTATCAATTCCCAGACATAGGGAACAAACCATTTCTCTTGATTTCATTGTGCCCTATTTACTAAGCTGAACCCAACCTTCTTCTACCTGGTGGTATTTATTTAGTTAGCCACGTAGCTCAGACTGCTGGAAAATAACAGCCATGATTTGCACTTTTTCAAGTTACCCCAAAAACTTAATGGCTTAAAACCATGAGTTTTTATCTCAAGGTTGTGTGGACTGTCTGTCTTGGGATCTCTCACAGGCTGTAGTCAAGGTGTTGCCAAGGGCTGTAAGCACCTCAAGACTCAAGTGCTGGAGGATCGCTTCCAGCTCACTCACAAGACTGTTGGCGGGGATCTTAAGGTGCTAACTGGCTGTTAGACTGAAAGCTTCATTTCTTGCCAGCTGTTGGCCACCCTCAGTTCCTTGCCATGTGGAACTCTCCATAGAGCAGCTCACAACAAGCAGGCTTCCACAGCACAAGTAAGAGATGGTGAGAGTGTGAGAAAGACAAAAGTCACAATCTTACAATCTAATCTTGGAAACAACAGCCTATCACCTTTGCCATATTCTGTTCTTGTGAATCCAGTCACTAGGTGCAGTCCATGCACTGGGAGAGGGATTAGACAAGGGAATACCAGGAGGCTGGGATCATGGAGATCCTCACAGAGGCTGCCTACCACAGAAACCAGAGGGCTTAGGTGGGGACAAGATCAAGGTAATCAAATGCCTGCAGAGACATCAAGAAGGGTGGAGAGTGAGGAGGTAAAAGCCAAAGAGCAGGAATAGGAGGATGGATGGTCTATGGACTGAGAAAATGAAGGCATCTGACAGAGCTTTTGTCTCAGAACTTTGGTGGTGCAAGTAAAGTATTTGTCAGTGGAGGAACATGTCAGTGGAAGGACAGGGAATCTAGGAGCACATTTTAAGGCCAAGGGGAAGGAGCCAGTACGGAGCCAGAATCCTAGAACAGGAGGAAGGGCATCCTGTCATCTACCATTGAGTGCACTCTAGATTACAATTACTTTTACATATACATTCTTATTTGATCCTCATGTCAACTCGGTGAGGCTGTTAATGCAGGTTATAACATCATCCTCATTTACAGATAAGGAAACAGGTACAGAGTAGGGAAGTAACTTTCCCACAATCAGATAGCCAATATCTGAACCAAGATTATAATTCAGGTATTCTGTCTCCCGATGTTTCAAATTCAGTGTTGGTTCCTCACTAAGACCCAGCATTTTCAGCATGCTATTCTGCTGCTCAAGAACCAATCTGGCTCCCTTGTGCTTATGAAATTGAGGACTTCTCCTCACCTCAACAGGACTGAATGAAGGACTATAGTTTCAGTTTAAGTAGGGTGGACCACAGCTGGAAAGGAGTAAGAATTCCTTGAAGGTCAAGGGGCTAACTCAAATAGGACGGCTTTGAGTATGAGGAGGTGTAGGGAAGACCCTACAGAGTGGTCTGGTGAGATATATTCCTCAGAGTCCATGGAACTCTGTTTGGACCCAGTGAGGGTGTGTGTGTGCAGGATTGCTGCTAAGTCCATGTGCACCAAGCAAGGCCTCGAAGGGGAGGCATATGGCCTGGGAGGCTGACTCTCCCTACAGAGGAGCTGTCCCTGTGATTTCCTCTCCCAGCCACTCAGCATCACTGGCTCTGCAGGCAGCTGACAAGTTCAATGAAGGAGTTGAGTTTCCATTCAGACCTAGAAGATGCCAGTGAGATCTGGGCAGTTGCTTTTATCCAACCTCACCACGGCCTGTCTTTCCCTTTCAGATGGAGCCTGACCCCTTTTGGGCAATATTTGGAAACTCACTGGAAAGATGTCGGTGTCCCTTCTGAGACTCCCTGCCTCGGGCTCAGCCTGCCCCCTACTATGACCTTAGCCCTTCCCCGTGAAATCTAGAGCACCTTGAAACTAGGGACGGCGTCTTTCCTGACAGGCAGGGGACCCAAACCCTGCCCTTTGTGATCCACAGGACACACACAGCTTACCCTGACACCAAGACAAGGAGGCAATGACAACCCACGGGTCACTTGGAACCATCTGAGCTACTTGGAGACCTTCTGGAGCCTCATTTTTTTTAGATAAGAAAATTGAGGTACAGAAGATGGAGGCGGTTGGTCCAAGATCATAAAGCTACTGAATGGCCAAGGTGCAGGGCGGGGGTACATAGTTTGAAGGAGACTTGATGCTAAGGAAGAAAAGACTGCTGTACAGCTAAGGCAGGAATTCCAAGCAAAGTGTAAAGTTGATCAAAGCGATATGAAAAAGCTTAGAAGTGGCACGTAGTAGGTATTTGACAAATGCATAATAAATAATAAAAACAATTGTTACTACAGGAGTAGAGGGAGGAACCAGGCCAGAGAGCTAGAAAACTCTGCCCTCTCTGGGTCCTGCCTTGTCCAAATCAGTGACATTTGAATAGCCAGTTGGAGCTTTCTTCCCAGGTGACCCAACTCAGAAAGTGGGGTGGTGATAAAGGAGGTGAATTGGAGGAAGGGAAGCCCCACTCTCACTTGGGATGAAGAACCCTGCCCCCTTGTTTCCCCTTTCAGTTTTCTTGAGTGTGGACTTGGTACCAAGCAGTATTAGAAACACACAGACAGAATCCTCTTTGCTGGGTGTGTGGTGTTTGCATTTTTTTGTTTGTTTATCTATTGGTTCTGTATATCCCTTTTTATTCCTTTGTCTTTTATCCCTTATCTTTTTATCTTTTTCTTTCTCTTCGATAGCATTTGTGCTCTCTTTTCTCTGCCCTAACTCACTGATGAACAAAAGTAGATCCTGAGACAGAAAAACATCAGTCAGAATGTCAAACCTCAGGGAAGGTAGGGGACAGAGTGGGTAAGGGGGAGAAATCAACCAAAGGACTCATATGCATGCGTATTAAGCCTAGTCAATGGATACAGACAACAAAGGGGTGGGGGCATGAATGATTGGTGGGGGTTAATGGAGGAATAAGGACACATATGTAATACCTTAATCAATAAAAATTTAAAAAAGAAACACACACACACACACACACACACACACACACACACACACATACACACACGATCCCCTATGAGGCAGGTATTATCAACACCTCCATTTACAGTTCAGGAAATAGCTAGTAAGTGGCCATCTGAT